>JASKMD010000008.1:4343055-4435472 GCA_030144725.1 Haematococcus lacustris | reverse complement strand
CAGCCCAGCCCTGTAATGATAATGATGTGGGTAGCAACTTGCTAAGCAAGTCATGATGTAAGCTTAGATGTAATGATGTATGGTTGAGGGCCGGACGGGCCGGACGGGCCGCAAACAGCTTTTCGTTATCAGATAGGAGGGTTTGGAGCTTGGGCATTATTAACATCCACAGCTTTGCGGGAGCTAGGAAGCCGAGCTACCCAGTACAACCGACTGAACGGACCTGGCCAGCGAGAGAGACGGGCCCCGGCCTTAGCCTTTATACGTATGTGTGCCGCTCCCTACAACGACCTTGTTGCGTGGACACAACTTTAGGCCCAACACCTGCGAGCCTGAGCTAACTTTTCTAGCACGCTGAAGGTAGCGGTGCAATCGCGGTAGCAAATGGTGGTCTGGATGTGGAGAACAGCATGGTACCCAGTTTTCCCCTTGCTTGTCTAGCCTGACTGGTGACGAGGGACTTAGCTGCAAGGAAAACAGCTTCACCAGTCTCTAGCGTGATGCCATGACTGCCACAGGGGCAGGGGCTAGTGAAAGTGGCTCAGCACAGCCACCCTGGCCCTCAACCCTCCTCCTGCAACGCCCCCTAGTTCTGTCCCCACCGCTGCCCCTGCTGTGGCCCCGCTCTGGTCAGCGGCTGCAAGGAAAGCTGCGGCTGTGACAGTGGCTGCAGCGGCTGTGGCAGCCAGCGCATGCACGGCTGTCACGCATCCCTAAGCGGCGCTTATGAAGCCGGTTACACGGCCCCACAAGCTGAGGGGCGGCAGGGGTTGAGAAGTTGGTACGAACCTCGCTCTTAGCACATTGACATCTCCTGCCATTTTTGCTCCTACTGCCACGGCAGTCTCGGTTCACACAGCGTGTGCAAGCGTTCTGTCAACGTGCACATCGCGCAAATGAAATGTGCAGGGGAGGAGGTGCGAAGATACGTCTCGGGACAGAGAATTTAGCTCCTACGCAGCACTAGCCTCCCCCACACAAGCATCAGGCCAACGACCGTGCCGTGTCTCGCAATGGTGCGACAATCACACGAGTGAGATGGTTTGACGGGTCCTGTGGGCTTCCACTTAGCCAACGAACATAGCTTCCACTTACCACGCCGCATTCCCTGTGCATCTAGCAGGTCTAGCTAATGGCGATCGACAAGTCCCGCAGCTTGTTGGCAAGCGCGGCGTTGGCCGCCCTCGTCGTGCTCTTGTCCTATGGGATGGCATCGGCACAGTGCTCGGAGTGCAGCGACGTCGCCCCCGACTCAGCGTACACCTGTGCCCAGCAGGTGCGCCCTCGCCATCCGCATGCGCATCTGTCTGTCAGCGCGCGGCGGTCAGTCCTCAGTCGTGCTGCTGGCTGGCCGCAGGTGTCCTTCAACAAGTGTGACGAGCCGTTTATGGCAAACTTCTGCGCCAAGTCGTGCGGTCGCTGCACCTGCCCTCCATCACCTGGACCCCTGATTGGAGCCCTGCAGCGAGTTTTTTCCCCCAGCCCCTCCCCCAGCCCCTCCCCCAGCCCCTCTCCCAGCCCCTCACCCAGCCCCTCACCCAGCCCCTCTCCCAGCCCCTCTCCCAGCCCCTCACCCAGCCCCTCTCCCAGCCCCTCCCCCAGCCCCTCCCCCAGCCCCTCACCCAGCCTTTCTCCCAGCCTCATTGCAGCTGTGACGCCGTCACCAGCCCCAGGAGGCGTTTTGACCTCCACCAACACCACCGTTGCCCCCACCGCCACCCCCACCGCCCTCGCCTCCGGCCCTGCAATCCTGGACATCACCGCAGTGCCAGTGACCACACCTGCTGCCGCCCCTGCCCCCCTGCCCCCCCGGCCCGCCCCCGCCCCTGTCACCCCCGCCCCTGTCACCCCCGCCCCTGTCACCCCCGCCCCTGTCACCCCCGCCCCTGTCACCCCCCCCCTCCCCCCCGCCCCCCGCCCCCAACGCCTTCCTGGACGAAGTGCAGCCCTGCAGTGCCAACACCAGCATCCTGGCTTACCTGCGCTCCCGCCCCGACACCAACACCACCCTGGCGGCCCTGGCCGCTGCTGGCCTGACTGAGCAGCTGAGCCAGAGGGCTGTCACCATCTCCCTGTTTGCCCCCCTGGATGCCGGCTGGCAGCAGCTGGCCACAGACTCAGCCGTGCTGCTGGACTACATCACCACCCGGCCGGACCTGCTGCGCAGCATCGCCTTCTATCATGTGGTCCCAGCCGCCAAGTCCCCGGTGCAGCTCAGGGCGGAGCCGTTTGTGCAGCCCTACTGGGCTGGCCACCTGCTGTTTGGCAACCAGCCGGTGGGTGGGGTGGGGTGTGGGAGGAGGCAGGGGCGGGGGGGTGAAGGGGGGGTGAGGAGGGAGGGAAGGAGGGGAGGCGGGGGGTGGCTTTTGCTAACCCACAACCCTGCAGCAGGGCAGGCAGGCGGGCATGGGGGGGGCCTCACCTCTAGATGGCACACAGAACACCAGATGGAGCCAGACCCCTCCCCTGCCTCCCCTGCCTCCCCCGCCTCCCCTCATGCCTGCCTACCTCCCCTCATGCCTGCCCACCTCCTCTCATGCCTGCCTACCTCCCCTCATGCCTGCCCACCTTCCCTCATGCCTGCCTGCTGTGCACCAGGGGGTGATCAGTGGCGAGGGCACCAAGGCCCGCATCACGCGCAGCATCCAGATCTGCAACAGCTTCCTCTACCTGCTGGACTACGTGCTGCTGCCCACCACCGCGGTGCTGGAGCTGCCGCCCTTTGAGCTGTGGAGTGCCCCCGCTCCCCCCGCAGCGCCTGCAGCCCAGCCCCCCTGCAACCCAGCTGACACCGTCTGGTTCACCGTCAGCAACAACCCCAACCTGACCACCGCGGCTGGGTGAGAAGGGGGGAGGGGGAGGGGGAGGGGGAGGAAGGAGGGCCATGGAAGGATGAGGAGGGGAGGGAGGAGAAGAGGTGGAGAGGGAGGGGAGGGAGAGGAAAAGGGAAGGGAGGGGAGTTTAGTCCAGACACAGAGACAAGAGTAGTCCTGCAGTAGCAACCAGCTCATACTTGTCCTGCCAGCTTCCACCGCAGGCTGATCACACAGACTGGGCTGGTGGACTTCTTGAACAAACCCAACCGCGCCCTCACCATGTTTGTGCCCGATAACGCCGCATGGGCCGCCTTCAACGCCAGCAACCCCGCACTGTTGAGCACTGTGTGAGTCACAGGGGGTGGGCAGGCAAAGCAGTCAGGGGCGAGAGCGCAACCAGGGCTGTGGACAGATAGAAAGGTGGGGGAAAAGAAGAGGAAGAAAGGAGGGAGGAAAAGGATAAGGAGGCAGAGGAGGTAGATATGAGGAAGGAAAGAGGGAGAGGAAAAGGCGGTGATGGGCCAGGATATGCCCAAGATATCCTTGTAGAGCAGCAGCAGGGGACAAGCAAAGCAGTGGCAGGAGATGGCAAGATGGCTGCAGCTGACTAGGACTCAGGTTGCCCCTGTGCTGCACAGGAATGCCAGCCGCGGCACGCTGCTGCTGCACCTGCTGCCCTCCGCCCTCACCAGCGCTACGCTGCCCCAGGGCGCGCTCTTGCGCTCCTTCAACGACCAGGCTAGCCCCATATACGTGGGCAAGACATCTGGTGGGCAGGGGCACGGGCTGGGGCAGGGGCTGGGGCAGGGGCTGGGGCTGGGGCTGGGGCTGGGGCTGGGGCTGGGGCTGGGGCTGGGGCTGGGGCTGGGGCTGGGGCTGGGGCTGGGGCTGGGGCTGGGGCTGGGGCTGGGGCTGGGGCTGGGGCTGGGGCTGGGGCTGGGGCTGGGGCCGGGGCCGGGGCCGGGGCCGGGGCCGGGGCCGGGGCCGGGGCTGGGGCTGGGGCTGGGGCTGGGGCTGGGGCCGGGGCCGGGGCCGGGGCCGGGGCTGGGGCTGGGGCTGGGGCTGGGGCTGGGGCTGGGGCTGGGGCTGGGGCTGGGGCTGGGGCTGGGGCTGGGGCTGGGGCTGGGGCTGGGGCCGGGGCCGGGGCCGGGGCCGGGGCCGGGGCCGGGGCTGGGGCTGGGGCTGGGGCTGGGGCTGGGGCTGGGGCTGGGGCTGGGGCTGGGGCTGGGGCTGGGGCTGGGGCTGGGGCTGGGGCTGGGGCTGGGGCTGGGGCTGGGGCTGGGGCTGGGGCTGGGGCTGGGGCCGGGGCCGGGGCCGGGGCCGGGGCCGGGGCCGGGGCTGGGGCTGGGGCTGGGGCTGGGGCTGGGGCTGGGGCTGGGGCTGGGGCTGGGGCTGTTTTCCTGCCTTGCTCCAGCCACCTCTGGCTCTCTGCATCCAGGTGGCGTTGTGAAGCTGCAGAGCTCAGCGGGCGGGGATGCCACAGTGACTGTGCCTGACATCGGGCGGACCTGCAGGGCTGCAGTGCATGTCATCGACGGTGTGCTCAGTCCAGGTGGGGTGGGGTGGGGTGGGGTGGGGTGGGGTGGGGTGGGGTGGGGTGGGGTGGGGTGGGGTGGGGTGGGGTGGGGTGGGGTGGGGTGGGGTTTGAGGGTGAGGGGCCTGCTTTATTGGGCAAGAAGGCAAGAGCTGGGTAAGGGGACAGATGTTGAGGGTGGCTGGATGTGGTGCCGCTGGTGACGGCAGCAGCAGCAGCAGGGCTAGGGCCCAGCCACAGCCTGATGGAGCGTGTGTTTGTATGCAGGGGTGGCTGCAGCCCCTGCGCCCGCGATCACCGCGGCAGCGGGGCTGGGCAACTGAGGGTGATCAGGGCCAACCCCACTGACTGGCACACGCTTGGCCGACCTTGGGCAGCAGCAAGGAGTGCGCTCCAAGAGCTACGGGGCCACCAGGACTGCCAGCCCTCCTTACAATAGCTGCCGCCCCCGCCTCTGAACTCTGGCCAGCCGGTGTCAGGGATGGGGTGAGTGGTCCACCTTACAGCTGTGGACAGACCTGCAGCAGCAGCAGCAGCAGCAGCAGCAGCAGCAGCAGCAGCAGCAGCAGCAGCAGCAGCAGCAGCAGCAGCAGCAGCAGCAGCAGCAGCAGCAGCAGCAGCAGCAGCAGCAGCAGCAGCAGCAGCAGCAGCAGCAGCAGCAGCAGCAGCAGCAGCAGCAGCAGCAGCAGCAGCAGCAGCAGCAGCAGCAGCAGCAGCAGCAGCAGCAGCAGCAGCAGCAGCAGCAGCAGCAGCAGCAGCAGCACCAGCACCTGGCTCAACGGTCAGGGGCCAGTGAGAGGGGCAGATGGGAGGGAGGCAGGTCCCCCTTCTATCGTCTCAGTGGAGTGTGGAGGTGTGAAGTATGAAGGTCCAGGGGGTGCTGCCTGCCTGACTGTGCAAGCTGCCAGCTGGTTAGAGGCCAGGTCTGTGGACAGACCCTGTGCAGCAGGGGTCTGGGGTCAGTGGGAGGGGCAGGTCCCCTTTTAAGGCCCGAGTAGAGTGAGTGTTGAGGACAGCAGCAAGGTGTGCAGCAGCCAAGGTGCACTTGCCCAGGGCACATGGCCGAAGGCACGCAAGGCATGCACTGGTTGACCATGCTGGCGTCATGGCTTGCCTGGGATACCTGTGTTTGTCCATTGCCAGGACTCAACATCACGCAGCAGGCGATTGGAGTAGCTGAGTGAGATTACCCACAGTCAAACATGTTGTTCCTTGTTGAATGAGTTTTGTTTGCCTGTGATGCTGTGCTTTGGTTGAGATGCATTAAAGCGCTGGTGAGACAGATGCTTTGCAGGCTTGTCCACAGCACCAGGTCCCTGGCAGGTGCCAGCCCTGCCATCTTGACTTATGGGCATGGAGCAGAGGCTTGCAGGTCGTCAAGCTTGCAGGTAGGCTTAACGCCAGTCTGGCTCCCCAGCCGCCCAGCGGGGTGGGATGCAGGTCACCATGTGCCTGCCTTTACCTCTCATGTGGGGCTGTGTTGATGCATGGGGCAGCGTGCAGGGGCAGCATGAAGGGCAGGACTGGTGGGCTGACCAGCACCTGGGTAGGCTCGCATGGCTCTTGTTCATCTGGAGCAGCCTGATGCTCTAGTGTGGCCCCCTCCAGAACCGTTGGTGCTTTGTGCCCCCCATGTGCGCATAGTGTGCCACATGGCTTGCGTGGGCATGGAGACACTTGGCTTTGACAGTATGGCAGCGAGGGGTGAGTACTAGCATGTCAGTAGCCTTGAAAGCGCTTGGTGCAGCCTGAAGAGGCGAAGCTCATGTGTAGGGAAGTCTGGGCAGGTCGACTTGTCAGATCAACAGGCGAAGACTCAGATTCTGCAACATGTGATATTAGGATTGTTGCATGAGTTGTGCATGTGAAGTTGTGCTATTCAGACGCGTTGCAGGCTGGTAGTGCGCGAAACATATCTGCCGTAGGCTTGTAGCGTTGGGCCATGATCGCCATGTTCAGTGATGAAGCTGCATGTGGATCATACCCGTTGTAAGCCCATCGCTACGACATCCGGATCAGTAAGACGCGCTTACGTTTTCTCAGCAACGGGCATAAACCGTCGATCAATGTTGGCAATCTTTCGCACGTCACACAGGTGCGGTTCCACAGTATCAGGGCGCGGCCGGCAAGGAGCTGAAACTTGTCCCACAGATGGCGCATTGTTGGCACGGCTCGCAGAAGATAGATAGGCACACGGAGCACACATATCCCAGGTCCACGGGCTGCTTGTGGCAGAAGCAGGCCGCCCTGAAGTCGACGCCTTGAGGCTGGTGTACACGCAGCATCGCCCGCGTTGCGGTGCCCGTGGTAAAGCATGTCATCAGACACTGCAGCGCCTTGTCCGCCGCCGAGTGCTGCTTCCGACCGTCCGATGTCGCGGCCGCTCCCACAGCGCCGCCCGGCTTCCGCTGCGGCTGGCCCGCGAGTTTAGCGCCACCCTGGCTGCCGCCGCTCAGTTGCAAGTATAGCCCGCCCGTCAAATGTGCCGCCTGTTGAAGGTACACCGAGTCACCACGCAGCATGAGCGAGTCCATGGTGACGTCAAGCCGTTGCGCGGAGAAGATGGCATTCATCACGGGCACATATTGCGACGGGCCGTCGGGGCTCGCCATGATGCACAGAACACGAGGCTTGCATGCGCCTGCACCCCCATCGTGCGAGGAAATGCTGGAGGTGGCCGCGTTAAGGCCGCCGCTGTTGCCCACCCCGGCGCGGCGCTGTGCTGTGAGGTGGACGCGGTTGAGAAGGCACAGTGCACGTGACAGCCCACTGCTGAGGGTGACGCTGGGTGGAGTCACGGGTTCGACCCCTGCGGATCACACAGAGGGCCAAATCGGGGCGTTTGCAGTAAGCACATGCACAGCTCACCATCATGAACACAGCACCATGTTCTTCGACACAACAGCATTAAATGACAGCATGTAGCAGAGCCCAGTGCGATGCACAACAGCGCAGCACCACCCTGGTGTCATCACCACCACAAGAGGACCCCGCATGAGCGCAAGCACCACGTCGCCCCTTGCAAATGCAGTCACAGCCACCCCTTCAGCTTTAAGGCTGTGCCAGCTGTGCATGCATGCACCCAAGCAAGTGACATAGTGCCACCACTACCACTGCAGGTCATTGAGCATATGAGACAGTGTGTGGCAGAAACGCTGGCAGGCGAGTGCCATGAGATGGTGATGGTGATCATAACAAAGCATGGAGGCATCATAGCAACCACTGCCGAGCCCAGGCATACACAGCTTGACCCTCATGCCCAGCCCAGCACCACAAAGCACACACCACAGCTGCAGAGACTGCAGTGGTGTGCTGTTCACTACACAGCCCATGTCTTGGTCTGCCCTGTGATGCCCAGCATGGCGCAGCACTGCACTGTCCCACCTTGCAGCTTGGCAGCTCGAGCCTGCAACATGTCCACCAGCTGGATGGCGATGCTATGGGTAGGGTTCGTGTCATTGCTGCTCGAGTGGTCATTGCCCAGGGAGGCGTACAAGAGGTGGCTGCACAACACACACGTGGCACGCTGCATTACCAGGTGCAGGAGAATGACATGGAGGTGGTAAGAATTTCCGGCTCATGTGCAATTCACTTGAGTATATTCTTCCTTTGAGTAAAGACAGGGAGGCAATGGGTTGAGAGGGCACGCATAGCGGGCCATGCAAGCATGCCGTGCCACACCATGCCATGCTGCATGCATCCTCTAGACAAGAGTTGCTGGACCCACAGGCGGTTGACCATGGTTGCTTTGCAGGTGCCTGTCCATTTGTGCTCACAGGCTTTGCCCAGGGACCATGCTGTCCATCACATTGAGCTGGCAAAAGCCACGCCCATACTGATTGAGAACAGAGAACTAGCTCTGCCTGCACGCTTGGTCATGCACGCTAAGGTGATGTCAGGAGCGTGCGTGGTGCAGGAGTGACTGCCCAGGCCATGTTGCTGGGGCCGGATGCTAGGCTACACGCATGCGCCTTGTCTGCCATGTACATTGTGGCGAAGGGAGGGCGGGGAGGACAACCCTCTGCTTGCTGCTAGTCCTGCTGGTTTGTGTGGCACGCATGGACGCCTGTTAAAGCAGTGCAGTTCAGCGTAGCTGGCTGTCATGCATGGTGTGTTCAACGTATGGGACAAGGACTTGGCTGGGCTGCACTTCTATGCGTTTGCGTGTGGTGCTGCACACTGTGTCACACCCACCACCTCCATGTCACACTCACCAGGCATCAACCTCCAATGCATACACAGCTAGTCGGTTGTCATCCTGTAGCATCAGGTATGCCCCTGTGAAGTACAGCACCTGAAAACACACAACAGCGAACAGGTTGGGGATGCGTAGCTGCAGTTCCTGCTCAGCAAGCTTGCAATTTGTTCGTAGTATGCCTCAGCCATGATGCTTTAGTCTAATGGCTCAATGCTGAATGCTCGCACCTGCTCCAGCATTGTGCCAGATGTCGCTGTGCTGGGCAGCTTGAAGATTGTGACATCCAGCAGCAGCACTAACAGATCCCCCTCCCCTGCAAGTAAGCAAGCACTCGGTTGATAAAGCAGCATTCCTCCCTAGGCCAAGGGGCCGCACCGCTCATGATGGGACTGCGCCAGGCTAGTCAGCCCTCCACTTCCGCCACCCAACCCACATCCTCATATCACAGTGGAGCGACGAACCACCCCAGCGGAGAGCCAGCTGCCGCGCCCTCTATTGCATCTCACGCTATGAGAACGGGACTTTATCAAATCGCTTTGCTACGAGTCGCTTTGCATCTACACTGACACCACTGCTTGTGCGTGCGTCGCTAGGAGCCGCGTATCGTAGTCTGCGATGGGCCCTGTTCTTTGTGAGTCCCTTCCGCTCTCCGCGTATGGCACGCAGCTAGGGTCTAACTGCCTGGCATAAGAGTTTATAGCGATGTCGCGAATGTAAAAAGCAGCGCGATACACAGGATCTCCCCAGATTGTTTGGGCGCGCCCTTCTGACTGCTCTGTTCGCCCATTCGCGGCTTAAATGACGACGTGTCTCACAGCCCGATGTCTGTTTTGCCTGCTGCAGCCATTTGCTGCCCAACCCGGCGGAAAAAGAAATTGTCAGAGCCATTACTGGGCAGCAACAGCAAGACCCTGGCATCCTCCTCCCCCTTGGAGCCACCGTGAGTGTGCAGCGATGCTGGTGACTCCTGGAGGCACCATGGGGTTGGCAGCCCAGCCACAATGGCAGCCCCTCACTCAGTCTGTTTCATGCCAACTCCACCCACATCATGCAATTCCATTGTCAGGCTGCTAGAGCATCGTGAACACGTCGTATTCAATTGTGCTTGTCCATTTCGTCAGCGCAAGGCGCGGCTTCACCATTGTCCGCCTGCCCTGCTTGTTGCTGTCGTGCCTTGCAGCCGTGTGGCAGTGATACACACCCAGACAGTTGAGAGCAGAGTGGTTAAGGAGGCAGTGGCAGCATTTGCCGTGGCAGCGGTGGATTCGGGCGTGCACATCACCGCTTGTGGTGCGGCAGCGCAGCCCGCCCTGGTATGCAGCACCACCCACCAGGTCACTGTGGTGTCCACCCTTCCCAGCCAGGACCAGGGCGCGGCCTCCCTGACTGACACAGCCCCAGCTGGCGCTGCCCAGCCGCAGGGAGCCACAGGGGGCAGCGGGCTCAGTGAGCTAGGGCCTGGGGCGGTGGGAGGGGATGTGCAGCTGGGCAGTGAGGTGGTGGCGGTGGTGGAGGGTGGGGACGGCCAGGCTGGCAGCGCCCAAGACCTGACTCAAGTGCCTGACTTGCTGGGGCCAGAGCTGCCTCAAGAGCTGGAGCAGGCTGCTGAGACTCATCCAACTTATGAACCCTCAACAACTGCTGCTGATGATGCTGAGACCCTCACAGCAGACCTGCCCTCAACTGCTGCGGATGAGGCCCCAACAGCAGACCTGCCCTCAACTGCTGCGGATGAGGCCCCAACAGCAGACGTGCCCTCAGCTGATGCTGCTGAAGCCCCTACAGCAGACGTGCCCTCAGCTGATGCTGCTGAAGCCCCTACAGCAGACGTGCCCTCAGCTGATGCTGCTGAAGCCCCTACAGCAGACGTGCCCTCAGCTGATGCTGCTGAAGCCCCTACAGCAGACGTGCCCTCAGCTGATGCTGCTGAAGCCCCTACAGCAGACGTGCCCTCAGCT
This sequence comes from Haematococcus lacustris, assembly GCA_030144725.1. Lineage (NCBI taxonomy): Eukaryota > Viridiplantae > Chlorophyta > Chlorophyceae > Chlamydomonadales > Haematococcaceae > Haematococcus > Haematococcus lacustris. The sequence continues at coordinate 4,424,966 of JASKMD010000008.1, read as the reverse complement.
GATGCTGCTGAAGCCCCTACAGCAGACGCCCCCAAACCCGCTGTATCTGGTGGACTCGAAATGCCTCCGTCCGTGTCCTGCTTGCCTAATGAGGCAACAAGCGGGTCAGAGCATACAGGACCCTGCCCTGTAGAGGCCATGGGGTCAGCAGCCAGTCAGCCAGAGGGGGTGGCGACAGCAGCAGCAGCAGCAGCAGAAGGCTCCCTTTTTGTGTCTGATGCCCCTGTGTCCGCTGCCACAGACGCAGCAGAGCCTAGTGTCAGCCCCTTGGCACCAGGCGATGGTGCCGCCAGTGAGGTGCGGGCAGCAGGGCCCCTGCTGACTGAGTCTGGCCTGGAACTCGACCTGCCTCAGACTCCCGCCCATGAGCCTTCTGCAGCCCCAACAGTGGCTGACCTGCCAACAACCCCTGCCCCTGAGCCTGCCTCAGTGCCACTGGTAGCACCGTCAGAAGGCTTTCAGCCAGCTGAGCCTGGTGTCACCCTAACCAGGGTTCAGCCTGCAGCAACGCCTGCTGTGGAAGCAGCGACAGCAGAGGAGGCAGCGACAGCAGAGGCAGAGGTAGGGGCGACAGCAGAGGCAACAGCGACAGCAGAGGCACCACAGGCAACATCAGAGGCAGAGGCTGGAGGGTTGGCAGCTCCTCCCCTTGCGCCTACTTCTGAGCCTACACCCACACCGCTGCCCACGCAGCCCCCGCAGGCAGGCACAGCAAAGAAGGCACCCTACACCTTGCCCAAGGCCACTGGCGTGGCACCTCCTGCGCCTCCCGCCTCACCTGCTGCTGGGCAAGGCAGCAAGGGCAAGAAGAAGGCCAGCAAGGGTGCCAAGACCGGGGCAAAAGCCAGAGGCAGCAAGTGATAGCTGGCAGCGGTGGTGTTAGGCAGGACAGGAGCCTGGTGGCATTGAGGCCTGGGTGGCAGGGCCAGGGCAATTTAGGCGGTCAGCAGGTGATGTTATTAAGTCGACCAGTGGCAGTGCTTTGATGAACGGCTTGCTGAGTGAGGGGGAGAGGCAAACTGGGCTGTGGAGGTAAGGAGGAGGACTGCCAGGCAGCTGCACGGCTGCTTCAGGGTGGTGGGGGCCAGTGGGGCCTAAGCTAGGTGGGCAGCAGCTGGGCAGGTCGGCAGGAGGGAGACAGTAGTGTGTGCCCCTTGTCATCAGCTTACATCAGTACATGTTTTCGATGCCAATCATAGGCTGTACCCCTGTCACAAGGGTCAGGCGATAGTGTAGGTGAAAGCTGCCATGGGCATGGGACGAAACAACTATACAGACAATATATCACCCTAAGTAGGGGATCTGATTCTCCTATTGCGTTGGTTCTCGTTGCCCGTTGGGCTGATGAGGGAGGTGCTGACGAGGAGACATGAACAGGACGGGTGTGTGCGAGCACCGTAAATGACATGTAGTTAGGTTGTACTTTCAAAGATGTGGGATTAGTCATCTAAGCCGTCGAGCACTGTAAAATCACGTATCGAGTTGCGCAACATCGCCTCCTTCTTGGCTTTGGCCTCTCGCAGCTCCGCGATCGTTTGTTGTGACCGGTCCTTCTGCAGGGTAAGCAGTTGCCATGGTGATGAAGCTGGTGGTCGGCACATTGCCACATACGACCACATGCATCCCACGAGCACACGGCAACATTGTCACACAACCAAGCCGCTGCGCACCAACCCCAGCGCCAAGTCACCTTGTAGAAGCGTGCTTCTTGCTCCAACTTCCGCTGTGCGCGGATGTCTTCAAAGAACCTGGTTTCTTGGTCAAGAGCCACCTGTGCATCCTTTAGCAGCAAGGCGGCCTGCGTCTCACGGAGGGCGCACGCGAGGTGCTCCGACAACTCGATACCGCTCGCAAGCCGCTCGCGGTCTGGCGCCGTGGGCCTCATGCCTGTCGCCTCAAACTCCGCGGCCATTGCAGACCATATCTCGCCTTGCTTGAACTTTACGTACCTGTGTATGGCAACCAACCCAGGCAGCAAGACGGGCACTCGCGAATGCTTCGGCCTTCAAGCTATCGCACCTCTCCGACTTCCCGCCAGATGCCCGGCGCTCTCGGCTCCTGCCAGTCTGCCTTTGTTGAGTTGGGCGATGACACCTAGTGTGCCACCACCCCTCATCTTGAAGGCACAGGCTTGCAGGCCCAGCAGCCATACCAGGCTGGAGGCTTAATGGTGTGAACCACCACCATCACCACCGCTGACAAGAACAACAGGCTTCTAGCCCCAATACTGTTAGCCCTGTGGCTGTGCTGATGCTCCAGCCCCACCCGCCACTCACTTCTCAACCAGCGCTAGCGCCGCAGCATCCGTGGCTGGCAGGTAGCTCAGGCTGCCAAAGCCAAGCAAGCGGAAGCAGCCGTGCACCTTGGCCAGGATGGCCTCTCCCCAAGACGACCCAAGCATGACCGACACGGCTGCCGCCCTGCCTGCCACACTGGACTCAGCTGCCAACAGCCCCGCGGCCGCCGTCTGCACGGCTGGCAGCACAAGCTCTCCGCCACCCCCTGAGCCCGTCACGCTTTGCACACCCTGTGCTGTTGATGTGGAGCGAGCAGCCCCGGCTGCTGCCTGGGTAGAGCCAGGGGCTGCTGCCAGCAGTCCTGTGTATGCCAGCGCCTCCACAGGCAGCCAGGAGGTGCGCCCCCCTCGGCCCTCCAGGGGCTGCCGCATGTTGGTCAGCATGCCGTCCTGGGTCATGCCCCGGGCTTGTGCCTCCTCGCCCCATATGCCCAGCAGCAAGTGCGCAGCGCACTGCTGGTTGCGGCTGGAGCGCCAGGAGTGGAAGAAGGGGTGTGACCGCGTGTTTTCAAGCAGGTCACACAGCGTAGACAGCAGGATGGCCCGGTGGCCCCTGTTCCCACACTGCACTGCCAACACATACAGCACAGCAGCAGCAAGAGACGGCCGTGTCTCCCACAGCCAGGGAATGAAGCAGGCAGGTAGTGCGGGATGACAGCTGTAGCAAAGCAAGCGTTGAAACGGTGGTCAAATGGCAGTTGCATGGCATGAACAAGCATGGCACAGTGCCTGCTGCCATGGGTCTCACTCCCATGTTCTGTGATCAGCGCAGTGCACACTGCAAGAACTGGGCATTAGCAGCACGGCAACGAGTAGCAGGTCTTGAGCAGCTAGGTGAGACAAGCACAGCAGGGCAAGGGCAGGATACCATGGGAAAGATCATGAATGTCATTTCAAGGTACCACGCATGACTTTAAACCACACTCCACACCGTGTGCAACTGGATCCCTCAACGCCCTAGGCCCTGCCCCCAGATTCCTCAAACCCGGTGCCTTGCCCCTGAATCCCTTAACACCCTGGAACCCTGTGCCCTGCCCCGCCATACCCACCCCACCTCCAGCAGGTCACACATGGCCTCCAGTCCGCCCTCAACCAGGAACCTGGCGGCGTTCTTGCGGTCCGGCACCAGCCCTGCCCACACCGCATCCACCACTGCCACCGTGACTGGGCTAGGCAGCGTGGGGTCTGCTGCCTTGCACCGCTCCAGTTGTGCCAGCAGCTCACCCACTCCGCCTGCCCGTCGCAGCCTCCTCAGGTTCTCGGCCCCGCTGCGGCACAGCGGTGCCAGCAGCAGCAGTGCGAAGTGGCGCACACCCGGAGGCTGCGCTGCGTCCTGCAGCAGGGTCACCAGCTGCTCTACCAGGCCAGCCGCACCCAGCACTTCAGCCATGGCAGGCACTGCAGCCACCAGACCATGCAACAGCCGCAGCCCTGCCTCCACATGCCCTCCGTGCAGGCTGCCTGCCAGCAGGCGCAACAGGGTGGCTGGCCCGTCCGCGGCGATGAAGAGGTGCGGCATGAGTGGCAACAGCGCGTGCAGTCGGGACAGAGCGGCCTCCCGCAGCGTGTCAGCCTGGTCCGCGACCCAGCGTCTGGAGACTGCTGCGGCACATTGCGCGACCCTAGTGTTGGTGGTGGCTTCGGGAGACAGCTCTACGAACGCCAGCAACAGATGCAGCAGGCCCCAGGCTGCGGCTTGTTCTAACACCAGCCCCGATGGATCCGCGGTAAGGTCGGGTGGCGAGGCGGTGGCAGTGGCCAGACAGCCTGTGGTTGCCGCCTGCCAGGCCAGCTGTTTCAGCTCGTAGTCGGGATCCTCCTGCGTGATCGCCCAGTGGCGCACCAGGCCAGGGACCTCCGCTGTGCCGCACTCGGGGCAGGTGCTGACTGCGAGCACTGCCTCATAGAACCCATTCTCCTCGGCCACCAGCGCAAACACTTCAGCGCATGCGTGTACCGGCAGCGGGTGCTGTGCTGATGGCAGCTCCAGGGTGTGCGGAGGGGGTTTGGCATCGAGGACTGACAGTGCTGTGTCGCATAGTGAGTTGTCAAGGAGGGAGCCTGACATGAGGGAAGAGAGCTGCGGGCTGCCTGCGCGGGAGGAGGGTGGCTCCACCTGTGGCAGCGTGTTGGGAGGGGGTCCTGTGTGGGTGCTGGCCCTGCGCAGGGCGGCATGGGCATCCAGGCTGTCCATAGTGCGTGCCACAGCGGCCAGCGCGCTGCTGCCTGTACGCTGCAGGTGCAGCTGGTGGTCAGGGCCAGCTAGCAGGTTGCAGACTACCAGCACATCATTGCGCAGCTCCTTATCCGCAAGGCGGAAGCCATGCAGTAAGCTGGACCGGAATAGGATGACCAGGGCCCGTGCCAGGGCTGGTAGTACCAGTCCCGGCTGCTGCCGCAACAAGCTGGCTGAGGATGGGGTCAGGGTGTCTTGCTGCTGCCCTTCGTCCTGCCCATCCCCTCTGGCCAAGTTATGCCCCGCAGGCTGCAAGGGGGTGGGTGCGGACAGCGCTGCCATGCTGCCATGCTGCTGCTCAGGTTGGCCAGCCTCTGCCTGTGCTGCCTGTTGCTGACTTGGCACCAGACCCACAGCCTGTGGGAGCAGAGGCAGGGGCTCAGGCCCCAGTTCTCCTCGCACCACACGGGACAGGGAGGGCTGGGGTTTGGTCAGCGCCTGCCTGACGGCATCAGGCGCACCATCCAGCATGTTCCACAACAGCTCCACAGCAACTGGCACCAGGGGGTGTCTGAAGTCAGGGCTGAGGAGGTGTGGCAAGCAGGGCAGCAGCCCCGCATCAAGCAGGCCCACGATGCTGTCCTTATGATAGGAGACCTGGGCCAGGGTCATGGCCAGGCTCAGCATCAGCACCTCATCACTGGACAGCGTGGCGGTGGCGAGGCCGCGCACCAGCATGCCCACTACCCCACTACTGGCTAGAAGCCTGCAATAGCATGCAAGCACGCCAGGCATTGCTTGGATGGGCAACGATGGAGAGGTGAGATTGCACTTGGCTTGGCAAGAAGGGTGCTCTGAGGAGCAATGCAGGGCAGGGACACACATTTGGTTGCTGAGGTACTGGCGAAGCCCGGAGGCTGTGTCCAACTCCTGCACGGCTGGCAGCTTGTCCAACATGCTTGGGCGGTTACCATACCCCGTAGCAAACACAAGTAGCATCTGCAACAGGCCAGAACCCCCAAGAGGATGGGATGGGGTGAACTGGCCTTGACAAAGCAGTTTGCGTACCTCAGACGCTGCTATCTGAAGGTCGATGGGGATCTGTGGCTGGAACAGTTGGCCAATGCTACTGAGCATGCTGGTGATGTTCCCCAGCAGGCGGAACTCATCTGTTGCTGTCAACCTCACGAATGGCTTGTTCGCAGTACTACAAGGCAGAGTACACCACTGCTCAATGCAAACATGTGTACATGTTTACAAATGACATGTCCCAGCCGCGCACCGCACTAACGATATGGCGGGTTGCAGGAACCTCGCATTTCCTTTCAGCAATAGCTGCACTGTGATTTCTAGGATCTGCTGGACTTTAGGCAGGTCTCGGATTGCGAAGCCATCCTTGCTGGAAGCACAAAGCTTGTCAATGGCTGCCAGGTGTCGAGCTTCGAGCTCTTGCGAGTTTCGCCCGGTCAGTAGCGCGATAACTTTGTCTAAGTTTGGCGCGGCTGACATACTGCATGCGCCAGGCTGTGCTGAGAAGCTTGCGGTGTTAAGCAATGTATATGCATGTCAAGCATTGAAGCACATGGGTGGGTCGATTGTTAAGGAAATTCCCTTTCAGGGTTTCAGGGTCACAGCCTAGCACCTGGTCCAACAACTCGACAACGACTGATAGCTACACATTAGCCTGAGAGAGTCATGTACTCCCCAAGGTAACAGTGCTGTAGCTCTACTATTTCAGTGATTCGACCATGCAGCTTGCATATTCTTGCACTTAAGATGCGGTGACACCTGCTCAACCTGATCAAAGACCCTGGCTTTGTAGCTTGTCACGCTGTATGGGTTTATGGTCTCGGGAGCTCCAGGGCTTGGGCTACTCCCGCTGCAGCAGGCCGAGGCGATCCGCGAAAATCTTGTGAAAGCCATCAACTCTAGAGCGTGTGTCCGTCAAGCCCAGGTGCCATGTGCAGCATGAAAGCTTTCACGAGCCGAGGGGGCTGTATCTAGCTGCTCAACTGCCTTCTGGCCTGCACTCCTTCTCACAAGACCCTACCAGCTGCGTCTGCAGGATGAAGTCATTGCAAACGGCGGCATCAACGTATTGCTGCAGCTGTGCACCAGCTACCAAGCAGTGGCCTTTGAGGCCGCTCAGCTGCTGTGCTACCGCAACAGGCTGGCAGTCAACAAGCTGGTCAAAAATGGCGCTCTCAAGCTCATTGAGCAGGCCCTGGACAGGCAGACGGAGCTGCCGCCAGCCACCAGCATCTCAGCTCTCTTCCTGCTGTCATCCCTGGTGCGCTGCCCCTGCGCCTCATCTCTGCTATGCCCAACCACCCCTGGCCCAGCACCCCATGCCCTGCCTGACTCCCACCCTCCTTTGCATGCAATTACTGGTGGTGTCAAAGGTGATGGTGATGCCCCCACTTCCATGATGTTGTCCACCATCATCTGATGGTGTTCGCCTATCATCTGATGATGATCATGATCCCCATCATCATTTGATGGTGATGGTGATGGTGATGGTGATGATGATGTCGTCACTGCTTGACCACAAGGTGGTGATGATGAGCTCACTGCTCCACCATGTTGAGGTCCTGGAGGGCCTGTGCCTGCACAGAGCTGCACAGAGCTGCCAGCAGTGTCCCTGCAGGTCGCCTTCAACAGTGACTGCCACCCCACAGTGATGGCCACTTCCTTGCCCCGTCGCTTGATGGAGATGTGTAGGTGCGGTGGGAGGCCCCAGGGCTGGGCACTGCGGGGCATGCGGGAGGCGCAGAGGGAACAGGCAGAGTTGGGGTGCTTGGGGCAGGGTCTGCTGAAGTAACCCCCTCTGCTCACTAGCCGCCAACCACCACCTGAATCACACCACACCCATCATCATCATCAGCAGCAGCAGCAGCGGCAGCAGCAGTGGCGGCAGCAGCAGCAGCAGTAGCGGCAGCAGCAGCAGCAGCGTGCACCTGTTGGCAATGGGTTCACTACATATCATGCTTCATGGCACCATACTGTGCTGGGCTGTGCTAGGCTGGGCTGGGCTGGTCTGAGCTGAGTCGAGCCCATGCAGTGCCTGCTGTCCTTGTGACTTGCAGGAGGAGCAACACACCACAGCCCTCGTCCCAACCCCGCCCTGCCTCCCCACCCCTGCTACCGTGCCTTGTTACAACCACCGCTGAACCCATACATCTGGCAGACCAGAACGACGACAACCACACATCAGTAGCAGTAGCAGCAGTAGAGGCGACCCTGTCCAGCCTCCTTCACAGATCAGCGCAGGGAGGGGAGGAGGGGTCTGCTCAGCCCATGAGACGGAGCGCCAGCGCCAGTCGGCTGACCCAATACTGCCCCCCGCTATCTGGCCAACTCCCTTGCCACAGTGACAGCGCCTCCCAGCAGCCTCGGTCAGCAGCAGCGCTGTACAGTGCGCAGCCCTCCCCCAGCTGGCCTCAGCTGCCCTCACCTGGAATACCCACCCCCTCCAGCAGCGTACAGGGGGCACAGCAGGGGGCACAGCGCACCAGCTCCTACCTAGACGGCTTTGCTGCTGGCCCCTCAGATCAGCCTCTCGTGCAGGGAGCAGCTGACGGGTTCCTGGCGGGGGCTGCAGCCGTGGCGGCAGCAGCCAGCAGCAGGGCAGGGGACAGCATGCATGGGTTGGGGTCTGGGTCAGGGCCCGGGGTGGCGGGAGGGCTAGGGGGGGAGAGTATGCTTGGGAGGGGGGGCAGCAGGCAGAGTGGGGGCTGGAGTTCATCTGGCCTGACAGCTGCAGACCTGGTGGCCATGACCCAGGGCCTGTCTGAGCAGACGCCGCGCATGTCACTCTGCCAAGAGGCCCTAACCATCCCCATGGCTGGGGAGGAGAGGCCAGCTGCCCCGCTGCCGCACCCTACCCCTAGGGGTTCGCTGAGCTCAGAGCCCTGCAGCGGTGCTGGGCTTCCAGCTGGCACCAGCCTGGGGTGTGGGGCTGACCAGGCCAGTACAAAAGACACCCCGCATGCAGGCAGTGGTGCAGCATGCGGTGCAGCCTGCCTGCCCAGGGCTGTGAATGGGGGTGTGGGCTTGGGGACGAAGGGGGAGGGGGCGGGCGGGGCGGGTTTGGAGGGGGAGGATGGGAGCTGCAGCAGCGCTGGTCCACGCAGGTCGTTGAGGGTGTCGCGGCCAGCAGGGTGGGAGGAAGAGAGGACGGCAGGCACGGGGTCGGGCATGGGCATGCAGGACCTGCTGAACCGCAGCATCGCCATCTGCGCCACCTCTGCCCTCCGTAACCTGTGCCATAATGAGGCAAACCACGAGGCACTGCTGGAGGCCGGGGCCGTGCAGGTGTTGGTAAGTGCGACGGAGTGTGTGACTCTGAGGAGTGATGTGCGCAAGCATGGAGTGTGTGGGTGTGAGATCCGTGACGCTGAGGCACCATATTGTGTTCCTGAGCGGTGGAATGGGATTTGTCAGGCTTGCAACCCCCATGAGTGATGCTGCTGCTACTGCAGGGCCATTGCCAGCACAGCTAGTGCCAGCTAGGAAACACTTGGAACACTGAAGTGCTAGGATAAGTGTCTTTATCGTCATCAATATGACCATCGTTATCACTGCTGCATCACCACGGCAAAGATCATTGCAGGACGGCTGCCCAGTATGCAACACCACTATGCACACTGCTGCCAGCATTCTGTCACATTGCAGGTTCTGATCCTGGCCAGGGCGCTGTGTGCTGCAGGCTGATGTGATGCACAACCCCCAGCAGGGCCCCGCACCTCGGGTCAATGCAGCCATGGCAGTAGCTGTCCTGGTGGGCAGGGAGGAGAACAACAGCTTCATCGGTCTCAACGACGACTTGACCAAGGTAGGCAGCTGCAGCGCAGTGCAGCTTGCTAACACCACCTGCAAGGAGTGGGGCACAGTGGCTGTGGGGGTATGGTGCCCAGCACTGCACTGGGTGTTGGTTGTTTGTCAGCTCTGGCATGCTTGTAGCTAAGTGGCGTGTTTGATCTGTGTGTTGGCTGTGGGCTGGCATTGTACACCAGCGTGTGTGCAGGGGCAGCCCCTCACGCCCCTGACCACCTGCAGGTCCTGCCTTCACCTGCCTCACACCGGGGTGAAGTCCAGGGTGGAGGGCACCATCACCACCCTGTGTGGCTGCCTTGTGCTGCCTGCTGCCAGCAGTGGCTGTGATGCCCCTGGTGGCCCAGGTGATGTTGGAGGTCCTGCGCCATGCAGTGCGCAATGAGCTGTGCCTGGGCTTTTACTGGACTGTGTGGAAGCTGACCCATGCCCTGGCCAACCTGGCAGTGAACGAAACAAACAAGGTGTGTGGGCCTAGGCACTTTGCAATCGAGGTCCCTCCTCCCCTGCCTGGCTATGGTCAAGCATTGGCAGGGCAGTGAAGGTGGTGGGTGTAGATTAGGCAATGCCAGGCGAGGGGCATTGCCATGAAGGTAGTATGTGTTTACAGGCAGGTACCAGCATAGGGAGAGGGAAAGGGAAAGGGAGAGGGAAAGGGAAAGGGAGAGGGAGAGGGAGGAGGGTTCAGTGGTGGGGTGCAGGGTGGGGGTGGAGAGGGTAGGCTGGTCCAGGCCCAGCTTGCCTGACCGCCCAGGCTGTTCCTGCTGCTTCCGCCCCTGGCTCACCCCTTCTTGCTGCACCCTGGCCACCTAACCCTGGCTGGCTGTCACTGGTGGGTCCCTTGCCAGCCCGCCTGCCTGCCCGCCTGCCTGCCATTGTGGTTGCTTAGGAGTACCTATGTCAGCACAAGGCGGTGGAGGTGCTGGCCCCCTGCCTCATGGGTGAGCCCTGGCCTTGGCCCATGGTGCAGCCTGCTGCTGTCCCCACACCCTGACCTCCTGTGCCACCAGCCAGCCCTCCTCCCCTCCTGTGGGCCCTGACCTCTGGCATATGTCCAGCTGTGCCACTGCCTGGGCCCCTGCCTGCCCCTCCTGTGCCCTGTCTCATCCCCTGCAGCCTGCTGGCTCAGCTCAGGATTGGCCCTCTGTGCCACGCAAAGCAAAGCACAGCGCAGAGTTCATACAGCCTACCCTTTCCCTCTCCCTCTCAGCACAGCGCAGAGTCATATAGCCTACCCTCTACCTCTCAGCTGAGCATTCATTTATCACACACGTTCAGGAGCTGGCAGCTTTCCATACCATCGGCACAACCCTGCATGCAGCATCCCCCTTGCTGGAGGCCAGGGAGCGGCCGCTGAGGCTAAGCCATGATGACTGCTGCTTCTCCACCACCCTCGCCACCTAGTAACAGCTAGCTAGCCTGGCTGTGTCTGCCTCCAACAGTGGTGGTTGAGAGGGCGTGCAAGGGCACAGAGGCTGGCTGCCTGGTCGCGCGCAGGCAAGCACCACAATATGCTGTTGGTCACAAAGTGGACGCTGACCACGCTGTGGCACCTGGCGTTCCTGGATGAGGCGAAGGCGCAGATACTGGCAAGGCCTGGTGCGAGGCAGCAAGCTGTGAGGCACCTCGTGACACATCCCTCTGCCCCCCTGACCCTGGCCCCTCACCTATTCCTGCCCCTGACCTGGACCCGATTTGACCCGACCCCCAACGTTCGCCCTGCCTTGCCAGTGCCCATGCCCCTTGCTTCCTGCCCCTTGTTTTGCTCCCCGCCCCTGCCCCTGCCCCCATCCTCTGCTCATGCTGCGCTCAGGCCTTGTGGCGCACATCCAAGCGCTCGTTCATTCGGGCCAGGAGGATGCGGGCACGCTAGACATTGCCCGGGGCTGCCTGTGGACCCTCGGCCTGCAGCCCCCCGTCAGCCCCAAGCGGCTGAGCAGTGGCGCATCAGGTCTGCAGAGCCCCAGGCTCAGGGCGCTGCTTGGGCACCTCACCCGCAGCCCACCCCCAGCCGCCCTAGATGCCTCCAAGCAGGAGCTGGCCCAGACCTCCCCCAGCCTGGAGCCTGACAGTGGGCAGGGGACCACGGGCCTCTCTGCAGCCCAACATGCCGGGGTTGAGGGGCAGCAGGCTTTGAAGGGTGTGGGTCAGGGGCAGGGGGGGGGGGGGCAGGGGGTGCTGCTGTGTCAGCAGGAGGCAGCGCTGCAAGGCGGGACGCTGTCAGGGAGTGCTGTCCCTCTCTGGGTCACAAAAGGTGGTCAGAGCACAGGCAGCACTTGCGCTGACCTGCATCAGGCAGCTCTGAGGCTGCAGCAGGGCCTGGATGCAGCGCAGCAGGACCAGTCGCGCCAGCAGCTGCAGGGTGGGGAGCGGGGGCTGCAGCTGAGGCCTGTCCAGGAGCCGGCACTGACCACACTCAGTCTGGCTCCCAGCTGCTCAGCCTCCCTTCCATCACCTCCCCCATCACCCCCTGTACCAGTGGCAGCAGCAGCAGCAGCAGCCCGCTACGCCAGCCCTGCGGCGCCTGCCGCTGGCTCTCATGTGATGATCAGCTACGAGTGGTGGGTGCAGGGTGAAGGGGGGCAGGTCTGGGGTGCATGTGGGGCAGTCCAAGGTTGAAGGAGGGCAGGGCAGGGTGTCTGCAGCTGGCAGGCAGGCGCCAGGCAGCAGCCAGGCAGCAGCCAGGCAGGACCAAGGCAGGACCAAGGCGGAGTTGTAAGAGGCACTTGCAGGGACAGGCCTTGTCAGGCTCTAGGCATACAGGGAAGCCAGACCCAGCACACCCACCCAGCCGAGGTTGCCGAGATGGCTGCTGTCCAGCCCGTAGAATCACATGGCTATCCTGAGCCTGCAGCATCCTCATTCAGCCATAGCTCACTCACTGAGCCCAGCACAGCACAGCCCTAGCCATGCTGACCTGCCTGTACGTCAGAAGGGCTCAGCCACCAGGCACTGAACCATGTACCCTGGGCCTGCAGCACACACTGACCCAGCCACAGCTGCTGGCCTGCTAGGAGTCAGCCAGCCAACCGGCCATAGCCCCAGCCACCCAGCAGCCAGCCAACCAGCAACCCAGCAGCAGGCCACCCAGCAACCATCCACCCAGCAGCACGGCCACACCCGACCAAGCCAGGACTGGCCTGGCACCCAGATGGTGGTGTTGGTCGTGCTCACCCCACCAGCCCACCTGCCCATCTACCCGCTGCCTGGCAGAGTCCTCACACTGCACCCTGTGGCCAGTGCGTCCAACCGCCCTGCTCCCCCTGCCTGCCGGCGCAGGGGCAGTCAAGCCAAGGCGCTGGCCCTGAAGCTGGAGCTGGAGCAGCGGCGCTACGCCACCTGGCTGGACCTGGACAAGATGCTGGGCAACACGCTGGCAGCCATGTAAGGGCTGGTAACCTGCAACCACCCCCTGCTGGACTGTCTGCTGCTGCCGATTATGTGGGGACTGCGTGGCCCAGGGACTGTGTGGGGGATGCATGGCCGAGGCCAACCATGTGGCCTCCCTCCCTGGGCAAATGGGGGTTTAGGCCTGCCGCCACCTGCCGTCACAAGGAGAGATTCGACTCTCAGCAGATGGGCTTGGCTTGGCTTAAGGGCGTGGCTTGATTGAACTTCTCCTTATGGCGCCCGGTAAAGGCAGGCCTGAGCTGGGCAGAGCTGGGCCGCAGCATGACTGGGCTGCAGCTGTGACTGAGCTACTCCTAGCGGGAGCCAAGGCAGGGAGGTGAAGGCAGCAGGGCGCCACTTGACCCTGCACTGAAGCCCTTGACAAAGCTGCTGGCGCTGGTGCAGGGCGGAGGCAGTGGAGAACGCAGCCGTGGTGGTGGTGTGCGTGAGCAAGAAGTACAAGGAGAGCCAGGCGGTGAGTGCTGGAGCGCAGCACCGCCTGCAGCTAGTACCGCTGCCTACACACTGCTGTGCACAGCTTGGTGTCACCGCCCTACGTTACCGTCCTACAGTTTCATGTCACTGCCCTACGTTACCCTAAGGCACCACCCTACGTTGTGCGGCACAGCAGAATTGCTGGAGGGGGACAGCTTGGTGTCACCGCCCTACGTTGAAACCTGAGTGTCTGTGCCGCTACTCATCGCCAGGGTCTTGCCACACAGCCCTAGGTCGAGCCCCTTGCCCTCCCTAGGTCCCTGCCACATAGTCCCAGGCTAAGGGGTCCCCTCCCTGGCCAGGCCCGGGTGGCACCCTGCCTGCCTACTCCCACTCCTTGCTCCCTGCTTTCTCCAGGGATCCAAGTTCAGTGCACCTCCAGGCTGTGCCTGTGGGGCGCCCCACCTGTGCCTGTGCAGCTAGACAGGCAGACAGGCTCCGCTGCGTCACAATGCCAGCATGGCCAAGCCATGCCAGATTAGGCAGCAGCATGGCACAGCCTGTGCAGGCAACGCTCATGCCACAGGGGGTGTATACCTGGTGACTGCTTAGGCCCTTGAGCTTTGAGTTTGTGGTCGCGTCAGTGATAGAGCAGATGCTGCACGCTTTACAGCACACCCAGCCGCTGCTGCTGCTGCTGCTGCTGTAGCATAGGGGTCGTTACCACCCTCACACGCCTGTACATGAAATTGGCATCTCCTCATACCTCACACCTTGTTGTACCTTGACTGATGTCACAGTTGGGCTCTCTTCATACCACACGCCTCTTTGTACCATCACTAGTAGCAAAGGCACCGCCTGGACGACAGGCTGCCAGGGCTCACGCCTGAGCTGTGCCGTGATGGTGACATGCGCCCGCAGTGTCGCACCGAGGCTGAGTACGCGTTCCAGCTTAAGAAACGGATCATACCAGTAGGTCCACCCCACACACCATGCACACCATGACCAAGGACCAAGCCACACCTGCATCACACAATGTAATTCAGTGGTCACACTGTCCCACCCCATAGAACACTGTTTTGCATCACGGAACAGCACCCCTCACCACCTGCTTACACACCTGCTTGCCCACATCTCCGGCCCGGGCCCTGCCCTGCTGGCCGCCCAGGGCTGATGCTGCTCGCGCTGGCTCGTAGGTGATGATGGAGCTGGGGTACCGCCCCAATGGCTGGTTGGGGGCGCTGCTGGGCACTAAACTGTACTACGACATGGTGAGGCGCAGGCTGATACCGTGTGGCTGCATGCAGACCGCAGACAGGCTGCAGGCTGACCCATAGGGCGGGCCCGGACTTGACGCCCACCCCTGGTCCGTGCTGCTGCCCTGGCCCTGAGCACCACACCAGCGCCAGTGTGTGATTATGGCTTGGGTCGTGTCAGCCTGAAGGAACACATGAAAATGAGTAAGAAAGGAGTAATGTGAGGCTGTTTTACTGGAAAAAAACAGAAGCTATCAAATAAAGCTATGTTATCCCTGTTCCCAAACGTTCCCTGATCAATGGCTGCGTATGTTTGCAGCCGATCAGGTTCTCTTTGGGCATGGCTTGCTACCGTGCAATGCCAACTCGCCACGCACTACCTACTGAGCTGCTCACAGCAGCAATCGCTACAGATGCTTGCATGGCACATACTCAACAGCAGGTGCACACGCATTGCTTTGGTGCCCTGCACACCATCACATGTCCGCCTGAGAGCTACAGATGACTGCATTGCAGATGATCAACAATGCATTGCTTATGAGGATTGTTTTGTCACCCCTCATGCCCTCATGTGCCTGCCTGACAGCTGAGAGGCAGACTGCACGCTGTACTCACCCATGCTTTGCTGCTGTCACTAGAGCAGGGCCCAGGCTGACATTTGCCCAGCCCAGGCAGACCTGAGAGACCCTTGCCTCAGGGCAGGTCTCACCCCAGGGTCAGGTTGAGGGCCCTGCCTGGGCTACTGACCAGTCAGCTAGTTTCCAGTCCTGGCCAGTTTCCCAGCAGGGCGCAGACCAGAGAGGGGCACGCGTGCCCAGCCTCCTGCCCAGTGTGGGGGCGCAGCTGCGGGCGGGGTGGACAGACCAGGGACAGGGGCTGCAGGTGGCTCAGGGACACAGGGACTCCTCGCTGCCCTGACCACAGCCTGGCGGGGAGCAGTGCCAGGTCTGACCTGCCTCCTCAGCACCGCACCCCTAGCCTCTCCTCCTCCTTGCTTCAGCCTGGCAGGCCATGGCGCCAAGGAGCTCTCCCTAACCCTGGGGCACCCCACTGCTCCTCGGCCTTATCCATTTGCACCCCGCACCTCCTGCCTCTGGCTGCTGCTGTTGAACTGATGACGCTGGTGCACATCGCCAGCCAGTCTAGCTGTTGGGTTGGCAGCTGTGCTGTCTGCGCCACTATTGCTCATCATGCCATGACCCCCTGAACCACTGGAGCATGCTGCTGCCTCTGCTCAGGGAGTGACAGGGAGTGAGCTGGGCAGTCCAGCTCATGGTGCTGTGTGCCGCGGTGACCTCATGGGTGCTCTTGGGGGCGTCCTTACCCCTCCACTGCCACGACTGCCTTCACTTGATACCCGTCCACCTGGCCTCACACATGCCCCTATTTCACACCTCACCTCTGCCCCTCATGCAAGCATCAGCAAGCTTACAACTACGGGCAGTCAAACATCCTGTGGGCACATGACCTGCTAGGCATGCCTGTGTGTTGCCTGCAGTGTGACCGCCGCGCCATCCCTGACAAAGTCACACAGCTGGAGCGGGAGCTGGTCGACATCGCACATCTCGTGCAAGCAGGCAACGGCAGCTGCAGCCTGGGAGGCGGCCCGGGCCACTTTGCCCGGCCGGTGCTCAGCACGCAGCAGGCCCGGCGCAGCTCCCTGAGCGCCCACCGCTCCCTGGCCCCAGCCCCGGCTGCCACCGCCTCCTTGCTGCCAGGGGCGCGCATGCAGGCTGTCAATGACCGCCGCAGGTCCCTCTGCCGCACGCCCTCGGCTGTTGTTCCAGTCTTGGCCACCACCCCACGCATGTCCTCCCCAGGCCAAGGGCTGCCACAGGGCGCCCCAACCCCAGCTCCTGTGCAGAAGCTGGCTGAGCATGCCACCCCTGTGCACAGCCTCCTGCCCCAAGGTCGAGCAGTGTTACGGCACAGCATCGATATCAACGACAGCAGCCATGCGCAAGGTTATGTGCGCACTGCCCTTCCAAGCAGTGGGTGGGCTCTCGGGGCAGGCAGCCGCAGCCTTGGCTTTGCCACCAGCAGCGCGGGGATGCGGCGCAAGAGCCTCAGCATGACAGCCCTGCTCCCAAACACGACCAGCCTGGCTGCCGCGCAGCTGCACGACAGTGACGGGTCCCCCTCCCCAGGCTCAGCCAGCAGGTCTGAGTTCCATGCCTGGTCTCAAGAAGTATTGGGGCCGCTGCATGGAGATGGGGATGCACTTGTGCGCATCAGCGAAGAGCGCACCTCAGGTCTTGGCTCCCCTGGTCGCAGCAACAGCCTGAGCAGCGCGCGGCACAGCTATGCCTGGGTGCCTGACCTGTCCCTCGCATGGCAGGCAGCAAAGCAGCGCGCTTCCATGCAGGCGCAAGCTGCTGCCATGGGCACAGCCAATGCTGGTGGTGCCACGCCTCCTGCTAGACTGCCCGAGGCTTCAGCTGGCCCCTCATGCAGCAGCAGGTCAGGCGCCAGCTGTGTGCCAGCCGTTGCCCAGGTCCTCAGCCAGCTGCCTGGCAGCCAACAGGGCATAGGAGGGTCAGTCACGCAGCTAGAGGGTGTGAGCAATGGCGGTGCAGCACCAGCCCAAAGGAGCACGGAGGAGGTGGGGCCTCGAGGCAGCACTGCCTGCAGTGGCCCGCCCTGGGACTCAAGCTCGTGCTCATCTCAGCAACATTGCACTGTCGCTGCCACATTGCCAATGCGCCCTGCGCTTCCTGTCGACATCTCCTCCAGCCTACTTTTCAGTTCTGGAGCAACACCTCGTCCCGCTGTCACCGCCCCCAGCGCCACCCACAAGCATCAGCAACAGCTCCAGCTCCAACCAACCCAAGAGGGTTTCGGTTCTCGTCTGGGATCCTCGGAGGGGCGGGATGCTGCGAGCGCGAGCAGCACTCCCGTGGGGAGTACCCCTCGCGTGCCCAGTCCGGCCACCTCGTGGTTGGGCTCCACTCGCAACACTAAAGAGCAACAGCCTCGGGTCTATTCTCATCCGGCAAAGTTTGGGTCCCATGCCCCTCCCACTCAACAGAACAGCCGCCTACACTTCAACTCCTCCTTGCGCTCTTTTTGCTTGTCTCCAATGGAACTCGACTCTAGCACCTCGAGCAGCAGCCCGTCGTCCAGCGAGAGTGAGGGAGTGAGGCAAGACACTTTGTCGGCACTACAGCCTACAAGGGGCAGTAATGTCGCACAGCAAGGCAATGGTGCCAACGGCCACAATCATGGCTCTTCCAATGCAGCGCGCGCTCGCCGCCACCGATCGCAAGAACAGTCGGAGGCAGAGGCATTTGCAGCCGACGAGAACGTTGCAAGCCAGCTTAGCAAGAGTCTGGACAAGTCGTTCCTCATGGGCTCTAGGCGGAGTACGGGCCGCGCCCATGCGTTGCGGCGTAGCATCAGTAGCACTGGGGTAATGTTCAACCAGCCTCCGGTCGAGGCTCAAGCCAGTCGAACCTCCTCTGGCCTGGTAAGGAACGCGTCCGGTGCGCAAGCACGGTCCCGCGGACCTGGCGGGTCCATTGACGTATGGATCAGCACCTCGGCCCAACGCACAAGCACGAGCAGCGCCGTAGGTCGAGGCCGCACCAGTACCGGTCGCGAGGCGCTGGAGCGGGAGGAGGAGGAGGAGGGTTTGCATGCTCATGCGGAAGAAGTTGAGATTCCGTGGAGTGAGATTGCCGTGGAGCATTGGACAAATGAGGACGTTTGCAATTGGCTGCAAGACGTGGAACTACCCGAGATGCAGGAGATCGTGGTGCAACACGCGCTGGACGGACGAGCTCTGTGCGGCTTACACCGCATGTCCAAGCTGAACTGCCTTCGTGCGTGCGTGATTGAGGATCTGGGGGTGAAATCCCCCCGCGTCCTCCTCATCTTTATTGACGAGCTACTCCGCCTTTTTGAGTAGATGCAGACAAGACACGTTGCGTAGTATCGTAGGTGCGACTGACGACATTCCTCCCCTCTACAGGTTGCGTTCTTCATACCACGTGGGTGTGCCTTCCCTGCCACTGACAACTGCCCAACACCTGTATACTGAGTATTTGCGCGCGCATGTGCGCCATGGTTGGCTTTGAATGTGTGCCCCTTCAATGATACAGCCACTGTCTGGTTAATGCTTGCCTTGACATTTTTCGTTCAGGTTTGCAAATGCGTAGAACCCGTTTGAAGAAGTGCACACCACGCATCAGCTATTAGTGATTATGCATACTGCCCTTTGCTCAACGATGAAGATATGATCACATGTGTGTGTTGTATGCACTGGCAAGGGTTGCCAATAGGGAGCGTCCGGGTCCTACCTCAGTTGCATACTGTTACGCTTTGCTCGGGGGCGGTGGCAGAGTTCTGCGTGACAAACTATATTGCAGGTGATAAGTTAGATCGCATAGGGAATGCCATATCTTTCTAACAGTTGTGAAAACGTAGATTTCCGTAAGTGGGACGTTCTCAGGTTACCAAGCATGCAGTCTCGAAGAAGACACAAAGCACCGCTACGCTGATATCAGGGCGTATGTGATTGCCAAGAAGCCCACATCGGGAACACAACCGCCCAACCCGACGCACGTGACCGAACATGCAACACAACCGCCCGCAGCCCAGGAGGCCATCAAGAGCAACTCCCGGCTGCTAAGACGAGAGAACAAAGAAGCACAATCGCCTCCAACGAAGCCCACCCGACCCAAGGCGGGCACGAAACGGAACACTGAGGGCAGACAGATCCAAACTATCCCGAAGGATATCGTGCGCATAGTAGGCCTTGACCTTCCAGGGCTCTCCAGCTGGAAGGTGGATAAAGCCTGCCGATGTAAACCCAAGAACCTAGGTTGCATACTAGGGGCCATGTACGGCCACCAAGAGGCCATTACCAACATAGAGGGCTGGCAATGGGACGGCATTAACAAGGAAAACTACTACAAGGTGCATTGGAAGCCCACAGTCATAGATAGATGGGCATTACCACTATGTGCAGAAGAAGGCTATACACCCACACACATAGAACCCATCAGCAGGGAAGAGGCTAAAGACGTATGCACATGTGAGCTATGCTGGCTACCAAGAGGAGACAACCCAACGTGCCACAACTGCAAGAGGGCCTACCACCCAGCTTGCCTTGAGGAAGCCCTCCTGTCGGGACACAAGGAACCAAGCCACTGGCTGTGCCCAATATGCAAGTTTGGCAGCAACGAGTTCAAAACGACTATGCGTCTATCAGCGCACTCGGACCTTATACGAGTTCACTGGCGCCCCACCCTCGAACCGGCACCTCTCATCACGGCACACCTGGACTACCTGGCGCGACGCAGCGACTATGAAGAGGAAAATAAGAGGATACAAGAAGCTAGATACGCGCGGCCTGACACACAGCTGCCAACACACACCCGGCAGGGACTGCCGGACCCGCACACCTGGCTACCCCGGTGCACCATCCTTCACTCGAAGGCCACCTTCCACACGTACCCCATTAACCCGCAGACACTCAGGCAAATTAGTAACAGCATTTTTCAGAATCGCGGCTTACGATTTTGCACATAGCCATATGACGTGGTTGTAAGATTGGGGTTTGAACGAAAATTCATAAATATGCATGGTTGGTGAGATATCGCTAAGGTGATGTGTTGTACCACTCGGTGTGGTGCAGTGTAGCACACTTGGGTGCATTGTAGTAGTGCACTAGCGAGAGGTGCAGTACTACACCATGAGAACCAATGTGATTTTAAGGGACAACAATCTCCAATCCAGTAAAATACCAATGAATTACCAACATAACTTCTTTATTACATCACAAAACTACTAGACTGTATATGGTGCAGTTTTTCACGATGAGGTTTGGTGCATTGTTGTGGCAATAGATATGGTGCAGTATATATAGCTATAAGGAGTAGCTGTAAAAAAGGGTAACTAAATATTAATTATTTAATTCACAAATTTCGCTGATTACTACGAGATTTTTCACGATGTTGGTGGGCATGGGCCAACAGTCTCATTCCGAGGCGAATCGTGTACAAAAAGCAACCCCTCAAAATCGATAGTTGTGCACTAATTTGCGTGTGTGGACGGACATCGTCGGGACGGGCAGATGCGAAACCTTCCTCCAACTGCACCCCCACATGACCACCCCCGCGATGAACTTAAGCACGGGGGAGCCCATCATGCCCAAACACGACCTAGTGCAACACGTAACGGTTCACGACGAGTCGGGCCGCACAGCAGGCCTCCTGACCAAACAACAACACCAGCACCTACACGCTTGGTTACAACACACACCACACACACGCAACCTGGCCACAGAACTGGTGGCCCTCCTAAGGAGACAAGACACACAGAGCAGCCGCCACCCCATGAGACTGGCACAAGACA
This sequence comes from Haematococcus lacustris, assembly GCA_030144725.1. NCBI lineage: Eukaryota > Viridiplantae > Chlorophyta > Chlorophyceae > Chlamydomonadales > Haematococcaceae > Haematococcus > Haematococcus lacustris. Next base: position 4,404,223 of record JASKMD010000008.1, on the reverse strand, counting down.
AAGCCCTCACTACCCTGCACACCACACGATCCTTTACAAGTACCGTCCAAAGGTGGGCGGACCCACTCACAGTTAGACCAGAAACTACTACCTATTGGAGCCCCGACATCAATGACACCGCCTTTGGGGCACACCACAACTGCCTACTCGTACGTCACACTAATCTGTCCACATGGAACGTACCAGCCGATGATGCGGTGGCCCTGAAATGCGTTAACCATGCTATACACTCAGCACACCAGGAGGAGGCCATGGCCACCATCATGTTGATCCCTGGCAAAAAGGGGATCTCTTACCCCAAGTACATTGACACCTTGACACGGTACCCAGAGTACTGCCAGCACCTGGCCAGCATACCTCTCACTAATACCAACTGCTCCAAACTTGGCAAACACGCCACCCTCCTCGTCTACGTCATATGGAATGAGGCAGGGCAACTACTCACCACCAAAGGCAACCCGCAAGGATGGATGGCTAGCACAGCCACCGCACTACATCCGGACCGGGAGACACACCCTTTCCATCACAAACCCAATAACCAAAAACAGCCAGCCACCCTCCCCAGTGGCCACAAACAGCACCTCCGCCTCCCGCTGGACAGGGCCCTACCTACGCCAGGGCACACACGCAACCAACACCAGCTCACACACCACTCCACCACGCTACCACGGATGGCCATCACCGAATGGACCACTGTAGCGTACACAGACGGGAGCTGCATTAAGACATCAGAGCCAGCCCCGGCACGCGTCGGGGCGGGGGTCTATATTCCAGAAAACAACGCCCTGATTACCATTGCACTGAACGACCCAAAGAACAACACCATCAACAAAGCAGAACTCACAGCGATACACGCGGCAATCAAAGCGGGAGCCATACGCATTGCCACCGACAGCCTCTGCTCCCTCTATCAGATCCGCCGAGCTCTCGCTAACCCTATGTCCCTCATTAATCATAGACATAACGACATCCTGACAGACATCGCCACCCTCATCGTCGACAGCCCCGACACGATCCAATTCTTCAAAGTCAAGGCCCACTCGGGCGTCATCGGAAACGAAGGCGCAGATGCCCTTGCTAAGCACGCAGCGTTACACCCGGAACAAGCCAACACACTAGGGTACCACCCGACAACACGCAGAGAGAGGGGCATATGGCTAAGCAACGGGACCGACGGCGAAACCCTCGCCCCACTGCCGGACTGCCGCCACAGCGTGCGAGCACACATGCATAGCAGGCACAAGTTAGGCCTCGCCAACCAAGACAGCATTTACTATCAGATGACCCAAGATATCACCAAAGCTGCGGCAAAGGGAGCGGGCGAAAGAGTGATGACCGACACGAACATCTCCATCCCCGCGCAAAGAACCGCCTTACTCTACCGAACCGGAGGGCTCTACAACCAAAAGCTGGCTATGCGCTGGAAAAAGGCGACAGACGACCGCTGCCCACTCTGTGGGGAGGCTGACAGTGCCACACACCTCCTCTCGGGCTGTAGCGCGACCCTACCACTTGTGCAAGAAAGGCACAACGGGGCCGGCCGCCTTATCGCCAAAGCCATCAGCAAAGGAACCCTCGGCGGGTGCATCCGGTTTGCGGACACCGGCAGCTGGGAGAAGGGTGCAAAAGACAACCTGGACCTCCCTAACGACACACTACACACAACACTACGGGCACTTGGCCTCAAGACAGCAACGACCAAAAATACCACCAGACCAGACATTCTCATGGTGACGCCCCTACAGAAGACGGGCAAACGCGGCAAAGCCATCAAACGGGTCACTATCATAGAAATCAAATACTGTGCGGACTCCAGATGGGCAGAACAACTGGACAAAGCCCTCAGCCAACACACGAAACTGGCACACACCATCCGCAAGGAAGGCCACACGGTCGAGATCCGACCAATCCTATTAGGTATAGGCGGCATTACATATGAAACACACACGCGCCAACACCTTTTGGCCCTTGGGGTCACCCAAAACGACGTAATCAAGCTACTAAACAAGCTCACGAGACATGCGGTAGAGGCAGCCCACTCCATTGCCAAGAACAGCTACAGGCTACGAGCTACTAAAGGGGGGGGGGGGTAAGGAGGTTTGTTGCTTCTCGACGGTGGGAGCAGGCCGCACCCCAAGCGGTAGCTCCTCCCTTAATGCACGCCGGTGAATACCGGCGTAGTCTTCTTCTTCTTCAGCATGCAGTCACTAAGTGACACGAATGCCCCCCTTCATGCTAGCCTGTATGCCTAGGCTACATGTCGCGTTCAACGCTCCTAACCAGGCAACATGTGCCTGACTTTAGCATGGCCACTTGCTTTGTTACAGCCGTTGCACACTCATTTTCATCGGCACAGCAAGCTTCCGGTAACCATCATATCACAAAAGGTGGGAAGTAGAGCTCAAGACTGTTTGGGCATCCTGTTGTTCCGATTCCAATGTCGTAGGTGCGGTACCCTCATCACCTTCTACGGCCGGGGCAGTCTTCCCAACTCCAGGCCTTGTCTCGTCCAAAGTTAACGGTTTTTTCTGAGGTTGTGCACTATTTGCCTTGTGATCAACACACTCTCCTTTGACGAGAGCTGCCTCAGCCTTGTCTTGGGCTTGCCAATCTTGCAGGTCCGCGGCAGTCATCTTGGCTGGGCTGTTTGTTGGCAAATCATGCCCGCTTGATCGTGGTAGGTGGAGGTGCCACCATGCCCGCACCATGCTCTGCAAACTTCGCATGGCAAAGAAGAGAACCAGACCCCACCAAACGCCCAGGAGGCCCCAGCCCTGGCTGCGGCACGCCCAAAAATACAACGAGGTAGCCAACAGAGTGACCTGCACACATCAGCAGGAGTGATAAAATGAGGGCAGCCTCTCCGATGTGTAAGAACAACCGGTACGAACATCTGGGAGGGGTTGCCTCGGTGGGTGAAGTACGCGAGGGCGAGAGGCGCAAGGGCAAAATGCGCCACATAGCACGCGTCATTGGGCGCGTACTCACCACATATGACCGCGCCATGTAGGTGAAGTCTCGCTGAGTGATGTTGATCGCGGTGGAGCTGACGTCCAGGCCGACTAGGCAGGCGGATAATGCGGCCGGCAGCGCGATGAGCGCCATCTGACGGTGTACAGCAGAGTCGGGGGTAAGGAAGCCAGGGCACCAAGTGAGAAGCAAAGCGAGGAGCGCCCCGGCTAGGCATGCCACGCCAGCGCCCATCGCGATAATCATCTGACCCGCGGCCTTGCGCTGCCAGAGGTGGCGAGCGCCAGGCAGGTAGGCAAGGCAGGCCTGCTCGATGGGCGATATGGTCCATGTGACCAACGTCCTACAAAGCGAGGAACCCAGTCTGCCAGCAAGTCTCAGGTCTGGGCTGAGTTTTGGTTCCGGACATTGACAGAGAGGCGCGTGTGGGGTCTGGAGACAGCTCAAAACAACACAATGCCGCTGAGGGGCAGTACTTGACACAAACTACAGGTACCACCCTAGAGGCACAAGGGGCAGCCAGGCACTTGCGGCCGAGCACCAAGGTGCAGTCTCCTGCTGCCTGCGTGAGTGGCTAACGGGGTACCGAAGGGCCAGCCAGTCAGCCGGCCGCATGTCTGTCCAGCACAAGGAGGGGGTGGTGCAGCAGGCGGTGGCGGCGGTGCAGGCTGTGGTGCGCACCCGGCTGCTGGGTCTGGGTAGCTGAGGGCAGCTGGAGGGGCTGGCAGCCGCGGCACCCACCACACAGTGAACGCCGCCTGGTGCGCCGCCAGGCTGAGCAGGTGCAGGCCGGTGGCGGTGGACTGCACCACCAGGTAGCACAGGTGCTTGGACAGGCTGACCACGGTGAGCGGCGCCATAGTGTGCAGCAGGGCCCGCAGCTCGCTGCCGCGTGGAAGGCCCCAGGCGGGGCGCAGCTGCACGTGGCAGGGCAGCAGCAGCAGGGGGGCGCAGGTGCACGTACCTGGTTGCTGGGCACCTAGCTGACCAGGTGTGACGAGTGACGGGGTCACACCCACAGGGTGGCACTCACCTGGCACTCACCTCCACACAGGGTCACCAGCAGCCAAGACATGTCCTGGGCGCTGAGGACTAGTATCACAACAGCGGTGATGGGCGGATGTGATGTGACAATGATGAGACGCGGTCCCACTGGCTGTGTGTGACCCCTGGCTGCCGTCCTGACCTGCCCACCCAACCCTGGCTTGTGGGTGGCTTCTTTAGGACCCATGGCTTGTTTAGGAGCGGGGCCTGTGCTGCCCTGCCTGCTGAGGCAGATTGGCTCATAGCCCCCACCACAACCCACCTTGGCCTCCACTGAGTCCCTCACAACTCCATCCCTGCCCCAATGCCTGTCCACCCCCTTACCCCCCTGCCTGACCCCCTGGATCTCCTGAGCCCTCTGCCTGGCCCTCAGGAACCTCTGCCTGTACACCCCCCCTGACCCCTGCTGCTCCCCCCCCGCTGTCGTGTGGCAGCTCCCTCCGACCCACCTGGCTGGAGCTGCGCTGCAGGGACCACATCAAGGCGCCCGCTGCCACGTACCTGCACCGCACACGGCCAGGCCACCACAGTTCCAGCACACCGGCTAGGTTGGAGCGGGCCAGGTGGGCGCAGGCAGTGGCAGGGGGGGCGCCTTCAAGGGGCAGTGAGGTACAGTGAGGCAGAGGTAGGCAGGGCAGGCGGTGCAAGGCATTGCGCAAGCCTGTGATGCCATGCTAAGTTGGGGGTGCTTGCATGTGCATGGAGGGCCCCCTCCCCTGGGGAGTGTGTCCCTGCCCCTGCCCCTGCCCCTGCCCCTGCCTACAAACATGGCAGGATCCAGCAGTGGCTGTGTTGGGAGCTGAAGGTCAGGGGCAGCCGGGGCAGAGGTAGCCTCCCGGTAGGCCTCTCAGCCCAGGGTTGTGTGAGGGGCCTAGTGTGACCAGAGTGAGCAGCAGCGGGCCCCAGGCCCCGGCTAGCAGCCTGCAGGTGCCACCCACTGTGTGGCCACCGTGGTGACGGCTGCCCCGGTGAGGCCCCAGCCCTGACCCGCCACAAACACCACGTTGCCCGCCAGGCTGACCGCCGCCGCCAGCAGCACGCTGATGCAGGGCGTCAGGCTGTCATGCTGAGCCAGCAGGCCTACACACAGGCAGCACCGCACAGCAGCTGGCTCAGCGCCTGATGACATAGCTGCTGCAGCTGCCCTGGCACCAACTGTACTGTACCGCTGCTACCGCTGCTGCTGCTGCTTCCCACCCACCCCAGCTCTAACCCTGCCCTAGTCTACCCCATCTTCACCCTGACTCAGGCTCCCCTGCAGCAACCCTTCGTCCTTGTGCCAGACCTTGGCTGCTACTGACAGCCCGGCTCTAAGTTCAGAAGGCAGCCACCCCTCACGCCCTGCTGCCTTCCTGGCCCTCACACCATGATGCCAGCGGCCCACAGCCCTGACCCTCCTGCTGCTCCCTCTGCTACACCTCCCCCTGCCCTCTCAGTCTGCCCCTCCTGGCCCCCCTGCCCCCCCTGGCCCTGCTGCTGACCTGACTGTGCCACCATGGTGACCAGCACAGCTGGCTGGGCCAAGGCACGCACGCGCATGTAGTCCGCAGCCATGGGCAGCAGGGCGGCATCCTTCACACCCACTGCTTGCAGCAGCCATGGCGCACCGGCCTCCAGCCCAGCTGCGGGCGGAGAGGGGACATCATCACCATCATCACTGACCAAAACGGGTCAGGGTACGTGTGTACAGGTACGGGTACGGGTCAGGGTCAGGATATGGGTCAGGGTACAGGTCAGGGTCAGGGCCAGGGCCAGGGTCAGGGTCAGGGTCAGGGTCAGGGTCAGGGTCAGGGTCAGGGTCAGGGTCAGGGTCAGGGTCAGGGTCAGGGCCAGGGTCAGGGTCAGGGTCAGGGTCAGGGTGAGGGGCAGGGTCAACATGTAGCTGAACAGACAGGCCAGCCCTGCGGCCATGCAGCAGCAGCTCCTCACCAGCCACCCCTCCCAGCCCACCTGCAGTCAGAGTGCCCGCCACGGCCTCCAGCAGCAGGGCGCACGCCAGGGTGCGTGCTGCCGCCCCCTGCGCCCCCTCCCTGAGCCTGCTGGAGATAACGCTGAGGCTGGCCACCTGCAGGTTCTGGAAGAAGTACTGGCAGAAGCTGCGGGCAGGGGCCAGCTCACAGCAGGGTGGGGAGGGGAGAGGGCAAGAGGGGTGGGGAGGGCAGGCTCCTCAGGGGGGAGGCGGGGGGACCAGTGGTGGTGGTGATGGTGAATTCAGGCAGGGAGGGTGGGGGCGGGGCGGGGCAGGGCAGGAGGGCCATCACACTGGAGCGGGGCCACAGCCAGCATGACCGCAGGTGGAGTGGGAATGGGCAGATGGGGGGGCAGAGGCTAAACTTGTGCTGCTAGGGGGAGGGGCATTAGGGGAATCCAAGGGTTGCAGGGTGGCCAAGGGAGTGGGAGCCAGGGGTTGGGCTAGGCACTGAGCATGCTGGCCCTGCAGGGGGTAGGGGGGCTGGGTCTGGCTGCGGCGGCGGCTCAGGCCCCGCCAGCGGCCAAAGTGGCCAGCAGGTAGAGGCGAGGAGGCAGAGGGCAGCAGCAGGCAGCTGCGTCCAGCAGACTATCAGGCAGGCAAGGGACCTCAGGTGGAGTCCTGCAAGCCTGAGGTGTCAGCGGCAGCTGGGTCCCCCTGCTGGCCTGACCGGGTGCCCTGGCAGCTGACCTGAAGATCATGGTGGCGGGGCCCAGCGCTGCCAGCTCACGGGTACCCGCATACTGAGGCCAGGCAGGCAGAGCAGCCAGGTGGGTGGGCAGAGGGGGACAGCAGGTGGTTGGCCAAGGCCTGGGAGGGCATGCAGTGCATAAGGGCATAAGTTCATAAGGGCATTAGGGCATGCAGTGCGCAACGCTCAGGCTAGGATGGCTTCTGGTGGTGTCTGGTGGGTGGCTGGGGTGGTTTGGTGGTTGGGTAGTTGGGTGGAAAAGCAATCATGGGTGTGATGGGGTGGGGTAGGGTGGGGCAGGTAGCCCCAACGTAGTGATGTGATTTGGCAGTGCCCCGCCCATCATGGGAGCATACCGCCCAACCTTTTCCTGATAACACCCTCCGCTCCTGACCCCCTGGCAGCGACCCATGCACGCCAGCTCACCTGACCTATGCACACGGTGTCACACAGGGACATCAGGGGGTCGCCCAAAGGGATCAGGGTGGCTGGGCCCATGAATTTGCTCATCTTGCCCAGCAGCTCTTGCTGATAGCTAGAAACCTGCATGGGGCTACTAGCTGCCTCGTGGTCATCATGATTGGATACTGGGGCTTCGACAGCGAGGCTTGCATGAGAGATGCGGCATCTAAGGCGCTCTGTTGGTGTGCGGTGAGGCGCTCTGGCAGTTGCTGCCTTGGTCCGCCTTCCCAGCTGTTCAATACACAATGCTGGTCCCTGGGGCCTCATGCTGCCAGCTCCACATGCAGCCTGGGAGCCTGCTGCAAAGCACGTCGTACTTGCTGCTTCTGCTGCGCCCCAGCATCCACATTGTGCCGCTGGAGCGGCTGTCGCTCGTCGCGTGAATACATGTGCACGGAGCATTGCCGCATCGCGGCTCACATGGCTGCGAGTTGAGAATCGGGGTCGAACGTTTGCGACAACGTGGCAAAGATAACTTGTGTGCATGCTGGTGCAATCTTGTGTTTACAGTAAAAAGGGTGTGCCCATGAAAATAGCTGCACCAGCTACGTGAACGCTGCCACTCATATACAAGGCCTGAGATTGGTTCAGACTTGGGATGAGGCTAGCTATCACTGCTGACCTGTGTCATGGCTTCTGTGATGAGAACCCTGTTTGTGATCACCCCTGAGCCCTGGCTGCCCCCGATACTGTAACTCCAGTTAATCTTCGTATCAGCCAATGTCCACACAGCCATCATGTCCAGAAGTTGCCACACAACTTTTGAACCCTACAGGCTACAGCCCCCATGCTACACCATGAGTTGTGATCAAACACAGGCTATGAGCTCAACACTGCAAAGGCTACTGCTAGTGTGCCTGCTGCCCACTTGAGCTCAACCATTTCGGTGTGTGTGCTTGTAGCTAGAGCTCCCCTAGTAGCTCCAACCCACAAACATTGCCTTTGCAAGGGGTTTAGTATTTGCTATGTTGGATTGTCTTGCTGTAGCTGGCTACTGCTGCAACTTGCGCTGCCACTTGCGCAACTGGGCCTTGTCGCGTGCTTTTACCCACTCTTGGCCTGGCTTGCCCAGCTTAGGCATGGCTGGGCGACCATTCCAGTAGCACAGCTCAGTGGGGCGTGGGCCTGGGCCAACTGCACAGCGACGGATGTTTAGCGAGGCTGACACGTCCCGGTCATAGAAGCTGCAGGGGTGTGGGAGATGCATGGAGTCAAGTCATGTGTCGCGTGGAATATGATCATGTCATGCGCATTTGTAGGGTCAGGTCAGTGCTTACCTGATGATGTTGATGTTGCTTGCACTCCTACAAATTAATCCCTGCGTCCGTCCCTGCGTGTTGACCGACCTTGTCCGATCGGGCTGAAATTTTGATAGATGGTAGTTTGCAGAAAATAAAACATATTTTCTCAGATTAAATATTTTAAACAAATCAAAGGCGGCGGCGCTGTGGCCCTGTAGCTAGAGTGCAGGGATGAGTGCAGGGATAGGTTGCGGGCCACAGCGCAACAGCTGTTGATTTTTTCGAATATTTTTCTTGCAAAATATGTTTTATTTTTTGCAAACTACCATCTATTAAAATTTCAGCCCGATCGGACAAGGTTGGAAACACGCAGGGACGGACGCAGGGATTAATTTGTAGGAGTGTGTTGAGCACATCCGGCCCCTAACTTGGAACCGCTTTGCCTTGCTGTACACCGGCTGCAGCCACCTACATGGACACATGGGACAATGCACAATTGTAAGATCCTCCCTTTTCATATTTAAGAGAGAGAGAGATTACGGGAGAAAGAGAGACTAAAAGAGAAAAGAAAGACTACACTGGGGCACAAACAGGCCATAACCAAACCCCACCCCACCACCCTCAACCAAACAGCGTCCAAACACCTCAATACGGCAACTACACACCCCCAATGAAAACGTCCAAACACCCCACACACACCCGCCCTCAGCAACTCCAGCCACCTCGCTGACCCTAGTGACCCCAGCCCACCCAAAACTCACTGGGTCACCCCCGCCATTGGCTGCACCCCCATGGCTCAAGAGATAACTTCCAACTCATTTTAGCACGGATGAGGCCGCCGATCGGCGCGATGAGCTGCAAATGGCCTGACTAGAGTGGAGCCAGCCCCAGCGGTTTGCCGGGTGGCTGGCCCCAAACACGCGACGTGTTCTGGCGCCACGCAGACACTCTTAGCGACCGCTAGAGGCAGCCTGGAACCAGCGCGGCGTGATTGGCGCATCCAAACTAATTTTTAAACCAGCATGCAACAACGCTGAATATCGCATTCTTCAACACGGGCTCAGTCCACATGTGGCAGCAACTTCAGAGTGTTCTGATTGTTGGTGCCAGTGGTTCCTTAACAGCCAAAAGCAGCGATAATTAGTCACAAAGATGCAGAAATTGAGCAGAAATCTGTGTTACCGCCTACACACGAAACGGCCAACACATGAAGGCAACGCGTGTATGTCCTGATTGCACGTTAGAAAACCACACAAGGAGCCGCACAGAACTGGCAGTTCATCATTTGACGTCCTGGTTGGACAGGAAACCGGCCGAGAAAAGTGCCGTATTTAAGGAATTAGACGCCGACACGAGTTGCACGCTGTTCGGGTGCAGGGACAGGCCACACGCCATACAAACACCCTTAAACATGTCGTCAACACTAGCACTAGCACTAGAACACATGTCAAGGGGGGTCCTGCGCCCGACAAGAAATTCAAAGTTTGTGAAAGAGCTGGGCCGCTGAGCGCGATAGCTGTTCGCTGATCACAGCCCCACTAAGCAGGCCACTCCCCGGCACAACGCGACCGGAATCTTCAAGCAGCCCCGCCCGCCCCGGCACAGGTGCACATCAGCCCGAGCAGCCCGCTAGCTTCGCTTTGATGAGCTGCACCGCCCTGCGCAAAAATCGCTGTAAAACTCTTAAAGACCGGTCGGATGTTATCAGGGGTGCAGCCAATGGCGGGGGTGACCACTGCCCCTCTGCCCCCACTACCTGACTAGGCGAACACAAGACCCCAACCGACCCCGAATTCACTCAAAACCCCTAGCAGGCACACCCCAACTAGGCAAGAGGGGCAGGGAAGGGGACGCGCCACTGCAAGGACAGGCGCACCACCAGCTCACCCGCACCCAACGCCCTCTCCTCCCGCTGCCTGGCCCCCGCTTCTAGCCCCCCGGCCTCCCCTCCCCCTACCCTCCCCAACTCCCTCCCCTCTGCCCCCTCCCGCGCCCTTCTGAGCTGCTTGGCAAACCAGCCTCCTGACAGCTCCGGGACACATAGGACAATGCACAATTGTAAGATCCTTCCTTAAGCCTGCATTAGCCACCTTGACTCCACCAGTGGACCACCACCTTCCTACACTAACAACCCCTCACCTTGACCCTATCCTCAGCTCCCTCACCTAAAGGACTCAGTTGGCGCTTCAGTGAGGGCCTCACTGGGGGTGTTGTTGGCTGAGGTGACCCGCCTGGTTCGAAATTCCACACAAAACAGCCGCGTTTGGCAGTTTCCTGCAGCAAGTCCTGCAGCAAAGCCCGGCTGTCCACATGATGCGGAGTGCCGCCCTTGGCGCGGGGCCCAAACATGTGGCTTCCTCGCGCGCCAGCTGTCGCACCCGCACTGCTGTCGTCGCGAAGCCAGCGGAGCATAGCAGCGTCGTGCACATCCCCGTTGCGCGGCCAGCATTCCAGCAGCTTGTGGAGCTGCATGCTCCCGCGTCAGGGCCCCAGAGAACCACCAACATTATAAACACAGCGGACGGCTCGGCTCTCGAGCAGCAGCAGAGTCAGACGCGGGATACATGGCAGCTGCCCTGGGACTTGCAGCGTGCCACCCCCTTGCAATCCATCCAATCCCTGGTGAGCAAATTGCCCAGACGCTGCACGGCACCCACTTCTCAATCGCTGTCATCCCATTCCACACCGTCACCTAGTAGCCTACCTGGCATTCCAGTCCCAGACTGTCAACCTATGCCGCACTCTGCTCCAATGCCACGTGCCGTGAATGCACCCTGTGCTGTGTCCCTGTAGTTCCTACCTGACGGGTATCCCAGCTCCGTTACCCCTGACTACCTGCCCTACCAGCTGTGGGCCGCGCCTACCCACAGTCAGTGCTCTTCCTGGCGCCATGGGCACCGCTAGAGGCGTGTGGTGTGATGCAGTAGCACTGGCTGGCAAGTGCTATGTGCTGCCCATTAATGCTGCATCCGCTGCACCTGCTGCTGTCGCTGTTGCTGCCAGTGCCGCTGCTGTCACACTGCATGCGGCAGTGTGATAGGGGACAACACCGCAGGCATTGCTGGGTCATGCATCGCCTGCTGCCCTCATCAGCTGCACCACCCACCAGCCTCACCAGCCTCACAGCTCTTGTTCCCCCCAGCCCCCCACCCTCAGCCATTCCACCCCCAGGCCCCATTCCCCCAGCCCCCACCCCCACATCCTCAGGCATTCCACCCCCACCCCCCCAGCCCCGCCCCCCCCAGCCCCCACCCTCCTAGTCCCCCCCCTCCCAGCCTCCCCCCCCAGCCTCCCCCTTTAACTCTCACCCTGGTGGCCCACACGCCCCACAACAGTGCAGCAATGCAGTGTCAGCGCTGTCATCGGATCACAGCCTCTCATCACTGCCTGTTTGACCAATAGCGTGAATAGTTTAGGGTCAGGATCAGGAATCAAAACCAGTGACATCCCGTGGGTCACACTTGAGTTACATCCGCCCATGCATGTGCATGCTGACATGAGCCGGGTCGCTGTGTCCCTGTTGCGTCATGGTCAAGGCCAAGCACTAGGGTGGCTGTTAGAAAGGTGTGACGCCTATCAGGACGTAGGCTTAGCCATTTGTAAGTCACACAAGCAGAGTACCTCTCCCTCCCCACCCTCACCTGCCCACCTCACTCAAACCCTGCCTGCCCACCTGCCCTGCCCTGCTTTGCTTGCTGTGCAGTCCTGGGCAGCCTGGCGCACGCCCTCACCACCAGCAGCCTGCTGCAGGCCGTGGGGGTGGCGGCTGGCCCTGTGGCCACCACCGCCGCCAGCGCCGCCATCAAGTGGATCACCAAGGACGGCATTGGGGCCCTGGGCCGCTTCCTGGTGGGCGGCCAGCTGGCGCCAGAGTTTGACCGCGAGTGAGAGAGGCGCAGGGAGGGGTGGGGCAGGGAGGGTAGGGCGGGGTGGGGTAGGGCGGGGTGGGGTAGGGCGGGGTGGGGTAGGGCGGGGTGGGGTAGGGCGGGGTATGGTGGGGTAGGAAGGGGTGGGGTAGGAAGGGTCATGGCAGGACGGGGCCACGCATCATAGGCTCTTTGCTGCAGCCATGCAAGGCTCAGCTCCTTTGTTGCTCTACATGGACCCAGTTTGCCTGCTCTTGCCTCACCCTGCCTGCCCCTGCTCACGTTCAGCAAACCTTGTCATGCCCCTTCCTGCCTGCCCTGCCTGCCCTGCCCTGAGCTGTCTCTGCCTTGTCCCTGGTCTGGAGTGACCTGCCCTGCCTGTGGTGACAGCCCCAGGAAGTGGCGGATGGTGGGTGAGCTGTGCACCTCGCTGGGCGCCGCCTTGGAGATAGCCACCGCCGCCTTCCCCCAGCACTTCCTGCTGCTGGCCGGCAGCGGCCACTTCGCCAAGGCCCTGGGCAAGTCCATTGGCAAGCCCGTGTTCCGGGTCATCCAGACACGTGAGTGGGTGATGGTGGGGCACGGGGCCAGGGCAGGGGAGGGGGGGGCAGGGAGGAGGGGGGGGCAGCCGGTTAGAAGGTGGACCAGCAGGGGCAGAGCCAGAGCTGGGGAAGAGCGAGGAGAAGGGGGGTGGGAGGTGCGGGTGTGGGGTGGGGTGTGTAGGGAGAGGGGGGGGCAGTTTAGTAGTGAGCAGTGAGGGCAGTGCGACTCATCATCACCTGATGGGCTGCAAGGGATGGGGCCTAGTCTGTGGGCCAGTCAGGGCTGTCACCTGAAGCCCCTGAGGACCAGGCTCCACGGAGGTACTCACCAGCCACTGCAGCTGCCAGTGGCTGCCTTGTGCTGCACAGCATGGCGTGCGCCTACAGGCTCAGCCACACTCCCGTGTGTGTGTGTGTTCATGTGTGTGTGTTCGTGCACAGACTTTGCTCGCGCCAACAATGTGGGCGCTGTGGCAGCCAAGGAGGAGGTGTGGGAGGTGGTGGCGCAGCTGGGCGGCTACGCAGCCAGCCTGGCGGTGCTCACTGCCCTGGACGAGGTCATGACGGCGTCGGGGCTGCAGGGCCAGGGGGCAGGCCTGGAGATAGTGGGCGTGTGGGCACTGGTGCAGAGCTCGGTGAGGGCAGCCCCTCTCTCACACACCTCCCACTCACACCCCTCAGCCGCCTCTGGCAGCACCAGCACCAGCAACACCATTGCTAGCTCCTCACCATGTTCTCAGCAGCAGTGGCAGCAGCAGTAGCTGCTGCTGCTTTTGGGCAGCCTGCCCTGACATAGCTGTAGCTCTGGAAAGGAATGGAAGGAAAGAGCAGCAGGCCAGCTGCAGAGCACACAAGAGCTAGGGGGCAACAGCAATCCGTGATAAAGCATGCAGCTTGCGTCAACCCAGGCTGCCCAGGCACCCCAGCCCAGGCACATCAGCAGCAGCTCTTCGTCAGCCCAGACACATCAGCAGCATCAGCAGCAGCCAGCAGCTACCAGCTGTATAGCAGCCGGGCGGGCGGTACTCTCTGACACACACCCCAGCGTCCCCCCTCAGCCCTCACACCCAGTCGCCCCCCTGTCAGCCCTGCCCTGCCTGCTAGCCGCACCTGCTCCACCTTTCCACCTGCTTGCCTGTCTGCCTGACATTACCATCAACCTCACTATTCACCTACTGCCACTAGCGGCCCTCTCGCTCTACCACCCCCAACCCAAACCTGCTGCCGGGCTGCCTGCCTGCCTGACCCGCCCCCTGCTGCAGCACATTGCCCTGCGCTACAAGACGCTGTCCCAGCTGGTCTTCCCCACCCTCAACGAGGCGCGGGCCCGGGCCCTGGTCGCCGCACACCTGGACAGTCTGCCCCTGCCTAGGCCTGCCGCTGTGAACGCCTCCGAGCCCTTCTTCTTCCCCTCTGCCCTGCTCAGCTCCCCTCGTGTGGTGTGGAGCAACGTGGGATTGGGGGAGGCCGTGGCAGGGTTGGTAGCAGGGGCAGGGGGTGCGGGCGGCTTGGGGCCAGCGACCCAGCGGCTCGAGGCGCAGCAAGCAAAGGGGGAAGAGGGGTGGGAGCAAGCCAGCTCCTCCCACCTTGGGAAGCTGGTGGGAAGCAGTGAAGCCCTTAGCATCAGCCCTCAACCACCGGGGGGGTCTCCGGGAGTGGGTGACCTGGCAGCCCAGGCACCTGACTGGGCTGGCAGCAGCAGGCAGCTGCACCTCAGTCGCACCGCTGAGCAGCTGGTGGCGGCGCATGAGGGCGAGGAGCACCTGGTGGTGTGGCGGGACGACCAGGCATTCGTTCTGCTTTTTGAGGGCGCGGCACCGCAGGCGGTGCTGCGGGCCTTGTGGCAAGCTGCGTGGCTGCAGCGCAATGCGGGCACTGCAATCCACAGGAGCAGCAACGGCACCAGCAGCAGCAATGGAAACGTGGTCGGGGGCGGAGACACGAGCGTTAACGATACGCAGCCTGTAACCCGCGATCCAATTGGCGGAGGCAGCGGCGACTCTCCGCTACCGCTGTCACTCTTACGCGCCAGTGTGGAGGCGCTGCAGGCAAACTTCCCCGCCTTTGTCCAGGAGGCGCAAGGGGCAGGCTGGGACATAGACTGCGTGCTGGTCGCCACCGGACCCGTCAGACTGCGCGTGTTGCGCTGACGTGCCGCGACAAGCACCCAGTGAGGTGTGACTAGGCGCGCTAAATTTGTCATTGCAACAAAGCTGCGCTGATCGGGCCGCCTCAGCTGGCAGGCGAAGAGTCGTCCGTCGACTGTGTCCATGACGGTGGCGAAGAGGTCCGCCTCGTGGCCTGGGTGGTGGCCAGCCGGGTCATGTTGAGGCGATGGCGTAGAAGGAAGACTTGGGGTGATGGGTGCGAGGGTGAGTGTTACGAGGGCTAGGCCCACGTGTACGATGCAAAGTGCAGGTCTTGCCCGGGGGAGGTGGGGAGAAGAGAGGGTGGCGAGTGGGAGTGGTGCGAGGGTCGCGGAGTGAGAGTGTGTGTCCCCTTTTTCTGCTAGTCATAGTGCGGGGCAAGGAGTATCGGAGTGGAGGGCATGGTCTCAAATTTTGCAGGTGAGGGTGCACCGAGAGAATTGGAATAAGCAGCAGCAAGCAATATGGAGTTGCAATGCGGTCTGAGCAGCAGAGCTGGCCCTGGCAGGTCATGTCACAACTACAACATGTCGCCCCTGTACACCATCATCAATGTAAGCTGTATTCCTAGCTGTAACCATGTTTTCATGTCTTTAGACAAGCCACCAACAATTCTGCTGCATTCTCAGGGTACATGGGAAAACGAGGCAGCTGACTGGCACCAACTCGATGTCCTGTACGCACAACCGCTGTTAGCAAGAGTCAGGCATCTCCTGGAACATGTACTTCAGAACCAAGGCATGCACCTTCCCGTTGCTTGTTGGTCGTGTCCAACCTCGTTGCCTCCCGTCGAAACGTAAGCAGACCAAGCCACTTGATGAAGACCTGGTACTAAAAGGGACAGAGGCCGACCAGCTGGCACACCTGATGCCTTGTGTCCCCCCTGATGCTACTATGGGCGGGTGCTGCAGCTGGATCTCCAGCACATTGCGCCGGCTGCGCTGCAGGCACCCTGGTTGGATCCAGGCAGGCCTGATGCTCCCGCAGCAAGCCAGGCAGGCACGCAGGACTGGCACTGGGGAGAGCAGAATGGTGAGAGCAGAGAGGCGGGGGCTGGGAGGAGGCGCCCAGCTTGCAAGCTGAGAGGTTCTGCACTGTGCCTGCTGACTGCCTCAATCCCCAGGCTCGGGGGCTCTAGGCACAGCCCCTGCAGCCCCCTGGCTCCCCGGATCCAGGGCAGGCCAGCCAAGCTGACGGCCCGGGCTTGCCCCTGGCTCCTGAGCCTGGCTACATCCCCTCAGCTGCTGTGGAGCGGGCGGGGTGCCCTGGGCCAGGTGGGCTTGCATGCAGCCATGTGAGGTGAACGGCCTAGGGGCCGGCTGCCCCTGACCTGGCTTCCTGGTCACCTCGGAGGTGGGCCAGGTGCTGTGGGTGGCTGTGGGTCAGTCCAGCAGCAGCGTGTCCCGCACCATGCTGAGCAGGCGCTCCAGGATGCGTGCGCCATCGTCCCGGATGCCAGTGTGCTGCGCCACCACCCCACCAGCAGCAGATGTAGCAGCAGCAGCACGGTGATAGCCATCTCCACCATCACCACACACCACCATTACAAGCAGCAGCAGCAGCAGCAGCAGCAGCAGCAGCAGCAGCAGCAGCAGCAGCGGCAGCAGCAGCAGCTAGCCACTGTCAAAGCCCCAGTGAAGGAGAGGGTCAGGTGGTCTGGGGCAAACACCCGGCCCCTGCTGCAGCAGCCAGCCTCTGGTCCAACCCTACAGCCCTTGCCTTGTATTCGTTGGTCAGCCACTGGCGCAGCCCTTGCACCTGGCTGGCTGTCCGCTGCGCTAGGTGATAGTCTACAAACATGTCCTGCGGGCAGCAATAACAGGGAAGGGGGGGAGGGGGAGGGGGAGGGGGAGGGGGAGGGGGAGGGGGAGGGGGAGGGGGAGGGGGAGGGGGAGGGGGAGGGGAAGGGGGAGAGGGAGGGGGAGGGGGAGGGGGAGGCGGAGGCGGAGGCGGAGGCGGAGGCGGAGGCGGAGGGGGAGGCGGAGGGGGAGGGGGAGGGGGAGGGGGAGGGGGAGGGGGAGGCGGAGGCGGAGGGGGAGGGGGAGGGGGAGGGGGAGGGGGAGGGGGAGGGGGAGGGGGAGGGGGAGGGGGAGGGGGAGGGGGAGGGGGAGGGGGAGGGGGAGGGGGAGGGGGAGGGGGAGGGGGAGGGGGAGGGGGAGGGGGAGGGGGAGGGGGAGGGGGAGGGGGAGGGGGAGGGGGAGGGGGAGGGGGAGGGGGAGGGGGAGGGGGAGGGGGAGGGGGAGGGGGAGGGGGAGGGGGAGGGGGAGGGGGAGGGGGAGGGGGAGGGGGAGGGGGAGGGGGAGGGGGAGGGGGAGGGGGAGGGGGAGGGGGAGGGGGAGGGGGAGGGGGAGGGGGAGGGGGAGGTCTGGTGCCTCACCTCCACGTAGGTGACTGCCGCCACCGGCACCTTGTTGTGTGCCAGCACCTCGGGGGCGTACAGGCGGCCCCAGTCCGCCTTGCTGGCCAGCAGCTGGGCGGCCTCCTGGTACGGTCGCAGCCCCGCAAAGTCCTCAAACATCCTGCAGACCCAGGGTCACACCCATGATCACTCTCAGGATCACTCTCAGGGTCACACCCAGGGTCACACCCAGGATCACTCCCAGGATCACTCCCAGGATCACTCCCAGGGTCACACCCAGGGTCACACCCAGGATCACTCCCAGGACCACACCCAGGGCCAAACCTATGATAAGTCAAGCGCTGGCAGCAGTGGGGTAGCCCGCGCTATTGGCTGGGCATTGCAGCAGTGGGCAGCTAGCATGGCCCCTAGCAGACGAGGGGACGGCGTGTGTGGCTCTGCTGCCGGGCAGGTGGCTATCCAGCAGGGACCAGCAGCGTCAGGCGGGGCCATGCAGTCAGGGCTGTGCTGCACTCTGAGCTGCGGCTGCACCCACCATGGGAACACCATCTCGCCCAGCAGCATCACCGGCCGGCCTGCAAAGAGGGGCCAGGGTGGCAGTGGCAGTAGGAGCGTGGGTTACTGAGTGGTGGGGTGGTGCAGGAGTGATGCAGGGGTAAGGTGAGCCGACCTGCTCCCTGTGCCGCAGCACTGCAGCTGCACAGCGCCAGACTGGCTGCTGCTGGGCAGCGCTGCTGATGTAATGCAGTCAAGGGAGCACTCGACTGTGCCTCCCCCTCCCCCTCCCCCTCCCCCTCCCCCCTTTCCTCTGCTCCCCTCCCCCTCACCCACCCTCTGCTGCTGTCTCCACCGCATCAAACTCCGACCTGAACTCCTGGTCCAGCACACGCTGAGCCGCCCACTGTGAAGCGGCGCCCTGGCAGTAGATGGACTCGTGCAGCAGCGCGTACTGCGGAGGGGGGCAGCTAGGGCGGGGGGGGCTGGGTGAGGGGGGCAGGCAGGACCCGGGTGATTAGGGGACCGCAGGAGTGAGGGAGGGATGGAGAGGCCAGTGCAGCATACGTGATGTCTGTCTTCAGCAATGGGGGGCCTGATGGCATGGGGTAAGAGTCCAGCAGCAGCAGCCCCAGCGTGCAGGGTGTCAGTAAGGGGCGTAGTGTGAGTGGGTGTTTAGGGGGAGGGGTCTGGCTGCTACCTACCAGGGGATTGGTGTCCCAGCTCATCCAGCTCTCAAACGTCTTGATGAAGCCCGGTGTGACCTCATTGGGGTCACTTGGGTCAAAGAAGGACTCTAGGACGTAGTGAAGGCGCTCAAAGCCTCCCCCCGTGCCCAGCCCTACACCGCAGCCAAAAGAACTAGAAGAATTGGAATAATAATAGTAATAATAATAATAATCTACATATAAAAAAATAAGGGGGCAAGATGAAAAATGTGCTCGGAATGGCCTGCGATTCTGCGTGCGACTCTCTCCTAACTTCAACACCGCATCGTACATCGAGGAAATCGAGCGCGACTCACTGTGCAGTAAGATCGAAAGTCGTTCTGAATTTTGGAGGCCTTAAAAATAGAGATGAGTAGTGGGTCTGGTAATGTAGATGCCAGCGCGTCTACTCGCGATGTTTCGTTTTGAATGGTCTGGCCGGCCCGTCAACCGACAGTTCAGTCAAACAAAGACCCCGAACCCCCGCGGAGTACAGCCCCGGCCCTAGATGAACATGACACAGGTTGGTCCATCATTTTGAACTGACAGCCGCAGTCCACTAGGCTGGACTGGGATGCACCTCGCGGATGCGGCGCTTGGCCGTGGCGTGCACGTCAACCTTGCGCACTGCCTATACGGTAAAACATATTCAGCCTCTGCTTCAGCGCGACGGAGCCTCATGGTCCCCAATGCACCTGATGGCAGGTGTCTAGCCTCGAAAAGCAGCCAGGCTAGCAGCAGGGGCAGGCAGCAGCAGCAGCAGCAGGGGCAGCAGCAGCAGGGCAGCAGCAGCAGGGGCAGCAGCAGCAGGGGCAGCAGCGGCAGCAGCGGCAGCAGCGGCAGCAGGGGCAGCAGCGGCAGCAGCGGCAGCAGGCGGCGGCAGGGGCAGCAGGGGCAGCAGCAGCAGGGCAGCAGCAGCGGCGGCAGGGGCAGCAGGGGCAGCAGGGGCAGCAGCAGCAGCAGCAGCAGGGGCAGCAGCGGCAACAGTAGGGGCAGCAGCAGCAGCAGTAGGGGCAGCAACAGCAGGGGCAGCAGCAGCAAGGGCAGCAGGGGCAGCAGCAGGGGCAGCAGCAGCAGGGGCAGCAGCAGCAGGGGCAGCAGGGGCAGCAGGGCAGCAGGGGCAGCAGGGGCAGCAGCGGCAGCAGCAGGGGCAGCAGGGGCGGCAGGGGCAGCAGCGGGCAGCAGGGGCAGCAGCGGCAACAATGGCAGCAGCAGCGATAGTAGCAGGGGCAGCAGCAACAGCAGCTGCAGCAGCGGCAGCAGCGGCGACGGCAGCAGCAGGGGCAGCAGCGGCAGCAGCGGCATCACTGGCAGCAGCGGCGATAGTAGCAGGGGCAGTAGTCGCAGCAGGGGCGGCAGTGGCAGCAGGGGCAGCAGGGGCAGCAGGCGCGGCAGGGGCAGCAGGGGCAGCGGCAGCAGGGGCAGCAGCAGCAGAAGGGGCAGCAGGGGAGCAGGGGCAGCAGCAGCAGGGGCAGCAGCGGCAACAATGGGAGCAGCAGCAATAGTAGCAGGGGCAGCAGCAGCAGGGGCAGCAGCAGCAGCAGTAGGGGCAGCAGCAGCAGCTGTAGGGGCAGCAGCAGCAGGGGCAGCAGCAGCAAGGGCAGCAGGGGCAGCAGCAGCAGGGGCAGCAGGGGCAGCAGCAGCAGCGAGGGGCAGCAGCAGCAGGGCAGCAGCAGCAGGGCAGCAGGGGCAGCAGCGCAGCAGCGGCAGCAGCGGCAGCAGCGGCAGCAGCGGCAGCAGCGGCAGCAGCGGCAGCAGCAGGCAGCAGCGGCAGCAGCGGCAGCTGCGGCGGCAGCAGCAGGAGCAGCAGGGGCAGCAGCAGCAGGGGCAGCAACAATAGGGGCAGGAGCAGCAGGGGCAGCAGCAGTAGAAGGGGCAGCAGCAGCATGAGCAGCACTTGCAACAGTAGGGCGGCAGACAGGGGCAGCAGCAGCAGGAGCAGCAAGGGCGGCATGGGCAGCAGGGACAGCAGTGGCAGCAGCGGCAGCAGCTCTGGAACTTGCGGCTGCCGATCTGGAAATTGCGGCAGCATGAAGTTACGGGTACACAAGAGGTGTACGAGCAGAAGCTACAGATGAAAGACAGATCGTGTGTTGCATCTGTGCTAAGACACTGCCATGCAGCCATGGACAGTTGGGAATGCTGAAAAGACTGTCCAACAGGTGTGGTGCCATGTGAACAAGGCCTATGCCATCCATTTTAACAAAAACGTGGAAACGTGCAGAACGACCGTTTAGTACACAAGGCAACGAAGCGCAAGGAGTGTACGGTTGAACCCCCGCAAGGAAAGCTCCCTAAAGGGCGTTTGGTGACAAAGTGGGTTGAAAGGCTCCTGTATTGCCACAAGGGAAGAAGCTGAAGGAAGAACTGAAGCAGCAGGATACCGTAAAGAACCAGGTCGTGTAGGCTTACTTGACTGGCTTCATCAAGTGGGTTGCATCATTCGCATGTGGTGTCTGTGCTGCCTCTCCGTGCTGCCGCAGTTTACACTGAGAATGTGGTGTACACCAGGGTGTTTTATGCCTTGCCACCTGGCCCCGACGACGATGAGGGCTGGTGACAGGCCATGCCAACTTGCATTGACTTGGCACTGAGCTGGCACCACTGCTGTTGCCACTGTGACTGCAGCTGCAATTGCTCTTGCCACACACTGTTGCTGCACCCACACACACGCACAGTGCAGAAGTGATAACTGGACAGCATGCTCACACACATTTTTCAGATGCCAAGGGATGCAAAGCGAACATCATGCAAGCATGCGAACATCATTCATACACACATTGCAAGTGGACTTGGACATGCATAGTTTTGTTCGGCTGCATGCGGGCTTGCTTGACCGGCTGTCGGGCTGGTTGTTAAACAAATGTGGTGCGGCTGGAGGCCGCACATACATATGTTGCCTGCTGGCCGTCCGATGTGGGACGGGCCCACTGCCCTAGTAGTAATAATAATAAGAAGGAGACTACTCCGGCAAAAATGGCGTGCATTGAGGGAGAAGGTCATTGAGGAGGAGGTCCTGCCTGGAGGGGTCACGGCCTGATGCCAGCACCCAATTGGGTAGCAAGGGAGTCCCTCAACACACATCCCTGGCCCCTGCCGTTAGTCTGTAGCTTGATGCAGCACAGCACCACAGCACCACAGTCATACAGCCACACACAGCACGTGCACATGCTCACAGCTGAGCATATCTGTGCTGGCAGCCTGGCAGCCTGGCAGCCAGGGGTGAGGGCACGACTGGGAGGGGTGGCGGTAGAGGTGGGTGCCTCACAGCTGGGCTCAAGGGGTGCACATCACTGCCCGCCCCGCCCCGCCCCGCCCCGCCCCGCCCCGCCCCGCCCCGCCCCGCCCCGCCCCGCCCCGCCCCGCCCCGCCCCGCCCCGCCCCGCCCCGCCCCGCCCCGCCTGACCTGACAATCCCATGAGCTGGAAGGCTCTGGGTGTGAGGCGGGTGCCGGATGGCAGCAGCAGCCCCCCCCGAGGCTGGGCAGCCAGGAAGGTGACAATGCGCTGGACCAGGGCCACGTCGTCCGGGAAGCGCGCATAGTAGCGCTGATTGGCCTGCAGAGCCAGCCCACCACAGCCAGGGTTGCCACGAGCAGCACAGACACGGGCAGGCTGATGGCCTGAACAGGGCCTCCAAGCTGCAAAGTGCCGGAGGCAGTGGGCTGATGCTGCAGGGCGTGCTGCGTGCTAGGGGCAGTGGACAACATCAAGTGAGGCAGGAGAGATCTGCTGCTGCTGCTGCTGCTGCGGCGGCGGCGGCGGCGGCGGGTTTTGCTGTCCGGGCAGGTGTCAGTTTGCTGTGCAGGGTGGGTTGCGCCCTGCCTGTCAACAGGAGGCGCACGTTGAGGACGCGCAGGTAGCAGGCGCGGTAGACCTCTGTAGCCGAGCAGGCCTGGTCAATGCAGGGAGGGATGCCGCCCGTCAGCAACACCTCTATTAACCCTGCACACACACACACTCTCACACTCTTACACACACCATCCTTTAGAACGCCGGCACATCACACAGAGCCACTCCCGCCTGAACCCCTGAAAGCCTCCCCCTCCCTCCCCCTCCCCTCCGTTTGGCCCTGCCCAGCTAGACACAGCCCTGTCTGGCCGCACCCCTGCCTCGCTCGTGCTTGTGTATTATGTCTATCGAATCACCAGCTCAGGGCAGCTGCTGCCCTGCCTGCGGCCCTGGCTGCTGCCCAGGCTGCTTCCCAGGCTGCTGCCCAGGCTGCTGGCTGGCTCCAGCCTACCCTCAGGGGCCAGGGACAGGTAGGTGAGGGCGCAGAAGCCGCCAAAGGACTGCCCCAGCAGCGTCCAGCGTCCCTCATAATTGTCCTTGGGCACCAGCAGCTGGCGCACCAGCTCTGCATCACGCACGATGCTGTCGGCCCTGCAGCCAGTCAGGACGAGGGTCAGGCTGTGGGCAGCGTCAGAAGCAGGAGGAGAGCCAGGGGCCGAGGCTGAGGCAGGGGCAGGGCAAGACAGGAAAGTGGTGGGAACCTTGAGTTTGTTACTGCTGCTATGCTATGCTACCCTCTCCTCCGCCGGCAGCTTATCATGGACGTTTGCTGGAGCTGTGTGCGGAGCCATGGTTCAGAGCGATGGTGGTACCGCTGCCATGCCACCCCCTCAGCCCCTCAGCAGCTTAGCAAAGGAAGCTGGCTCGAGCTGGCTTTGAGGTGCTGAGCGGTGGTGGTGGGCTGCCTGGGCTTGGAGGAAGCACGCGGCTTGCCCGGCCAGCCAGCTGCGGCAATGGTCAGGTGTTGGCCTGCTTGACCTCCCCTGACAGTGAGCTTCCACTCTAGTCTTTTGTCGAGCTTTGTGGCTGACCTGAAGAAGCTGAGATATTGTGTAAAGTTGAGCGCATGTCAGTTGCAGGCACTTGTGTCTCTTCTCGAGACAGCTTCAACCAGTGTTAGCCTCATCTCTGGGCCTCACCTGAAGAAGCTGAGGTAGTGCGCCTGCTGCTCCGGGCTCCTATTCACGCTCAGGTTCTTCACCTGCACACACCACCATGCCCCATGCCACCTCAGCACCCACAGCCCCCATGGCAGCGCTGAGTACAGTCACTGTATAGGTCTCTCTTCCTCCCCCTCCTCCACTCCCTGCCTCTCCTCCTACCACTCCACAACAGCAACAGCTCCCCGCCCTGACTGGCTTGCCCTGGCCTAGTCACATTTTCACTTCCAATTTTGTTTCCATTGTGTGGTAACACCTTGGCTGGTCACACCTTGACCCAGCCCCCTGCCACCCACTGTGATCTGGCTGGAGAGGCCGGTGCCGCGCTGGTCCATGAGCACCACACGGAAGCTGTTCATCGCCGACTTTATCCACCCTGGGGCACAAGGTGTCATAAGGGGCGCAGGGCCAGCCCAGGTGGGGCCAGGGCCTGGGTGGATGGGGCAGCTGGCTCTGGTCACACCACTCATCACACTATGAATCAAACCCCTCATCACACCATGAACCACAGTGAAAGTCGAATCCCTGGCCACACAATTAACCACACAGCTGCTCTCACTGCTGGTAACACCACTGATGTCATGAGCATGTAGGAGCATGAGAATGGAAAACAAAGGATGGCTAGGAGCTGCTAGCCAGGGCTGGGCATGGCTGTGGGCTGCCCTCACCGCTGGCTTCACAGGGTCTAGGGGATTCAAAGCCCGGTCCACCTGGCCAGGCAGGCAGGCAGGCAGGGAGGCCGGCAGCAGCTAGTCAGGCAGGCAGCCAATCAGTCAGTCAGGGCACAGCCAGCAGCAGGGGTCCGGTTGCCGCCCCGCCCCGCCCCGCCCCGCCCCGCCCCGCCCCGCCCCGCCCCGCCCCGCCCCGCCCCGCCCCGCCCCGCCCCGCCCCGCCCCGCCCCGCCCCGCCCCGCCCCGCCCCGCCCCGCCCCGCCCCGCCCCGCCCCGCCCCGCCCCGCCCCGCCCCGCCCCGCCCCGCCCCGCCCCGCCCCGCCCCGCCCCGCCCCGCCCCCGCCCCGCCCCGCCCCGCCCCGCCCCGCCCCGCCCCGCCCCGCCCCGCCCCGCCCCGCCCCGCCCCGCCCCGCCCCGCCCCGCCCCGCCCCGCCCCGCCCCGCCCCGCCCCGCCCCGCCCCGCCCCGCCCCGCCCCGCCCCGCCCCGCCCCGCCCCGCCCCGCCCCGCCCCGCCCCGCCCCGCCCCGCCCCGCCCCGCCCCGCCCCGCCCCGCCCCGCCCCGCCCCGCCCCGCCCCGCCCCGCCCCGCCCCGCCCCGCCCCGCCCCGCCCCGCCCCGCCCCGCCCCGCCCCGCCCCGCCCCGCCCCGCCCCGCCCCGCGCAGCTGACCTTGCAGGAAGAGCAGGTAGGGCAGGTCCTTGCGTGTGGCGTGGCTGGGTGACACCAGCTCCCGCACAAACACCTCCACCTCCCCAGGGTGCTGCGACACCATACACGCAGCACGACCAGCCCTGATGCAGGCCTGGCTGCACCTCCCTCTGCTGCTCTTCCAGCTGCTACTCCGCCCCCCCCTGGTCCTGGCCCTGCCACTGCCACTGCTGCAGCCACTGATGGAGGCACCTGCTCCCAGCGCCAGCTAGCCCTAACCCTTCGCAGCAGACCCCAGGCTGCCCTCTAGCCCCCACCCCAACCAGCCCCTCCCACCCCCATCGAGCCCCATGGCCCTGCCCGGTCCCTCCCATGCCCCCATGCCCGATGGCCCTGCCCGGCCCCCAGGCCTGCTGCACCCACCTCACCGGAGTAGTCCAGAGGGGCTCTGAACACGTGGTTGGTGATGCGCAGCCCCGGCACCTTGCTGCTGCTGCCCACGCGGTGCACCCCATTCCGCAAGTTTGCAAACATGGGGATCCCGGGCCCTGGGGTGTGACATGAGTGAGGGTGGGGTGAGGTGTGACATGTGTAATGTCAGGTTTGAGTGTGACATGGCTGGTGGTGGTGGGTGTAGTAATCGTATTTCACGCGCACTGGCGTTGGCCCTATCACACGGTCAGCACAGGCTGGGCAGCACATCCATGACAGGAGCAGGGTAGTGGCGGCAGGGGGGGCACTGCCATACACAATGTGATGAGGCAGGGCCTAGGAGGAGGCGGTGGAGGGGAGCTGCGCCTTCGTGGTAGTGGCCCCTAGCTTACTGAAGCAGTGCTGCAGCAGCGTGCAGCAGCGTGCAGCAGTGCGGCAGCAGCCCAGCTGCAGACCGCAGACCAGCTCCCAAACAGGGTCGCCAGGGTCTGCGGCAATGCGCCAGGTGGGGCAACATGTAGGCTGGGCCGCGCTGAGCCCATGCTCTGTGCCCATGCAAACCATGCAAGCACGGTCGGGAGCCATGCGTGACCATTAAGCAAGACATGGGATTGAGACAGAGTGCCAGGTAGGCGTCAGTATGTGATCAGTGTGACCAGGATATGCAAGCTGGAGTGTGAGCGGGCGCATGCCATGTGGGCCCAGAACTGCCCTGACTAACCTGAGCTCTTGCTGCCCTGCCTTGCCTGTCCACTGGTCGCCCTGCCCTCCTGTCACATGACAGCATGCTAGGATGCTACTGCAGGTTGCATGGCCAGGTCACATAGTAGGGGCCCTGTGGTGTGACAACCCAGCCGAGATATGGCCACCCAGAGTCTGGGTAAGGTAGATTAAGATAAGCTACAGAATGTGGGTGATTCATGTAAATCAGTTATACGCCAGGCTAACCAGCAACTTTACCCAGTCAAGCCAACTGCGCTCAAATGCAGGGAGTTGCATGGGGGACCTAGGACGTGATTGAAGACTTAGACGTCTGACGGTCAAATGTGGATGCTGGCAGCGTGCATTGCAAACAGCGCCAGCAGCGGCAGGTGCAAGCTGGGAGCAAGGGGAGGAACCCCCGTACGAACGTACCGTCGCCATCGGCGCCACTCAAGCTTGCGGAGGGCGTCGCGTGCATCCCCACGCGCCTACGCTTCTGATCGACAGACATCAGAGCGGGCGAGCCCTCAACCGTGCCAGCCATTCTGCGCGTTACCGCTAATACGACATGGGAGGAGCCTAGGGGATGCAGCGCATTCCAGCGCGCACGCCCGAGCATCGTAGAAAGTTTATCGCATGTCAGTTGTAGGCACTTGTGTTTTTTTTCTCGAGGGCCTCACAGTTCTCGGTTCACAAGCTTGAAGGCACATAGACTTCGGACCTACGGCTTTCAGAGCATACAAGGCAAGCATCATAATGGCCGACAGCTTATTACCTGTGTAAGGTAAAGATAACTTGCATGTGTACGAGCATGGTAGGTATGCGCCCCCCATGCAGCTCCTAGAGAAGGACGCCAACAGCAAGAAGTGGAGAGGCAAAGAACACCCAGATAAGGACATCAAGTGCAGGGTTTGTGAGTACAAGCAGCTAGTAGAGCTCATTAAGTGGTTTCTAGCAACCCAGTGCCCCAACGTCAAAGACAAGCATGAGAAATTGCGGCTGCTTGACAAGCTTGCAGCCAAGGAGTCATGCAGTACTACAGTTAGTGGTCTTTTGAGGTGGATGAGAAAGCTCAAGGCTCAGCAGCAGCCCCCTCAGCCTCAGCTTGCCCAGCTACAGACCGTCCCTACTCAAGCTGCAACCGCTTCCATCGAGGTTCTGGAGCGCGGGTAAGATCACTTTGCATGTAGAGTCACATGGGTTCTTACAATCTGATATTACACTGATTCCACAACCTTCATCACCATGTGGCTGCATAAATAATCATTGTAAACAGCCAGAAAAACAATGTAAACAAGGCTTGTACATTCATTTAGCCATGTTTGTCCTTGCATTGTAATCATTCATGCCTTCATCCTTACTCGTCATCCTTGCATTGGCATCCGCATGGCCATCGACAATACTTTGTTGCCTACATTGCCCCCTGTGCTGCCTGCATCTCTTGTGCTTGCTCCTTGCAGGCTGACCCAGCAGCAGCAGCAGCAGCTGCCCAGCAGCCCCTCCTCCCTGCTGCCTGCAGCCCCTCCCCTGCTGGCTCCCAGCAGGCTGACCCTGCAGCAGCAGCAGCAGCAGCATCTGCCCAGCAGCCCCTCCTCTCTGCTGCCTGCACCTGCAGCCCCTCCCCTGCTGGCTCCCAGCAGGCTGACCCTGCAGCAGCAGCAGCACCTGCAGCTGCCCAGCAGCCCCTCCTCCCTGCTGCCTGCACCTGCAGCCCCTCCCCTGCTGGCTCCTAGCAGGCTGACCCAGCTGCAGCACCTGCTGCTGCCCAGCAGCCCCTCCTCCCTGCTGCCTGCACCTGCAGCCCCTCCCCTGCTGGCTCCCAGCAGGCTGACCCTGCAGCAGCAGCAGCAACATCTGCCCAGCAGCCCCTCCTCTCTGCTGCCTGCACCTGCAGCCCCTCCCCTGCTGGCTCCTAGCAGCTGGCCCAGCAGCCCCTCCTCCCTGCTGCCAGCAGCCCCTTCTTTGCTGGCTCCTAGCAGGCTGACCCTGCAGCAGCAGCAGCAGCTGCCCAGCAGCCCCTCCTCCCTGCTGCCTGCACCTGCAGCCCCTCCC
The DNA here is from genome assembly GCA_030144725.1 of Haematococcus lacustris. Taxonomy (NCBI): domain Eukaryota; kingdom Viridiplantae; phylum Chlorophyta; class Chlorophyceae; order Chlamydomonadales; family Haematococcaceae; genus Haematococcus; species Haematococcus lacustris. Next base: position 4,376,276 of record JASKMD010000008.1, on the reverse strand, counting down.
CTGCTGGCTCCTAGCAGGCTGACCCAGCTGCAGCACCTGCTGCTGCCCAGCAGCCCCTCCTCCCTGCTGCCTGCACCTGCAGCCCCTCCCCTGCTGGCTCCCAGCAGGCTGACCCTGCAGCAGCAGCAGCAGCATCTGCCCAGCAGCCCCTCCTCCCTGCTGCCTGCACCTGCAGCCCCTCCTCTGCTGGCTCCTAGCAGGCTGACCCTGCAGCAGCAGCAGCAGCAGCATCTGCCCAGCAGCCCCTCCTCCCTGCTGCCTGCACCTGCAGCCCCTCCTATGTTGGCTCCCAGCAGGCTGACCCAGCAGCAGCACCTGCTGCTGCCTAGCAGCCCCTCCTCCATCCTGGCTGCTGCAGCTGCAGCATTAGCAGGAGCAAGAGCAAGGGGTTTGCAAGTGCCCAACCACCTTGCCCCTTTAGCTGCGTCGCTTCTCGCAGCAGCACGAAGTCAGGCTCAGAATCTGCCCCATCCCTCTATCCCTGCAGCAGGTACAGCAGAGGAGGCAGGCCATGCAAAGCAGGCTGCCAACTTGAGGGGCCAGCCCCTCCCCACCACAGTCGACGATGTGGTCCTCGGCGTTCCTGGGCCAGCAGGCGCGGAGGGCCCAGCAATCCACGGGCTTGCTGTCTGGCTGCAGCGTGTTCGCTGCCTGGCGCGGGACTGGCTCCGCATGGGCCGCTCATCCCCACTGCCATGCGATGTTCCAAATGGCAGCGAAGCGCATCAATGACGAGCAGGGCAGGGTGCGACTGGCCACCCGCAAGAAGAAGGGCCAGGCTGCTTAGTCGCTTAGCTACTCACATTGCGGACATGCCTGCGGACATTTCATTCCGCTGCCTTTGCGACTAATTGACCTGAACTTTGAGAGAAACATTGCTCCTGCGTTTCTAAGTCCTCCGAGCTTCATGAATTCCGCTGTTACCATTTTGTAAACGGCATGCCTCACTGACCCCTACCAGCTAGCTCGCTCTACCCCTTGACCTAGCAGCGCCCCGAGCAGCCCGCGTCACACGTTTCAAGATCCCGTTCGAACCCCACCTATAAGCCATCAATGTCATATGAGGCTGAGGTCGTAGCTTGCTGCTGCTCGCACAACCAGGTTGTGAAAGCTCGCCCACTTCTAAAGGGAGGGAGACGGAGCGGCTTCCAAACACACAGACATGGCATCACAACCATGTAATAGTACATAATTACATGTAATCACACGCGTAAACTGTGGGCGCGTTTCCAATGCACGGAGAAAAGAGAAAAGAGATCGGAGAGAAAGAGAAGAGAAAGAGAGAAAGAGATAGAGAGAAAGAGATCGCCGCCAGCCCATGTCCCTCTAACTGCCGCCAACGGTCCGGATCTCTTCTCTCCCGTTTCCAATGCGCGGAGATAGAGACGAATAACTCTCCTAGAGTGAGCTCCATTTCATCTCTTTTTCTCCGCTAGCGTCCTCCAGGCCGACCCCCAGATAATACACACGGGTAGAACGGGGGCTCGGACCAGGCTCGGGCGGAGTGAGGAAAAGTGAGCTGGTCTGGGCCGGACCCAGGTCTGAGCAGGACCGCTGCTAGCCAAGCACGACCGCTGCTAGCCCAGCCACTGCTGGGGTCAGCCCAATAATTTTGACAGGGCTGGAGACAGGTCTGGAGACGGATACGGCTGTTTCGCATACATGCTCGCACTAATGTCTCCGTTTGTATGCGGACGTTTGTTTGCCTGTCTGCTTGTCTCGTGTCTCTGACTTCGACGTTAGGTGACTTCGACTTCGACGTTAGGTAGCCTTGACTTCGATAAGCGGGTTGCGGTGAATATTGCAATTGCAGCGGAACGATCGATTCAAGTGGACATGTTGTACATGTGTTGGACCCAGTCCGGTCAGGTCACATGCAAACGCAAGCAGGACGCGAAACACACAAGAAACACGCGAGAAACAAGCATGACGCAAAGCGCCAGAGTATCCAAGTGCTTAGTATGCTTGGTTTAAGTCTAGTGCTTCTTAGTAGCAACACGAGTAGCCTTGCGCTCTCTCCCTTGCAGCTGATTGATTGTGGCAGCTGCCTCCTTGTAGACATCTTTGGTGTCCTTTGCACAAGGAGGCCATAGCGCCATTGGCTGCTTCTCACCAATAGCTCCAGCCAAGCAGACAAACACATTGCAGCCAGTCATTAAGCCCGTGGTCTTCTTGAGGTTCTTGGAACTGTGGGACAAAAAGGCTGACACTGCATGCTCCACTGTGCATGGCATAGGGCAACCAAGCCCTAGCTGCAGCCCTGCCCCATTGCCAGCTGTTGCCAGGGGTGTGGGGGAGGTGGGAGGCTGCATCAGGCCTGCCCCACTGCCAGCTGCTGCCAGGGATGTGAGGTAGGTGGGGGTCTGCAACCGCCCTGCCCCACTGCCAGCTGCTGCCAGGGGTGTGGGGGAGAAGGGAGGCTGCTGGGTGTGGGAGAGTAGGGAGGTGGGAGCCTGCAGCTGCCCTGTCAGCCTGCCAGCTGCTGCCAGGGGTGTGGGGGAGGTGGGAGGCTGCTGCAGCCCTGTCAGCCTGCCAGCTGCTGCCAGGGGTGTGGGGGAGGTGGGAGGCTGCTGCAGCCCTGTCAGCCTGCCAGCTGCTGCCAGGGGTGTGGGGGAGGTGGGAGGCTGCAGCTGCCCTGTCAGCCTGCCAGCTGCTGCTAGGGGTGTGGGTGAGTAGGGAGGCTGCTGCAGCCCTGTCAGCCTGCCAGCTGCTGCCAGGGGTGTGGGTGAGTAGGGAGGCTGCTGCAGCCCTGTCAGCCTGCCAGCTGCTGCCAGGGGTGTGGGGGAGGTGGGAGGCTGCAGCTGCCCTGTCAGCCTGCCAGCTGCTGCCAGGGGTGTGGGGGAGGTGGGAGGCTGCAGCTGCCCTGTCAGCCTGCCAGCTGCTGCCAGGGGTGTGGGGGAGGTGGGAGGCTGCAGCTGCCCTGTCAGCCTGCCAGCTGCTGCCAGGGGTGTGGGGGAGGTGGTAGGCTGCAGCTGCCCTGTCAGCCTGCCAGCTGCTGCCAGGGGTGTGGGGGAGGTGGTAGGCTGCAGCTGCCCTGTCAGCCTGCCAGCTGCTGCCAGGGGTGTGGGGGAGGTGGGAGGCTGCAGCTGCCCTGTCAGCCTGCCAGCTGCTGCCAGGGGTGTGGGGGAGGTGGTAGGCTGCAGCTGCCCTGTCAGCCTGCCAGCTGCTGCCAGGGGTGTGGGGGAGGTGGTAGGCTGCAGCTGCCCTGTCAGCCTGCCAGCTGCTGCCAGGGGTGTGGGGGAGGTGGGAGGCTGCAGCTGCCCTGTCAGCCTGCCAGCTGCTGCCAGGGGTGTGGGGGAGGTGGGAGGCTGCAGCTGCCCTGTCAGCCTGCCAGCTGCTGCCAGGGGTGTGGGGGAGGTGGGAGGCTGCAGCTGCCCTGTCAGCCTGCCAGCTGCTGCTAGGGGTGTGGGTGAGTAGGGAGGCTGCTGCAGCCCTGTCAGCCTGCCAGCTGCTGCCAGGGGTGTGGGGGAGTAGGGAGGCTGCAGCAGCCCTGTCAGCCTGCCAGCTGCTGCTAGGGGTGTGGGGGAGGTGGGAGGCTGCTGCAGCCCTGTCAGCCTGCCAGCTGCTGCCAGGGGTGTGGGGGAGGTGGGAGGCTGCAGCTGCCCTGTCAGCCTGCCAGCTGCTGCCAGGGGTGTGGGGGAGGTGGTAGGCTGCAGCTGCCCTGTCAGCCTGCCAGCTGCTGCCAGGGGTGTGGGGGAGGTGGGAGGCTGCAGCTGCCCTGTCAGCCTGCCAGCTGCTGCCAGGGGTGTGGGGGAGGTGGTAGGCTGCAGCTGCCCTGTCAGCCTGCCAGCTGCTGCCAGGGGTGTGGGGGAGGTGGGAGGCTGCAGCTGCCCTGTCAGCCTGCCAGCTGCTGCCAGGGGTGTGGGGGAGGTGGGAGGCTGCAGCTGCCCTGTCAGCCTGCCAGCTGCTGCCAGGGGTGTGGGGGAGGTGGGAGGCTGCTGCAGCCCTGTCAGCCTGCCAGCTGCTGCCAGGCAAAAATCTGACCATTCTCAGATTCGGTACATCAGTAAAAGGCAGAAAAGTTTGGAGCCCCAACCGCCAGTTCCGCCAGGCCGCAGCCGCACCCAGCGGCAATTAGCCGTTCCCAGCACGTTGCGGGGCAGCCAGCTGGCTCCCCTGCGCCCGCCCCCACCACAACGCAGAATCCTGCTCAACTACGCAATGCAGCCAGGAAACCCGCGCCGAGAGCGGGGCGCAGGCCAATGTGCCGCAGTCGCTGTTGATGAAACGCGGAGCGTGGCAGCTGCTTCCGGATGCTGAGGATGGACTGCGTTCTCAGCGGCCAACGCAGCTCGCGTAATAACAAATGGTCGCTCCAACCCAGGTATGAGCTGCATTGTGCCCCTAGTTCCTGGTATACCCGCGTGCTGTTGTTGCACCTCACCTGCACATGTTGTTGTTGCACCTCACCTGCTCAAGTGCTCAATGCACAGCTATGCGCTGCATTGCTTCACTCCTATGTACTGGTTGTGGTGCTTGTCCACAGGTATGGCCACACAGAAGCGTACCGCCTGTGAGCAGACATTGCCTTGCATGTTGGCATCACAGCATGAGCATGCGGTAAGCACAGCTGGGCCACAAGGGGCAGGGGCAGATATGAAGCGCAGCCGGGGCAGGTGCAGCAGAGGTAGGCAGGCAGCATTGCAGGAGTACTCAGGCAGAGCAGCAGGGACAGGCGCAGGCGCATCATGGGTTTGCGGGTAGTAGAGGGGCAGAGGCAGGCGAGCAGTGCAGTAGGGGCATGCGGTAGGCGCAACAGGGTTGCATGTAGCTTGGGCAGGCAGGCGGTGGAGGGGCAGCGGCAGCCAGGCAGGACAACAGTACACACTCAGAGCTGCAGTGGCAAACGCAGCAGGGACAGACTATCAAAGGAAGGCATGCTTTGCCTTTTGACAGGGAAGGATGTTCATGCTTGTGCCTGCTGGTGCTTGTGCAGATACCCGCTCATGGCGCATGATGTGATGGTGGCACTTAGGGCTAGTGATGGCCACCATCACCAGCAGCAAGGGGTTAGCAAATGTAGGTGTTGTAGCCAAGCACCTGCAAAATACGCGCCATGAGATGGAGCAGCGGAAACTGGAGCTCATGGGCCCAAAGGTGCACACCTTGTTACTTGTGCTTGTACTCACTCATTGCACTGCCTTGCCCTACACTGCTCTGCTGCCCTTTGTTGTCGCAGTGGAACCGTGATGAGGCCACAACCACTATAAAGACCAAGAAACCACGTAAGTTCACAGGTGGGAAGAGATGTGCCCAAGGTGTGCACACATTCTAAAGCAAAGCAACTATGTTTTGTTTGTGCAGGGCTAGAGGAGGAGCACACCACAGAGCCCGCTGGCCCTGACCCTGGCCTGCAGCACACCCCAGTGTCCCCTGTCCTTGGCCCTGGCCTTCAGCTGCAACACACCCCTAGGGGCCCTGGCCAAGGCTTGCAGCAGCAGCAGCAGCAGCACACCCCAATGGCCCCTGCCCCTGGCCCTACCCCTGCCCTGCACCTACAGGTCACTCCTAGGTGCCCTGGCCAAGGCCAGCAGCAGCAGCAGCAGCACACCCCAGTGGCCCCTGCCCCTCGCCCTGCCCCTGCCCTGCAGCTACAGGTCGCCCCCAGGTGCCCTGGAAAAGGCCAGCAGCAGCAGCAGCAACACACCCTTGTGGCCCCTGCCCATGTCCTGCAGCTACAGTTCACCCCCAGGAGCTCTGGCCAAGGCCAACGGCTGCAGCAGCTGCACTTGGAATTCCCTGGCCCTGCCCCTGCCCTGCAACTGCATCAGCTGCTGCAGCAAAAGCTCCTCCAGCCCTGCCCTGCTGTGCCTCCTACCCTGCAGCAGCAGCAGCAGCACTTGGAATCTGGCAGGAGCCACTTGAGTAAATAAGAGACCTCCTACACACACTGGTAAAGCACTCAATGCAGCATTGGTAAAACTCAGGTTGTTGCGGACTCATTGTAGCACAACTCCTTCGCACCCGCAGATGTGCCCCTACTGGTGGCAACAGCAAGGAGAGAGTCCGCAAGCGGCACAGTTCAGCCAGGTACTTAAAGCAAACCCCCCTCCTGACCTGCCAACCAACCAAACCCCACCATCTTCCAGTTCGCTCCTCCCTCTACTCCTTCCCTACCCTCACCATACCCCCTGCCAGGTTGCCTACCTGCCCCTGCACCCTGCGGCGGCTTGATGCTTTGTCACCAGCCACATGCTCCTCTTCATGGCTCTCCCTGTGCGTTACAGGTGTTGAAGAAGTGGCATCCATGGGTCAGGGCCAGGTGGAGAAGCGTGCCAAGACTGCACTTGCTCTGCATGCACAAGACAAGAGCGACATCATGAACAACGATGCCTTGGTGTCATTTCTGCACCACATGCAAGTGCTAGAGCTTCCAGTGACCAACACAGTGTTCAAGGCAGTGAACGGACAGGGATTTGTGTGCTCAGTGTCACGCATGGAGCGGTGATGGCATGCAACGGCAGCGCTCATGCCGCTCATGTCACTAAGCCCAGCCCTGCGGACACCCAGCTCCATATGTTTCTTTCATGCCTTCCATGGTCGCATTAGTAACGTGTTGTAACAGTCACGCTTGCAATCTCTCTCTCTCTTTAACCGTCAAAGCGTTTACGTCAATGTCAAGACGACACACTCCATAATAAACACCCCCAACCACACATGAGTTCCACACAGCTCCCCACCACTCCATGCCACAATGGCCCAACCCTACTAACTTCGTAGACAAGCATTGATGCCAGCTGCAAAGTATGGGCACATGGTCGCGTTGCCCTGGTGTATGGTCATGGCAAACATGCTTGTAGTACGCAGGCCTGGCAGTGATCCACACCCAATGTGTCACAGCTAGCTGGACTACGGATGGTACCTATAGTGGAGGCTCACCAGATCCAGCCATATGTTAGGGTGTGGTGCGCCACATGCCCCTTGTATGGACAACACCACCACGCGATGATGCGCTAATGCTGCAAACGTGGTAGCCACCTGCTGCATACCCCCCTTGCATGTATGCATCATGGTCATGCCTAGCAAGTGCAAGCCTGGCAGTGATCCACACCCAATGTGTCACAGCTAGCTGGACTACGGATGGTACCTATAGTGGAGGCTCACCAGATCCAGCCACATGCTAGGGTGTGGTGTGCCACATGCCCCTTGTATGGACAACACCACCACGCGATGATGCGCTAATGCTGCAAACGTGGTAGCCACCTGCTGCATACTTCCCTTGCATGTATGCATCATGGTCATGCCTAGCAAGTGCAGGCCTGGCAGTGATCCACACCCAGTGTGTCGCAGCTAGCCCCCAGCTCAGCACCCACCGCTAAGCATCCACCCACTCTGACGCTGACCCTTGAAGTCACGTTGTCGCATGCTGCCCTTTGCCCATTCACGGTCGACGGCTGAAGCGGTGCAACACTCGTGGTAATTGGGCTTTTTTATTGGAATGCTTACATTACAAGCTAGTCAAGCTAGTCATGCTGTCGTTACACGCCAATCTTCGGCACATGTGTACAGTTCTTACACCTCATAATGAAACTTCCAGCCAGCTCCATCATATTGCTGACGTGATGTCAAGCAATTAGAAAAAAGCGTTGTAGGCACCCCCATGCGCCCAGCCTCAGGATACTTCGTTCATGCCCACAGCAGCTTCTGCAACTATGCCAGCATGTTCTCATAGTGAGTGATGTGCTGCTGAAGGTAGAACTGCCTCCCACCTGCCTGCGCTCCATGCATTCAGCCGTGCTCGCTCTACTTTCAGCAACGCTAGCTGCTCCAGGCATCTCTGGCTGTCGCTGAGCAGGTGGAAGAACTGCCGACCAAAGAAGAGGACCTGGCCCTCTTGAGAGGTCTGGGATTCCCCCTCCCAAGGTGCTGGCTCCCCCCGCACCATGCTACGCAGTTGGCTGCTGGTCACGCGAACCTGCAAGGGCATGCGCAGGAGTGCCAGATTGTGCCCAGGCATGACCTAGCTAGCTGCCACAAGTGCTGCCATATGCTGCCACATGCATGCTAACAGCCTTGCTGCCACACATGCTGACCTGGTTGGGATGCTGGGTAGTGCCAAGCACCTCCCACAGTGCCAGCTGGTCCACCAGCTGGTGGGCTTGCTTTATCTTGGCTTGGCTCTGTCTTGCCAAGGCTCTGGTGTCCTTGTCTGCCACGCCCCACTCCTTCTGCTGAGTCTCCAGCTGGGCCACGAGTAGCACGGCCTGCCACACCATGCTCCGCAGGCTGCATAGGCACACACACAACAAGGCACAAGGCCTTGATGATGACTGTGTTGGTTGCCTGTAGCTGGCTGGCTGGCTGCTGTGAGTGAGATGTGTCTGCACCTTGCGCTCACCTAACCTGGTGCTGCTGCTGCTGCTGCTCATGCACTGAAGCACACCTGCAGCCTGCTGCTGCTGCTCATGCACTGCAACACACCTGCAACCTGCACTGCTACACACCCACAGCCTGCTGCTGCTGCTGCTCATGCACTGCAGCACATGCACTGGAGCCTGCTGCTGCTGCTGCTCATGCACTGCAACACACCTGCAGCCTGCTGCTACCTACACTGTCGCACACCTACAGCTTGCTGCTGCTGCCCATACACTCCTGCTGCTGCCCATGCACTGCTGCTCGTGCAACACAGCCTGCTGCTGCAGCTGTTCATGCACTGCAGCACATGCACTGCAGCCCGATGCTGCTGCTTATGCACTGCAACACACCTGCAACCTGCACTGCTACACACCTACAGCCTGCTGCTGCTGCCCATACACTGCTGCAGCTGTCCTTGCACAGCTGCTCATGCACTATAGCCTGCTGCTGCTGCTGCTCATGCACAGTAACACATGCACTGCAGCACATGTGCAGCCTGCTGCTACCTGCAGCCTACACACCTACAGGCAGGGCAGGGCAGGGCAGGGCAGGGCAGGGAGGGGCAAGGCAAGGCTGGGATGGGGTGGGGCAGGGCTGGGAGGGGGTGGGGCAGGGCTAGGAGGGGGTGGGGCAGGGCTGGGAGGGGGTGGGGCACGGCTGGGATGCGGCGGTCCTAGAGCTCCTGTTGTGCTGCCGCCACTGCTGCCACCATTGCCGCTGCTGCTGCTGCTGTTAGCACTGCCCTCCCCCACTGCTGCCACCATCACATCATGCGCCTTGAGCGGGTATCTGCACAAGCACCAACAGGCACAAGCATGAACATCCTTCCCTGTCAAAAGGCAAAGCATGCCTTCCTCTGATAGTCTATCCCTGCTGCGTTTGCCACTGCAGCTCTGAGTGTGTACTGTTGTCCTGCCTGGCTGCCGCTGCCCCTCCACCGCCTGCCTGCCCAAGCTACATGCAACCCTGTTGCGCCTACCGCATGCCCCTACTGCACTGCTCGCCTGCCTCTGCCCCTCTACTACCCGCAAACCCATGATGCGCCTGCGCCTGTCCCTGCTGCTCTGCCTGGGTACTCCTGCAATGCTGCCTGCCTACCTCTGCTGCACCTGCCCCGGCTGCGCTTCATATCTGCCCCTGCCCCTTGTGGCCCAGCTGTGCTTACCGCATGCTCATGCTGTGATGCCAACATGCAAGGCAATGTCTGCTCACAGGCGGTACGCTTCTGTGTGGCCATACCTGTGGACAAGCACCACAACCAGTACATAGGAGTGAAGCAATGCAGCGCATAGCTGTGCATTGAGCACTTGAGCAGGTGAGGTGCAACAACAACATGTGCAGGTGAGGTGCAACAACAGCACGCGGGTATACCAGGAACTAGGGGCACAATGCAGCTCATACCTGGGTTGGTGCGACCATTTGTTATTACGCGAGCTGCGTTGGCCGCTGAGAACGCAGTCCATCCTCAGCATCCGGAAGCAGCTGCCACGCTCCGCGTTTCATCAACAGCGACTGCGGCACATTGGCCTGCGCCCCGCTCTCGGCGCGGGTTTCCTGGCTGCATTGCGTAGTTGAGCAGGATTCTGCGATGTGGTGGGGGCGGGCGCAGGGGAGCCAGCTGGCTGCCCCGCAACGTGCTGGGAACGGCTAATTGCCGCTGGGTGCGGCTGCGGCCTGGCGGAACTGGCGGTTGGGGCTCCAAACTTTTCTGCCTTTTACTGATGTACCGAATCTGAGAATGGTCAGATTTTTAACCGTGTGTATTATCTGCCGACCCCCCCAGGAGAAAAAGAGATGTGACCGAGAGATGTGACCTTTTGCACCGGAGCCGCCGTGAGAGCTGGGTTGGGCTGGTCGACAGCATGTTTCTCCAGGGCATCGCTGTGACGCCCCAACGTCCCGTTGCCGCCTCTACGTCGCCACCAAAGCCGCAGGAGCTGCTGACGAGGAAGGATTATGGCAAGGGAAAAATACAAACAAAAACTTCGGTAGCAACTGGGACAGCATTAGCACCAGCGTTGTTGCTGAGCTGAGGGCGCAGCAGCTGTTTGACGAGAATCGCAACTTCAAGGCGGAGCAGTGCAGGACGCTGTACAAGAAACTCCAGGACAGTTGGAAGCTGTTCAACAACGCTATGGGGCCCAATCGCACAGGTTTTAACAACGCTTGCTTGCTTTGCTTGCTCGCTTGCTCGCTTGCTCGCTTGCTCGCTTCCACCTCTGTCTCAGCTTTGACTCTGGCGCTGTTTGCTGCTCAGGTGGAGGGCCCCATCTGTGGCAGATGACGTCCAAGCAACGCCGTGCATTTATCCCTGTTCCAAAGAACATGAAGAACATGTCCTAGGAGGTGAATGGGCAATGTAAGCTACCATTGCATTACATATCATGTGTAAGCTGCTCTTCCTGACTGGCATTTCTGTGCTAACTCCATTTCTGTGCTAATTCCATTTCTGTGCTAACTCCAGCCCTCGCCAGGTTGTCAGCACCAGCAGCCAATGATGCAGCAGCAGCAGCCAGTGGTGCAGCACCATCAGCCAGGGGTGCAGCAACAGCAGCCAGTGGTGCAGCAACAGCAGCCAGGGGTGCAGCACCAGCAGCCATGGGTGCAGCACCATCAGCCATGGGTGCAGCACCATCAGCCAGGGGTGCAGCACCAGCATCAAGTGGTGCAGCAGCAGCATCAAGTGGTGCAGCACCAGCAGCCCAAGGAGTGCATCAGATGTATCTGCAGCAGCTCGCCATATTGTACCAGGCGGTCCAAAGGCAACAGAACCAGCAGGAGCAGGTGGCAGCTGTGGAAGGAGAAGCCTTGCAGTCTCAGTCGTTGGGGCCTGACACGCCCAAGGAGGGTACACAGAGGGACGCGTTCTATGTGCCTGGTACACAGTACCCTTAGTGTTACAGTACTTTGGTTTGGTGATGGTGCTCTAACTGATCAGGTGATGGTGTTGTAACTGATTAGGTGATGGTGTTTGTAACTGATCAGGTGATGGTGTTGTAGCTGATCAGGTGATGGTGCTCTAACTGGCCGAGCACCGGCCCTAAACAGCTCGAGACCGAAGCCAGCGGCCGCGGAGCGTAGCGACGCGGCCGCTGGCTGAGGTCGAGAACTGTTTAGCGCCGGTGCGAGGCCGAGCGTGTTTAAACCTTTAGCACGCAGCGGTTTTGTCGCTATCTAGTGTAGTGGCGTTTTCAAAGCGTTCAAGCTTTAGCCAGCGCGGCGGAGCCGCGCTGGCTCTGTCTCTCACATCTGGTGTGACATGTGTGATGCTGACCGCCGCGCATCTATTCCCTGCTGTCTTTGTTCGATGTCCGAGCATATCTCGCCTGCATCTGACTTCGATGACGAAGACTGTGATCGCGACGGTGGTTGCCCTGTTTACAAGTCCCCTCCGCTACTAACAGCCGCAAACAAGTCCCCTCCCCTATTAACAACCACAAGTTTGGTTTGTAGCTGTAGCTAATAGCGGAGGGGCCGCGTACTAAACGTTTTAAGGATAGGGCTGGTAACGTTTTTAAACGCGTGAAAACGCCACTACAACTCTGTAATAATGCAATTACATGCCAATTCTTTTGTGGTTACATCTGTATTGTATGTTATTGCACACGTAATTACGTAAATACACAGCGTAAGGAAGTAAGTAAGTAACTTTGTAACTCTGTAAAGCCGTATCACTATCACAACAGCGTCTGCTGCCATGCGTGATGTGCACAAAACCGCTAGAGGGAAGCCGGAGTTCAAGATTGGCCCCTCGCCATGTTCACAGCGATTAGCCTTCGGTGCAAACGTTTGTCCTGCCCGTGCCATGTACACACACCCGGGGTTGATCTTTGCTACCTCATCTTGATACCCTGTCTACCGCACCACAGGGATGCATGCTTAGCTTTTACAGGTACTTGCTGCACGTCAGGAGGTCAATGGCAGACCTGATACTGTTGCATGAGCTGTATCAGCTGCCCTGCAGTTTAGCTGGCTGAGGTCCACGTGTCGTGTCTGACCTGGAGACTGCTGCTACCGACTGATGGCAGCAGCATGTGCGGATTGCAGCCTGACTCAAATGCATCGTACATGTTGGCCAGCAGAACTTACATGAAGGCCTAGGGGAGCTGCAACCCTTCACATCTGCACCCTCTCACGCTGCTGCACCCAGTGCTATGCTGATACCCATTGGCACTGATGCCGTTTGCAGTGCCTGGATGAATCGGTGGCAGGAGCGGTGGCTGGCCTACATGCAAGACCCTAGAGTTGCAGACATTGTGAACAGGGTGTACACTAAGGAATACACTAGGCTCTTCATGAAGGGCCAGGGGCTGCAGATGCATGAGAAACTTGCTAACTTGCGAGATGTGCACATGCAACGTTCAGTGTAAACCAGCATGACCAGAGTTAGGTCGGACAATCATGGTTGGGGTGTTGAGCAGGGGTGATGGCTGCAGGTACAGGACAAGGTGAGGAAGTGCAAGGGATGCACACCAGGTGCACAAGGGCACACTGATGTGGATGATGTGCTCCATCTCATCGCTGATTGCTACTGCAGACCTCAGCTTGCAGTAGAAGGATGTGTAGATTCTGACAGCAGGGACAGCGTGTCGACAGTCTCTATGCCAAGCTGCTGATGGGCGAGGCCAAGCAGCCGCACCAGGCTGACGAAACCTACTCAAGAGCCCCTGACCTGCTGCTTGAACTCCTCAAACATGGCATCCAGCCTGGCCTGCAAGCTGCCCACCACCGCTGAATGGCCACGCCCAGGCTGCAGCCCAGCAGCATCCACAACCACTGCCGCCGCCTCCCCGCCCCACCCTGCGGCCCCTTGAGACCCTGCTGGCTGCACATCAGGTCCGGGTGCCATGGCCCCAAGGGCTGAGCCTGAGCCCAGCTGATCTGGCCTAGGCCCCTGCTGCCCTGAAACACTGGCTGTTTCACCACATCCTGCTTCCTCCCCGCTCCTAGGCACACTCCGTGGCAAGTCCTCCTCAGCAGCAAGAGTCCCATGGCTGGCACTAGGCGACCAAGACGGCGACAGCAGCATGGCAGGGTGCTGGGCTGTGCTTGCACGCAGCCTGCCCACACCTTGCTTGGCCACAGAGAACGCCCACTCCTCGTTGGGGTGCAGCGCACCCTGACCAGCTCTTCCCCTGCCACGCAAGCTGCTGCTGCTGCCGGGGGGAGGCTGGGCAGGGCTGGCTGGGCCCAGGCCTGAGCTGTGAGAGTCACTGGGGGTGGGGGGGGCGTCAGCTGCAGCCCGGCTACCACGCCCAGGCCCGCAGTACTCCTCTCTCTGCGTGGCCACTGGGATGCTGGCCAGCAGCTCATCTGTGTCAGCCTCACTGCTGCTGGCGCCGCCCCAGCAGCCACCCTCACCAGCGCCATCATCACTGCAGCAGCAGCCCAGGCATGTCCACAGTTGACAACACACATTGCTGGGTGAACAGCAGAGCCAGGCCATGTCCTGCTTAACAGTCCAGCGGCACTGTTCCACTACACCTCAGGCTTGCATTCAGCTCGACAATGTCCACTGCCTGCACTCACCTGCAGGTCTGCACCGCAGCGAGGCGGGCCATGCCCTGAGGCGACACCTCCCCGCCTGGCCCTGGGCCGACATGCAGCATGCGAACGCCTCCACCACCAGTTGACACCAGCAGCCCGTCAGCCCACCCTGACATGCTCCCCTCGCCGCTCACCCCCCGCCCCTTACTGCTGAGGGCAGCAAGCCCCTGCACGTTTGCAACTGTCAGTTGGCTGTCGACCCGGAGGGCTGGGGCCTGTGAGCCTAGGCTCTCTGCATGCTGCTTCATAGGGGGAGGGCTGACCAGACCCCGTCCTGCCACAGCATGGAGTGCAGGTGGGCTGAGCTGAGCTGCAGGGGGGCTGCTGGGCTGCAGGGGCTGGCGTGAGATGTCCCACTGCCAGGACCAGGGGTCATGGGCACTGGGTCCTGCTGCCTGCTGCCCCCCAGCCCCTCCTCTGCGCCGGGCACCTGGTGTCTCAGCCTGGGCGGGTGAGTGGTGCGGCGACAGCTGGGGCTGCTGCAGCCGGTACTGCCACTGGTGCTGCATGATGTCGAGCTCATGCAGCTGGGCCTTCAACTGAGCAGCCAGCTCTTCATCTGCACAAGCGCTTGGGCTGTTTGCCTCTGGTGAACACGGCTGGCCACCTTGCACGCCATGGCTGGAGCTGCCTTGTGCTCCACTGCGGAGGGGGTGGGTTGATATGCCTGGAGCCTGTACGCTGCACACAGCGATGTCATCAGTGTCCAGAGCTGGGCTCTGCTGCTGGGCGGCAGGTGTGGATGGGTTTCCAGGTGTTGGGGTGCGTGCAGTGCTAGAGGTCGAAGGTACATCACCCTGGCCAGGAGTGGGACTAGAGACTTGGTTGCAGAGTAACATGGCTGGGTGCTGAGGCTGTGGCCGTGGCCTCATCTCTGGCCCTGGGCTGTGACGCTGGCCAGCTTGGCCTGGACTCTCCGGTGCTGGTTCCTGCTCTTGTTGCGCTACAGCGGTGGCGTTGGGCTGGGTCCGGGGTGGGCTGTGGTGGGGCTTTTGATGGATTGTGAAGGACTCGCAGGGCTGCCAGCAGCTTGCTGCGAGGATCGCGGATGACGGTCGCGATGGCGGAGACAGCTCCAGCAATGCCTTGACGCGGATACGCGCACCTACGAAGTATTTGGCTCCTGGGTCAATGAGCAGATGCGATCCGCTAAGCCACCTGCAAAACCCGCGACGAAAAGCAGATCGCTACGCATGGCGAATTTTCATGTATGATTTTTGCATGACTACATGGGAGACAACCCCCGCTCCCGACACGGCGCATAGCGCTGATGTTGGCTCACCTAACGTAAACTGATCACGACAGCTTCTGCCCACCTTGCCGCCTGCTTCCTGTCGGCCGCTTGCTGCAGCAGGGGCGCCAGGTCCACGTCCACATTCCCGACAGCCGTGGTGATAACGGCATTGCTGTTACTTGGGCCACTCGCCACCGCAGCTGAGTTATGGGGATGACGTTCTTGGCTGCGCCACACGACGATCTTGAGGGGGTCATGCAGAAGCGCGCCCAGCAGCTGTGCAGTGACTTGCACCCAGTGCACGCCCACATGGCCCAGGGCGACCTGGCTGACCAGAGAGGGGCGTGCCACGGTCGCCCCTGGCAGCTGGGTAACTGACGGCTTGCTGCCTTTGGCTCCATCGTGGGCCATGGCTGGCTTCGCCACAGTGTCCACCTCCACGCCACTGCCTGCAGGGCAAGCAGGGCATGGCATGGAGCTGCCACCGCTGCATGTTAGCACCTCAGCTGTTATTCAAGAATGCTGCTCACTCAACCTAAATTTAGCTATTTACCTGCCTGAGCTGAACAATCCAGTGCCCTCTGAAGAGACTGGCACATGTAGCAGACCATCCTTCTGTCGTGTCTTCATTGTTATATACTTTGCAGCCACTTTCAGCCACTGTGCGCCACTGTGCTGCCACTTTCAGCCCCACTTTCAGGCACTGTGCTCAGCTGAGCATAGCCCGACTTTCAGGCGGAGTGTCTCCCACCCACCACCCTTGCCTGCACCACCCCTACTGCACTGGCTCACCTGGCAGCGTGTAGACGGCGTGATACTTCACTGGGCCAGCACGAGCGGAGCTTGCAGCCACCCCAGCCACCCCTAACCCTCCCAGCGGCAGGGTGATCTGCTCCAGGTACAGAGTCAGCCGGCACCACTTGCCACCAAACACACCCAGCAGCCCAGCCCCTGGACCCTGCCCTGCAGCGCTCCCCTGGTGCTCCTGCTCCTTGTCTCTGTTTAGCTCAAGATGTGGTGCCTGGCTGTGTGACCCTTGTTCTTCCCTTCCTGCCCTAGCAATTGACATCAAGGGCAGCAAGGGCAGGAGGTGCGGGGGCAGCAGGTCGACCAGGCCTGGCACTTGGTGCAGTGGAGGTGGGGCAGACAGGCAGCGGTCCAGCTCCTGGCCGTCCACGTGGGTCAGGGCCAGGGACAACTGCACCGCGCCCACTGCCTCGCCCCTGGCTGACTTGACCACCACCCAGGTCTGAAGGCCCTGCGAGCAGGAGCCACCAGTGAGCTGTGCAGTGATTGTACACGTGTTAGCACGGTAAGGGAGGCGCATGGGCAAAACAGGGTCAACACTCATCACAGCCGCCCATCATACGACAACAAAGTCATACTTCATCACACATAGCACACGACCAGGGCCTGGCTATGCAGTCATTGCACCACCCATGCTCATGCGATAGAACTATCTCTTTTGTCTCCCCTGAACAGCTGAGCCCCGACATGCGTGGCCTTGAGGCAAGCAAGCTACCCCGCATGCCAGTGGCCATCACTAGCTGTTACTGAGCTGCTGCTGACACGCCTCGCTTCCCACCTGCGGGCGTGTCAAGAGCCTGCTCAGCGAGTAGCTGCCACTCCCCAGCAGTACGTCCCGTACCTCCGCTGCCGCCGCCCTGCCTCCTGCCTCCCCTGGCAAGCCGGGTGCGGGCAGCACGCCCCTGCTGGCAGCCCTCTGCTGCGCTGCTAGAGCTGCCAGTGCACGGCTGGGGTGGTGCCACACCTCCAGGCACAAGGGCGAGGTGGCCAGGGCGACCAGGCTGGCGGGGTCCAACCACAGTTCCACGTCAGCATGCCAGCTGTACTCAGGGCAGAAGGCTTGAGCCTGGGCAAAGTGAAGGAGCAGGAGGCCGGGAGCAGCTCATCCTGACATAATAGGCAGGCCAGGTTACTCATCTTACAGGAGTGATGGACACTAGTGATGGACACTAGACACCAGTCAAGCCAGGGGCAGGACTGTTCAGCTGTTCAGCGAGGACATTCACAGGTATGGCAGCGCAGCAGTGCAAAGTGGTGAGGCATGTTGCACTCCCTGGCTGATATGCAAGCATAGTCGTTGTCAGTGGTGACCTGCTCAGCCTAGCCACCAAAACCAGGTCGTTGTGCTCCAACAGCCAACTAGCCATCATGCTTTGGGTGCAAGTCAGCCAGTGACTTCAGTCAGAAGTCACACCTGGAAGGGGGTGCGCAGGGGGCTGACATGTCGGGCCAGTTTCTCATTGCCTGGGAAAAGTGACAATGTGACGTATGAGTGAGGGCCCAGCTGGTGTGCCCTACCCAGCACTGAGCTGCCACCTCCCAGCCACGCCTGTGCCTCCTGCACCGCGGCCTGCAGCCCACATGCCCGAGCAATGTCCACTGACAGCCTAGCCAGCTTTGGCTGCAGCGGGGGAGAGGGAGCAGGGGCGGGAGCGCTGCTGCCAAGGGCAGGCCCCTCTGCCGCCCTGTCAAGGGCTGGCAGGGTGCCTGAGGGAGAGGAGGGCGGCTGCCACTGCGAGTCAGATGGACCCACAACCACGCGCTCGACCTGCAGCCTGACCTCCACCACTGGCACCACCGCCACCGCCTGGCCCTGCTGCTGCCTCTCTGCCTGTGGCCCTGCTGTTGACAGACCCTGAGCATGCTGCAGCTGCTCCAGCTGCTCCTGCTCTTGCTGTGCCATGATGTGCTCCACAGCGCCCGGGGCAAGGGCCAGAGGCAGGGTGTGCAGCGCAGGGGCCCCGGGCTCATGGGCCAGCAGGGTGTGCAGGGGCAGCAGGCTGCGGCCCACACAGGTGTCGGGGCCACTGCTCCAGCGGTCCCACACCTGCGGGCAGCAGCAGCCAGCAGGGAGCAAGGCCATGAGCAGGTGTGTAGCAGGGACGGGCCGTCAAGGCAGCTGCTGCAAGCACCAGGAGCCTGACCATGTTAGGGTAAGCCTCACTAGATGAGCCTGACCAGGCGCTGCTGCTTCCCTGGTGTCATGCTGCATGCGGGGTACCCTCCGTTGAACAGTGCGACCAGGGCTGAGCTGAGGGTGGAGGCAGGAACGGAAGGGTGCAAGCCAGGGGTTAGAGTGCTCCAGTGATTTGCTGAGTTCTTAAAGGACTGTGGGAATGTTGCATGATGACGATGTCGGCAATGATGATGCCGGCAATGATGATGGTGATGGTGATGGCGATGATGAGGATTGAGTTGGTGATGATGAGCATGCATCGCATGCCAGGATGGTGGTGGTGACTGGGCTTGCAGGGTGTGGTGTGAGGGTCATTCGACCCAGCCTGGCAGCCACTAGAGGCTAGGGTGTATGGGTGTCAGCATGCCAGGAAAGACACAGGTGGTTGCACAATAGGTAAGAGTGGCTGGGCTGGGCCAGAAATGCATCACCCCCCCACACCACTTGCAAGATGTCATTGCTGTAGCACAAGTAGTAAGACGTAGGGAGGAGGGGGTCCTGGGAGTTGGCATTACAACGGCATTACAAGGGCAGAGCGGGTGCGCACCTCAAAGACCAGCTGGGGGGCCAGCAGTTGCGCGTCAGAGGTTTGCAGCGATAGCAGCTCAGGGGTGGGCGACACCCCGGCCGGCAGCAGCAGGCAGTGGGTGGCTGTGGCGGCAAAGATGGGCGCATCAGATGGCGGCACATCTTCTGTAAACAGAGCAGAGGCCTCACCTGCAGCCAGGCGAGACAGGGCTGGGCCACCTGCCACCACCCATCACAGCTGCCGCTGGGGCTACGATGCCCTTACCGCTTCACATTTGTGGGCTGGGGCTCACGACAACGCAGTGCTCCTTCCATCAAACCCTGCCATTTCATCTGAGCTGGGCTGTGGCGCACCGCCCGTCTCACATGGCTTGTCAGTGCGCCCTCTACGCTTGCCTTCAACAACCCCTGACGGCTATCTGAGCAGGGACACCTGCTTCCATGGCCATGGACAAGGCTATGCAACAGACCTGTACCCCCAAATGCTTCCCCCAGCGCAGCCCCGGTACGGCCAGGGCCCCTCCCGGCTGCCCACCTGGGTAGTAGTACTTTGCATAGCGGCTGCTGGGCACTGGCAGGCCTGCCGCCCCCAGCTGTGCCTCATCAGGCAAGCCCAGGGCCCCGCACACAGTGACCCGCCAGGTGTGGCGGGTGAGTGGCACCGCACGCTGCAATGCCGCGGCCAGGTCCAGGCTGCCCACCCAGCCTCCGCCGGCCTGCAGCACGCCCATGACAGGGAAGGTGCCCCTGGCGTGCGCCCCTGCTGCCGTGCCTGCTGTGCCAGGGGTGAGGGCGAGGGGCACCTTCACCACCCCCACAAGCTCACCCTGCTCCAGGAGCAGCTCAGGGGGGTAGGGCAGGCCCCTCTCTGCCAGGCGCCTGGGGTGGGGCGGCAACTGAGACTGTGGGTCGCTGCGGCTGCCACCAAGGGGTGAAGGAGGCCGTGCCAGCTGTGGGAACTGCAGCTGTGTGGGTGTTTGAGTCAGGCTGTAAACCTCAACCACGACAGTGGCTGGAGCCGCAGTCAGTGGCATGGCCGGCACTGCAGCTGGCAGGCAGCACCGCAGTGCTAGCTCCGGCGTGTTGCCTCCTGGTGAAGCTGCTGGCTGAGCAGGGAGGCACAGGAGCCTGCTCTGTTGGCGGGTGCAGCAAGAGGCACGGAAGGTGAGGCCGACCCAGCTGCCTGCTTTGACCTGGTGCAGCTGCAGGCGCTGCACCTCCATCAGCACAGCAGCACCCTGCTCTGCCTCCTCTGCTTCTGCCTGCAAGTCGTCGGACTGCTGGCCTGGAGATGCAGGCGAGCTATGCGGCCCACCACTAGAGGTCAAGCCTGGCTGGGGCACTGCCTCCCTCGTCTCCTGCTGACCAGTGGAGCGCTCAGCCAAGTCCTGGCTCGAGATGGCAGCCGCCTCTTGCGGGATACCCTGTCCATTCTGCCTAAGCTGCAAGAGGGGGCCCTGCCCAGGGGACCGCCCAGCTGTTTGTCTGCCGAGCTGCTGCTGCACTGACCGCCTGTCTGGTCCCTTGGGCTCAGGGTCGCTCAGCCAGCCGTCCTGCCCCTGCTCCGGCCTGACCGGCGTGCGCTGCTTCCCTCCTTCCAACTGTCTGCCAGCTGTCCTGCCAAAGAATAGCTGCTTCAGCAGCTGGTCCTCAACAAAGCCTGCAGCGTCGTCGCCCTCGTCGTCCCACCCCTCCTGCCCCCTGCTGTCACTCTGTACAGGACTGGACTGCCCTGACCTGCCTGTGTCTTGGTCCTTACGCAGCAGGTCGCTCCCAGCCATGCTGACCAGCAGCTGGTCCAGAGCCTTGCGCTGAGCCCTTGCCCTCATGGAGGGCGAGCCACCTTGCCTGCCCTGCCCATGCGACAGGCCTGGCGCGGCAAGGGGTGGCCCAGGGAGCTGCTCTTCAACCCCTGCCGACTCGTCAGCTGTGGTGGTTAAGGGAGGTGCGCCGGCGCTGCTGACACCTGCCATGCCTGGCTGCCATGCTCTAGGCCTGCCTGGGAGCCATGCTTGGCTGCTGGGCCCGGCATCTAGGAGCTGTTGGCTAGGAGCCGGCAGCCCTGATATGGCTGCGCCCAGCTTCCTCTGCAGCTCCCGGGCCTTGTCTATCAACTGCTGCTTCACAGTGAGGTTCAGGGGCAGTGTCAGGGCAGGGGCCGGCCCGTCACCGGCAGCGCTGGGATCAACCAGGCTGGTAGTGGCACGCCGACCAGTGGGCGCTGACACCTGCATGCGAACTGCAGCTGAGCTGGCAGAGGCCAGGCGCACTGGGGCTGCTGCAGCCAGCAGGGTGGCGGCAGCAGGCTGCCCAGCAGCTGCACGCAGCTGCTTGAAGTGGGGCATCACAGGGGCTGCTGCTGGAGCTGGGACTATGGATGAGACTGGGGCGGGTTGAGGCTCCTGCTCATTAGCCAGGGAGGTGCCAGTGGCGGCAGCATCCAACGTGGAGGCAAGGTTCTGCGCAATCATCCGCTTCCCCGCTGGCAGCGCAGGTGGAGCGGGGATGCCGTGGCCAGCCCGAGCAGCACGTGCCATGCGCAGCTTCAAGCGCTGCAGAGCACTGAGGCGTCGGCCTTCAGTGCTGCTGACTGCCTCCAGGTCGTCACTGCTTCTGGCTGCAGTGAGGGCCGGCTCATGTGCTGGGTCTGACCTGTGCCTGGCACTCTGAGGGGTGGAATGGCCCGCCACGCCCCACTCCCTCAATACCTTCAGCAGGGTGTTGATGTCCTGTTCCAGCAGTGTGATAGGGAGCAGGCAGCCAGCACCTGTGTGAGGAGGCATGTGTGTGAGAAGCAGCTCACACTGCGGATTGCAAAGCGGGTGAGCTTAGTCGTGTTCTGGCTGTGCTGCTGACCAAGTATTGCATGCAAGGAGAAGACCTGGTGCTTTCGCTGCTGCCCTAGCTTGCTCATTGGCTAATGCGTTGCTGGTGGGCGGTGTTCTGGCCATACCCACCTGCAGGCTGGCACTGCCAACAGGTCCCTCTGACATGTGCAGCAGCAGGACCGCAAAGTAACGCAGCTGCTGCAACTCCAGGCCAGGCACACTGGCGTGTAGCCAGGTGGTCTGCAGCACACAGTGCACAGTGGACAAGGAGTGTATAGTGTTGTATAGTAGTAATGTATAGTACCTAGAGTACATATTCTGAACAGAGATACAGCTGATACAGGGAGTGCAAAGTATGCAGGGAGGCATGCGCCACCTGCAATGCTGCTGGCAGAGGAGCTCATGCGGATGCCGCTGCCTTGCCAGGCCTTGCCAGCACCCCAGCCTGCATGGAGGGGGGGCTGCCTCACCAGCTGTTGCACTGCCATGACGCCCTGGGCTCCCCCGTGCCGTGCACTGCGCATGGCCTGCCGCAGCAGCGTGCTGCGCTGCTCCAGGCCCAGCACCAGGGGCTGCAGGCTGGGCAGGACCTGCGCCAGGTGGCCATGCCTCAGCCTCAGCCCAACCTCCTGGGACTGCCTGCAACAGGGACCCAGCACTGGGGAGCTTGCCTGCCATTCTTGCCCAGACACTAGCCATCACAGTAGTCAACCCGGTCATGGCTGTGTTGCCAACCTGGCTGCTGGTGTGCTTCATGGTGTGCTTTGTGAGCAGCAACCCATGGCTTGCTTGGGGTGGTCCCACAACACACCGCACTGCGAGCAGCAGCTCGTCCAGAGAGTAGCTTAGGTTGCATGCAGGGTCTAGCACAGACACGAGGAAGATGGCTTGCTCCTCAGTTACAGGGTATGGGAAGACCCTGCAGCAGCAGGCTCAGGGTGAATGTCATGCGGCAGGGGATGTTCTGCCTGAACTATTTGCAGTTGCTCAACAGCTGGAACCGCCTTGCCTGGGAGCTTTAACTCGTCTTACCTGTGGTTTTGTAATAGTCGTACCAGGCTTGGGACATTGCTGTGGCTACGTCCTCCACCTTCCCAAATTTTGTAAACAGTGACAAAGGTTTGAAAACTCCTGCCCACAACAAGAGTGATGGCATTGATTGCATGTATTGCGTGCTTGCAGGCTGCAAGCAGATGACGGTCCTCAGCTCTACTCAGATGTAGGGACCTACTGACCTTTGTATGCAGCTATGGAGCAGCTCAAATAGATCCAGCTGATCCACAGCATTGCCAACTGCTGCAGCAGATGGAAGCGGTGGCCCCACAGCTTCATGCAGCTCAAAGGAAGAGGCTGCACCCGTGTAGAAGTGCACACTAAGATGCACATCCAGACTGCCAGCCCGCTGCTGTGGGACGCCATGCTTGCTAATAGGAAAGGTGCCGTTGACAGGCTGGGAGGTGTCTAACTGCGCGATGTCAACCGTGGCGGTGCCCAGAGTTGTGCTCCCGCACTTGATGTCCAAGGTCAATACTTGGGCATCACGGAAGTAGCGCACAAGATGACGAGGGCCGCAGCACACAGGATATGATATGGACTCTGCTTTGTTCTCCCCGCTAAGTTTTACCTCCGCTGCACTGGCCGGCTGACCCCACCATCGCGGGGCTACAACAACCTCGACTGCCCTGGTGTTGGTAAGCTTAACGGAGCTCAGCTCGCACACCACAGCGCCCTTAGGGACACCCTTGACACCTGGTGGAAGCGATAGGAGGCCATCATTCTCCATCACCAGTAGCTATGCAGCGCACCCGCCAGTTCATGAGGAGCCGCTGGTCAAACTATAAGTCGCTGGTCAAACGCATCGCCAGAACTCACTAGCTGCTCCGCTCTTCAAGCAATCAACTATCTAAGCTCTAGCATAACAAAATGCTGCTTATGTACACATATAGATCGTCGAGTAGGCGGGCGCATTGCGCGCTGCGTCGTCGTCGACATCACAGTTCTGCTGCTGCTGCTAGCGTCTTCATGTTCCCGACCTCGCGAACGAATGGCACCAAGGCCAGCAAAACTGCCGCCTAGGTCGGTCCTGCACCAAGTTCTGCACAAAACTGCAACTGCCCGACACCCCCGCCCCGACCGCATAATGCCAGACAATGTCATACGCCCGGCCATCGCAAAACGCCATAGCCTACCCAAGGCGGCGGCAGCTGCCGGACACAGTGTCCAGTTGAGTTACACGGTTAGGCCAGTGTGGGCCCGTTCTTGAGGTACTGCTGACCGTCCACGACCTTAATGTAGTTGATTTTGTCCCCCACCTTCATAAAGCCCAGGTTGTCCTGGCCATTGGTAACGTATCCAAACACCGAGAAGCGGCCGTCTAGCAAGTTGGCACCCACTGGGGTCAGCTCGCTGTCCTTCAGCAGGAAGAACACCTGGGCAGCAAGGGCAGGCCGAGGGGGAGCTGGTGGGCAGGGCTGACTGCTTATGATGACACAATTGACTCACCACAGACAAGCCTGCACAGCTGCATGCAGTCTTACTGTAGCCTGGTAGCTTAGGCGCCAAACCCCGACCCACCCACTTGCCCTAGCCCACCTGGCTGGATGCTGAGTTGTTGTCAAACTCGTTACGCGCCCAGGCCAGCGTGCCAAAGGCATTAAAAGGCAGCACCGGCTGGTCGTTTGCCCGACCCAGGTCCTCCAGGGAAAACTCGTAGATGGGGGCGGCATCCCCCTGCACCCTGATCTCTATGGGGATCCTGCACCCAGAGAGAAAGGCAGGGAGGCAGGGCAGACAGGCGCCACATAGTAAGGGTGCAGGGAGACGTTGCGCTCACACCTGACCCTCATCCTCAGCCCCGCTTGCACCCTGGTCTCTACTCCCTCTCCTGCCCCCCACCCTCTCACCTAACCCATGTCACCCCCTCCCTGCCTTCCTAATCTCCCTGCTTCCCAACCTCCCTGCCTCCCCCTGCACTCTGGCTGGGTGCAAGCCCTAGTCTCCCCCCCACCCCTGCCTCCCCCCCACCCCCCTGTGCCTGGGCCCGTGCCCCGGTCTCTCTGACCTGCGTATCTTGCCTGTGGCGGGGTCCACGAAGCCGTCCTCCGGCCCCTCAGGGTCGCCTGTCTGCACCACAAAGCCGTCGCTGCGCTGCACGTCCATGCCGTCGTAGAACTTGCGCAGCACCAGGTCCATGAAGCTGCCGGCGCTCACGGGGGCGTTCAGGCCATCCAGCACCACTGTCATCAGCACGGTGGCGGGCTTGCCCTCAGGCGTCTCATTCAATGTCACACTCATCTCTAGAGTGGCCCGGCCCTGTGCGAGGGAGGGAGGGAGGGAGGGAGGGGCAGGGAGGAGAGGGGCAGGTGAGGGGGGCTAGGGGGGGCAGTGAGGGGTGCCGGGTGATGCTTGGCTGGAGGGAGGGGAAAGGAAGGGAGGGATCAAGGTAGGAGGCACACAAGTGGGGAAGGAGGGGGAAGAGGGGGAGGGGAACAAGGAGGGTTGGGAATGGGGGGAGGGGAAGTGGGAGAGGAAACCCCAAGGCCTTACCAGCAGCTGTGGCATATCCTTGTACTCCGCAGGCACTTCAAAGGGGAAGCCCTTCACCATGGCCTCCTCAATGGTGCTGACGTAGGTCAGGGCCTCACGCTGCTTGATGGGCACCTGGGCAAGGGAGGAGGTCAAGAGGGTGGTGCTGAGAGCCAAGCACGTCAAGCAAGCAGTCAGCAGGCGGGTGTATGGGCCCGCCAGGTGCATGGGCCCGCCAGCAGGGGTGTGACCAGGGGGCTGCAGGGGAGGGGGAGAGGGGTGTCCAGGGTGAGTAGGGGAGTGAGGTGGTTTGTTTGGTAGTTGGGCTGGTGTGTGGTGGACGCACTGCTTGCTTGTCTTTGGCTTCCACAATGGAGGCGAACTCCGCGAGAGACTGGTCCAGCTGCTGCAGGGCAGCCACTCCCTCGGCCTGCACCAGCAGACAGGCCCAGGGGGAGCACCAGGTTCGACTTGGCTCGCCCACTGCCTGGTTTCCAGCGCAAACTGACACACCGCAGGGTCAAACCCTCAGGGTCAGAGCTCAGGTCCAGGGCCATAGCTCAGGGACGTGAGCACCCAGGTCAGGTCAGGTCAGGTCAGGTCAGGTCAGGTCAGGTCAGGTCAGGTCAGGTCAGGTCAGGTCAGGTCAGGTCAGGTCAGGTCAGGTCAGGTCAGGTCAGGTCAGGTCAAGGCAGGGAAAAGGCGCAGGCTGCAGCTGAGCGAAGGAGGAGCAGGGGATCCAGGACTGTTCACCTTCTTGTCTGGTGCAAAGTCTGCAATGATGGCGTCCTTCTTGCTGTTCAGGGTGCCCTGGGCGCTGCGCACTGCCTGCAGAGCAGGCCAGAGCAGGCAGGCTGTTGGGCGGGAGGCAGGCAGGTGCAGGCCCCACCCTCTGACCCCAGCGGGGACATCCTAGGTCAAGCATCTGGTCAGCCAGCCCTTACAGCTGCTACCATGCTGCCATAACTGCATATGCATCTTCCACATCTCCCCTGCCTGCACACCTCCCCACCATACTAACCTTGGCCTGCCTGCATGCCCCCTCACCCCTCCCTCCCTCCCCCTCTGCCTGCCAGCCCACACTGCCTGCCCCCTGCCTTGACGCTCTCTCTGCCTCTTCACCAGCCTCCACCCCTGCCTGCCCCCCGCCTGCCCCCTGCCTTACCCCCTACCTGCCCACCTGCCTGCCTCCCAGCCTGCCTCCCAGCCTGCCCTCCTGCCTGCCCTCCTGCCTGCCCCCTGCCTGCCCCCTGCCTGCCCTCACCCTGGCCACAGGGCCCAGGTTCTTGGAGCCAGGGATGCGCAGCGCCTCACTGATCCCTTCGAGGTCACGCTGTGACGCAGGCAGGCGCCAGGGCAGGCAAGGGTCAGCAAGCAGGGGCGAGCGGGGGGACAGGGACGGGAAAGGAGCCCATGAGCATCAAGAAGGCCACAAAGAGCAGTCAGGGCAGGTAGCAATGTATACCCAGTTGTACACTTTGGCACTTGCCATAACGCATCAAGCCACACGGGCTATTGGCAGCTCACTGCCGGCGCAGTGTGAGCTCCAGTGCCATGGGTGGGTTAAGGCATGGCTGCCGTGCACACTAACCATAGCGCACATGGAGCATCACCATGGAGCATCACATGTAACTGTTTGGTAGCTCAACCCGGGGCTCAGGTCAGTGTATGTCAAGGAAGGGGCAGGGCACAAGGGCAACAGCAGGGCCACAGTGTTTGGGGCAGAAGCTGCGAGGGCGGTGTATGGGTGTGTGGTGCATGTCCAAGGCTGTTGGCTGCTCTACCTGGATCTCTCGAATGGGCTTGTTGTTGATCGGCAGGGCGTTACGCAGCAAGGTGGTGGCGTTCTTGATTGGGTCACCCGCTGTTAGCATGGCTTCTGCTGGTGGTGCAAACTGCAAGGCGGTAACGGAAGACCAGCAGGGTAGCATGGTTGCCACAAGCCACAAGTCGGGCTGCGCTTTTCCTGCAAGCATGTGTGGCTGTGCACCTGCAGCGACATCGTGCTCATGCCCACGATGGACGCAGTGGCGATGCCCAGAGATAGCTTGCTGAGCCATGACTGTTCCGCGACGGGGCCCACAGCTGGGGCGTCAGTGTTGGAAGCACTTTTGCGGATCTCTGTTGATGCGCTAGGGATGCCTGACTGGTGCTTGTCAGAATAGCACATCGTGCGGGTGGGCACGCGAGTTGAAGACCGGCCATTCTGCGCGCAATGCGATGCGATGGAGCTTCGCTGTAGCAGCATTGCGTTGCGTGGGAGTGAAGTGAGGGAACTGTTTGCAGGCAGATAACGTCGCGGACTTCGGATGACGAGGAATTCCGCAAATTTCGTAACTAGATGGTTGATGTGGTATTGGGAAACCCATGATGAATAGCTGTCAGCATATCGGAGCATACTGTGAAGAGTTCCTAGTATGTTCCTTGCAGCATTTCAGTGTTTCTCCGCCCACCCACCAGACACCTCAGGTCACCCCGGCCATTGGCCCCGCGCCGTTTCTATCCGCTCAGCGAGGTTATCCCATCGCTGACTCAGTGCCTCACAGCGGCGCCGCAGGAGGTTTTAAGGCTTGCAGCTCTATTGTACTGCATTGTCAAGTGGCTACATGTAGTAGCGCTACGATGATACATGGCTTTCGCCTCGTCTGTGCGCAGCAGACAAGCGACATAAGGTGACGTGAGGCCGCCTCGCCGGCCGATCGGGACCGGTGGCTACGGCCGGTGCGCGGCAGACAACACGGAAACAAGTTCACGGCTTGATGAGGCGTTGCTCCACCCTCAATCGATCGACCAAGCTCGTGGAACGCGACGTGAACGCGGCGAGCAGCTGGTTGGCGGGCAGTCTTCGCCCTGATCTCGGTTCTTTGCTGAACCAACAGTGCATGGATAGCATGGCACATGAGTACTTGGCCCAGGGGGCTAGCACCATGCACATGGGCGCAGTCAACCCGCTGGTCCATCTTCATGCGGAGTGGTTGATACATGACTTGACTCCATGCATCTCCCACACCCATGCAGGTTCAAAAGTTAGCGGGCAGTCTTGAGTAACGCTCTTGCCTTTCTGGCGCTCAGTATCCAGCGGTGCCTGGCGAGTCGGTGTTAACCGCTCGAGTCGTCCCGCTGGCCTGGCCGACCAAGGCTGCCCAGTACTACATCACGGCAGGTGGAGGAGGAACGAACGGGTAGGTGAAGGTCAGACATACAGATGACAGCTTGCACATCTTGTAGCCACACTTGGCATTTGAATGAAACTGTGAAAACCTCAACTCTGTGGCCTACCTTGGTTAAGCCCAGTATTCACGCCCTACCCTTTGCCATGACACCTTACCCGCCTCAACATTTCACAGCCACAACTACCACATATCAACAGATACAACTAGGATGTGCTCCACATTGTCCGCATGCCCAGCGCACTCCAATCACACTGACACATTCGTACACTCGCACACTCACATGCTGTCCTCTTCAACCCGCACTGCTTAATGCTATGCCATCGACTGTGCTCCTCCAGTTCAAAACCATGATGTCATAAACGACGCAACCTTGCAGCACCCATGTCCCCAACCTTGCAGCACCCATGTCCCCAACACGACCAACAGTACAACACGCTCGCCTGCGCCATATAGTACACTAGGCCTTGGACCCACCTCCTAATCTCTAACAACCCTTCGTGTGCTCCTCTAAACATCCTTGGTGTTCATCTGCAAATGAAGACATGAGAAGCGGTATGCATCAAGGGAGGAGCTTGAGCCTGGGGCGCGGTCTGCCACCCACTTGCTCTTATGAACATCCTTGGTGCTGAATGCTCTGGAGCAAGCTGGTGTTGAATGCGAGGCTACCCCTGCTAGTGCTGCCTGCAGCACCCCATCCACTGAGTGTCAGGAACATCTTGCAGCTTCATGCACAACAAGCCTCACAGTCCTGCACGCCTGGACTCCTGGACTAAGCCATCCCTTCGCAACTTTTGACGCCTGGACTAAGCCATCCCTTTGCAACTTTTGAGGGCCACTCCATGTGACAGCCACCGCCCTGCCCCTGCGCTGCGCCTGGTGTACTGCGGGCGGGTCCCTCCACCACAGTCTTTGCACTGAGCCCCAACAAGCCTGGCCCGCTAGCCCACCTGAACCTATGTCAGTACACAACCTGACAGCAAGAGCAAGGCAAAGAATGAGGTCCCAAGAACAACACTTGCGCTGCACCCAGTGCAATGGCCCACATTCCTCCTCAGTTTCACCCTCCTCCTCTTCCTCCTCTGTCTCCTCTCCTCGCATCTTGGTGCAGCGGGTTGTGCGGGAACTGCCCCAAGCCCTGGGTTGCAGAGGCCCTGCTGCCCACCCCTCCTCCTGCCACGGCACCCCACCTGGATCACGACCGCCCAGCTGGCCCCTCTTCCCTGCCACCCGCCAGCCGCAGGGTTAGCTGAGCCTGGGCAACCCTCCTGGCAGCACCCTCAGGGACCTGCTGCAGTCTCACAGTGGGTCACTTCTTGACGTGTGATGTCACATCTGTAACTCCCCTATGCCCTCCTTGTGTACACCCACATTGTACATGCGCACGCCCTGCACCCAGCCCTGACCCCACCAGCCCTGAGGCACTGCCAGGGACCCTGGGGCAGGGCAGTGTAGACCAGGTCAACCAGGGCCCCCTGTGTACAGCTGGCTGGCAGCTGGGCCCCACCCCACACGCCAGGATGCTCACTCTTCACACATCACACCCTGTCACACCAAACCAGCCCGGACCGTGGGGGTGGGGGTGGGGGCCGCCAGCCGCCCGCTCCCACCGCCTTGGCTGGTACACACGCCCCAGCGCCAGCAGGACCTCCTGGGTGTTACTTGCGCTCAGGAGCATGGACCCAGACCCCTGGCCGTCACACTCCCACTCTCACCCTGCACATCCCTACCCCTGCCCCTGCCGCAGCCCTCCCAGTGCCCTCCGCCAGCTGACCTCCTGATCTACTCCTCAGGGGGCTCTGCTGCCTGCTGCCTGCAGCAGTCCTGCACTGCGGCCTCTCCTGGGCTGGCCCTCCACCCCACCTGCCCAGCCAGACCCAGGCGCCCCTCCACCAGCTGCTGCACGCCTGCGCTGTCAGAAGCTGCACTGGGGCAGGGGGCCCATACCCCTCAGGGCCAGCAGGTGGGCTGCTGGGGGCAGGAGGCCGCCTGGCAGCAAACCGGGGTGGCTGGGGCCGTGAGGGGGGCACAGCCAGGGTGGGGGCCCAGGAAGGCAGCCGCCGCCCAGCTGCATGGCCAGGGGTAGGGGGCTGTGAAGGTGAGGGGCAGGAGGGAAGGGGGCAGTGCCTGGGCAGTGGGACGGGCGGGGTGGGGCAGGTAGCCTGGCCTCTGAGCTCAGCTGCTGGCTGAGGGGGGTGGCAATGGGAAGGCTGGCCGGGGGAGGGCTGGGGGCTGGGCTGGGTCCAGGCGAGTCAGACTGCAGGCAAGCACCGGGGCAGCAGTGAGCTGATGGTGGCTGCTGAGAGCTAAGAGCAGGCTCAGGGCCGGCTATGAGCAGGCTGGATGCAGACTGAAGGCTCAGGGCCAGATAAGGGGTTAATGACAGTAGCCCTTCCTCAGCTCTGCTGGGCAACAGAGAGCCAGTATGGGCAGACGCCTACGCCTCACCCTGCTCCTGCTGCCTGCCCTGCCCTGCCAGCCTCCTCACCTCACATAAGCCCGCAGCAATAGCCAGTGCCAGCAGCTGAGGGTGGAGCGGCGCACCGTTCCTAGCGCAGCACTGTGCGTCACTGTCCATGGCGGCCAGCTGGGTTTGGACCCCAGCGCCTAAGGGCAGCGGGTCATACGGCTCACCCTGGCTGCCTCCCCCTACAAGGATGTCTTGCTGACCTGGGGCACCCTCCCCTCCCCCATTGGATAGCAAGTCGCTTGGACTGCTCTCCAGTTGCCACTTGCTGCCCCGCAGCTGCTGCTGCTGCTGCTGCTCCTCTTGATCCTGCTGCTGGAGTTGCTGCTGCTGCTGCTGCTGCTGCTGCACCCCCTCCTGGTTAACAATCCCCTGTCCCTGCCCCTGTTCCTGTTGTTGCTTCCATAACATCTGCAAACTATGGTGCTGCTCAAATAGCTGCTGCTGCTGCTGCAACAAACCTCCCAGATAGCTGTGATAACTTTGATACACTTGCTGCTGCTGCTGCTGCTGCACCTGCTGCTGCTCTCCAGTACACTGTTGTGGTTTCAAGGTCTGCATGCACCCCACCACATTCATCTCAGGCTGCAGGCGATGCTGCAGCTCAGGCTGCAGAAGCAGGCAGGGCTGGGCTGGTGATGGCTCAGTCCCCACAGGCCCAGACTGCATGATCTGGGGCAGCTGCATAGCAGGCACCCCCAGCACCGCCCCACATGCCCCTGCCTGGCCCCCCATCAGGGTCAGGGGTGGCACCCCAGGCCCTGAGTACATGAAGGGGGGCAGGCTGCAGCCAGGTGGCAGGCCTGCTTGAGGGAAGCTGAACAGCAGGTGGGGCATGAAGCAGGGCACCCCTGTAGCCGGCAAGATCGGTAGGGGCAGCTGCTGGGGGCCGGGAGGGGGCAGGGTGGCCCCCTCAGAGCCAGAGGAGGTGGAGCTGGCTGGCTGGCTGCTAGGGCCCAAGGGGGCAGCTGGCTGGGAGGGGCCAGGCTGCAGTGGGGTCAGCCCGCTGCTGGCAAGCTGCTGCATGGGGTCAGGGAGCTGGAGGGGCCGCGGGGGTGGGCTGACGCTCGCCTGCTGCGCTGTGCCAGCCTGTGCTCCATGGCCGGGTGGCTTGCCAGCTGCCTGGTGGTGAGGGTGCTTGGCGGTGGCTAGGCGATTATTG
Source organism: Haematococcus lacustris (assembly GCA_030144725.1). NCBI lineage: Eukaryota > Viridiplantae > Chlorophyta > Chlorophyceae > Chlamydomonadales > Haematococcaceae > Haematococcus > Haematococcus lacustris. The sequence continues at coordinate 4,344,477 of JASKMD010000008.1, read as the reverse complement.
TGACTTGAACGTGACACCCCTCCATTGATGGGGTGGTGAAGGTGGTATGTGCTGTGTTGATGGCGCAAGGGGAGTGGGGGGGACAGGGGGGGCTGCTGCTGCTGCTTGGTCGGGCTGGCCAGCACCTGCGGCATTTAGTCAGGTGCTGCCAAGTCAGTAAACCACAAACAATCGTAAGCTGTGCGTGACTAGAGCAACAAACCTCTTCTTCGATGGCTGCGAAACGACTGCGCCGCCTGCTCGCACCGCTACCGATCCGCAGGAAATGCTTTTGAGCGTGCGATGCCACTTGAGTAGGCGTCCGTGACTGAACAAAATAGCGCGATATGCCCCGCCAATTGCCTGCGCCGCAGAAGCACGAGACCCGTCACAGGCCGCTCGAAGCAAGAGCCATGCAGCCATCGCAACTGGCTCGTGCTTGACTGGTAACAGTAGCTTCACCTTTGCCTGCAAGCACAAGAACAAAATCGTATAAGTATGGGTGCAAATATCTCAACAATTCCTGCTGCGTCACTACAAGATACGGCAACGTCAATGCGAACGTGCACCCTCAGATCAATGCTACCGCACCACCTCACAACCGGCAGGCGCAGCGTGGCGCGGCCGTCCACTTACCCAGCTTCTCAAGGCCCTTCAAGAACGCGCAGTGCTCCTCGACACTCCAGGGCGCGCCTGCACCAGTTCGTATTGAAAATCAACTGTTTGTTGAAAGCTTTCCACCCATCCAATCCCGCAATTGCTGCCTGCATTAGTTTCTTTGAACCCCATTAAATGGTCATTATAAGCGTTGTCAGTTCCCCACAGCCTACAACTCTGAGGCTACCTTTGCGGGATAGTGAGCCGGCTCCGCTCAGCGGTTCGCCCTTGACGTCTAGCTCCTCGCCGCTGCTGCACTCCTCTACGAAGTGCATGACAGGCTGGGAATTGAGTTCCCTGCGATGCCACGCCTTACTAGTATGTGCAGAGGCTTGAAGGCGTGGGAGGAGGGCTGACGTTTGGCTGCCGGATTAGATGGCGATGACGAATCGCACGAACAATCTTTACCCGAAACTGACTTGCATCTTGTTTGAATTGTTATTGTCATGCGACGTCGACCAGATCGCCCGGTGCTTTGTGACTCAGGGTCGGAATTGTACTAACATCATCGGATGCCATCACTTTGTATCAGCATTCCGAATGCAAAGGTTTGCCGGATTGGATAGCTGGGCAAGAACCTTGCATCTCCACTTGGCCCGCATAGTGGGAAAGAGCTCCTTGTCTTGCATGCACTGCTTGTTGCAGTCCTACTACCCACACAGTGAATGCGGACCGTCACTCATACAGTCTTACAGCCCGTATTCTTGTTTCTTACACTGTATCCGGCCAGGCCATCGCCATTGCAGCACATCAATCTACCGCACTCAGCAATAGTACATTTTTCAC
>JASKMD010000008.1:4307385-4340055 GCA_030144725.1 Haematococcus lacustris | reverse complement strand
GCATGGGCGATCCAAAACCATCGGAGAAGGCACGGCCCCAGCCCTTGCCCCAGCCCCAGCCCCAGCCCCAGCCCCAGCCCCAGCCCCAGCCCCAGCCCCAGCCCCAGCCCCAGCCCCAGCCCCAGCCCCAGCCCCAGCCCCAGCCCCAGCCCCAGCCCCAGCCCCAGCCCCAGCCCCAGCCCCAGCCCCAGCCCCAGCCCCAGCCCCAGCCCCAGCCCCAGCCCCAGCCCCAGCCCCAGCCCCAGCCCCAGCCCCAGCCCCAGCCCCAGCCCCAGCCCCAGCCCCAGCCCCAGCCCCAGCCCCAGCCCCAGCCCCAGCCCCAGCCCCAGCCCCAGCCCCAGCCCCAGCCCCAGCCCCAGCCCCAGCCCCAGCCCCAGCCCCAGCCCCAGCCCCAGCCCCAGCCCCAGCCCCAGCCCCAGCCCCAGCCCCAGCCCCAGCCCCAGCCCCAGCCCCAGCCCCAGCCCCAGCCCCAGCCCCAGCCCCAGCCCCAGCCCCAGCCCCAGCCCCAGCCCCAGCCCCAGCCCCAGCCCCAGCCCCAGCCCCAGCCCCAGCCCCAGCCCCAGCCCCAGCCCCAGCCCCAGCCCCAGCCCCAGCCCCAGCCCCAGCCCCAGCCCCAGCCCCAGCCCCAGCCCCAGCCCCAGCCCCAGCCCCAGCCCCAGCCCCAGCCCCAGCCCCAGCCCCAGCCCCAGCCCCAGCCCCAGCCCCAGACCCAGCCCCAGCCCAGCCGCCCGCTGCTGCTGCTGGTGCTGCTGCTGCTGGTGCTGCTGTTGCCGGTGCTGTTGCCGCTGCTGCTGCTGCTGTTGCTGTTGCTGCTGCGCTACCGGCACCAACCTCGCCCCCTCTGTGCCAGCAGAGCCACCCCCTGCTGAGGTGCGCTGGTGAGGTGTGGCGGCAGCCTGGGGCTGACTAGCTGTGATAGCCCTGCCGTCCAGCGACTCTGCCCCTCCGCAGTCGGACCGAGAGGCCTAGTCTTGGGTAGAAGCGGGTGAGGCTGAGGGGGAGGGGAGGAGAGCTGATAGCAGCTCCGGCTGAGGGACAAGGGTGCTCCTACCGGCTCGGAGGGCCCTGCTAGCGGCGGAGAACTCGCCAGTACCCTCAATGCCACGCCCCCCGGGTGCACCCACAGCAGGCTTAGGAGCATAGACCCAGCGTGGGATGGGAAGCGGCGGGAACGACAAGGGCGCAAGCAGCCAGCTGGAGGTCAAGAGCTCGGGGTCGCAGGAGGTAGTATGTGTACAACCTGGCTCTGGCCCCTGGCATGCACCCTGGATGGCGCAGCTGAGTGAGCAGGGCTAGGAGCAAGGCCTGTGCCCTCCACCCGGGCCAGCTAACCAGGTCTGGCAGTCTAGTCTACACAGCAGCTCCGCCCCAACCATCGCTCCCGCCCCGGCACCGGCAGCAGCGGGCTACCGCAGGGTGGGGAGTGGCGGTAACGCCCTACCACCTGCTCAGTTGTGCCGTGCACGAGCTCCGCTGCAGGGCGTGGCTTCCCGCTGTGGGCCAGCTGTCCAACAGTCCCTCTGAGTCTTGCCATGCAGGGATGTTGGTGCTACCAGCGTGCAACATCCCCCCCCCCCCCCTTCTTGCATGCCGGGACAGTGGGGGACAGGAGAGCTGGGCTGCGGCGGCTGGAGGTGCGTCAGTGGCACGTGGGGCGGTGGCGGTGGCGGGCTGTACGCGACCGCATGAGCCTTGTCGGGGCCCGTCCTGGCTCCGGGGCAGCTGGGCTGGACCGCAGGCTCATCCAACGTTGGCTGCACTGGCCACTGCGCTTGTGCACACGGGGAGGGTGGCTCAACCTCAGGCTCTTGCTCGCCAGTACCCTCAATGCCACGCCCCCCGGGTGCACCCACAGCAGGTTTTTTTTTGATGGTAGAGCATTACAAGAGAGAGAGTGACACTAAAGAAAAGATGAAAAGAGAAGACTACTACAAAACAAGGTTCCCCCATACACGAACCCCAAGCACCCCACCCAAACACAGCGGTCCACACACCCCAAGCAAAGGTCCACACCCCACATACAAAGGTCCACACAACCCAAGCACCCCCCTCCCTAGGACAACGTCAAGACACTCCCCCACACCAACGCCCTCCACCCTAGCTCACCTCCCCATACCCTCCCCATACCCTCCCCACAAAACTACCCACACGAGCCTAAGTTCCGCCCCTCGACCTGAAACCGAGAACCCTACCTCCAACGCTCAAACCAAGACCACCTAAGCCCCCGGTCCCCTGGCACCCAGACAGCCCCCCGAAGCCTAGCCCACCCCACCCACCGAACGCCCTAAGCCCCCACCAGCAACCCTGAAGCTCAGGCTGGCTCGACGGGGAAGGGGACGGGCCACTGCAAGGAGAGGCGAACCACTAGCTCTCCCCCCCCCTGCGCCCTGCCCTCCCCATGCCTAGGCCTCCCTGCTGCCCTCTCCTCCTCCACCCCTCCTGCCCCAACCCTCCCCTCTGCCCCCTCCTGCCCTCCCCTCCGCTCCCTCCAGGGCTGCTTGGCAAACCAGCCCCCCGACGCCTCGGGCCACAGCTGGTCGAAGTGGGCAGCGTCCAGCTCCGGGTCCTTTCCCTTGAACCAGGTGGAGGGCACAGCGCCGCAGAGGCCCACGCGGATGTCCCTCCCCACCCGATGCCAGTCCCGCTTGACGGCCGTGGTGAGGGTGGAGATGACCTCCTCCACGACCCGCCTCGCCACCTGTTGTGGCTGCAGGGCTGTAGCGGCTCCTGAGCTGCGGAGGCGCCACACTGCGCCCAGGTAGGCAACGCGCAGCCGCAGCCACAGCAGGCTGTCAGGGGGCTGAAAGGGGGGGGCCTCGCCGCAGGTGGGGCGCCCACTGAGGAGCAGCATGGCGTCGCCTGAGGGGGGGCGGGTGCCTGTGAGGCGGCCGTACACGTCCAGCACCCACTCCCAGGCTGGGACCACGGCAGGGCAGGTCAGGAAGGCGTGGGTTAGAGTCTCCAGGTGCCCCGGCTGGCAGAAGTGGCAGACGGACGAGCCCGGGGCAGCCGGCCCCTTGAGGATGTGACCCCACAAGGCCCCGACCATGAGGCTGGCGTGAAGCACCCGCCCGGCCACGATGACATGCTCCCGACGGAGGGTGGGGTCTAGCAGCTCCTTCCACACCTTCGCACACGGCTGGCCCGCCTGAACACCCACAGCCAGCTGGTCCACGGTGTCGGCCCGGGGGGCGGGCTGAGCAACTGGCTGCCTGCCCCCACGCCGCTGCTGGGCCTCCAGCTGCCGCTCAGCCTGCTGGGCCGCCCTCATCTGCGGCGAGGGTCGCTGGTGCGCCCTGGCGGAGGTGTCAAGCCAGCGAGGCGGTTGGCTGCCCTGCACCTCCTCGGGGAGCCGCTCCTCCACATCCCTGCCCTGCTGCTCCCGCTCCCCCGCTGCCCCCTGGCCTGCCACCTGCTGCACGCTGGCCTCCCACTTGAGCTCCAGCTCCCTCAGGGCCCCATCAGCCACCGCTGCCACCTCCGGTTCGCCCGCTGCCCGGGGGGGGCGCACACCCCACAGCGCTGGCCACAGGCCCCCACCTGGTGGGTAGAGGGGGTCGGCACTGACGTGCTGGAGCTGGTGGAGGCGCACCCTGGCATGCTTGACAGAGAAGTCCAGGAGGGTGGTGGTGCCCATGCCCCACACCTGAGGGTCCAGCTGCAGGTGAGCCCAGGGGCCCAAGAGCCACTCCTCCTTAGGCCAGGTGCCAGGCCCCTCGTCAGCTGGGTCGGCAGCCTGCCCTCCCGCCCCGCCCCCTGCGCCCCTACGCCCTCCACCTCCTCAACGCCCTCGCCCCCTGCCCCCGCCCCGCCCCCTTGCCCGCCCCCCCCCCCTGCCAACCGCCCTGGCTCCTCCTTGCTCCTGCCCTTGAGCCTGCTCCTGCGCCACGTGATGCTGGGCGGGTAGAGGGCGGAGGTGGGTGGCTCGCTCCCCCGGAGTCAGCCTGTAGCTGGGCTTGTTGAGCCGGGCCACCGCAGCTGGCTCCCAGGCCGCCCCTCCCTCCGCCCAGAAAGCCCCTAGGGGCCCCTGCCCTGTGGGGTCTAGGGGGTAGAGGCGGCCGTTGGGGCCCACCCAGTGGGAGGGCTGGAGGAGGGGGGTGCGCCGCATCACAAACCCCACCCCTGGCCCAACCCTCAGGCACTCCCACTCCGGCTGAGGAGGCTGCAGGCGGTCCACCATGCCCTGCCAGGGCTCGGGGAGGCAAGCCCTGACCAGGTCGGCAGCCCATCGGGCCTTCCCCTCCAGCTGGGGGCTATGCAGGGCCTCCCTCACGTGGCGGACGTGGGTCCAACCCTCCTCAGCTGCTGCCCCCCTCGCTGCTGGGTTCATGCGGACTTGCGCGTTGTACCACAGCGGCTCTGCCAGCACCGAGAAGAAGGAGTGGCTAGCGGGGGGCACCGCACGGCATAGCTTGAGCTCAGCCAGGGCCGCCACGTGAGCTTGCAGCCGCGGGCTGATGCCTCGCGAGGGGGGGGCGGTGGGGTCGGTGATGACCCACGTGCTGAGGCCGTGGGAGGGGTCTGCCAGCAGGCTGTGGGTCAGAGGCTGCCAGGGACGAACCCGGGGCGACCAGAGCTGGGCCAGCATCTTCGCTAGCATGGCCGTGCTGGTGACCCCCAGGTCGGGAAGCCCCACCCCTCCCTCCCCCCGGGGCATCACGCTGATGGCCTTGCTAGGGTAGAGGCGGCTGCTGTTGGGGCTGCGCTCCTGGGGCAGGTCTGAGGCTGCCACAAAGCGGTCGACAGCCGCGGCCATGGCTTGCGTCAGAGGAGCGGAGGGTTGCACAAAAGCCATTTGGTAGATGGACTTGGAGGCCAGGCACTGCTGTGCCACCTGCACCCGCCCCAGGAGGTTGAGGCCTTGGGGCCGCCAAGGGAGGGAGGCTGCCATCATGGCCGCAGCCGCCCCACCGAAGGCGGCCTCGCTGGTGGCAGCGTAGGAGGCCGCCCCAAGAGGGACCCCCAAGTGGCGCACGGGCACCCCCGCTCGGACAGCTGGGATGACCACCTCCGGCTCCTGCTCCCCACCCTGCTCCCGCCCGCCCTGGTGCTGCCCTTGCCCGCCACCTTTCCCCAGCCCACCCCCTAGCCCCTGCTCGCCCACCCGCCCCTGCCCGCCCCCTTCCCCCCCGTCACCCCCCCTTCCTCCCCTCCCCGCCCCCTCGGGGCCCGAGCCCTCCTGGTTACCCGGCCGATGCTCTGGCTGGCCGCACGGCAGGGCTGAGCTCTTGCTCACGCTCAGCGCAGGCCCCCAGCGGCGCGGAACAGGCCCAGGGCCTCCACTACCACCTTCCCGTCTCTGACCCGATCGAGCACCACGATGGTGAGGTCGTCCGCATACTCCTTGGAGGGGAGCGCGGGGGTCAGGGCGGCCCTGTGCATGGCCAGAGGGCTGGAGGGGATGGTGGGGGTGCTGATGCGGCCTGCCAGCTGGAGCGAGCTGAGGTAGCTGACCAGCGGCTGGAGCACGATGCACCAGTAGAGCGGGGACGCCCCGCTGCCCTGCAGCAGCCCCGACGCAAGGGGGAAGCTGTCGGTGAGGTGGCCGTTGACCAACACCTGGCTCGTGGCCCCCCGGTGCAGCAGCTGAGCCCAGCGCACATGCCCCTCCCGGCAGAACCCCATGGCCTCCATCGTGTCCTGGAGCAAGCCCCAGGACACGTTGTCATAGGCCCCCGCCAGGTCCAGCAACAACAGCCAGGCTGGGCTGCCCCGCTGCTGCAGGTACTCCAACAGGCCTAGGTGGAACTGCACGCTGTCGTTGATGTCCCTGCCCAGGATAAAGGCGGACTGAGAGGGGGACACCAGCAGGTCCAAGGGCAGCTGCAGCCGGTCCTCCACTGCCCTGGCCACCAGGCGCACGTCGCAGTTGAGGAGCGTGATGGGGCGGTAGCCGGCCACCTGGTCCCTCGGCTTGCCAGCCTTGGGCACGAGGGTGATGATGCCTGTCAGGAACTCAGCCAGGGGGGCAGGGTCAGCGGTGTCTGCCAAGGCATCTCGCAACATGGCCCGCAGCTGCCGCCCCAGCTCCTCCCACAGCCGGTCATAGACCTCCATGGGCAGTCCATCTAGCCCCGGGGCCTTGCTGTGCGCGCAGCCCTGCAGAGCCCGGCCCAGCTCCTCCTCTGACAGCATAGGGCTGCCATCGGGGCCCTCGGGAGCCCTGGCCTGGGTGGGGGTGAGGTGGGAGGTGAGGCTGCCCAGCAGCGTGGCGCGCGCAGCTGTGTCCACCGGCTTGGCTGCGTAGACACCGGTGGGCTCGGCAGCTGAGTAGTGCTGCTGGAAAGCCTTGCACGCTGCCTTCACCCCGGCCGGCGTGGTAAGGTCTGCTGGCTGACCTGGCTGGCCGGGGAGCTGGAGAGAGGAGATGAGGGTGGGGGTGTGCGCGGGCTGGTCGCGATGGTAGAAGTAGAAGGAGGAGCGGTCGCCGTAGTACTGGTCGAGGACTGCGCTGGCCAGCAGGGATTGCTGGGCCCCCTGCTCCCTCGCCCCCACACCCGCCAGGGCTGCGGCCTCTCCCAGGTGCTGCGCCGCCTGCACCTCAGCCTCCCCCTCTCGCTCCACCCGCACCAGCTGCCGCACGAGGTGAGCCCTGGCCACTGCTGCCGCCTTCTCCCTGCGCTGCTGCAGGTCACGCTGCGCGCGGCGCTGAGCCCGCAGGAAGTGCTGGGCACGCATGGCCAGGCCCTGCTTGATGCGGGCCCACCTGGCCCTGTGCCCATCCCTAGGCAGCCCCAGCTGACTCGCAGCCTCGTGGTGATGTGCCTCCGCCTGTAGGAAGTCCTTGAGGCAGTCCAGCAGGTCAGGGTTGTCGAGGTGGGCGGGGTGCAGCTGCCAGGGAGCGGGGACGGTGAGAGGCAGGTCGGGGGGGCACACTGCCACTGACACGGGCCGGTGGTCGGTGGGCACTGGCAGCACCCCTTGGATGGCGCTGTCCATCTGCCACTGCACCAGCTCCTCCGAGATGTACCATCGGTCAAGGCGCGCACCCGTCTGCCAACGCTCGCTGAAGTGGGTGAGGTCTCTCTTGGAGGGGTGCAGATGGCGCCACGGGTCCACCAGACCCCGCTCACCCACCAGCTGCCGTAGCTGCTCCGCCCCCTGGCCCCGGCTGCCCACCCAGGCCTCCCCATGCTGCGAGCCCTGCGGGATGCCCACTCTGTCCACGGGGGCTAAGATGCAGTTGAAGTCGCCCCCCATGAGGAGGAGGCGGCGGTCGGCGGCTGGCGGGAGGCAAGCGGGGAGGCACTCTGCGTAGAACGCTGGCCGCTCTGCCTGCTGCGCCGGGGCGTCCACGCACACAAGGGACACCGGCCTGCCTGCGAGCTCCCCGTCTACCCGCAGCACCCGCCCCTGGGCCCCCTCTGCCTGCAGCTGCACCTGGGTGCACCCCTGGAGGATGGTGGAGGGCTTGACCAACACCAGACAGCCTTGGGAGCTGCCGGTGCCAGGGGTGTAAAACCACTGCCCCCGCCAGGCGGGCTTGGCCCCCGAGTGGGCTTCTGCCCACTGCCACACGCTCTCCGCCCTATGGCACTCTTGGAGGAACACCACTTGCGCCGGGCTGTCAGCGGCCCAGTCGAGCAGGGCCTGCAGTCTGTGCGGCTGGGCAAGGCCCTGCACGTTGAGGGTGACTGCCAAGGTTCTGGCGGCCACACCTGGGCGCTGCATGGCTAGTCCTGGCTTGCCCCCGCGCGGGCTACGCGTGTGTAGAGGAGGGTGGGTGGGCTGGGAAGGGGAGGCGGACCGGGCAAAGGGGGTGGGCCGGGGATAGGGGCTGGAGTGGCCTCAATGCAGGCCAACTTGGCCCCCGGGCGGCGCAGGCGGACCCGAGGCTCACGGGAATAGATGGCCAGCGGGGGCCGCAGGGGCAGAGGACCGAGCTGCTCGACCTCCTCCCCAGGCTGAGCTGCCTGCTCGGGCTGCTGCCGCTTAGGCACCCTCAACCTCCCCTCCCGGGGCCCTGCTGACTCAACTACAGGGCTATCACAGGAGGCCCCCAGCGAGCTGGCCAGGCTAGAAGAGGGGCTGAGCAACCCGTAGCGGCGCACGTGTGGGGACCCATGGCCAAGCTGCGCAGCACGCTGCCTGCCAGCTTGCTGGTGCCCTGCACGCCGTGCCTATCACTCCTCAGAGCTGGAACCGGACGAGGGAATGCCATACCGGCGCCGGCTAGGCCCCCCTCTGGCTGGCTGGGTAGCTGGCTGCGTGTTGCCTCGCCTCGACCTACACTGAGCCACCCGCTGCCGCTCCTCCCGCCTAGCCCTCCTGTCAGGGGAGGGGCGGCCCAAGGGGGGTTCAGGGGGGCAGAGAGCTGCTGGGGGAGAAGAGGGATGTGGGGGAGATGCACCCCTCGGGGTGGGACAGAGCAAGACGCATGCGCTCGGGACACAAAAGCCCCCTGGGCGCTGGGCTGGAAGGTGGTGGGCGTTGAAAAGAGGATAGAAGGCACGGGTCGGGTAAGGCATGGGCGATCCAAAACCATCGGAGAAGGCACGGCCCCAGCCCTTGCCCCAGCCCCAGCCCCAGCCCCAGCCCCAGCCCCAGCCCCAGCCCCAGCCCCAGCCCCAGCCCCAGCCCCAGCCCCAGCCCCAGCCCCAGCCCCAGCCCCAGCCCCAGCCCCAGCCCCAGCCCCAGCCCCAGCCCCAGCCCCAGCCCCAGCCCCAGCCCCAGCCCCAGCCCCAGCCCCAGCCCCAGCCCCAGCCCCAGCCCCAGCCCCAGCCCCAGCCCCAGCCCCAGCCCCAGCCCCAGCCCCAGCCCCAGCCCCAGCCCCAGCCCCAGCCCCAGCCCCAGCCCCAGCCCCAGCCCCAGCCCCAGCCCCAGCCCCAGCCCCAGCCCCAGCCCCAGCCCCAGCCCCAGCCCCAGCCCCAGCCCCAGCCCCAGCCCCAGCCCCAGCCCCAGCCCCAGCCCCAGCCCAGCCCCAGCCCCAGCCCCAGCCCCAGCCCCAGCCCCAGCCCCAGCCCCAGCCCCAGCCCCAGCCCCAGCCCCAGCCCCAGCCCCAGCCCCAGCCCCAGCCCCAGCCCCAGCCCCAGCCCCAGCCCCAGCCCCAGCCCCAGCCCCAGCCCCAGCCCCAGCCCCAGCCCCAGCCCCAGCCCCAGCCCCAGCCCCAGCCCCAGCCCCAGACCCAGCCCGCTGCTGCTGCTGGTGCTGCTGCTGCTGGTGCTGCTGTTGCCGGTGCTGTTGCCGCTGCTGCTGCTGCTGTTGCTGTTGCTGCTGCGCTACAGGCACCAACCTCGCCCCCTCTGTGCCAGCAGAGCCACCCCCTGCTGAGGTGCGCTGGTGAGGTGTGGCGGCAGCCTGGGGCTGACTAGCTGTGATAGCCCTGCCGTCCAGCGACTCTGCCCCTCCGCAGTCGGACCGAGAGGCCTAGTCTTGGGTAGAAGCGGGTGAGGCTGAGGGGGAGGGGAGGAGAGCTGATAGCAGCTCCGGCTGAGGGACAAGGGTGCTCCTACCGGCTCGGAGGGCCCTGCTAGCGGCGGAGAACTCGCCAGTACCCTCAATGCCACGCCCCCCGGGTGCACCCACAGCAGGCTTAGGAGCATAGACCCAGCGTGGGATGGGAAGCGGCGGGAACGACAAGGGCGCAAGCAGCCAGCTGGAGGTCAACAGCTCGGGGTCGCAGGAGGTAGTATGTGTACAACCTGGCTCTGGCCCCTGGCATGCACCCTGGATGGCGCAGCTGAGTGAGCAGGGCTAGGAGCAAGGCCTGTGCCCTCCACCCGGGCCAGCTAACCAGGTCTGGCAGTCTAGTCTACACAGCAGCTCCGCCCCAACCATCGCTCCCGCCCCGGCACCGGCAGCAGCGGGCTACCGCAGGGTGGGGAGTGGCGGTAACGCCCTACCACCTGCTCAGTTGTGCCGTGCACGAGCTCCGCTGCAGGGCGTGGCTTCCCGCTGTGGGCCAGCTGTCCAACAGTCCCTCTGAGTATTGCCATGCAGGGATGTTGGTGCTACCAGCGTGCAACATCCCCCCCCCCCCCCTTCTTGCATGCCGGGACAGTGGGGGACAGGAGAGCTGGGCTGCGGCGGCTGGAGGTGCGTCAGTGGCACGTGGGGCGGTGGCGGTGGCGGGCTGTACGCGACCGCATGAGCCTTGTCGGGGCCCGTCCTGGCTCCGGGGCAGCTGGGCTGGACCGCAGGCTCATCCAACGTTGGCTGCACTGGCCACTGCGCTTGTGCACACGGGGAGGGTGGCTCAACCTCAGGCTCTTGCTCGCCAGTACCCTCAATGCCACGCCCCCCGGGTGCACCCACAGCAGGTTTTTTTTTAATGGTAGAGCATTACAAGAGAGAGAGTGACACTAAAGAAAAGATGAAAAGAGAAGACTACTACAAAACAAGGTTCCCCCATACACGAACCCCAAGCACCCCACCCAAACACAGCGGTCCACACACCCCAAGCAAAGGTCCACACCCCACATACAAAGGTCCACACAACCCAAGCACCCCCCTCCCTAGGACAACGTCAAGACACTCCCCCACACCAACGCCTTCCACCCTAGCTCACCTCCCCATACCCTCCCCATACCCTCCCCACAAAACTACCCACACGAGCCTAAGTTCCGCCCCTCGACCTGAAACCGAGAACCCTACCTCCAACGCTCAAACCAAGACCACCTAAGCCCCCGGTCCCCTGGCACCCAGACAGCCCCCCGAAGCCTAGCCCACCCCACCCACCAAACGCCCTAAGCCCCCACCAGCAACCCTGAAGCTCAGGCTGGCTCGACGGGGAAGGGGACGGGCCACTGCAAGGAGAGGCGAACCACTAGCTCTCCCCCCCCCTGCGCCCTGCCCTCCCCATGCCTAGGCCTCTCTGCTGCCCTCTCCTCCTCCACTCCTCCTGCCCCAACCCTCCCCTCTGCCCCCTCCTGCCCTCCCCTCCGCTCCCTCCTGGGCTGCTTGGCAAGCCAGCCCCCCGACGCCTCGGGCCACAGCTGGTCGAAGTGGGCAGCGTCCAGCTCCGGGTCCTTTCCCTTGAACCAGGTGGAGGGCACAGCGCCGCAGAGGCCCACGCGGATGTCCCTCCCCACCCGATGCCAGTCCCGCTTGACGGCCGTGGTGAGGGTGGAGATGACCTCCTCCACGACCCGCATCGCCACCTGCTGTGGCTGCAGGGCTGTAGCGGCTCCTGAGCTGCGGAGGCGCCACACTGCGCCCAGGTAGGCAACGCGCAGCCGCAGCCACAGCAGGCTGTCAGGGGGCTGAGAGGGGGGGGCCTCGCCGCAGGTGGGGCTCCCACTGAGGAGCAGCATGGCGTCGCCTGAGGGGGGGCGGGTGCCTGTGAGGCGGCCGTACACGTCCAGCACCAACTCCCAGGCTGGGACCACGGCGGGGCAGGTCAGGAAGGCGTGGGTGAGGGTCTCCAAGTGCCCCGGCTGGAAGAAGCGACAGGCGGACGAGCCCGGGGCAGCCGGCCCCTTGAGGATGTGACCCCACAAGGCCCCCACCATGAGGCTGGCGTGAAGCACCCGCCCGGCCACGATGACATGCTCCCGACGGAGGGTGGGGTCTAGCAGCTCCTTCCACACCTTCGCACACGGCTGGCCCACCTGAACACCCACAGCCAGCTGGTCCACGGTGTCGGCCCGGGGGGCGGGCTGAGCAACTGGCTGCCTGCCCCCACGCCGCTGCTGGGCCTCCAGCTGCCGCTCAGCCTGCTGGGCCGCCCTCATCTGCGGCGAGGGTCGCTGGTGCGCCCTGGCGGAGGTGTCAAGCCAGCGAGGCGGTTGGCTGCCCTGCACCTCCTCGGGGAGCCGCTCCTCCACATCCCTGCCCTGCTGCTCCCGCTCCCCCGCTGCCCCCTGGCCTGCCACCTGCTGCACGCTGGCCTCCCACTTGAGCTCCAGCTCCCTCAGGGCCCCATCAGCCACCGCTGCCACCTCCGGTTCGCCCGCTGCCCGGGGGGGGCGCACACCCCACAGCGCTGGCCACAGGCCCCCACCTGGTGGGTAGAGGGGGTCGGCACTGACGTGCTGGAGCTGGTGGAGGCGCACCCTGGCATGCTTGACAGAGAAGTCCAGGAGGGTGGTGGTGCCCATGCCCCACACCTGAGGGTCCAGCTGCAGGTGAGCCCAGGGGCCCAAGAGCCACTCCTCCTTAGGCCAGGTGCCAGGCCCCTCGTCAGCTGGGTCGGCAGCCTGCCCTCCCGCCCCGCCCCCTGCGCCCCTACGCCCTCCACCTCCTCAACGCCCTCGCCCCCTGCCCCCGCCCCGCCCCCTTGCCCGCCCCCCCCCCCTGCCAACCGCCTTGGCTCCTCCTTGCTCCTGCCCTTGAGCCTGCTCCTGCGCCACGTGATGCTGGGCGGGTAGAGGGCGGAGGTGGGTGGCTCGCTCCCCCGGAGTCAGCCTGTAGCTGGGCTTGTTGAGCCGGGCCACCGCAGCTGGCTCCCAGGCCGCCCCTCCCTCCGCCCAGAAAGCCCCTAGGGGCCCCTGCCCTGTGGGGTATAGGGGGTAGAGGCGGCCGTTGGGGCCCACCCAGTGGGAGGGCTGGAGGAGGGGGGTGCGCCGCATCACAAACCCCACCCCTGGCCCAACCCTCAGGCACTCCCACTCCGGCTGAGGAGGCTGCAGGCGGTCCACCATGCCCTGCCAGGGCTCGGGGAGGCAAGCCCTGACCAGGTCGGCAGCCCATCGGGCCTTCCCCTCCAGCTGGGGGCTATGCAGGGCCTCCCTCACGTGGCGGACGTGGGTCCAACCCTCCTCAGCTGCTGCCCCCCTCGCTGCTGGGTTCATGCGGACTTGCGCGTTGTACCACAGCGGCTCTGCCAGCACCGAGAAGAAGGAGTGGCTAGCGGGGGGCACCGCACGGCATAGCTTGAGCTCAGCCAGGGCCGCCACGTGAGCTTGCAGCCGCGGGCTGATGCCTCGCGAGGGGGGGGCGGTGGGGTCGGTGATGACCCACGTGCTGAGGCCGTGGGAGGGGTCTGCCAGCAGGCTGTGGGTCAGAGGCTGCCAGGGACGAACCCGGGGCGACCAGAGCTGGGCCAGCATCTTCGCTAGCATGGCCGTGCTGGTGACCCCCAGGTCGGGAAGCCCCACCCCTCCCTCCCCCCGGGGCATCACGCTGATGGCCTTGCTAGGGTAGAGGCGGCTGCTGTTGGGGCTGCGCTCCTGGGGCAGGTCTGAGGCTGCCACAAAGCGGTCGACAGCCGCGGCCATGGCTTGCGTCAGAGGAGCGGAGGGTTGCACAAAAGCCATTTGGTGGATGGACTTGGAGGCCAGGCACTGCTGTGCCACCTGCACCCGCCCCAGGAGGTTGAGGCCTTGGGGCCGCCAAGGGAGGGAGGCTGCCATCATGGCCGCAGCCGCCCCACCGAAGGCGGCCTCGCTGGTGGCAGCGTAGGAGGCCGCCCCAAGAGGGACCCCCAAGTGGCGCACGGGCACCCCCGCTCGGACAGCTGGGATGACCACCTCCGGCTCCTGCTCCCCACCCTGCTCCCGCCCGCCCTGGTGCTGCCCTTGCCCGCCACCTTTCCCCAGCCCACCCCCTAGCCCCTGCTCGCCCACCCGCCCCTGCCCGCCCCCTTCCCCCCCGTCACCCCCCCTTCCTCCCCTCCCCGCCCCCTCGGGGCCCGAGCCCTCCTGGTTACCCGGCCGATGCTCTGGCTGGCCGCACGGCAGGGCTGAGCTCTTGCTCACGCTCAGCGCAGGCCCCCAGCGGCGCGGAACAGGCCCAGGGCCTCCACTACCACCTTCCCGTCTCTGACCCGATCGAGCACCACGATGGTGAGGTCGTCCGCATACTCCTTGGAGGGGAGCGCGGGGGTCAGGGCGGCCCTGTGCATGGCCAGAGGGCTGGAGGGGATGGTGGGGGTGCTGATGCGGCCTGCCAGCTGGAGCGAGCTGAGGTAGCTGACCAGCGGCTGGAGCACGATGCACCAGTAGAGCGGGGACGCCCCGCTGCCCTGCAGCAGCCCCGACGCAAGGGGGAAGCTGTCGGTGAGGTGGCCGTTGACCAACACCTGGCTCGTGGCCCCCCGGTGCAGCAGCTGAGCCCAGCGCACATGCCCCTCCCGGCAGAACCCCATGGCCTCCATCGTGTCCTGGAGCAAGCCCCAGGACACGTTGTCATAGGCCCCCGCCAGGTCCAGCAACAACAGCCAGGCTGGGCTGCCCCGCTGCTGCAGGTACTCCAACAGGCCTAGGTGGAACTGCACGCTGTCGTTGATGTCCCTGCCCAGGATAAAGGCGGACTGAGAGGGGGACACCAGCAGGTCCAAGGGCAGCTGCAGCCGGTCCTCCACTGCCCTGGCCACCAGGCGCACGTCGCAGTTGAGGAGCGTGATGGGGCGGTAGCCGGCCACCTGGTCCCTCGGCTTGCCAGCCTTGGGCACGAGGGTGATGATGCCTGTCAGGAACTCAGCCAGGGGGGCAGGGTCAGCGGTGTCTGCCAAGGCATCTCGCAACATGGCCCGCAGCTGCCGCCCCAGCTCCTCCCACAGCCGGTCATAGACCTCCATGGGCAGTCCATCTAGCCCCGGGGCCTTGCTGTGCGCGCAGCCCTGCAGAGCCCGGCCCAGCTCCTCCTCTGACAGCATAGGGCTGCCATCGGGGCCCTCGGGAGCCCTGGCCTGGGTGGGGGTGAGGTGGGAGGTGAGGCTGCCCAGCAGCGTGGCGCGCGCAGCTGTGTCCACCGGCTTGGCTGCGTAAACACCGGTGGGCTCGGCAGCTGAGTAGTGCTGCTGGAAAGCCTTGCACGCTGCCTTCACCCCGGCCGGCGTGGTAAGGTCTGCTGGCTGACCTGGCTGGCCGGGGAGCTGGAGAGAGGAGATGAGGGTGGGGGTGTGCGCGGGCTGGTCGCGATGGTAGAAGTAGAAGGAGGAGCGGTCGCCGTAGTACTGGTCGAGGACTGCGCTGGCCAGCAGGGATTGCTGGGCCCCCTGCTCCCTCGCCCCCACACCCGCCAGGGCTGCGGCCTCTCCCAGGTGCTGCGCCGCCTGCACCTCAGCCTCCCCCTCTCGCTCCACCCGCACCAGCTGCCGCACGAGGTGAGCCCTGGCCACTGCTGCCGCCTTCTCCCTGCGCTGCTGCAGGTCACGCTGCGCGCGGCGCTGAGCCCGCAGGAAGTGCTGGGCACGCATGGCCAGGCCCTGCTTGATGCGGGCCCACCTGGCCCTGTGCCCATCCCTAGGCAGCCCCAGCTGACTCGCAGCCTCGTGGTGATGTGCCTCCGCCTGTAGGAAGTCCTTGAGGCAGTCCAGCAGGTCAGGGTTGTCGAGGTGGGCGGGGTGCAGCTGCCAGGGAGCGGGGACGGTGAGAGGCAGGTCGGGGGGGCACACTGCCACTGACACGGGCCGGTGGTCGGTGGGCACTGGCAGCACCCCTTGGATGGCGCTGTCCATCTGCCACTGCACCAGCTCCTCCGAGATGTACCATCGGTCAAGGCGCGCACCCGTCTGCCAACGCTCGCTGAAGTGGGTGAGGTCTCTCTTGGAGGGGTGCAGATGGCGCCACGGGTCCACCAGACCCCGCTCACCCACCAGCTGCCGTAGCTGCTCCGCCCCCTGGCCCCGGCTGCCCACCCAGGCCTCCCCATGCTGCGAGCCCTGCGGGATGCCCACTCTGTCCACGGGGGCTAAGATGCAGTTGAAGTCGCCCCCCATGAGGAGGAGGCGGCGGTCGGCGGCTGGCGGGAGGCAAGCGGGGAGGCACTCTGCGTAGAACGCTGGCCGCTCTGCCTGCTGCGCCGGGGCGTCCACGCACACAAGGGACACCGGCCTGCCTGCGAGCTCCCCGTCTACCCGCAGCACCCGCCCCTGGGCCCCCTCTGCCTGCAGCTGCACCTGGGTGCACCCCTGGAGGATGGTGGAGGGCTTGACCAACACCAGACAGCCTTGGGAGCTGCCGGTGCCAGGGGTGTAAAACCACTGCCCCCGCCAGGCGGGCTTGGCCCCCGAGTGGGCTTCTGCCCACTGCCACACGCTCTCCGCCCTATGGCACTCTTGGAGGAACACCACTTGCGCCGGGCTGTCAGCGGCCCAGTCGAGCAGGGCCTGCAGTCTGTGCGGCTGGGCAAGGCCCTGCACGTTGAGGGTGACTGCCAAGGTTCTGGCGGCCACACCTGGGCGCTGCATGGCTAGTCCTGGCTTGCCCCCGCGCGGGCTACGCGTGTGTAGAGGAGGGTGGGTGGGCTGGGAAGGGGAGGCGGACCGGGCAAAGGGGGTGGGCCGGGGATAGGGGCTGGAGTGGCCTCAATGCAGGCCAACTTGGCCCCCGGGCGGCGCAGGCGGACCCGAGGCTCACGGGAATAGATGGCCAGCGGGGGCCGCAGGGGCAGAGGACCGAGCTGCTCGACCTCCTCCCCAGGCTGAGCTGCCTGCTCGGGCTGCTGCCGCTTAGGCACCCTCAACCTCCCCTCCCGGGGCCCTGCTGACTCAACTACAGGGCTATCACAGGAGGCCCCCAGCGAGCTGGCCAGGCTAGAAGAGGGGCTGAGCAACCCGTAGCGGCGCACGTGTGGGGACCCATGGCCAAGCTGCGCAGCACGCTGCCTGCCAGCTTGCTGGTGCCCTGCACGCCGTGCCTATCACTCCTCAGAGCTGGAACCGGACGAGGGAATGCCATACCGGCGCCGGCTAGGCCCCCCTCTGGCTGGCTGGGTAGCTGGCTGCGTGTTGCCTCGCCTCGACCTACACTGAGCCACCCGCTGCCGCTCCTCCCGCCTAGCCCTCCTGTCAGGGGAGGGGCGGCCCAAGGGGGGTTCAGGGGGGCAGAGAGCTGCTGGGGGAGAAGAGGGATGTGGGGGAGATGCACCCCTCGGGGTGGGACAGAGCAAGACGCATGCGCTCGGGACACAAAAGCCCCCTGGGCGCTGGGCTGGAAGGTGGTGGGCGTTGAAAAGAGGATAGAAGGCACGGGTCGGGTAAGGCATGGGCGATCCAAAACCATCGGAGAAGGCACGGCCCCAGCCCTTGCCCCAGCCCCAGCCCCAGCCCCAGCCCCAGCCCCAGCCCCAGCCCCAGCCCCAGCCCCAGCCCCAGCCCCAGCCCCAGCCCCAGCCCCAGCCCCAGCCCCAGCCCCAGCCCCAGCCCCAGCCCCAGCCCCAGCCCCAGCCCCAGCCCCAGCCCCAGCCCCAGCCCCAGCCCCAGCCCCAGCCCCAGCCCCAGCCCCAGCCCCAGCCCCAGCCCCAGCCCCAGCCCCAGCCCCAGCCCCAGCCCCAGCCCCAGCCCCAGCCCCAGCCCCAGCCCCAGCCCCAGCCCCAGCCCCAGCCCCAGCCCCAGCCCCAGCCCCAGCCCCAGCCCCAGCCCCAGCCCCAGCCCCAGCCCCAGCCCCAGCCCCAGCCCCAGCCCCAGCCCCAGCCCCAGCCCCAGCCCCAGCCCCAGCCCCAGCCCCAGCCCCAGCCCCAGCCCCAGCCCCAGCCCCAGCCCCAGCCCCAGCCCCAGCCCCAGCCCCAGCCCCAGCCCCAGCCCCAGCCCCAGCCCCAGCCCCAGCCCCAGCCCCAGCCCCAGCCCCAGCCCCAGCCCCAGCCCCAGCCCCAGCCCCAGCCCCAGCCCCAGCCCCAGCCCCAGCCCCAGCCCCAGCCCCAGCCCCAGCCCCAGCCCCAGCCCCAGCCCCAGCCCCAGCCCCAGCCCCAGCCCCAGCCCCAGCCCCAGCCCCAGCCCCAGCCCCAGCCCCAGCCCCAGACCCAGACCCAGACCCAGCCCGCTGCTGCTGCTGGTGCTGCTGCTGCTGGTGCTGCTGTTGCCGGTGCTGTTGCCGCTGCTGCTGCTGCTGTTGCTGTTGCTGCTGCGCTACAGGCACCAACCTCGCCCCCTCTGTGCCAGCAGAGCCACCCCCTGCTGAGGTGCGCTGGTGAGGTGTGGCGGCAGCCTGGGGCTGACTAGCTGTGATAGCCCTGCCGTCCAGCGACTCTGCCCCTCCGCAGTCGGACCGAGAGGCCTAGTCTTGGGTAGAAGCGGGTGAGGCTGAGGGGGAGGGGAGGAGAGCTGATAGCAGCTCCGGCTGAGGGACAAGGGTGCTCCTACCGGCTCGGAGGGCCCTGCTAGCGGCGGAGAACTCGCCAGTACCCTCAATGCCACGCCCCCCGGGTGCACCCACAGCAGGCTTAGGAGCATAGACCCAGCGTGGGATGGGAAGCGGCGGGAACGACAAGGGCGCAAGCAGCCAGCTGGAGGTCAACAGCTCGGGGTCGCAGGAGGTAGTATGTGTACAACCTGGCTCTGGCCCCTGGCATGCACCCTGGATGGCGCAGCTGAGTGAGCAGGGCTAGGAGCAAGGCCTGTGCCCTCCACCCGGGCCAGCTAACCAGGTCTGGCAGTTATCCCGCCCCGTCGTGCGGTGAAGTGGCTCAGTTGGTTAAGGGTGATTCCTACAACTGAGAGGTCTTTGGTTCGACTCCACTACGACGAAAAAGTAACTCTGGTGGGATAGTGTCGGCGCCCCATGCCGGAGGTCAAAGCAGTTCCGAGTGAACGCTCGAGACCGACGCCAGGGGCCCCTGCTTCGGCCTCGCTTCGAACTGCTTCGGCCTCGGTCGTTTACAAACCCGGAAAAGGTGAGGCGTTGCAGTTAACCTGTATAACTTCAATTTACAGAGGCGATAAATCGATTCTGAGCTCGGCGGTGCCGAGCTGGTCTTTAGTGTAACATTTGAGGCCATTCTTTGTTTGTTGTTTGGCGAAGGTCATTCGTTGCTATGGCGCGCGCAATAGACGTGGCACTAGTGGCGTTCTTCTACGAGAATGGAGCGGCGGCGACAATGACGGCGACGACGTTGGCACCAAACCTGAAATCGGTGAGCTCGAAGTTCACTGTTGCCGAGATGGTGCGGCTTGCCACGCACCAGCATGGTCTCACTGAAATCGCCATCGGCAAACACCCCTCCGATTTGCTCGTAGGGACACCCGCAAGCCATCCAGCGCACTTGTGGAGGTCACAACGTAGCGTTCTTGTGGAGTTCACGTTCTTGTGGATAACATGCTTACTCAGCGGGCCGCCGCCTCCGCCGCCACTTCAAGTGCCCAGCTACAGCCGCCACTTCCTTGTCGCAATGTTGCTATCGTAACTATTAACGTAGGTGTTTCCTCAACCGTGTAGGCGATGCGACCATCTTTTTGGTCGCTAGGGCAGCCGTGCTATTGCCATTGCCATAGCTGCCAGGGCTAGCAGTAATCAGAGCAGCAACATGTGCCTGCGCAATTGTATTCGTGTGCATTCATGTTTGCCACATCATGTTGTTTTGTCTCTTGCAGAGTTGCTAACGCTAATGCTTTTGGCCTATCATCAAGTCAAACAGAACTTCAAGCTTAGTCAGGTCCGTGAGCACACTCTTGTGTGCCCCTTGGGGAGGGTGGGCAGATCCCGGTGGTATGGAGTCTTACATTGTGCATGATGGCTGCCAAAACCCTCTTTGATGTCCTTGTTTGATGTCCTTGTTTGCAGGAGCTCAAGTCACTTATCCATTGCGGCTACCAATGTGGGGTTACTTTTGAGGTGGCTTCCGTGCTACCAATACCAAGTAATGTTGTTGCAGGCGCTGAGGGTGGCGCACATCACACAGGTGGTGATCTTGATGCTCCCAGCCTGCCCACCGCCCCAGCTCAGGCTACCACCACCTTCACCATCTTCACCACCTCCCAGTCCTGCCATTCTCTCTTAGATAGCGTTGTTGTCCCTCACCAGCCTTTGGAATGCCACGCATGATGCATGGCATGGCACTACTCACGTCTCAGCTACTGCTTAGTCATCTGTTTGTCATGTTGTGTTGCAAGTGGTGTTCATGGTGCCGTGTATTAGGCGGGGCTTCCTCTTCTATAGGTTGAAGCGCATGCAAGTTAGCTTTGCTATGATGGAGTGCATGCGAATGCATAGATGAATTGCATGATGAAGAAATGAAGGGCATGGGCGCATAAGTTGCATGAGGTACACGGAGGTGCAAAGCGCGTGATATGAGGATTAGATTGTGTGTTGCCATGTGCAGTGGTTGCGACTTAGCGGTTGGCTATAAATGGCGGTTGGCTATAATTGACGGTTGGCTATAATCGGCAGTTGGCTATAATTGGCGGTTGCTATAATTGGCGGTTGGCTATAATTGGCGGTTGGCTGTAATTGACGGTTGGCTATAATTGACGGTTGAGACATAATTAGCCGTCGGTTGCCCTTGTTACAGCCTTTTAAAATGCGGGCAGAAACCGTTTAGATCCGGGTAAATTGAAGTTATCATAAAATAAAAACCTGCTGTGGGTGCACCCGGGGTTCGGTGTTGCAGTTATCCTCATCATAACTTCAATTTACCCGGATCTAAACGGTTTCTGCCCGCATTTTAAAAGGCTGTAACATGGGCAACCGACGGCCAATTATGTCCTAACCGTCAATTATAGCCAACCGTCAATTATAGCCAACCGTCAATTATAGCCAACCGTCAATTATGTCCTAACCGTCAATTATAGCCAACCGTCAATTATAGCTAACCGTCAATTATAAGCAACCGCCAATTATGCCCAAGCGCCAACTACACGCAAACGTCTATCATAACCTTCCATCAGTTCAAGCCCTCACGCATCATCCTGCCACCTACACCATGACTATTATGGTGACATCTTGCGCTCCATGCGCTTCATGCGCTTCATCATGCGCTCAATAGAGGCTTGCTGCAGCTGATGCATTTGCTGCATTTGCATGCTCTGCATCATTGCAAAGCTACCTTGCATGCTCTGCATCTGAGTCTCCAAATGATGGCCACCATACCCCATAGACGGCTGGGCCACACTTTGCACAAAAAAAGGCTGAGGGCCACCTGGCATGCCAAAGACCTGAGGAGGATAGGGCACCATGAACACCGAAGATGAGCTGCCACTTGCGGCACAAGGCTGAGCCGCACTTTGCACAACCACAGACTGAGCACCAGCATGAGACAGGAGCGGAGATGCACCATGCACGATGCCTTGACCCGTAAAAGACAGGCCACATGCAGGTGATGAGGTGGGGAGAGCCATGGGAGGGCTGGGAGGGCTGGGAGGGCTGGGAGGTTGTGGGGGAGCAGGCACTGTTGCCACGGCCGGTGATGAGGGCGAGCTTAGAGGCAGAGGAGAAGGCAAAGCTGCAGGTGTGGAAGACACCTCTACACCACCCCCCACATGAGCCGCCACCACAGTAGAGGCACTGACATGGGTCGCGTTGCTGCTGTTGACTGCAACATCGGAGGGGGTGATGGCAGCCATCATGGCTGCAGTTGCCTGTCCGCGCTTGGCTGTGCCATGCACGGCGTACGATTTCATGCTGCCAGGATCAGCCCAACCACCCATTGTTGACTGTCGGAAGGCATCAGGGAAATCAGCAACACCCGTCGCCCCTGTGCGCTTCATGGAATGAGAAGTAAAGGACTCCTCCTCGGTATCAAACATGCTGGAGACACGGTTCTTCAAACTGTGCTCACCGACTTTTTGGTTGCAGTACCACTTGCCGCTGACCTCGTAGGCAGGGTTAGGCTTGATGAATAAACCAGCAGCATCTGCAGGTAGCTTGCTCATAAGAAGGTCCAGGGCCACAACCGGGCAGCTCTGAAAAAAACAGAAAACCATAAAGGGGATGATACGCCACACCTTGCCACAACATGACTGAGGAGGACATGCAAAGGCACAACCAACAAGAGCAATCACGCCTCACCTTGGCTTCGGCAAGCTGGTTGCCCATGCGAATGGTGTTGGAGTTGGGCACCACCTCCTTGGAGTCAGGCGGGTTGTTGGCACCACGCAAACCACCCTGATGGTTCTTGCACGCAAAAGGGTCCACCACAAACTTGAAGCCCGGAGGAGTGTCAGCTACCACCACCTTGGTGAAGTGCTTGGGCTCCAAAGCATGGAGTTCCTTGCCGCGCATCTGTAAAAGCATGACAAACATGATAAGAATGAGAACAAATGAACTATGCTGGATAGTAAGAGATTGATGTATTAAAGGCTCATCACCACATCATGAAACCTGTCACATCTTGAACTATTGTACCAAGCTAAACACACCTGAAGAACAGTACCAAGCTGGACAAGCACAAGGTTCTGCAACCCCGTCGGTGTCTCTGGATTCATCAAGGGTTAAGCTCGGTCCATCGCCTCGGGTGTGATAAGCGCAGCCCGCTTACGCAGCACACTGACCTACAACAACACACACAACATATGGTGAGCCAGAGTCATCAACACAATACAACACCCCATTACCAAGGACATGCAAGAACATGCATGTACACAGGCATGAGAAACGAGATAAGCACTAGCATGAGCGCATACATCACTAACGTTGCAATAGGAAACACCTCACCTCTCCCATCTTGAAGGCCAGTTTGCTTGCCCCATCCGTCACCTTCCAGACATGCCGCCACAGATGATCTTGCTCGTTGCAAAAGGGAGGAGGCTTCCAGTCAGAAGACACACCCGGTGACTTGGCCAGCACCAGGTCAGAGTGATACAGCTTCAAACAATGCGCCAAACGCGTGAAGCGATGCTTGAAGGCTTGAGCTGAGAACTTAAGCCCCAGCCCATCCTCCCCTCTCTCCTTGGAGTTGCGCGCATCTGCACAATACAACATGCAACATTGCAACAAATACAAGACTTATATACGTACAACAAACCAACAAGTAGCAGAATAATGCATCACAATAAACATGACATATACTTGAACACTTTGCCAAGCCTGATAACATAGCCAAGACAAGTGACTAATCAAACCACTCACGTGTTGAGAACAGGCTGAACATCACCACCAAGTTTTCCACAAATGGTGGAGAGCACCAGCTGTACATGCGAGCACACATCTCCTTATGAGTATTGAGGGGACCAGCAACAAACGCTTTTACCACCTCCATGATGGCCGGGGGAACTGGCAGTTGGTCCATGAAGCACCCCTTTGCAGAGGCAGTTTGGAAAAAGGAAAAGAAGCTCTTAAGCTGAGATTGATCTTGTTTCATGGTCCTGGGATTGCGCTCTGAGGACTGATGGTTTTGATACACCAAGGCATCTTCCTTAAGCAAGGCAACACCGCTTGGTCCTGCAGCCAGGCATTGGCATCAATCAAAGGGAAACAACCAAAGGGCTAGTAGCAAACATGCAAATTGCAACAATGGCAAACAGCAACAAGCACGTACAACAAAGCTTACCAGCAACATCATGAACAATAGGCGGCTGCGGCTGCTGCAGCGGCTGCGGCAGCGACTGGACATGCGACCCAGGCAATGACAGTGACGCTGGGGAAAGAGGCAACGGTAGCGATGGCCCGAAGGTAAGAGAAGACACGGGCGACTCCTCATGAAGAATGACGGCGGGAGATGACGGCGGGAGTGGAGGATGCACATCACCTTGCTGCAGCTGATTAGGCCTCCACAAATGCGCAGGCTGGGTCACCTGCACCCCTACGAGCAGGTTGCAGGCGGCAAATGTTTTGGCAAAATGGAATCCAGTGAAGTAGCGTAGAGAGCGGGATAAACGCACCATCACGGAACATCCGAAGGTCGAAGATGCCAATGTCTGGGTCGTTTCCACAATCGTTGCCATCATCGTCCTCCCAGCTGCCGAAGGAAGCCAACGACGCTTCGTCCATAACCAGGGCAATATGAACATCCAACCCGCACACGAACAAAGAATTGCATCAAATGTTACACTGAAGACAATGATAGGCTCGGCTCCGCCGAGCTCAGAATCGATTTATCGCCTCTGTAAATTGAAGTTATACAAGTTAACTGCAACGCCTCACCTTTTCCGGGTTTGTAAACGACCGAGGCCGAAGCAGTTCCGAGTGAACGCTCGAGACCGACGCCAGGGGCCGGAGTAAATTGAAGTTATCATAAAATAAATACCTGCTGTGGGTGCACCCGGGGTTCGGTGTTGCAGTTATCCTCATCATAACTTCAATTTACCCGGATCTAAACGGTTTCTGCCCGCATTTTAAAAGGCTGTAACAAGGGCAACCGACGGCTAATTATGTCTCAACCGTCAATTATAGCCAACCGTCAATTACAGCCAACCGCCAATTATAGCCAACCGCCAATTATAGCAACCGCCAATTATAGCCAACTGCCGATTATAGCCAACCGTCAATTATAGCCAACCGCCATTTATAGCCAACCGCTAAGTCGCAACCACTGCACATGGCAACACACAATCTAATCCTCATATCACGCGCTTTGCACCTCCGTGTACCTCATGCAACTTATGCGCCCATGCCCTTCATTTCTTCATCATGCAATTCATCTATGCATTCGCATGCACTCCATCATAGCAAAGCTAACTTGCATGCGCTTCAACCCATAGAAGAGGAAGCCCCGCCTAATACACGGCACCATGAACACCACTTGCAACACAACATGACAAACAGATGACTAAGCAGTAGCTGAGACGTGAGTAGTGCCATGCCATGCATCATGCGTGGCATTCCAAAGGCTGGTGAGGGACAACAACGCTATCTAAGAGAGAATGGCAGGACTGGGAGGTGGTGAAGATGGTGAAGGTGGTGGTAGCCTGAGCTGGGGCGGTGGGCAGGCTGGGAGCATCAAGATCACCACCTGTGTGATGTGCGCCACCCTCAGCGCCTGCAACAACATTACTTGGTATTGGTAGCACGGAAGCCACCTCAAAAGTAACCCCACATTGGTAGCCGCAATGGATAAGTGACTTGAGCTCCTGCAAACAAGGACATCAAACAAGGACATCAAAGAGGGTTTTGGCAGCCATCATGCACAATGTAAGACTCCATACCACCGGGATCTGCCCACCCTCCCCAAGGGGCACACAAGAGTGTGCTCACTGACCTGACTAAGCTTGAAGTTCTGTTTGACTTGATGATAGGCCAAAAGCATTAGCGTTAGCAACTCTGCAAGAGACAAAACAACATGATGTGGCAAACATGAATGCACACGAATACAATTGCGCAGGCACATGTTGCTGCCCTGATTACTGCTAGCCCTGGCAGCTATGGCAATGGCACGGCTGCCCTAGCGACCAAAAAGATGGTCACAGCGCCTACACGGTTGAGGAAACACCTACGTTAATAGTTACGATAGCAACATTGGGACAAGGAAGTGGCGGCTGTAGCTGGGCACTTGAAGTGGCGGCGGAGGCGGCGGCCCGCTGAGTAAGCATGTTATCCACAAGAACGTGAACTCCACAAGAACGCTACGTTGTGACCTCCACAAGGGCGCTGGATGGCTAGCGGGTGTCCCTACGAGCAAATCGGAGGGGTGTTTGCCGATGGCGATTTCAGTGAGACCATGCTGGTGCGTGGCAAGCCGCACCATCTCGGCAATAGTGAACTTCGAGCTCACCAATTTCAGGTTTGGTCATTGTCGCCGCCGCTCCATTCTCGTAGAAGAACGCCACTAGTGCCACGTCTATTGCGCGCGCGCCATAGCAACGAATGACCTTCACCAAACAACATACAAAGAATGGCCTCAAATGTTACACTAAAGACCAGCTCGGCACCGCCGAGCTCAGAATCGATTTATCGCCTCTGTAAATTGAAGTTATACAGGTTAACTGCAACGCCTCACCTTTTCCGGGTTTGTAAACGACCTCGTAGAGCATTCCTCATCGTAGATGAGATCGGGTGCACCCACAGCAGGTTTTTTTTTTAATGGTAGAGAATTTTTTATTTTTTTTATGGAAGAGCATCTTCCTTGGAGGAGCATTACAAGAGAGAGAGTGACACTAAAGAAAAGATGAAAAGAGAAGACTACTACAAAACAAGGTTCCCCCATACACGAACCCCAAGCACCCCACCCAAACACAGCGGTCCACACACCCCAAGCAAAGGTCCACACCCCACATACAAAGGTCCACACAACCCAAGCACCCCCCTCCCTAGGACAACGTCAAGACACTCCCCCACACCAACGCCCTCCACCCTAGCTCACCTCCCCATACCCTCCCCATACCCTCCCCACAAAACTACCCACACGAGCCTAAGTTCCGCCCCTCGACCTGAAACCGAGAACCCTACCTCCAACGCTCAAACCAAGACCACCTAAGCCCCCGGTCCCCTGGCACCCAGACAGCCCCCCGAAGCCTAGCCCACCCCACCCACCGAACGCCCTAAGCCCCCACCAGCAACCCTGAAGCTCAGGCTGGCTCGACGGGGAAGGGGACGGGCCACTGCAAGGAGAGGCGAACCACTAGCTCTCCCCCCCCCTGCGCCCTGCCCTCCCCATGCCTAGGCCTCCCTGCTGCCCTCTCCTCCTCCACCCCTCCTGCCCCAACCCTCCCCTCTGCCCCCTCCTGCCCTCCCCTCCGCTCCCTCCAGGGCTGCTTGGCAAACCAGCCCCCCGACGCCTCGGGCCACAGCTGGTCGAAGTGGGCAGCGTCCAGCTCCGGGTCCTTTCCCTTGAACCAGGTGGAGGGCACAGCGCCGCAGAGGCCCACGCGGATGTCCCTCCCCACCCGATGCCAGTCCCGCTTGACGGCCGTGGTGAGGGTGGAGATGACCTCCTCCACGACCCGCCTCGCCACCTGTTGTGGCTGCAGGGCTGTAGCGGCTCCTGAGCTGCGGAGGCGCCACACTGCGCCCAGGTAGGCAACGCGCAGCCGCAGCCACAGCAGGCTGTCAGGGGGCTGAAAGGGGGGGGCCTCGCCGCAGGTGGGGCGCCCACTGAGGAGCAGCATGGCGTCGCCTGAGGGGGGGCGGGTGCCTGTGAGGCGGCCGTACACGTCCAGCACCCACTCCCAGGCTGGGACCACGGCAGGGCAGGTCAGGAAGGCGTGGGTTAGAGTCTCCAGGTGCCCCGGCTGGCAGAAGTGGCAGACGGACGAGCCCGGGGCAGCCGGCCCCTTGAGGATGTGACCCCACAAGGCCCCGACCATGAGGCTGGCGTGAAGCACCCGCCCGGCCACGATGACATGCTCCCGACGGAGGGTGGGGTCTAGCAGCTCCTTCCACACCTTCGCACACGGCTGGCCCGCCTGAACACCCACAGCCAGCTGGTCCACGGTGTCGGCCCGGGGGGCGGGCTGAGCAACTGGCTGCCTGCCCCCACGCCGCTGCTGGGCCTCCAGCTGCCGCTCAGCCTGCTGGGCCGCCCTCATCTGCGGCGAGGGTCGCTGGTGCGCCCTGGCGGAGGTGTCAAGCCAGCGAGGCGGTTGGCTGCCCTGCACCTCCTCGGGGAGCCGCTCCTCCACATCCCTGCCCTGCTGCTCCCGCTCCCCCGCTGCCCCCTGGCCTGCCACCTGCTGCACGCTGGCCTCCCACTTGAGCTCCAGCTCCCTCAGGGCCCCATCAGCCACCGCTGCCACCTCCGGTTCGCCCGCTGCCCGGGGGGGGCGCACACCCCACAGCGCTGGCCACAGGCCCCCACCTGGTGGGTAGAGGGGGTCGGCACTGACGTGCTGGAGCTGGTGGAGGCGCACCCTGGCATGCTTGACAGAGAAGTCCAGGAGGGTGGTGGTGCCCATGCCCCACACCTGAGGGTCCAGCTGCAGGTGAGCCCAGGGGCCCAAGAGCCACTCCTCCTTAGGCCAGGTGCCAGGCCCCTCGTCAGCTGGGTCGGCAGCCTGCCCTCCCGCCCCGCCCCCTGCGCCCCTACGCCCTCCACCTCCTCAACGCCCTCGCCCCCTGCCCCCGCCCCGCCCCCTTGCCCGCCCCCCCCCCCTGCCAACCGCCCTGGCTCCTCCTTGCTCCTGCCCTTGAGCCTGCTCCTGCGCCACGTGATGCTGGGCGGGTAGAGGGCGGAGGTGGGTGGCTCGCTCCCCCGGAGTCAGCCTGTAGCTGGGCTTGTTGAGCCGGGCCACCGCAGCTGGCTCCCAGGCCGCCCCTCCCTCCGCCCAGAAAGCCCCTAGGGGCCCCTGCCCTGTGGGGTCTAGGGGGTAGAGGCGGCCGTTGGGGCCCACCCAGTGGGAGGGCTGGAGGAGGGGGGTGCGCCGCATCACAAACCCCACCCCTGGCCCAACCCTCAGGCACTCCCACTCCGGCTGAGGAGGCTGCAGGCGGTCCACCATGCCCTGCCAGGGCTCGGGGAGGCAAGCCCTGACCAGGTCGGCAGCCCATCGGGCCTTCCCCTCCAGCTGGGGGCTATGCAGGGCCTCCCTCACGTGGCGGACGTGGGTCCAACCCTCCTCAGCTGCTGCCCCCCTCGCTGCTGGGTTCATGCGGACTTGCGCGTTGTACCACAGCGGCTCTGCCAGCACCGAGAAGAAGGAGTGGCTAGCGGGGGGCACCGCACGGCATAGCTTGAGCTCAGCCAGGGCCGCCACGTGAGCTTGCAGCCGCGGGCTGATGCCTCGCGAGGGGGGGGCGGTGGGGTCGGTGATGACCCACGTGCTGAGGCCGTGGGAGGGGTCTGCCAGCAGGCTGTGGGTCAGAGGCTGCCAGGGACGAACCCGGGGCGACCAGAGCTGGGCCAGCATCTTCGCTAGCATGGCCGTGCTGGTGACCCCCAGGTCGGGAAGCCCCACCCCTCCCTCCCCCCGGGGCATCACGCTGATGGCCTTGCTAGGGTAGAGGCGGCTGCTGTTGGGGCTGCGCTCCTGGGGCAGGTCTGAGGCTGCCACAAAGCGGTCGACAGCCGCGGCCATGGCTTGCGTCAGAGGAGCGGAGGGTTGCACAAAAGCCATTTGGTAGATGGACTTGGAGGCCAGGCACTGCTGTGCCACCTGCACCCGCCCCAGGAGGTTGAGGCCTTGGGGCCGCCAAGGGAGGGAGGCTGCCATCATGGCCGCAGCCGCCCCACCGAAGGCGGCCTCGCTGGTGGCAGCGTAGGAGGCCGCCCCAAGAGGGACCCCCAAGTGGCGCACGGGCACCCCCGCTCGGACAGCTGGGATGACCACCTCCGGCTCCTGCTCCCCACCCTGCTCCCGCCCGCCCTGGTGCTGCCCTTGCCCGCCACCTTTCCCCAGCCCACCCCCTAGCCCCTGCTCGCCCACCCGCCCCTGCCCGCCCCCTTCCCCCCCGTCACCCCCCCTTCCTCCCCTCCCCGCCCCCTCGGGGCCCGAGCCCTCCTGGTTACCCGGCCGATGCTCTGGCTGGCCGCACGGCAGGGCTGAGCTCTTGCTCACGCTCAGCGCAGGCCCCCAGCGGCGCGGAACAGGCCCAGGGCCTCCACTACCACCTTCCCGTCTCTGACCCGATCGAGCACCACGATGGTGAGGTCGTCCGCATACTCCTTGGAGGGGAGCGCGGGGGTCAGGGCGGCCCTGTGCATGGCCAGAGGGCTGGAGGGGATGGTGGGGGTGCTGATGCGGCCTGCCAGCTGGAGCGAGCTGAGGTAGCTGACCAGCGGCTGGAGCACGATGCACCAGTAGAGCGGGGACGCCCCGCTGCCCTGCAGCAGCCCCGACGCAAGGGGGAAGCTGTCGGTGAGGTGGCCGTTGACCAACACCTGGCTCGTGGCCCCCCGGTGCAGCAGCTGAGCCCAGCGCACATGCCCCTCCCGGCAGAACCCCATGGCCTCCATCGTGTCCTGGAGCAAGCCCCAGGACACGTTGTCATAGGCCCCCGCCAGGTCCAGCAACAACAGCCAGGCTGGGCTGCCCCGCTGCTGCAGGTACTCCAACAGGCCTAGGTGGAACTGCACGCTGTCGTTGATGTCCCTGCCCAGGATAAAGGCGGACTGAGAGGGGGACACCAGCAGGTCCAAGGGCAGCTGCAGCCGGTCCTCCACTGCCCTGGCCACCAGGCGCACGTCGCAGTTGAGGAGCGTGATGGGGCGGTAGCCGGCCACCTGGTCCCTCGGCTTGCCAGCCTTGGGCACGAGGGTGATGATGCCTGTCAGGAACTCAGCCAGGGGGGCAGGGTCAGCGGTGTCTGCCAAGGCATCTCGCAACATGGCCCGCAGCTGCCGCCCCAGCTCCTCCCACAGCCGGTCATAGACCTCCATGGGCAGTCCATCTAGCCCCGGGGCCTTGCTGTGCGCGCAGCCCTGCAGAGCCCGGCCCAGCTCCTCCTCTGACAGCATAGGGCTGCCATCGGGGCCCTCGGGAGCCCTGGCCTGGGTGGGGGTGAGGTGGGAGGTGAGGCTGCCCAGCAGCGTGGCGCGCGCAGCTGTGTCCACCGGCTTGGCTGCGTAGACACCGGTGGGCTCGGCAGCTGAGTAGTGCTGCTGGAAAGCCTTGCACGCTGCCTTCACCCCGGCCGGCGTGGTAAGGTCTGCTGGCTGACCTGGCTGGCCGGGGAGCTGGAGAGAGGAGATGAGGGTGGGGGTGTGCGCGGGCTGGTCGCGATGGTAGAAGTAGAAGGAGGAGCGGTCGCCGTAGTACTGGTCGAGGACTGCGCTGGCCAGCAGGGATTGCTGGGCCCCCTGCTCCCTCGCCCCCACACCCGCCAGGGCTGCGGCCTCTCCCAGGTGCTGCGCCGCCTGCACCTCAGCCTCCCCCTCTCGCTCCACCCGCACCAGCTGCCGCACGAGGTGAGCCCTGGCCACTGCTGCCGCCTTCTCCCTGCGCTGCTGCAGGTCACGCTGCGCGCGGCGCTGAGCCCGCAGGAAGTGCTGGGCACGCATGGCCAGGCCCTGCTTGATGCGGGCCCACCTGGCCCTGTGCCCATCCCTAGGCAGCCCCAGCTGACTCGCAGCCTCGTGGTGATGTGCCTCCGCCTGTAGGAAGTCCTTGAGGCAGTCCAGCAGGTCAGGGTTGTCGAGGTGGGCGGGGTGCAGCTGCCAGGGAGCGGGGACGGTGAGAGGCAGGTCGGGGGGGCACACTGCCACTGACACGGGCCGGTGGTCGGTGGGCACTGGCAGCACCCCTTGGATGGCGCTGTCCATCTGCCACTGCACCAGCTCCTCCGAGATGTACCATCGGTCAAGGCGCGCACCCGTCTGCCAACGCTCGCTGAAGTGGGTGAGGTCTCTCTTGGAGGGGTGCAGATGGCGCCACGGGTCCACCAGACCCCGCTCACCCACCAGCTGCCGTAGCTGCTCCGCCCCCTGGCCCCGGCTGCCCACCCAGGCCTCCCCATGCTGCGAGCCCTGCGGGATGCCCACTCTGTCCACGGGGGCTAAGATGCAGTTGAAGTCGCCCCCCATGAGGAGGAGGCGGCGGTCGGCGGCTGGCGGGAGGCAAGCGGGGAGGCACTCTGCGTAGAACGCTGGCCGCTCTGCCTGCTGCGCCGGGGCGTCCACGCACACAAGGGACACCGGCCTGCCTGCGAGCTCCCCGTCTACCCGCAGCACCCGCCCCTGGGCCCCCTCTGCCTGCAGCTGCACCTGGGTGCACCCCTGGAGGATGGTGGAGGGCTTGACCAACACCAGACAGCCTTGGGAGCTGCCGGTGCCAGGGGTGTAAAACCACTGCCCCCGCCAGGCGGGCTTGGCCCCCGAGTGGGCTTCTGCCCACTGCCACACGCTCTCCGCCCTATGGCACTCTTGGAGGAACACCACTTGCGCCGGGCTGTCAGCGGCCCAGTCGAGCAGGGCCTGCAGTCTGTGCGGCTGGGCAAGGCCCTGCACGTTGAGGGTGACTGCCAAGGTTCTGGCGGCCACACCTGGGCGCTGCATGGCTAGTCCTGGCTTGCCCCCGCGCGGGCTACGCGTGTGTAGAGGAGGGTGGGTGGGCTGGGAAGGGGAGGCGGACCGGGCAAAGGGGGTGGGCCGGGGATAGGGGCTGGAGTGGCCTCAATGCAGGCCAACTTGGCCCCCGGGCGGCGCAGGCGGACCCGAGGCTCACGGGAATAGATGGCCAGCGGGGGCCGCAGGGGCAGAGGACCGAGCTGCTCGACCTCCTCCCCAGGCTGAGCTGCCTGCTCGGGCTGCTGCCGCTTAGGCACCCTCAACCTCCCCTCCCGGGGCCCTGCTGACTCAACTACAGGGCTATCACAGGAGGCCCCCAGCGAGCTGGCCAGGCTAGAAGAGGGGCTGAGCAACCCGTAGCGGCGCACGTGTGGGGACCCATGGCCAAGCTGCGCAGCACGCTGCCTGCCAGCTTGCTGGTGCCCTGCACGCCGTGCCTATCACTCCTCAGAGCTGGAACCGGACGAGGGAATGCCATACCGGCGCCGGCTAGGCCCCCCTCTGGCTGGCTGGGTAGCTGGCTGCGTGTTGCCTCGCCTCGACCTACACTGAGCCACCCGCTGCCGCTCCTCCCGCCTAGCCCTCCTGTCAGGGGAGGGGCGGCCCAAGGGGGGTTCAGGGGGGCAGAGAGCTGCTGGGGGAGAAGAGGGATGTGGGGGAGATGCACCCCTCGGGGTGGGACAGAGCAAGACGCATGCGCTCGGGACACAAAAGCCCCCTGGGCGCTGGGCTGGAAGGTGGTGGGCGTTGAAAAGAGGATAGAAGGCACGGGTCGGGTAAGGCATGGGCGATCCAAAACCATCGGAGAAGGCACGGCCCCAGCCCTTGCCCCAGCCCCAGCCCCAGCCCCAGCCCCAGCCCCAGCCCCAGCCCCAGCCCCAGCCCCAGCCCCAGCCCCAGCCCCAGCCCCAGCCCCAGCCCCAGCCCCAGCCCCAGCCCCAGCCCCAGCCCCAGCCCCAGCCCCAGCCCCAGCCCCAGCCCCAGCCCCAGCCCCAGCCCCAGCCCCAGCCCCAGCCCCAGCCCCAGCCCCAGCCCCAGCCCCAGCCCCAGCCCCAGCCCCAGCCCCAGCCCCAGCCCCAGCCCCAGCCCCAGCCCCAGCCCCAGCCCCAGCCCCAGCCCCAGCCCCAGCCCCAGCCCCAGCCCCAGCCCCAGCCCCAGCCCCAGCCCCAGCCCCAGCCCCAGCCCCAGCCCCAGCCCCAGCCCCAGCCCCAGCCCCAGCCCCAGCCCCAGCCCCAGCCCCAGCCCCAGCCCCAGCCCCAGCCC
>JASKMD010000008.1:4192589-4306885 GCA_030144725.1 Haematococcus lacustris | reverse complement strand
TGGGGGCCAAGTTGGCCTGCATTGAGGCCACTCCAGCCCCTATCCCCGGCCCACCCCCTTTGCCCGGTCCACCTCCCCTTCCCAGCCCACCCACCCTCCTCTACACACGCGTAGCCCGCGCGGGGGCAAGCCAGGACTAGCCATGAAGCGCCCAGGTGTGGCCGCCAGATTCTTGGCAGTCACCCTCAACGTGCAGGGCCTTGCCCAGCCGCACAAACTGCAGGCCCTGCTTGACTGGGCCGCTGACAGCCCGGCGCAAGTGGTGTTCCTTCAAGAGTGCCATAGGGCGGAGAGCTTGTGGCAGTGGGCAGAAGCCCACTCGGGGGCCAAGCCCGCCTGGCGGGGGCAGTGGTTTTACACCCCTGGCACCGGCAGCTCCCAAGGCTGTCTGGTGTTGGTCAAGCCCTCCACCATCCTCCAGGGGTGCACCCAGGTGCAGCTGCAGGCAGAGGGGGCCCAGGGGCGGGTGCTGCGGGTAGACGGGGAGCTCGCAGGCAGGCCGGTGTCCCTAGTGTGCGTGGACGCCCCGGCGCAGCAGGCAGAGCGGCCAGCGTTCTACGCAGAGTGCCTCCCCGCTTGCCTCCCGCCAGCCGCCGACCGCCGCCTCCTCCTCATGGGGGGCGACTTCAACTGCATCTTAGCCCCCGTGGACAGAGTGGGCATCCCGCAGGGCTCGCAGCATGGGGAGGCCTGGGTGGGCAGCCGGGGCCAGGGGGCGGAGCAGCTACGGCAGCTGGTGGGTGAGCGGGGTCTGGTGGACCCGTGGCGCCATCTGCACCCCTCCAAGAGAGACCTCACCCACTTCAGCGAGCGTTGGCAGACGGGTGCGCGCCTTGACCGATGGTACATCTCGGAGGAGCTGGTGCAGTGGCAGATGGACAGCGCCATCCAAGGGGTGCTGCCAGTGCCCACCGACCACCGGCCCGTGTCAGTGGCAGTGTGCCCCCCCGACCTGCCTCTCACCGTCCCCGCTCCCTGGCAGCTGCACCCCGCCCACCTCGACAACCCTGACCTGCTGGACTGCCTCAAGGACTTCCTACAGGCGGAGGCACATCACCACGAGGCTGCGAGTCAGCTGGGGCTGCCTAGGGATGGGCACAGGGCCAGGTGGGCCCGCATCAAGCAGGGCCTGGCCATGCGTGCCCAGCACTTCCTGCGGGCTCAGCGCCGCGCGCAGCGTGACCTGCAGCAGCGCAGGGAGAAGGCGGCAGCAGTGGCCAGGGCTCACCTCGTGCGGCAGCTGGTGCGGGTGGAGCGAGAGGGGGAGGCTGAGGTGCAGGCGGCGCAGCACCTGGGAGAGGCCGCAGCCCTGGCGGGTGTGGGGGCGAGGGAGCAGGGGGCCCAGCAATCCCTGCTGGCCAGCGCAGTCCTCGACCAGTACTACGGCGACCGCTCCTCCTTCTACTTCTACCATCGCGACCAGCCCGCGCACACCCCCACCCTCATCTCCTCTCTCCAGCTCCCCGGCCAGCCAGGTCAGCCAGCAGACCTTACCACGCCGGCCGGGGTGAAGGCAGCGTGCAAGGCTTTCCAACAGTACTACTCAGCTGCCGAGCCCACCGGTGTCTACGCAGCCAAGCCGGTGGACACAGCTGCGCGCGCCACGCTGCTGGGCAGCCTCACCTCCCACCTCACCCCCACCCAGGCCAGGGCTCCCGAGGGCCCCGATAGCAGCCCTATGCTGTCAGAGGAGGAGCTGGGCCGGGCTCTGGTCGCCCCGGGTTCGTCCCTGGCAGCCTCTGACCCACAGCATGCGGCAGACCCCTCCCACGGCCTCAGCACGTGGGTCATCACCGACCCCACCGCCCCCCCCTCGCGAGGCATCAGCCCGCGGCTGCAAGCTCACGTGGCGGCCCTGGCTGAGCTCAAGCTATGCCGTGCGGTGCCCCCCGCTAGCCAGTCCTTCTTCTCGGTGCTGTCAGAGCCGCTGTGGTACAACGCGCAAGTCCGCATGAACCCAGCAGCGAGGGAGGCAGCAGCTGAGCAGGGTTGGACACACGTCCGCCACGTGAGGGAAGCCCTGCATAGCCCCCAGCTGGAGGGGGAGGCCCGATGGGCTGCCGACCTGGTCAGGGCTTGCCTCCCCGAGCCCTGGCAGGGCATGGTGGACCGCCTGCAGCCTCCTCAGCCGGAGTGGGAGTGCCTGAGGGTTGGGCCAGGGGTGGGGTTTGTGATGCGGCGCACCCCCCTGCTCCAGCCCTCCCACTGGGTGGGCCCCAACGGCCGCCTCTACTCCCTAGACCCCACGGGGCAGGGGCCCCTAGGGGCTTTCTGGGCGGAGGGAGGGGCGGCCTGGGAGCCAGCTGCGGTGGCCCGACTCAAGAAGCCCAGCTACAGGCTGACTCCGGAGGAGCGAGCCACCCACCTCCGCCCTCTAACCGCCCAGCATCACGTGGCGCAGGAGCAGGCTCAAGGGCAGGAGCAAGAAGGAGCCGGTGCGGTTGGCAGGGGAGGGGGGCGGGCAAGGGGGCGGGGCGGGGGCGGGGGGCGAGGGCGTGAAGGAGGTGGAGGGCGTAGGGGAGCAGGAGGCGGGGCGGGAGGGCAGGCTGCCGACCCAGCTGACGAGGGGCCTGGCACCTGGCCTAAGGAGGAGTGGCTCTTGGGCCCCTGGGCTCACCTGCAGCTGGACCCTCAGGTGTGGGGCATGGGCACCACCACCCTCCTGGACTTCTCTGTCAAGCATGCCAGGGTGCGCCTCCACCAGCTCCAGCGCGTCAGTGCCGACCCCCTCTACCCACCAGGTGGGGGCCTGTGGCCAGCGCTGTGGGGTGTGCGCCCCCCCCGGGCAGCGGGCGAACCGGAGGTGGCAGCGGTGGCTGATGGGGCCCTGAGGGAGCTGGAGCTCAAGTGGGAGGCCAGCGTGCAGCAGGTGGCAGGCCAGGGGGCAGCGGGGGAGCGGGAGCAGCAGGGCAGGGATGTGGAGGAGCGGCTCCCCGAGGAGGTGCAGGGCAGCCAACCGCCTCGCTGGCTTGACACCTCCGCCAGGGCGCACCAGCGACCCTCGCCGCAGATGAGGGCGGCCCAGCAAGCTGAGCGGCAGCTGGAGGCCCAGCAGCGGCGTGGCGGCAGGCAGCCAGTTGCTCAGCCCGCCCCCCGGGCCGACACCGCGGACCAGCTGGCTGTGGGTGTTCAGGCGGGCCAGCCGTGTGCGAAGGTGTGGAAGGAGCTGCTAGACCCCACCCTCCGTCGGGAGCATGTCATCGTGGCCTGGCGGGTGCTTCACGCCAGCCTCATGGTGGGGGCCTTGTGGGGCCACATCCTCAAGGGTACGGCTGCCCCGGGCTCTTCCGCCTGCCGCTTCTGCCAGCCGGGGCACTTGGAGACCCTCACCCACGCCTTCCTGACCTGCCCCGCCGTGGTCCCAGCCTGGGAGTGGGTGCTGGACGTGTACGGCCGCCTCACAGGCACCCGCCCCCCCTCAGGCGACGCCATGCTGCTCCTCAATGGGCGCCCCACCCGCGGCGAGGCCCCCCTCTTCCAGCCCCCTGACAGCCTGCTGTGGCTGCGGCTGCGCGTTGCCTACCTGGGCGCAGTGTGGCGCCTCCGCAGCTAAGGAGCCGCTACAGCCCTGCAGCCACAGCAGGTGGCGAGGCGGGTCGTGGAGGAGGTCATCTCCACCCTCACCACGGCCGTCAAGCGTGACTGGCATCGGGTTGGGAGGGACATCCGCGTGGGCCTCTGCGGCGCTGTGCCCTCCACCTGGTTCAAGGGAAAGGACCCGGAGCTGGACGCTGCCCACTTTGACCAGATGTGGCCCGAGGCGTCGGGGGCCTGGTTTGCCAAGCAGCCTAGGAGGGAGCGGAGGGGAGGGCTGGAGGGGGCAGAGGGGAGGGTTGGGGCAGGAGGAGTGGAGGAGGGAAGGGCAGCAGGGAGGCCTAGGCATGGGGAGGGCAGGGCGCAAGGGGGGGGGGAGCTAGTGGTTCGCCTCTCCTTGCAGTGGCCCGTCCCCTTCCCCGTCGAGCCAGCCTGAGCTTCAGGGTTGCTGTTGTGGGCTTAAGGCGTTCCGTGGGTGGGGTAGGCTAGTCTCCGGGGGGGTGTCTGGGTGTCAGGGGACCGGGGGCTTAGGTGGTCTTGGTTTGAGCGTTGGGGGTAGGGTTCTAGGTTCCAGGTCGAGGGGCGGGGCTAAGGATCGTGTGGGTAGTTTTGGGGGAGGGTCTGGGGAGGGTCTGTGGAGGTGAGCTAGGGTTGAGGGCGTTGGTGTGGGGGAGTGTCTTGACGTTGTCCTAGGGAGGGGGTTGCTTGTGTTGTGTGGACCTTTGCATGGGGGGTGTGGACCTTTGCTTGGGGTGTGTGGACAGCTGTGTTTGGGTGGGGTACTTGGGAATCGTGTATGCACTCGCAGAAAAGATTGCATTATAGGTGCCACCTAAGGGTACTTTTTTTTATGGAAGGCTGCAGTTGCTCATAAGCAAGCCAACGCTGTTGAAAAAAAAAAATAACTCCAAGTGGCTGGCGAGATTCGAGCGTTGGCCTGTCGTGCCGTTTTGAGAGGCAACAAGTACTGGTTGAGGTCTAGTACTGGTTGCTAACCAGTACTGGACCTCAACCAGTACTGGTTGGCATCCAGTACTGGTTGCCATTCAGTACTGGTTGTCAGCTTTGGCAGAGTTAGGGCATGGAGATATCAAAGTTTCCGCGTATCACATTCAAGCCTTCCCAATAGTACTACTTGCATCGCTGGTCTTAGCGCTTCGCTGGAAGCTCCCCAACGGCTGTCTACGTCGATGTGCGATGTGCGATGTCCAGTCGATGTGCGCTACAATGTGCGCTTGTGATGGGTTGACAACTCTCAATACTGCCTAGTCTTTCTGACGTTGTAACGGGGAGAAGCCACAGGAATCCGGGAGAACGGTGACACGCACTTGCGTCTTACACGGAATGTCCATAAACAACTGTTCTGTGCTTATAACAGGGTAGCTCACACCGTCTCACATATCTAGAAGGTTCCATGCAGAAAACAGATGATATCTAACCGTGCATGACATGTAAAAATACCACCGCTGCCGGGCTGCATGGACAAGCATGCATGCAAACCGTTGCATTCACCCCCTCCCTGAAATGTTGCGCCCCGAAACATTTAACCGTCGTGACCTCCGCACACTGTTCCGCCTGCACTCATGACATAGCCATGCTCCTTTAGGAACACTACGTAAAGGTGGAGTGAGGCAGGTGATGTGATAACCTTGGTCACACTTGTCGCAAAGTAGCATGGGAGGGTGGCTAGCGCGGCTCGCGCAAATCTGGCATGCAGGGTCGTCGTCTACCGGCTTGTCTGGAGGTACGTGGTGGCGAGCCGTGTAGTCTCTGATCATCGCAGCCACGTCCTCTTGTTCGGCCAATGCTGGGCCCCATTCCCACGAGTTGAACGAGTCGTCGTAGCCCTTCCACTTCACAAGGTATTGAAAAGCATGCTGGGAGTCATTCCAGCGTCGTCCCAAGATGGCTTCAATGGTGAAGTACTCCTCACCGTCCTCCAGTTGGGGTAGTGGTTGCAGGTCAACATGGCGGTCAGGGAAGGAGCTGGTGGTAAGGTACGGCCGCAGCTTGGAGATGTGGAAGGTGGGTGTGATTCTCATCGTGGTGGGTAGGTCCAGCTTGTAAGCCACAGGTGATATCTTGGTCAGAACCTTGAAGGGGCCAACATAGCGGGGTTGTAGTTTGGCGCTGTTGCTGGGCGTCTTGAGGTTAAGGGTGGCAGTAGAGAGGAGCACCTTATCGCCCACATTGAACTCAAGATGACGGCGGTGCTTATCCGCCTGTTGCTTTTGCTTGTCAACCGCACGCTGCAGGGCTGCCTTGGCTGTGTCGATGTTGGAGCGCATGGTGGTGACAAAGGCGTCAGCAGCGGGGCTGGGAACAAGAGTGGAGGGGGGCTGCAACAAAGCCTCAGGTGTGCGGGGGTGGTGGCCGTAATTGAGGTAGAAAGGGGAGAAGCCTGTGCCAACATGGGTAGAGCTGTTGTATGCAAACTCCACAGCGGCTAGATGCTGGTCCCAATCTGTCTTGTGGTGGTTGATGTATGGTCGTAGCATATCCTCCACTGTCCGGTTGGCGCGCTCTGATTGCCCGTCTGTTTGGGGATGGTAGGCAGAGGACATGAGTAGGCGAGTGCCGGTGAGGTGAAAGAGGGATGTCCAGAAGTCCGAAGTAAACTTTGGATCTCTGTCAGAGACAATTGCCTCAGGTAGCCCATGGTGCTTGAAAACATGGTCGAAGAAAAGCTTGGCGATGTCAGGGGCGGTGGCAGTGGCAGTGGTAGGGATGAGGTGTAACATCTTGCTTAACTTGTCCACAACTGTAACGATCATGTCGTAGCCGTGCGAAGTAGGAGGAAGGGGGCCGATGAAATCCATACTGACATGTTGCCAGTTGCGGTTGGGAATGGGAAGAGGTTGAAGCAGCCCAGGAGGAACTTGGTTGGTGGCCTTGTTCCGTTGGCACTGGTCGCAGGTCCTCACATATTCGCGCACTGTCTGCTCCATTTGGGGCCAATAGAAGTGTCGCTGCAAGCGTTCCAGGGTTTTGGCACGGCCTAGATGAGCCGAGGTGACTGCATCATGCGCCTCATGGAGCAACTGGGAGCGGAGAGGTGAGGCTGGGACGTAGAGGCGGGGGGGCTCAGAAGCTGTATATAAGCGCCCATCTATGACTCGTAGGTGCCAAGAGGAGGGGCCAGAGGGGTTGTGGGAAAGAGTATGAGAAAAAGCTGCTTGGTAGGCGGCGTCTTGTGAGGCATGGTGGTCATAGGTAGCGAAGAAGGCAGAGTCCGGGGTGGCAACGGAGAGGGCTGATAACTGGTAGTCAGGCCGTCGGGAGAGCGCATCTG
Organism: Haematococcus lacustris; assembly: GCA_030144725.1. Lineage (NCBI taxonomy): Eukaryota > Viridiplantae > Chlorophyta > Chlorophyceae > Chlamydomonadales > Haematococcaceae > Haematococcus > Haematococcus lacustris. Next base: position 4,300,059 of record JASKMD010000008.1, on the reverse strand, counting down.
GCACAATGTGTGTCTTGCCAGCCTTGTGCACCAGGGTAAAGGAGTAAGGGGCCAGCAGTTGGGTCCAACGAAGTTGTCGAGCGCTGAGATGCGGTTGGGTCATGATGTGAGTGATCGGGCAGTTGTCCGTCTCAATGGTGAAAGGCCGACCCAGAAGGTAGTGACGCCAAAGATTAAGGGCATGCACCACAGCGAGCAGCTCGCGATCGTGGGTAGGGTAGTTGATCTCCGCGGGCTGAAGCTTGCGTGACTCATATGCCACGACGTACTCAGCGCCATTGTCGTCCCGTTGTGATAGCACTGCTCCAATGGCATACAACGACGCATCCGTCTTCACGGTGAAAGGCCGGGAGAAGTCTGGGGGGCGCACCACGGGGTTGCTAGCTAGGGCAGCTTTGACACGCTCAAAAGCCTCTTGTTGTTCTGGGCCCCATGACCATGGTGTCTCGGCCTTGAGGAGGTTGGTGAGGGGAAGGATGAGGTGGGCATGGTGGTGGATGTGGCGACGATAGTAATTGGCACTGCCGAGGAAAGAGCGGAGGTCGTTGAGATTGCGGGGTACCGGCCATTCAACCATGGCACGAATCTTAGCTGGGTCAGGATGGATGCCCGCAGCCGAGATGATGTGACCCAGGAAGTCCATAGAGGGAAGGAAGAAGGCGCACTTGGAGAGGTTGGCATATAGCTGGTGTTGGCGAAGGAGGCCTAGAACGGCGCGGAGGTGCTCCAGGTGCTCAGCCTCAGACCGGGAGTAAATGAGAATGTCGTCCAGGTAGACTAGTACAAACTGATCCAAGTGTGGGCGGAAGATGTCGTTCATGAGGCGTTGAAAGGTGGCGGGAGCGTTGCACAGGCCAAATGGCATGACGGTGTATTCATAGTGGCCGTAGCGGGTACGGAATGCTGTCTTGTGGATGTCAGCCTCGGCCACTCGGATCTGATGGTACCCAGACTTGAGGTCAATCTTGGAAAAGACTCTAGCACCAGCCAGCTGGTCCAGGAGGTCGTCAATGCGGGGAAGGGGATAGCGATTCTTGATGGTCAGCTGGTTTAGGGCCCGGTAGTCTACGCACAAGCGCAGGCTCCCGTCTTTCTTGCGCACAAAGAGGACTGCAGAGCCAAAAGGTGACGTGGATGGCCTGATGTAGCCCTTGACTAGGAGTTCGTCCAGTTGCCGCTTGAGCTCGTCTAGCTCCTCTTGAGACATGCGATAGACAGGGCGGTTGGGAGGGGTGCCGGATTCCAGCTGGATCACATGATCAACAGAGCGATGTGGTAGATCATGCACGGATGGAAGCTCCTTGGGAAAGACCTCGATGTGCTCAGATAGTAGGGCGGTAGCGCTTGGGGAAAGAGAAGGGGGCCACTGTGGTTGAGCAGGTGGCGGGGAGGTTGAGGTTGAAGTGTGGGAGGAGGGCACAGCTGGAGAGGGTGAAAGGGGAGGACTTGAGTCCGTGAGAACTGCCACGAATACGGCGTCCTTGCGGGCGGCTTTGCGGAAGCGCGCAGGTGACAACAGCTGGGAGGCTGAGGGGTTGGGGGCAGGAGAAGGTGGAGCAGCTAGGGTGTGTACGGCCCCGGCATGGCGGAGAGTGATGCGCTCGAGAGGCCAGTCAATATCAGGGTTCTTCGCTGTGAGCCATGGCTTGCCCAACACCACATCGTAGTCGGCGTTGCTGATATCAGCCATAACGAAAGGCACCCGATCATGGTAGGTAGAGAGGTGTACCGTGCAGTGGGAAAGCTCGTAGGTGGGAAGGTAGGAAGGGGAGGGCCCAGGAAGGAGCAGACGGCCAGGAGCAGCTTTGCCCGCCATGCGCAGGCCGGCTTGCTGCAAGAAGCGGCTGCTGACAATGTTGCCCGTGGCACCACTGTCCAGCAGGAAACGAGCACGGTGTCCAGAGAAGGTTCCATGGAGGATGAAAGGCTTGGAGTCCACGGAGAGCGACGACATGACTAGGGGCTCTGACAGGCTAGGCGACGAGGAGTGACACGGAGTACCACTGCCCACAGGTGCGGATGGGCATGGGGAGGACTCTACAGCCAGAGTAGGCTGTCCCGGAGACTTGGAGCTGCCCATGGGCTGAGCTGACTGCTGAGGAAGGGGGCTGCGTGGAGGGCACTTAGCACCGCGGGCCTGGCAGGGCGCAGTAAGGCAGAAGAGCGGGGCACGGAAACGTGGAGAGGGAAGAGAGGGTTGTGGTGTAGGAGGAAGAGGGAGTGTGGGTAGCCAGTAGGGGGCACGGAGAAGAGGCCGAAGAGGAGGGGGAAGAGGCCGGGGAGAAGGAGCCCGAGGAAGAGGAGGTGGAGGAGGACGAAGGGGAGGAGGCCGAGGAAGAGGAGCGGGGAGTTGAGGTAGGTGGTAGGGAACACGAGGAGCCAGCTCAAAGCGAGGAGTTAAGGAAGAGGGTGGCAGAAGGGATGGTGGGCTCAGCGGCGGGCTGCCTCCCGCACGCCCCCAACGTCGTTTGGGCGTGGTGGCTTGTTGGGACAGTCCTTCATTAGGTGGCCAGGCTTGCGGCATTAGAAGCAAGCTCCCAAATCACGCAGTTGTTGGCGCTCAGCCGCTGATAAGCGGGGGCCCTTGCTGACCTGCAGGGCATCAAGCTCCATGGCAGCCACCGGTTCAGATTCCGGGAGCTTGAGGAGGTGTGGGCGGCTGCCAAAGGTGATAGCATCAACGCGGTCAGCCATGGCGGCAGCCTCCTCAAAAGAGGTAGGCTCCCTCAGCTCCAGCTCCCGCCTCACAGCCGGCTTGAGACCTCTAAGGAAACGATCCAGTTTCTCAGCAGGAGACAAGTCAGAGATGAGGAGGCAATGATTGCTGAACTCCATGATGTATTGCCGGGCTGATGTGATCTGATGGCAGGCTGCCAGCTGATCCCTTGCATGCCGCTGCTGGTTCACAGGAGTAAACTGGCGCGTGAAACTGGCTTTGAAACTGTCCCAAGAGCTGAGGGCCTGGCTGGACAGCAGGCTGCGGTACCAGGTGAGGGCAGCGCCGTCGAGGTAGGAAGCAACAGCCAACAGCCGTTGTTGGGCAGGCATGGCGAAAAGGTCAAAATGGTTGTCGATGCGCCACAGCCATTGACCCGCGTCCGCGTTGGGGGTCCCACAGAAGGACGGTGGTGGAGGGGGCCGAAAAGGTAGCGGAACGGAGGTGGCTGCGGGAGGGGCGGGAGGGGCGGACTGTCCAGAAAGTTCTAGAGGTGTTGAAGCGGGGGTAGCAACGGGCTGCGTTGTGACGAAGTGCTCGAATTGCTGCCGCAGGCTGCCGGTCAAAAGAGTGAGCTCGCCGACTTGGCGCATGAGCTCGGAGACTTGATACGCAATGGGCGATAGTTCCTCCATCAAGTCTCTAGTCTCCGTAGTTAAGGCGGTTTGTCCCGATTGAGGGCACCAAAATGTAACGGGGAGAAGCCACAGGAATCCGGGAGAACGGTGACACGCACTTGCGTCTTACACAGAATGTCCATAAACAACTGTTCTGTGCTTATAACAGGGTAGCTCACACCGTCTCACATATCTAGAAGGTTCCATGCAGAAAACAGATGATATCTAACCGTGCATGACATGTAAGAATACCACCGCTGCCGGGCTGCATGGACAAGCATGCATGCAAACCGTTGCAGACGTGCGATGTCTAGTCGATGTGCGCTATCATTTGCGCGTGTAATGGGTTAACATCTCTCTATAATGTCAAGTCCTATGGATGAAGCGAGTATGCTTACAGACAATTGGATGATAGCTGAAGGGTTAGGGCTGAGGACTGAGGTCAGGGCTGGGAGCCTTGGTTAGGTACTGTATAGGCACCGGGAATAGGACAAGAGGACAACACGCTATAACACATTGCATGTGCTATCACTCACTAAGCAATGTCATTGAGATTACTATGTACGTGTGTTTGTTATCACTGTCACTAACATTACATATTACACTGCTTCGCATGCTATGCAGTATGCTATGTAGCATCAACCTCATTCAACACTCCATCCGTCCTCTGTCTCATTCCCTTATAATGCAAGGCGACCTCAATGTGATATTCCAGCGACCTTGATGTAATGAAGGTAGTCGTCCAAGCTCCAGCCCCTACACAGTGACACAGAGTCTGGCTGGCTGGCTGTGACCAGTACTGGCTGGCTGGCTGTGACCAGTACTGGCTGGCTGACCAGTACTGGCTGGCTGGCTGTGACCAGTACTGGTTGGCTGACCAGTACTGGCTGGCTGGCTGTGACCAGTACTGGTTGGCTGACCAGTACTGGCTGGCTGGCTGTGACCAGTACTGGCTATCTGACCAGTACTGGCTGGCTGGCTGTGACCAGTACTGGCTGGCTGACCAGTACTGGCTGGCTGTCTATGACCAGTACTGGCTGGCTGACCAGTACTGGCTGGCTGACCAGTACTGGCTGGCTGGCTGTGACCAGTACTGGCTGGCTGACCAGTACTGGCTGGCTGGCTGTGACCAGTACTGGTTGGCTGATCAGTACTGGCTGGCTGACCAGTACTGGCTGGCTGGCTGTGACCAGTACTGGTTGGCTGACCAGTACTGGCTGGCTGGCTGTGACCAGTACTGGTTGGCTGACCAGTACTGGCTGGCTGGCTGTGACCAGTACTGGTTGGCTGACCAGTACTGGCTGGCTGGCTGTGATCAGTACTGGTTGGCTGACCAGTACTGGCTGGCTGGCTGTGACCAGTACAGGCTGGCTGACCAGTACTGGCTGGCTGGCTGTGACCAGTACTGGCTGGCTGACCAGTACTGGCTGGCTGGCTGTGACCAGTACTGGCTGGCTCACCAGTACTGGCTGGCTGGCTGTGACCAGTACTGGCTGGCTGGCTGTGACCAGTACTGGCTGGCTGACCAGTACTGGCTGGCTGTCTATGACCAGTACTGGCTGGCTGACCAGTACTGGCTGGCTGACCAGTACTGGCTGGCTGGCTGAGACCAGTACTGGCTGGCTGACCAGTACTGGCTGGCTGGCTGTGACCAGTACTGGTTGGCTGACCAGTACTGGCTGGCTGACCAGTACTGGCTGGCTGGCTGTGACCAGTACTGGCTGGCTGACCAGTACTGGCTGGCTGGCTGTGACCAGTACTGGCTGGCTGACCAGTACTGGCTGGCTGGCTGTGACCAGTACTGGCTGGCTGACCAGTACTGGCCGGCTGACCAGTACTGGCTGGCTGACCAGTACTGGCTGGCTGGCTGTGACCAGTACTGGCTGGCTGACCAGTACTGGCTGGCTGGCTGTGACCAGTACTGGCTGGCTGGCTGTGACCAGTACTGGCTGGCTGGCTGACCAGTACTGGCTGGCTGACCAGTACTGGCTGGCTGACCAGTACTGGCTGGCTGGCTGTGACCAGTACTGGCTGGCTGACCAGTACTGGCTGGCTGGCTGTGACCAGTACTGGCTGGCTGACCAGTACTGGCTGGCTGACCAGTACTGGCTGGCTGACAAGTACTGGCTGGCTGGCTGTGACCAGTACTGGCTGGCTGTGACCAGTACTGGCTGTGACCTGCAGCAGGGGGGCAGGGGGGCAGCAGCAGCCACAACAGGAGTAGGGGGGCAGCAGCAGCAGCAGCAGGAGCAGGGGGGCTGCAGCAGCAGCAACAGGGGGGCAGTAACAGCAGGGGGGCAGGGGGGCAGGGGGGCTGCAGCAGCAGACAGTAGGCAGCAGATAGTAGGCGCAACCAGCGCTGGTGCCCCCCTACTGCTGTTAGAGTACTGCTGTTAAATGGGCGGGGTGGTTTGAAGGCGGGGTGGGTTGGGTTAGGGGCATGGGTTGGGTTGGGTAGGGGCCTGGGTTGGGTTGTGTAGGGGCATGGGTTGGGGGCATGGGCGGGGGTCGAGGCGGTAGAGGGAGCGGGGGCCGGGGAGGATAAATTGGGAGGGGGTGGTTGTATAGGGAAAGTGGAGGGGAGGTGACCCATCAGACCTGCAACCAAGGGGCGTGCACGTGAGGTAGGGTGACCAGGTTGGGCACTCTGTTAGCTATCACCGTGGCCTCACCTTTGGGGTTCTCCTGGCCTCCTACCTGCTCACACCAGGCAACATATCCCATTCAATTTTTGTAATTTTTTTATTTTGGGGGGGGGTGTGAACCAGTACTGGTTTGGTGTGAACCAGTACTGGCTGACCACCAACCAGTACTGGTTTGGTGTGAACCAGTACTGGTTGGGGGTGAACCAGTACTGGCTAGGGTGAACCAGTACTGGTTAAATTTTTGTAATTTTTTTGTTTTGGGGGGGGGTGTGAACCAGTACTGGTTTGGTGTGAACCAGTACTGGTTTGGTGTGAACCAGTACTGGTTTGGTGTGAACCAGTACTGGTTGGGAATAAACCAGTACTGGTTGGGAATAAACCAGTACTGGTTGGGAATAAACCAGTACTGGTTGGGAATAAACCAGTACTGGTTGGGAATATACCAGTACTGGTTGGGGGTAAACCAGTACTGGTTGGGAATAAACCAGTACTGGTTGGGAATAAAGCAGTACTGGTTGGGAATAAACCAGTACTGGTTGGGAATAAACCAGTACTGGTTGGGAATAAACCAGTACTGGTTGGGGGTAAACCAGTACTGGTTGGGGGTAAACCAGTACTGGTTGGGAATAAACCAGTACTGGTTGGGAATAAACCAGTACTGGTTGGGAATAAACCAGTACTGGTTGGGAATAAACCAGTACTGGTTGGGAATATACCAGTACTGGTTGGGGGTAAACCAGTACTTGTTGGGAATAAACCAGTACTGGTTGGGAATAAACCAGTACTGGTTGGGAATAAACCAGTACTGGTTGGGAATATACCAGTACTGGTTGGGGGTAAACCAGTACTGGTTGGGAATAAACCAGTACTGGTTGGGATTAAACCAGTACTGGTTGGGAATAAACCAGTATTGGTTGGGAATAAACCAGTACTGGTTGGGAATAAACCAGTACTGGTTGGGAATAAACCAGTACTGGTTGGGGGTAAACCAGTACTGGTTGGGAATAAACCAGTACTGGTTGGGGGTAAACCAGTACTGGTTGGGGGTAAACCAGTACTGGTTGGGAATAAACCAGTACTGGTTGGGAATAAACCAGTACTGGTTGGGAATAAACCAGTACTGGTTGGGAATAAACCAGTACTGGTTGGGAATATACCAGTACTGGTTGGGGGTAAACCAGTACTGGTTGGGAATAAACCAGTACTGGTTAGGAATAAACCAGTACTGGTTAATAATAAACCAGTACTGGTTGGGAATATACCAGTACTGGTTGGGAATAAACCAGTACTGGTTGGGGGTAAACCAGCAACGGTTGGGAGGCAACCAGTACTGGTTGGGGGTGGACCAGTACTGGTTTTCTCGTATCTCCGCAGCCCGATTTTTCCTCGATTTTAGGTTTACACCCCCATTCTTAGAACCGCTAAAAAATACAATCTATCAAGCCACTTTGTCAAAAAATTCAACTTTTCTCATGAACTTTTCTGCGAGTGTGGGGGAACCATGTCTTTTGTAGTCTTCTCTTTTCTTCTTTTCTTTAGTCTCACTCTCTCTTGTAATGCTCCTCCTTGAATAAAAAAATACTACCTCCTGCGACCCCGAGCTGTTGATCTCCAGCTGGCTGCTTGCCACTCCTACAAATTAATCCTTGCGTCCGTCCCTGCGTGTTTACCAACCTTGTCCGATCGGGCTGAAGTTTTGATAGATGATAGTTTGCAAAAAATAAAACATATTTTGCAAGAAAAATATTTCGAAAAAATCAACAGCTGTTGCGCTGTGACCCGCAACCTATCCCTGCACTCATCCCTGCACTCTAGCCACAGGGCCACAGCGCAGCCGCCTTTGATTTATTCAAAATACTTTTACTGAAAAATATGTTGTATATTCTGCAAACTACCATCTATCAAAATTTCAGCCCGATCGGACAAGGTCGGTCAACACGCAGGGACGGACGCAGGGATTAATTTGTAGGAGTGGCGCCCTTGTCGTTCCCGCCGCTTCCCATCCCAAGCTGGGTCTATGCTGACAGCCATCAGCACTGACATCAGCACTGACATCAGCACTGACGTCAGCACTGACAGCCATCAGCACTGACAGCCAGTCAGCACTGACAGCAGCGGCAGCAGGGGGGGCAGCAGCATCCGTGGCAGCAACATCCGTGGCAGCAGCATCCGTGGCAGCAACATCCGTGCCAGCAGCAGCAACAAGGCAAGTGGTACTCTTACTAAAGTGCATGGAAACCTGTCTACCTGGCAATCACAAGTCGCATGCCAATGGCATTTACCTTGCAAGGGCGGCGGAGGGAGTATGCCATGTTTCATTGTATATGCTCGTGCTGCCTCCTACTGCATGCAACCAACGGGCAGCTAAGGATGAGCAATCACAGTAACGACGACATGCCTAACAGGAGGCAACAGATCACATGCAATGGCAGACAGGAAGGCAGGCAGGTATACTCCTACAAATTAGTCCCTGCGTTTTTCCCTGCGCTTTTGTCAACCTTGTCCAAATGGACTGAAACTTAGCCAGTTGGTAGCTTGTGATGTAAGGATTCCATCCCAAAAGAAATCAGGTCAAAAAAATCAAAGGCAAAGGCTGGGCGGCCCGTGGCGTTCACGCAGGGACGGATGCAGGGATGCAGGGGGGGGCGCAGGGACGAATGCAGGGATTGAATGGGGCACGCAGGGACGAACGCAGGGATGGATTGGAGACGCAGGGACGAATGCAGGGATGGAGGTGGAGCGCAGGGATGGACGCAGGGATGGATTGGGGACGCAGGGACGAGTGCAGGGACGAGTGCAGGGACGAGTGCAGGGATTGCGGGCGCAGGGACGAGTGCAGGGACGAGCGCAGGGACGAGTGCAGGGATTGCGGGCGCAGGGACGAGTGCAGGGACGAGCGCAGGGACGAGTGCAGGGACGAGCGCAGGGACGAGTGCAGGGATTGCGGGCGCAGGGACGAGTGCAGGGACGAGCGCAGGGACGAGTGCAGGGACGAGCGCAGGGACGAGTGCAGGGATTGCGGGCGCAGGGACGAGTGCAGGGACGAATGCAGGGACGAATACAGGGACGGACGCAGGGACGAATGCAGGGACGAAGGGCGAGTGCAGGGACGGATGCAGGGACGAGTGCATGGACCGACGCAGGGATTGTAGGAACGTGCATGATGCTTACAGCAGTGCCTAACACGAGCATAAATAACCTTCTCTATGTTTGCTACATCCAACTACATACATCACATCCATCTACTGCGATCATTTAGGCTGGAGTCTGGCTGCTGCATGTCAGCTGGCTCCTGCATGTAAGCTGGCTGCCACCAAGCTGCTACGGCCTCGTGGCTGCTGATCCTGGCTTGCACCACTGCTCCATTGCCACACCACTGCCAAGAGGCTGCTGCACGCCTGCACAACAACAACATGCACACAAGGGGACATGTGCACAAGAGCACACACCTTACTGATGAAGGACGCACCCACGACGTTCATCTGCAATCAGGCAGGCAACACAGATGTGGTGGAACGTGACGCTATATAGATGAAGCGCGACTGGTGTTGCGTGACTGCTACCACGAAAACGGCGGCTGCACCGCACTGCGACATCGCACCTGGCATAGTGTACGAGTGCAGTCCGGATCCTGCAAGCCTGCGAGCGTGCAAGCCGGCAAACCTGCAAGCCACGAGGCGGCAAGACACATCGCACATCGCTCAATTGCCAGCCGAAGCCACTTACCACCACTAGCGTGCAACGGGCCCTCGTCTGTGGCAGCCACCAGCCAGGCCTTGCCAGTTTCTCGCCGCCTGATCCCGCTTGAGGAAGCAATATGTGTGCTGCCTTGTATCCTAAGGGATGAACGGTGCCGCCGTTAGAACTGCTCTACAACACGCAAACTTCGTCACTCGCAAGCTTCGCGATTCACTAACTTTGAAAGTTCACTAACCAAGATAGCGCTTATCCAGACTGTGCTAGGCCTTGTCGGGAACGTACTGCGATGTATTGGCAAAGGCTTGCGTCAAGATTGGCCTTAGTAGGAGGAATGAAGGTGGCTTGCACGCTAGTGGTGGCCCGTTGCACGCTAGTGGTGGTAAGTGGCTTTGGCTGGCAATTGAGCGATGTGCGATGTGTCTTGCCGCCTCGTGGCTTGCAGGTTTGCCGGCTTGCACGCTCGCAGGCTTGCAGGATCCGGACTGCACTCGTACACTATGCCAGGTGCGATGTCGCAGTGCGGTGCAGCCGCCGTTTTCGTGGTAGCAGTCACGCAGCACCAGTCGCGCTTCATCTATATAGCGTCACGTTCCACCACATCTGTGTTGCCTGCCTGATTGCAGATGAACGTCGTGGGTGCGTCCTTCATCAGTAAGGTGTGTGCTCTTGTGCACATGTCCCCTTGTGTGCATGTTGTTGTGCAGGCGTGCAGCAGCCTCTTGGCAGTGGTGTGGCAATGGAGCAGTGGTGCAAGCCAGGATCAGCAGCCACGAGGCCGTAGCAGCTTGGTGGCAGCCAGCTTACATGCAAGAGCCAGCTGACATGCAGCAGCCAGACTCCAGCCTAAATGATCGCAGTAGATGGATGTGATGTATGTAGTTGGATGTAGCAAACATAGAGAAGGTTATTTATGCTCGTGTTAGGCACTGCTGTAAGCATCATGCACGTTCCTACAATCCCTGCGTCGGTCCCTGCACTCGTCCCTGCATCCGTCCCTGCACTCGCCCTTCGTCCCTGCATTCGTCCCTGCGTCCGTCCCTGCATTCGTCCCTGCGCTCGTCCCTGCACTCGTCCCTGCGCCCGCAATCCCTGCACTCGTCCCTGCGCTCGTCCCTGCACTCGTCCCTGCGCTCGTCCCTGCACTCGTCCCTGCGCCCGCAATCCCTGCACTCGTCCCTGCACTCGTCCCTGCACTCGTCCCTGCGTCCCCAATCCATCCTTGCGTCCATCCCTGCGCTCCACCTCCATCCCTGCATTCGTCCCTGCGTCTCCAATCCATCCCTGCGTTCGTCCCTGCGTCCCCCATTCAATCCCTGCATTCGTCCCTGCGCCCCCCCCTCCATCCCTGCATCCGTCCCTGCGTGAACGCCACGGGCCGCCGAGCCTTAGCCTTTGATTTTTTAGACCTGATTTCTTTTGGGATGGAATCCTTACATCACAAGCTACCAACTGGCTAAGTTTCAGTCCATTTGGACAAGGTTGACAAAAGCGCTGGGAAAAACGCAGGGACTAATTTGTAGGAGTGATACAATCCTGTAAGATCATAGTGTTGCTACAACTATTGCACATGGATTGACTTGCAACATGTTGAACGACTTGAAAGCTGTGCACATGCAGGAGTATCCTATTGGCGATGAGCCTCATGGGAGGCTATGCAACAAGAGCAACAAAGAAGAAATTTCAAAGTGGCCTGCAGCGGAATTTGCAGCGCTCGGGGCTGTTGTGCTTGCCCTTGAGGTCGAGTTTGAAGGAAAACTGCCCCCGTGTGTCACATACACTAACGTGGATAAAGTCATGCAACAGTGAGTGCACGCTTGTGGCTCAAGCTTGAATACCGTGGCATGTCCCATCTAGCATGTCTCACATGGTAATGCATGTGCTTTTGCACCTGTGTATTTGTCATGCTATTATGCAGTGCTCTTCGCAACAAGCGTCGCACCGTCAACGTATGGGCCAAGAATAACCCCAACAAGCTGTGCAGCAGCCAGATTGCCAAAGAGACCGAGGCCTACAAGAAATATGTCATCCTCCGCTGGACCAAGGGCATCAACTTCGTGCCGCCTGAGTGGGGAGTAGAGTATAAACGTGGCCGGGACTTTTGGCAAGCCCGTGAGTAACTTTGTACATTGGCTACACACCCACACCACACATGCAGTCAACCCAACACTCTAACCCACCACCACCCCGATCTACACCACCTCACCGCAGGGGAGAAGACGGTGGAGGACCAGAGCACAGGCTCAGCGCCCCCTGTGAATGGGATCACTAACCCGGTAAGGGACCATGGCAGCCCCCAGACCCAGCACCCAAAACAGCTGCTGATAGGAACAACACACCAACCCTGCATATGGGCTGAGCACCTCTTCACCCAAACGGACCCCACTACCTGCTGCCCACACAGGTACCCCACATCCAACCTGGCGCCACAGGTGGTAATGGGGAAGGATACCCACCCCTACCGCAACACGATGCCGACCTGCCAGGTAGACCAAGACTGCCAAGAGTGGTACCCTGCCACACACCAACACCATGACAAACACACCAACATGAACTCATGGCGAGACCTGCATGGTGCCGCAGACGCCGTTGGGGGCATGATGTGGAGCAACCCTGTCGCGCATGGAGAAGCGGCCGCCATGAGGGGCCTGCAGGTCGGAAATGGTTCCCCTGTCAAATTTGGTTATGCTGCGATATCTCTGACCTGCCTTAACTCGGATCACCACCACTGCAGGTTGCGCCATACAGCGCCGAGCGTCTGGCATACCGGCCAAACAGAGGTCTGGAGCGTCCTGCCAGCAGCCGCAACTTGGGACAGCGACTCCTGGAGGCCACAGGTGCTGACTCAACTTATACAGGGCTAGGGGCTGGCGGTGAGGCACCTCCACGCGGTGGCCCTGGTAACAATCCGCGTTGACTTCGGTCGCACGGATTGGCTAAGCTACCTCACCACCGCACCCAGCGGTATATAAATTGGGATGCAACGGGAAAGCCTTCCCAGGCTTGAACGGGCACCGCTTTGTCCAGCGGAATACAAACGAGGTCCGGGTGCCGCACACGACCGCTGCGGGTCACCGAGCTGTTGTGGAGTTGCTGGCGTCGTCAAGGAGGGAGCAGAGCTACCTCAACGCGGGACGTTAGCTGACAGCTGAAGTTTGGACTTTTGGAGCCTGAACTTCAGCTTTTAGTGCGACATCCGGCGGACAAGGCTGGAATTGCTCTCGTCAACGAGGAGAAGAGATAAGGCCAGCTGCCGAGTGCACTAGTCTTTGCTCCTCTCATGCCTCTTTGTTTGCCTTGGGTGCTAGCTGTGGTCTGTGGCTACAGCTAGGGCAGCTTGGTGGGGACATGTCCAGCCTGTGTCCAACGTTTGGAGGTGGGAGCAGGCCGCGCCACAGGCGGAAGCTCCTCCCTTAATGCACGCCGGTTTGTACCGGAGTAGTTTTCTTTCTTTCTTTCTTTCTTACAGGGCTACAACACAGTCAATCAACAAAGGTACAGCTGGTATCCCCACATGACGCCTCCTCTATACATACCCACAGGAACTTCACCCCATAGTGAGGACATGAACCCAGAAGATGCCAGCATGGAGGGCCTGGAGGAACACGAGGTGAGACAGGAGGCCACACCGGTCAAAGCTAGTCCCCAACCACCACACGCTCAACTTGCAGCACCATATACCCACATGGCGGGACGCAACAACAGCCCACACATTAACACACCATCCCACCTGTACCACATCCATAACACCCCCTGCACCACTAGCGCCAGCCTAGACGCACGCTGCTCATGGGGACACTGCTGCAGGCACCAGCCAAGACACCATACACAGCCTCACTCCACACAAACCACTCCCCAGGCCATCACTAAGCACATGCAACCGACGGGTTACATTGTACAGACGCTAGAAACAGACCTTCCACATTACGCTAGCATGTATCCCACAGATAAGAGCGCCACTTACAGGCTAACGTCCACCACTGCCCTGGCCACAGGAGACTGGAGATACTCAACTGAGCACCTGAGCAAGCCGGCCTGCAGGCCTGGGCACCCCAGGAAGGAGAGGCTTGAAGAGGCAGAGGCCGGGACCGGCTGGGAGGAAAACGCAAGAGACGATGGAAAAGCTTTAGATTGGACAGTCCCATGGACTGCCTACCCACCTAAGACAGATAGGGAGGAATTTGAATGGGACGTGAGAGATGGAGAGCTAGGTTGGACACTATACCCAAGCACCGCACGACCCGCCCTCCCCAACTCAAATAGGGTAGAACTGTGCGGCCTGAGCTGCGCCCTCTGCCATGCCAGACCCGGCGAACACCATGCAGCGCTCTTTTGTAATGCCCTTAGCCTTACACGATGGCATGACCAACCGTACGACACAGAGATGTCAGCTACACATGCAGTCATGCAGGCTGACAGGCAACATGCTGCTCAGCCCCACCACAACCACCTGCCAGCCCTGACCGCTGCAGGTTGGCATGACCAGCCGTACGACACAGAGATGCCAACTACACATGCTGCCATGCAGGCTGACAAGCGTTATGTTGATCAACCCCACCACCACCTGCCAGCCCTGACCGCTGCAGGTTGGCATGACCAGCCGTATGACACGGATATGCTAGCTACACATGCCGCCATGCAAGACACCCACCAACAACCGTATCCTCCTCACCACCAACCACAGCCCACACATATCGGGATAATCATAAGACAACAAGAGAAACTGATGAACATGCTCATGCTCACTGTGATATGCACACACTTGCTTACCACTATCTATCAACGCATGAATCACCCCCCAAAGCCAACAAAAAAGGACTCCAAACGTTGCCTCAAGAAGCACAAGAAACTACTCAGCCGTATCAGAGCGACGGTTAAAACCACATGCTACAACCTCATGATAGGGATAGACGGCACTCAAGCAGCCTCTTGTGCCCTCTGCAAGCTGGCCAACAGGTTTCACCTCTCCACACACGGCGCCAACAGCAGCCACCCTTTCACAGTCAATCAGTTCAATAGCACCCTACATGTCTACTGCACCTACCAGGTTGCAGCGAATAGGAATAAAACAGAAAATACACCGTGCACTGTGGACCCCCTATCTGCCGCCCGGGCGGTCTACCTGGCCTGGCTCCTGCTAGCCGCTGGGGATGTCGAAGCCAACCCTGGCCCAATAAACGGGCATTATCAACAGGCCCGGCACAGCTCCGCGTGTCAGATCTACTCCTTGAATAACGCTGCAGGCCACGAATGGGTCACCATGCATGACATTGACCACTTTTACGACAATAGGCTCCTCCAACTAACAGATTACTCCGAACGCAGCGCGTGGCTGATGGCAAGAGGCGCTAGCGGCTACTCGGACGAAGTCATTGAGATGTACTTGCGGGTCCACTATGGCCTAGCAGTACAAAGCATTGCCCAACTGAACCAACCCAATGACTGGACTGCTAACAACCTTGGGAACCTCGCCTGCCAGTACGGCACACACACATTTCTATGCAGAAGGCCAGGCCACAGCATGGCCATGACATGCAAAGACGGCACATGGCACCTAATGGACTCCATGAAATCAACACCGACGCCCATCTCGCGCATCCCTGCTGCAGCCAAGCGGACTATGCACCAGCTCTTTGTCATCACGCCCAACACCCGCTCACGGGAGCAGATACGCCTGTGCGAAGAAAAAGGCATCTACAACATCATTAGCCACGCGGAACATACAAGCAACCACAATCGCAACACCACAGCAGTCGAACCCACCCCACGTAGTAGATAACGACAAAACCGCCAGTGCTAAAGGGTTTAAACACGCGAGGCCGAGCACCGGTGCTAAACAGCTCGAGACCGAAGCCAGCGGCCGCGGAGCGTAGCGACGCGGCCGCTGGCTGAGGTCGAGAGCTGTTTAGCACCGGTGCGAGGCCGAGCGTGTTTAAACCTTTAGCACGCAGCGGTTTTGTCGCTATCTAGTGTAGTGGCGTTTTCAAAGCGTTCGAGCTTCATTTAGCGCGGCGGAGCCGCAGTGGCTACGTCTCTCACATTTGGTGTGACCTTTTGAATACTCAACGCTGCCCATCCATTCCTATCTTTTATTCCTTGATGTCGGGAGTTTATCTAGGGCCCACCCTTACACCTTCTGACAACGACGACGACGACATCGACTACGACGATGATATTCCCGGAGATGTCGACATTGGTGTGTTCAAGCTCTTACCCTCCTTGCCTCTTCCCGCTTGTCCTGCTGGCGCTGGACTCAGTGGCGCTGGTCCCAGTGGTGAGACATCTGAGGTTACTAACTCGAACCGCTAGTTGCGCGCCTTGGTATTGCTTGTAACCTGCGTCCTTGTCATGTTTCCAGGTCCATCTTTGGTCGCGTTACGAGCTTCGGTTGCATTGGGCCCTCCGACCGTAACTCCTCCTCCAGGTAATTTGCGTGTTGCTGAATGCGTTGATGCTCCTGCTGCTTGCGTACTATTGTTCAGCCTATGTCGAAGCTTGTTTTGCATGTGTACTGCTATCTGAACCATCCGGTTTCCAGCTGTTGCAGGCGGACGAGGCCATTGCTAAAGCCTACCAGCACAGCCGTGACAACCCAGCGAACCATGCTGAAGGGCACCGCCACATTCTTTCTTGATGCCGCAGCGACCAAGAAGTATCCCGATGCCACGGATGTGCCTGCCTCCTTCCTGTTGCTCATGGCTGAGTTTGTCACCCACCCTTTCTCTACTATCCCTGAACAGACGCAGCGTGTGTACGATTGGGTCAACATGTGGGAGATGGACTTGTGCACGCTGTTCTGTGCTTACGCTGCAGGTAAGCATGATGCGAAATTGCTGGATTAGGCATTTCTGTTCTCCTTGCCTCTTGCCCAGTGCCTGTGCACCTGGCCACGCATCTTGCACTTTTGTTTGTGATATCACCTGTGTTATAATTTGTGTGTTGTTGCAGATGCAGATGCGTAACACCAAATCTAAAGGTGGCGCAGCCTGCCCCGGTGGTGCAGCCTGCCTCGGTGGCGCAGCCTGCCCTGGTGGCGCAGCTTGCATCCGTGGTGCAGCCATTTCAGGTGGCATCCCACTCTGCTGTCTATGGGCCGTATGAGAGTGCCGCTACAGGTGAGGGTGGTGCTGGGGAAGGGGCTGGTGCCTGGGGCCATCTTGTGTCACTGTGCAATGACAACTTTTGTCATGGGATGGGAGGGGGTTGCTCGCGCTGGGCAAGTACCAGCCATGTTTTCCCCACCTGCAAGCGCAAATGCTCCTGCATCATTTGGTGTGCCTATGTCTTCTCCTTGGTTTGGAAGCTATCCACCACCTCCTAGCCCTGCATCTCCTCCCTGGTCCTATCCTGCTATGCCTAGTGGCCATGTAGCTTGGTATCATGTTCCGCCTGCGCCCATTTGCGGTGAGTCGGCCATGTCAGCACCCATGCAGCAAATGGTGCAGCAGATGGGTCAGTTCTCTCAGCAGCTCACCACCATGTAGCTACAGCTTCAAATGAGCAGCTTCAGCATGCAGCTGCAACAATTGCAAAACATGCAGTCTAAGGAGGACTGATGATCATGCTTGCGCGGAAAGGTGATTGAAGTGGGAGATAGGCAGGATCTTGTGCAATGTCATGTTATGGTCATGGAACGTGGTTAGCACCAAAGATTGATGAGAAAAATGTCGCTAGTTGAAGAGCATAAGGTTATGTGGTATTAGCGCTCACTTTTTGATTTGTGGCTGTTAGTTGCTTAGGAGGCTGTAAACAGAGATGCGCTTTTTAGGTTTGTGGCTGTTAGTTGCTTAGGGGGTTGTAAACAGAGATGCACTTTTTGGGTGTGTGGCTCTTAGTTCAGCAAGGGCCTCGTACTAAACGTTTTAAGGATAGGGCTGCTAACCTTTTTAAACGCGTGAAAACGCCACTACACACAGTTACAGCCCAGAACCTAGCTCATCCCTACATGGAAAGGCAATACGAAGAGTGTTGCCTAGTGCATGCTTTCAACATGGCCATGGGAAAGAAATGCATAGATTACCATGCAGTCATCAACCACTGCAAGCAACTAGCAGAGCACCTACAACACCTTGCACAAGCAGCACGAGACATAGGGCACACCGTACACACCTTCAAAACTGAGCACATCTACCATGCGAATGGTAAGTTCTCATCTGATACACTGAACCACTACCTCTACCGCAAACACCAAGAGCTACACACGTACCTGCACCCTGCCTCAACCTACCTGCCCATCCAGAGCATCACCCCCGAGGTGATCACAGCCGCTATTGCAAGTACGGGCGCCACATGCAACGATGCTGTCATCCTGCTATCCTACCAACACGCTACAACCATTAAGCACACGCAACAAGGGTGGCACCAGCTGGACTCATTCAACCGCATGCCCAAACCACTCTCCACACCTGACGACTGGGGCAGCCTCCAAGGCAACCTGCTCACCATCTGCACGGGCAATGTGAGACACACAAGATTCATTAGGAGGGAAATCTGGATAGCGGACCCGCTGGAGGCCGCCACACCATCGGCGCTAGCAGGACACTTCCGAGATCATCTGGACCCGATAGATCTCACCACAGACCACACAGAGGCAAGAGGGACCCCCGGCCCCTTGCACGTGACCACCGCCGAGACCAGCTGCACAACCGATAGCACACGCAGGGAGACAGCAGAGGGCATCCCCCCACACGACGAGCCTACCCGGCTGCGACAGCGCCGGGACACACCCACGGTCACTCTCCGTCCGCAAACACGTATCCATCGACCCACTACGCCCCTCGACAACGCCACCGACGCTGCCAACAAGCGCGTTCGAGCCACCAAGAGACACGGTAACGACACACACACTCAAACCCTCATGTTCAAATATCTCTGCAAACGCACCGTTGAGACCCACAACACTGGGCCAGTGTCCACCATAGACGAGACACCTAAACCCACGCCAGACATCGACCTAGGTACGAACCAACATCACAGCCCCCCACCGCCACCCACCCCCAACCGGCAACACATCACCCTCACGACCTTCAACGTCAGAGGCCTACACAGATCTAGAAACGAAGTTCTGAACCTTGTGCACAGCCAAAGCCCGGACATCCTGATCCTTACTGAAACCATGACCCAACCCAGGAGCAACAACCCTAGCTCTGGCTGGCTAAAGAGGGTTATGCCCAACTATACTGTCCACCGCCACCAAGGCCACAGCGAAGTCCTCATTGGCATCAGACATGATCTAGCCATCCAGATGCAAGCTACCATGATACAACCGTGCACAGATGCGGATGTAAGCACCCGCTGCGTTATCCTGAGCCTCCGCCAACGGCAAAGCGAAGAGCTCACACTCGTTGCCACGTACTGGCCCTCGGGGAACAACGACGACGCGCTCCCATTACGGAGGAAGATGCAAGAGCATATACGAACAGCCACTGGGCACCTGCCCGGCTCACTCATCCTGGCGGGAGATATCAATGCCACAATGAAAACAGAGGATCGCTCCGAGCACACCGAATACACACAAGACAACATGATGAGGGAGTTCGCAACAGAGATGCGCCTGTCCGAAGCTGATCCCGGCGACCGGGCCTGGACCTACCAACAACCGCACTGCAACAGCCGCATCGACGCCATACTGACGCGCGACGCAAGACACGGCCCTGTACACCGCACGCACGTCGACACGAACGCATATCTTAGCGACCACAGACCACTCACCGCCACACTCAGTACAGCCCGACTGGGCATAGACCTGGCAGCCCCACAAAAACCTCAGAAGCACAGCCACACCATCCTTACCACCCCCATTACCAATAAGGACAGGGAAGCCTACCGCCTGGCAGTGCAACAACCCAGCTCAGGTGCCCCACAACTGCACGCACACCTGACAACTTACCTTGCTCCCATGTACACTGATGCTATCCACTTCCTGACCACGATTGACAAGGCCAACCCCCAACAACCACAGCGCCTAACGTTGGTAGCAAGCCTCCCAGCCAGGGAAGCTGTAGACACCGCAGCTACCATGCTCACAACCCTACTGCAAACCTGCAGGACGACAGCTATCAAGACGTGCAATACTAAGACCCTAACAAGGGGGGGCCAACACTACCAACGCAGGACCATGTGTAGGATTAGACAGGCACTAGGCAAAAAGCTCAAAACCACCAGAGAACTCAGCCGGAAGGCTAGAGTGTTTTTCAAGCAAAACAACGTGCACCCAACCATCGATGAACTTATCCCAGAGACAGATACGACAAATGCGGAAACAAGGGAGGCGGTACAAGCGCGCCAGGGCGACGACACAACCGAAAATCACGTGCAGGCCGCGCTCGCCCAGCTGACCAACTCGTACCGCGACCAAATTCACAAGCTAGACGACGACGACTCCGCACTCGCCATCGCCAAAGCCCGTGTCAGAATGCAACAACGAATAAGCACCCAGCCTAAGAAAGCGAACAAATACATCCTACGCCCGTCCCGCACCGATCACAAAGGCCTGCAGGCGCTAGCCGACCCCACCACCAACAAGATATGCACGGCCCCGGCCGACCTGAACCGGATAATCACCGAGGCCTACAGACAAAAGCTCACGCCGCCGACCCCCAAAACTGGCAACTACACAAACACGCAGACTCGAAACTACCCGTGGGCCCGCGCCAAAGCGGACGACCCTTTCACGATGCACACCTGCCAAAACGTACATTGGCTACACACAGCCATCATGGACAAGGCAGGCTTCCAGGAATGCCTCAGCAGGCTGGCAGGAGGCAAGGCCCCGGGACCAGACGGCATTGAGAACGAGATCATCAAGATGCTGCCGTGGGAGATGACGGACACCATACACCAGCTGTTCATCATCATGTGGGCTACAGGCTGCACACCAACCACGTGGAAGACCAGTGACACATGCCTGCTCTACAAAGACAAAGGGCAAGAAACGGACCTTAGCTCCTACAGGCCTGTGGGCCTAGCCAACACCGTCTACAAGCTGTGGACCAGCCTCATAACTAAGATGCTTTCTGAGTATGCTGAAGCCAATGGGATGCTCAGCAAGAACCAAGCTGGGTTCCGCTCCCATAGGAACACTACACAACAGCTACAGATGCTTGTCATGGCCTTTGAAGATGCTAAGCTGGCTAAGGCAGATATCTACGCGCTCCTGGTCAACTTCACCAGTGCGTTCAACACCACCTGCCAGGACAAACTACTATGGATCATGCACGACCTAGGCTTCCCCACGGACGCGACGGACGCAGTGAAGGACCTATACACGGGCGCTACAACGCGCTTCAGAACTCCCTACGGCCCCACTGACCCGGTACCCGTGGACCGGGGCACCATCCAGGGCGACTCCTTATCGCCCTTCCTATTCCTCATCTACATCGAACCCCTCCTACGATGGCTGCAAGTAGGCGCGAGGGGCTACAAATTCAAATCAGCGACGGCCGACAGCGGAGAGCGCGCCACTGTCAGCAGCATTGACTATGCCGACGACATTGCGATACTCTGCAACACCCTCCGCAACCTCCGCTGCCAAGCGGACAAACTCTCAGCCTTCTCGGACTGGGGTCACCTCATCATCTCACACAGTAAAACCCTCGCAACAGCGGCGCTCCATCACTCGATCGAAACCGGCATGTGCAGCAACGCGGCCGAAGCGGATAAGTGGGCCCGCCAACAACTCCAAACTGTAAGCTTACAAGGGAAACCCGTCACATACCACCGCCCGACCTCACCCTTCACCTACCTGGGTGTGCTCATCACCATGACGCTGGACTGGAAACCACAACACACCGCTATGATTACCCAGCTACGCCAAAAACTAGAGAGACTCAGACGCTCCTTTGCTAGCGCTAGACAGGCCATACACATCATCCGCACGGCCATCATACCCAGTCTAGCCTACAGCTTCTGCGCCGTGCCCTGCACCCCAGGGGACCTTGAGCTATATGACAGGTCCATTAATCAATGCGTTAAGCTTAAACTCAGACTCCCCCTGGGAACGCCCAACGCCATCGTCAGAGAAGACGCCGGGAAACTAGGCATGGGCATCAGCTCCACAGCTCAGGAATACCACGCTCGCAACACAACAGCCCTCACACAAAGCCTCCAGTCCACAGATGTGACGCACGCCCACATCTCAAGGAGCATGCTACACAAGCAAATCACATGGCTCAATACCCTGGCCAACACTCAAGGACACCGCATGCTCACCCTCTTCCACCATACCCTCAGGGCACGGCAACTAGTCTATACCTCACTAGCCGGGCTGGCAGCCACGGAAGGGGGACTACCCCTCTACCCCGAGGAATGCCACACACTCGGCCGCCTCATCACGCAAGCCAACAGTTCTCATGCACACGATGTCGTCAGCGCCAGCATCACCTGCCTCAAAAGCCTAGGCATTACCAACGCATGTGAGCTCAGCTGCGAGGGCAACACACACATCATCACGGGTAGCATGCTCACATCGAAATACGGGAAAAAGGTCAAACAGAAACACATTATCGCCCTCAACAAACTTGCGGCCATGGCGGCCCAGCCCTCATGCCCTGACGCGACCGCAACGCGCACCATCCGGGACAGCCGCAACACATCACTCACCCTACCGCCCGCCCAACGCAAAATCACACCCTGGGCCGCGGGTCTCACGGAACTTGCGCCCACACCCGCCGTGCCAGACACCAGAACCCGCTATATGGATATGAAAGCGTATGCGGCCCTGCAAGCAACGCAACCAGCAACGGCGGACCGGGCCGCAGCGGCACCCGCAGTCCATGATGCCACCAGGACGAGCTCACGACTGCTGAAACGAGAGCAACGAGCAACACAACCGCCCCCGACGAAGCCCACTCTACCCAAGGCGGGCACGAAACGGAACAATGAGGGCAGACAGACCCAAACTATCCCGCAGGATATAGTGCGCATAGTAGGCCTTGACCTCCCAGGACTCTCCAGCTGGAAGGTGGATAAAGCCTGCCGTTGTAAACCCAAGAACCTAGGCTGCATACTAGGGGCCATGTACGGCCACCAAGAGGCCATTACCAGCATAGATGGCTGGCAATGGGACGGCATCAACAAGGAAAACTACTACAAGGTGCATTGGAAGCCCACAGTCATAGATAGATGGGCATTACCACTATGTGCAGAAGAAGGCTATACACCCACACACATAGAGACCATCAGCAGGGAAGAGGCTAAGGACGTGTGCACCTGTGAGCTGTGCTGGCTACCAAGAGGCCCAACGTGCCACAACTGCAAGAGGGCCTACCACCCAGCCTGCCTTGAGGAAGCCCACCTGTCAGGACACAAGGAACCAGGATACTGGCTGTGCCCTATATGCAAGTTCGGCAGCAACGACTTCAAGACTACCATGCGTCAGTCAGCGCACTCGGACCTCATACGAGTACACTGGCACCCCACTCTCGAACCGGCGCCGCTCATCACGGCACACCTGGACTACATAGCAAAGCGCAATGACTACGACGAGGAAAACAGGCAGATACAAGAGGCCAGACACGCGAGGCCCGACACGCACCTGCCGGCCCACACCCGACAGGGACTACCGGACCCGCACACCTGGCTACCCCGGTGCACCAACCTGCACTCGAAGGCCACCTTCCACACCTACCCCATCAACCCGCAGACGGACATCGTCGGGACGGGCAATTGCGAAACCTTCCTCCAACTTCACCCCCACATGACCGACCCCGCGATGAGCCTCAGCACGGGGGAGCCCATTATGCCACGGCACGACTTAGTGCAACACGTAACTGTCCACGACGAGTCGGGTCGCACAGCTGGCCTCCTGACAAAAGACCAACACCAACATCTACACGCTTGGCTACAAGACACACGCAACCTGGCCACAGAGGTAGTGGCCCTACTAAGGAGACAGGACGCACAGAGCAGCCACCACCCCATGAGAGGGGCACAAGACAAAGCCCTTAACACCCTACACGCCACACGCAGCTTTCCAAGTACCGTCCAAAGATGGGCTGATTTACTCACAGTTAGACCAGAAACCACCACCTATTGGAGCCCTGACATCAACGACACGGCCTTTGGGGCACACCACAACTGCCTACTGGTACGCCACACTGGCTTATCCACATGGAATGTACCGGCAGACGATGCAGTGGCACTGAAATGCGTCAACCATGCTATACACTCAGCTACACAGGAGGAGGCCATGGCAACCATCATGCTGATCCCTGGGAAAAAGGGCATCTCCTACCCTAAACACATTGACACCCTGCGGCGCTACCCTGAATACTGTCAGCACCTGGCTAGCATACCCCCCACCAAGACCAGATGCTCCAAGCCAGGCAAGCACGCCAACCTCCACATCTACGTCATCTGGAATGCAGCGGGACAACAACTTGTCACCAAAGGCAATCCCCAAGGATGGCTGGCTAGCACTGCCACTGCCCTCCACCCACAACGGGACACACACCCAATCCGCATCAGACCAACGAATCAAAGCCAGCCAGCCACACCCCCTAGCAGCTGCATTAAGACCTCGGGGGCAGCCCCAGCGAGCGTCGGGGCGGGGGTTTATATCCCGGAGACCAACGTCCTCATCACCGTCGCCCTGGACGACCCAGAAAGCAACACCATCAACAAGGCGGAACTCACGGCGATACACGCGGCACTCACAGCGGGGGCCAAACGCATCGCCACCGACAGCCTCTGCTCTATCTACCAGATCCGCCGAGCCCTCGCTAACCCGATGTCGCTCATCACACACAGGCACAACGACATCCTGACCGCTATCGCTACCCTCATCATCGATAGCCCCGTCACGATCCACTTCTACAAAGTCCGGGCCCACTCGGGAATTATCGGCAACGAAGGCGCCGATGCCCTCGCCAAGCACGCGGCGTTACACCCAGAGCTGGCCAACACCCCGGCCTACCGCCCGACCACACGGACAGAGACCAACACCTGGCTCAACAACGAAGCCGATGGCAACACCCCCGCCCCACTGCCGGATTGCCGCCACAGCGTGAGAGCACACATGCACCGCAGGCACAGCCTCGGTCTCGCCAATCAAGACAGTATCTACTACCAGATGTCCCAGGAGATCACCAAAGCCGCGGCGAAAGGAGCCGGCGAAAGGGTGATGACCGACACGAACATCTCCATACCCGCGCAACGAACTGCCCTTCTATATCTGAGGTATAGGGAAAAATATAGGCGTCCTTATTTTCTCATAATGGGGAGTTGGATGGCTAGGGGCAAGGGGTCTACGGCTCCGGTACTCAGAGCTTACAATCGCATACGTCATGGCCTGATGCTAATTTGACCATGCAGACGTCGATAGCCTGACGAGTTGCACGAAATGAATAACAGAAATCAATCGTTGCACCATTCCAATGCCAAGCCATTCCAAAGCCAAGCATGAATGGCATAGGGTGGGACATGGCTGCTTGTGGGGTGGCTGCAGTCGGGAGAAGAATAGCTCGCCACATGATGGCTGCCAAAGGGGAGGCGGTGCTGCCTGCGGGGGCAGCAGGGGCAACAGCTGCAACACTGGCAGCAGCATCAGGAGCGACAGCATCAGCGGCAGCAGCAGCAACAGCGGCAACACTGGCAGCAGCGGCAACACCAGCAGCGGCAACACCGGCAATAGCAACAGCAGTAGCAGCAGCGGCGGCGGCAGCAGCGGCAGCAGCAGCAGCAAGAGCGGCGGCAGCATCAGGAGCGACAGCATCAGCGGCAGCAGCAGCAGCAGTGGCAACACGGCAACACTGGCAGCAGCAGCACACCGGCAACACCGGCAGCAGCAGCAGCAGCAGCATCAGCAGCAGCATCAGGAGCGACAACATCAGCGGCAGCAGCAGCAGCGGCAGTGGCAACAGTGGCAACGCGGCAACACTGGCAGCAGCAGCACAGCGGCAACACCGGCAGCAGCAGCAGCAGCAGCATCAGCAGCAGCATCGGCAGCAGCATCGGCAGCACCATCAGGAGCGACAGCATCAGCGGCAGCAGCAGCAGCGGCAGTGGCAACAGTGGCAACACTGGCAGCAGCGACAGCAGCAGCAGCGGCAACACCGGCAGCAGCAGCAGCAGCAGCAGCAGCAGCGGCAGCAGCGGCAGCAGCATAAGCATCTGCAGCATTAGGAGCGACAGCATCAGCGGCAGCAGCAGCAGCGGCAGTGGCAACAGCGGCAGTGGCAACACCAGCAGCGGCAACACCAACAGTGGGCAATACCGGCAGCGGCAGCAGCGGAGGCAGCGGTGGCAGCAGCAGCAGCAGCATCAGCGGCGGCAGCATCAGCGGCATCAGCAGCATCAGCAGCATCAGCGGCGGCAGCAGCAGCAGCAGCAACGGGCACAATCAGGGATGGTGTTGAAGCAACATGTGAACAAGCATCAGCAAGTGGTGGCAGAGCAGTGCACGGGACACTACATGGTGGGTGGCAAGGTGTGGGTGGCAAGGTGTTGTAATGGTAACAGAGAGCGCAGCACTCACTTAGCACATAGATGCACATGGCAGCACACAGCAGCTTGGGCTTGTTGTAGTACGCGTCATGGAGATGACGAGTCGATGGTCTGATGGTAGAGTTGGGATGAACCTCCAACTGCACAGACTATAGTACATGAGCACATGTTGAAATGCTGCAGCACATAATATTATGCACGGGGCATGTATTGCAACAGATATAGGCTGCTCTACATTCCCGCTACTGCACTTGCTGCCACGGTGTCTGCTGCAACACCGCTTGCAATTCTCACCTGATCAGGATACGTTTGTCCCCGTAATGGGGAACTTCTTGTCGTTGAGCGTCGGAACTTATAGGTGGACTTAGTTGCAGAGATAGTAGCGGGGTCGCTGGGGCAAGACTCCCTCGCTGCTGATGGGCTGTGATTAAGGGCTGTGATCAAGAGAGCAAGCCGACCGCCACCCACCTTGACCATTGACAACGACCACACGTGTGCCGCTTGCATACTTGACGCTTACATACGCCGCTTACATATGTCGCTACGTTGACATTGGCAATGGGTTGACGTTGGAGCGAAACGATTCTGCCAATAGCCAGGGTGGGCGCCACGGCTTGCCACAGAGACACGACGAGAACAGCGAGGTGGCATTGGTAACGAGAAGGCTGAGGCTCGAAGTACGGTGCGGCTATGGTAGATTAGCTCCCAGGTGCGTAACTCTGCTATCTTGCTAGCTGTTGCAGGGGCGCCACTGCTCGCTGCTGGGTCGCTGCCGCATGTGATAGTTGAAGCTGACTTGCGGCCACCTGACAATTGCGTAGCATTTTCACGTGGCTGCCTGGCTGTGCGGTTGTGCGGCTGCCTGGCTGTGCGGTCTCTGTCGACTTGACTGTGGTTGACCTCATCTTGACCTCCTTTTGAACCGGTCACACGTCAGTGGCAGCGCAAGTCGTGCAAGCCGCACAATCTGTGCAAGCCGCGATAGCGTGCAAAGCAGTCGGGTAGAATTAAGCCCAAGTTGGGGTAAGGAATGGCTAGATGAGGCTGTCGGCAGGTCGTCGTGCAAGCCGCATAAGCCGAGCTACTTATAATTGCCAGGCTGGCGACCGGCAAAACATAATGGTCGAGCGGCAAATGATAATGCTCCAGCGGCAAAGTGCACTTTTTGATAATGCTCCAGCGGCAAATGATAGCGTTGGTCCAGCAACTGCGTTGCGATTGCGTTGTTCGTAGTGCTGGTCAACGTAAGATGGGGGCGGTCAACGTGGGACGGGTATACTACTACTACTATTGCTACCTCTACGTTGCTCAAGCGACTCTACGCGATAGCTTGGCGGACGTGCTACCTGGCTGGCATGTATACTTATAACTGCCAGGCTGGCGACCGGCAAAACATAATGGTCGAGCGGCAAAGCATAATGGTCGAGCGGCAAAGCATAATGGTCGAGCGGCAAGTTCACTTTTTGATAATGGTCGAGCGGCAAGCACGTTGCGGGGGAGCCTTTGCGTGGCTGCGTCTAGCGGCTGTGTTGAAAAGGGTTGCATACAGTGTTGGTCAACGGTGGCGGTTACGGGATTGGGGAACCTCAGATATACCTGATAATCGCCGTTACCTCTCGCATTATGCGAACTAATGGTCTCGTCCTCGGCTCTGCTACCATACATCCCTCGGCTACGCCTCGGGATGTATGTCCGCGCCACCTCGGCCTCGACCATTATTTTCGCATAATGCTCTCGGACCGCCAATTATCTACTACCTACCGTACCGGCGGGCTCTACAACCAAAAGCTGGCCATGCGTTGGAAACGGGCGACCGACGACCGGTGCCCACTCTGCGGGGAAGCCGATAGTGCCACTCACCTCCTCTCGGGCTGCAGCGAGACACTACCGATGGTGCAAGAAAGGCATAACGGGGCTGGCCGCCTCATCGCTAAAGCCATAAGCAAGGGTACCCTAGGCGGTTACATCAGCTTTGCGGACACCGGCAGCTGGGAGAAGGGCGCAAGAGAAGACCTCGACCTCCCTAACGACACACTACACACACCACTTCGAGCACTCGGACTACAGATAGCAGCAACCAAAAACACCACCAGACCAGACATTCTTATGGTGATGCCAACGAAGAAGACGGGCACACGTGGTAAAGCCATTAAACGGGTCATTATTATAGAAATCAAATACTGCTCGGACTCAAGGTGGACGGATCAATTAGACAAGGCACTCAACCAACACACCCATCTAGCTCAAACCATACGCAAGGAAGGCCACATGGTGGAGATTAGACCCATCCTCCTGGGCATAGGTGGCATAACGTATGAAGCACACACACGGCAACACCTCCTGGACGTGGGGGTCTCACAAGATAACACTACCAAACTGTTACACAAGTTAACAAGACACGCGGTGGAGACAGCCCACTCCATTGCAAAGACAAGCTACAGACTCAGGGCTACTAAGAGGGAGGGAGGGTAGGGGGGGCACTTCTTCTCTTGCTGGTCGGTGGGAGCAGGCCGCGCCTCAGGCGGTAGCTCCTCCCTTAATGCACGCCGGTGAACACCGGAGTAGTCTTCTTCTTCTTCTTTTGGCTTCAATGTTATTCACAGCCTATGTGTTGTGAGCCTGTGTGTCCATGCACTATGACATAGGGTTGCAGTGTATGTATCATACAATGGATCACTGTTTGTGTCCAGTGTTGACATGACACGATTGAGTTGGCTGCCATCTAGGTGTGGCTGCTGACCAGCCCAGCGACGAGGCTGCGGAGCCCAGTCTGACAGTACCGCCAGTCATGGTGGAACAGCTCCAGACAATGCTCGGCAGCATGGCACCAGGTTTCGTGGATGCTTATGGTGTACCGGTGAGTTTGTCTTGTGTAATGGATGCCTGGTGTTGTCAATAGTCATATGTCACATGATGATGTCAAGGCAACCACGTGTTTGCTCTGCTGGTAAGATGTCCTGTATGGCATGATGCCTTGTATGGTGTGATGGAGACATGATGGCATGGTATCCTATGTGGCAACCACGTGTTTGCTGTGTAGGAGGCTACAGTCAGGGCCTCCATTCAGGGTGTACTGGACACCAAGCTTCACAAGTTTCAGGTCAGTGAGCTTGTCTTATGTCTGTGGGGTTTACCTGCCGTGATATGACTAAAATACATGCCTTGCTTGTTGTAGGCCCTCCTAGCTGAGCTGATGGAGGGTGTCCACAAGGACCTCGAGGCCAAGACCAGCGTGGGCCAGCAGCAGGACCTTGACCCAGGACACCAAGCTGGAGAGACCCAGCAATTGGGGGCAGAGGGGGAGGGGGAGGACTGGATGGAGGGGGCTGGTGAGGGGGAGGTGATCGAGGAGGGGGGGCTGAAGGCGGTCGAGGAGGGGGGGGAGGGGGAGGGGGAGGGGGAGGGGGAGGGGGGGGGGGGAGGGGGAGGGGGAGGGGGACAAGGTGGCCGAGGATGGGGTGGAGGGGGAGGAATCACGTAGCAGTGACCCTCAAGACGAACTGAACGAGCTCCTGGTTCAATCTCAGGCCAAGCAGAAGGGGGGTGGGCTTCTAATCTAA
Source organism: Haematococcus lacustris (assembly GCA_030144725.1). Classification (NCBI taxonomy): domain Eukaryota; kingdom Viridiplantae; phylum Chlorophyta; class Chlorophyceae; order Chlamydomonadales; family Haematococcaceae; genus Haematococcus; species Haematococcus lacustris. The sequence goes on along the minus strand of JASKMD010000008.1, from coordinate 4,270,382 downwards.
CAACAGTCTCTTGTCTGCTGGTGCTCCTATGTGACATGTGCATTTGTCTTGCATGTGTCTGAAACGCCCTGAGCTGAGTGAAGTGAGTGGTCGATGAACATGCTGACCTGTTGAGGTTCAGAGGTGTTGAATGCTGTAATTGAGACCTTGGCAACCTTACAACATGACAGCTTTGTGGCGGGGCTTTGTCCATTCTCCACTTCGGTCATCTCGGTCCAATGCTCTTCACAATGCAAACAATGTTTTACAATGTCATTCCTGTACCTCCACAATAGCGCCCTGGGCCATGCTATCCTTCAAACGATACATGCACCAGCTGGACAGCGGCTTTGTGTACCCTGTGAACACCACCCCAGCACACCCTTGTAATAGTTTCACCATATTATGAATGACTAATTCACACTCACACACGCCATTAGGTGCTATCACCCCAAGCTCCACCTCCGCCCTCCTAAACCGGCCCACCAGTGGCTTCAGAGCTTGCAACGAAGCATGCCCACCTCCTTCAAGGCTAGTGATCGACAGGCCCATGTACTCAATCTCAAGCGTCTGGAAGCGCCCTGAGCTGAGGGCTGCCACCCCGCTGGTCATGGCCTGCTGATCAGGCTCTGGCAGGGTGACATGGAGGTACGTGATGTTGAGGATCTTGATGGTCTGTGGCAGCAGACTGGTGGCTGTTAGGTGCATCTCTGTCAGGCACAACTTCACGAGTTTGCTGGGGCATGGCTGTAAGGGAGTGGGCACGGGACCCAGGTACACCGTAGACAAGACTGTGAGCCCCAAATAACCCTCCACCCATTCATAGTGACCGTCCTCCACACTGCCATCCTGGATGTGAAGCTCCTGGATGTTGAGGTTCTGTAGGCTGCCCAGAAAGTGGTTGTGGCTGAGGAGCTCCGCCAGCTGTGCATGCTGGCATTGGAAATCCCTGAGACGTAGTGTGAGGCAGTTGGGGAAGCTGGCCATCAGCCTCTCCGCCAACCAGGCCCCCACTGGCAGCTGCTCATAGGTGGGCTCCTCCTTCATGGCCTGCTCCTCGTCGATGTATCTGATCTCCACGCTGTGAACAGCCTCACAGCAGCCAAGGAGCTCAACCACCCCTTCCACTCTGCACCTCATGGTGTGTGGCCCAAGCAGGGTCGCCACGATCAGCTGCAGCGCCAGTGGATGGCGACGGATACGCAGTGCCGCCTGGATGCGAGGGGATAGGTGGTTGGTGATGGACTCTGAGTCGATGTTGATGATTAAACACTCGCAAGTGGCGAGGCAGGACTCGTGGCACTCATTACGTATCAACGTGCTGCCACCATCCTCATGGAACCAGTAGAACTGGCCGTCGCTTTGTATAGCCACCCAGTCTGACGGGTTTGGGCGCCGCGACGTGAGGGCCATCGTGCTTGTACTGCAGTCTGGCCGCAAGGCTTGCACCATGCACTTGCACACACAATGGATATGATGGAGATGCCAATGAACGTAATATTAGGGCTCCATCGCTGAGCTAGGGCATGCAATCGTTGTAGGGAACCTTGGAGGCAATGGTGTTCAAGATATAACAGCATTCAATGTTTACATCCATGGCCATTCATCCTTGGAGTCCGTGCTGTCCATGCAAGCCCACACCTTGTCACTGAAACCCAGGACTAAGCAGCAGGGTGGCAGCATGTCAGTATAACACATAACGTACGATAAACGCCGCACCCGGAGCCATGGCATTCTTCACTGCCCACTCTTGCCATGAATACAAGGAGCACGGGGCATTCCTGAACTCGACCCCTGCACACCCTTTTAAGATTGGAATCACAGCCCTAACCACATCACAATGAATCACCTGGCTTGGCTCCCCCACATCCACCAGGGCCGCCCTAAACCGTCCCACCAGGGGCAATAGGGCTGCTGCTTGTGCACACCCTTTCTTGCTCGTGATGACCATGGCCAGCAACCCTATATCCTGACGCCCAAACCGGCCAGAGCTGAGGTCTGCCACACCCCTGGTCAAGGCCGCCATATTCAGCTCTGGTAGGGCGACGTTGAGGTCAGATATCAGTAGGGTTGTGACTGACTGTGGTAGGTTGCCCACGTCTGTTAGGTGCATCTCTGTGACGCTCAGCTTCACAAGGTTGCAGGTGCGGTCACGTAGGGAGATGGGGAGGGGGCCCAGGTAGGTGGCTATCAAGGTGGTCAGCCCCAAAGCTGGCTCCACCCACTCATAAGGAACATCCCTTTCCCTGCCAGTCAGGATGGCTGTTTGGATGTCCAGATGTCTGATGCGCCCCACAACCAGGTGGTGGCTGAGGAGTTCCTCCAGCTCTGAATGCCGCATTAGGAAAGGCTTGATACCCAACACATGGCAGTTGGGGAAGTTGGACATCAGCCTCTCCGCCAACCAGGCCCCCACTGGCAGCTGCTCATACGTGGGCTCCTCTGCCGTGTTCTCGTCCATGATGAGTCTGATCTCCACGCTCTGAACTGCTTCACAGTAGCCCAGGAACCCAATCACCCCCTCCACTCTGCACCTGGTCATGGTTGGACCCAGTCGCTGCTCCAGGGTCAGCATTAGCGATAGACGCTGCCGACGTCCACTCAGAGCATCCAAGTGGCGAGGTGATAGATGCGAGAATATGGTTTCTGAGTCGATGCTGAGGACCAGGAAGTCGCAGGTCGCCAGGCACGTCTCACGGAACTCTTCGGTGATTGGGCTGGACTCGCTACCCTGACCCGGCCGTATAAAATCACCGCCGCTAGTAACAACGACAGGCTCGGCCCAGTTATGCCCCATCACTGACCGCTGCATTGTCAAACGCCGTGCTGAGGTGTGTACCGGAGGATCGCTTGCGGGCGCTTGCACATGCATGAATTCGATGTTGCAAGTCATGTAGCTCAATATCGACGCCCCCCATGAGGCTTCAAGGTTGGGCTTCACGGTGACTTCAACGTGAGCTTTGGTGAACAGTGTGTGTTTACGTTGGGAACATTCAAACAATACCGATATTTTGAATACAACTTGCATGAGCATCGCCGAGTTCCACGAGCTAATCGAGTTAAATAGCCAAGCCCAACTACAAGCGCCTGTATTCCGTCCTTTCACGTGAAAAACATCCAGCAATGTCGTCTGCAAGCGCCCCATTCCCGGCTGTGTTCACTGCCGGCGACATGAATGGCACATCTACCTCCGGGACAAATGTGCAGTTGTCCACATATGTGGCGGCAATCCTCCCAGTCTTGATCGATTTGAGGGTAAAGCCAAACGAATGTGAAGCACTGGTGCTGGACTACGAACAACGTCAACTTACAACGTGCTATGCAGGATGCCACCTTGGACGAGCCCAGATTGAAGCTTATCACAGGGGTCATGATAACAGGCATAGACCTGGCCAACAGCCCCAACCCTCCAACAGCGGATGCGATGACAGCAGCATTGGTCCCGTGAGTGCTCCATTTATAAGACAATGCCACAGTCTCATAGGGTCATCCACATGCATGCATATATACTGGATGCGTGCATGCACAGGATGGTTGAAAGGGCACGCATCCAGTACAACAACATGAGCAAGGAGGATCAGGACACGTGGGTCGCTTCCTACGTGGCGGCCACTCACAACTTCCCTGGCCTGTCAGCCGTGGGAAAAGAGGGAGGTGGTGTAGTGCCACAAGGCATGGAATGCCTCGCCGAGCTGTACCATGCGTATGAGACGTCAAGTAGGTGCTAGCTAGGCACCCATGAGTACACTAGGAGGCTCACAGCATGCCAATCTTCATGGTGATTGCGAGTGCAGAGGCCCCCATCCAGCTCACACCTGAGCTGAAGAAGACGGTGAAGGCAGTGAAGTGTGTGATCGTCAGCTTGCTAAGTGGCAAGGCACTCAAGGCCAAGAAGCCACGGTCACCCAAGGTGAGTCATGTTACTCATGCAGATGTGCAGGGGGTGAGTTGTGCACACTTGGCATGGGTGTGATTACTCATTGTGTACCCCTATGTGCAGGCGTCTTTGCAGCAGACTCGCACCCCCTCACTCCCATCCCAGACACCCACTGTGTCAAACACAGGGGTGAGTTGACAGGGAGTGAAGGCAACCTTGGCCAGATCTAGTCATTAACAATTGCACTACTGGTGTAATGCAGGTCACCCCCACACCTCCGGTGACTGTGGTTGATGCGCAGCAGGCAGAGGGGACCTCCCCAGCAAAGTACAAGCATGCTTTGCTAGGTATGCGTCATTGTGTGCTGCATGCACATCTCGTACTAGCATGCCACCCAACATGCATCACACAAACTTTGCTTGCAACGTGTTCACAGGGTCATCGGCTGCTGCATCCAAGGCAGTGGCGCCCACTCCCACCCTCCCCCCTCGCATGGCCCCAGCAGCTACGCATGCCCCTAGCATGCCTGCCTCTGCTCCTACCACAGCCCTTGCCCCAGCCCCCCCCAAAGCCCCTCCCCCGGCCCTCTCCCTGTCAAAGACCTCATCCCACCGCCCAGCCTCACCACGCGTGACCCCCATTGCCCCCACCTGCCCCCCAGCCCCACCAGCCCCTACCCTAACCAAGGCGGTGGCGCCCACTCGCACCCCCACCCCTCGCATGGCCCCAGCAGCTACGACTTCACGTGGCCTGCTCACCTCTGCTCCTACACCAGCCCCTGCCCCAGCCCCTTCCACAGTGCCATCCCAAGCCATCTTCCTGGCCAAGAGCTCATCCCACCGCCCACCCTCATCATCCGTCACTCCCCTTGCCACCGCCTGCCCCCCAGCCCACCCAACCCTGACCAAGGCCGCCCTTCAGTCCAACCCAGGTATAGTCTAGGAAAGTCACTGCATGTTGATTTTAGTAGCATGATGGCTTAGGCCTGCGTAGTCCCTCACGCTTGCTGTTCATGTGGATAGGAATTGGTATGGTTGCAGGTGCCCCCAAGGGCGGTGCAACGCCTAGCGCAGGCACAAGAAAGGTGGTGGAGGTAGGAGCATAGGAGCATGGGAGCATGGGTTTGGGATAGACAGCAATTACACGAGCACATACACTTGTATTAGTTCTGACTGTGTGGATGCTATTGCAGGGCGTTCCCCCATACCATGTCCAAGACTCAAGGTTCTTTGACCCAACCACATATGAGCCGCAGAGTATCAACGGCAATGCACAAGACGTGGCCATGGAGTTGATCCAAGTGAGTGGAGTAAACACCATAGATTGACGTGTTAGTAGCAAGGAAGAAGAGTGTGTGCACGGATCGAACAGAGGATGAGAGGTACCATGCATGGTGGTATGTCATTACAGGCTATTCGCTTCAACAACGAAGAGCGAAGGTTCCTGATCGTCCAGAACCATGTGGGACTGGCAATTAGTAAGGGTGACCAGGAGGTGAAGCAGGCAATGGACCACTACCAAAAGGGTGGCGTGATTCTGAAGAAGTTGGACATGTCCCAGCTAGGAGATGCTAGCGTGATCCTCATCCCTTTCAACCCCAACGACAACCATTGGACAGTGGCAGCTGTCTACGTGGATATGCAAAGGGTCGTGTACTATGACCCCATCGCGGTGAGTTGAACATGAGGGGGTTTTGCAGTGTTATGAATGTGATCAGTGCCACGTTTTTCTGAATGCATGCAGCCCGGAACCATTCCCTATACCCTGTGGAGGCAGCTGGAGTCTTTCCTCAAGAAGAATGTCAGGGATGGGAAGTGGCAGTCGCAGAGAGGTGCTTGCCCACAGCAGGGAGATGGTTGGAGTTGTGGCGACCGCATGCTGGTGCACATTGACTACATAACCCAGCAGCGCACGAGGTGAGTCCGCGCTTACACTCGTAGAAACTAGCACATGTAAAGTTCAATATTTTGACATGAAACTTGGTACATAGCATTTTTAGAACATTGTAAGAGTTATGGTGAAAACCTAAAATCGAGGAAAAATCGGGCTGAGGAGATACAGAGTTGTCAGTACTGACAGCCCCCCACGTCAGTGCTGACTGATCCACAGTCAGTGCTTACAACATAACTTTCAGTACTGACTGACCCACTTTCAGTACTGACTGACCCACTTTCAGTGCTGACTACCTAATTATCAGTGCTGACAACCTAACTGTAAGTGCTGACTACCTAATTATCAGTGCTGACTACCTAATTATCAGTGCTGACAACCTAACTGTCAGTGCTGACTGACCCATTTTCAGTGCTGACTACCTAATTATCAGTGCTGACTGACCCACTTTCAGTGCTGACTACCTAATTATCAGTGCTGACTGACCCACTTTCAGTGCTGACTACCTAATTATCAGTGCTGACTACCTAATTATCAGTGCTGACAACCTAACTGTCAGTGCTGACTGACCCACTTTCAGTGCTGACTACCTAATTATCAGTGCTGACTACCTAATTATCAGTGCTGACAACCTAACTATCAGTGCTGACTACCTAATTATCAGTGCTGACTACCTAATTATCAGTGCTGACATCCTAACTGTCAGTGCTGACTACCTAATTATCAGTGCTGACTACCTAATTATCAGTGCTGACAACCTAACTGTCAGTGCTGACTGACCAATTTTCAGTGCTGACTACCTAATTATCAGTGCTGACAACCTAACTGTTAGTGCTGACTGACCCACTTTCAGTGCTGACTACCTAATTATCAGTGCTGACAACCTAACTGTCAGTGCTGACTACCTAATTATCAGTGCTGACTACCTAATTATCAGTGCTGACAACCTAGCTGTCAGTGCTGACTGACCAATTTTCAGTGCTGACTACCTAATTATCTATTACCTAATTACCTATTTTTCAGTGCTGACTGACCCGCTTTCAGTGCTGACCACCTTACATTCTGTGCTGAATAACTTAACTCACTAACTTTTAGTGGTGACTACCTAACTTTCAGTGCTGACTGACCAACTTTTAGTGCTGACCACCTTACTTTCAGTGCTGACTGACCCACTTTCAGTGCTGACTGACTAACTTTCAGTGCTGACTGAGTAACTTTTAGTGTTGACCGACTAACTTTCAGTACTGACTTACTAAACTAACTAACTATGTTGACTTACTAACTTATGGATTGCTAAACACCTGCATGATGCACCATCACTTCACGGGGATGTTCAGCACATGTCTTGAAAGAAAGGCGACAACAACAACAACACCACAACAAGGGGACAATACAACACACAACGAGGTGACTGTCACCACAACTACAAAGTAACAACATAGCTAGGCTGGGCTCCAAGCTCCTGGTTGCTTACGCCACGCTTCACCTACCACACAGCAGCTGACTTCTGGCTGCACACGTCATGCACCACCTGCCTCATGCTAGCTGCTCACGTCATGCGCCACCTAGGTAGCTGCGCCATATGACTTATGGAGGCGGCTACTGACTGAGCCTCCTTGCTGTACATCTTGGCTGTTCCCCTCGGCTGTTTGTTGGCCGCTGCTCCTGGCTGCACTTGGCTGCTGCTCCTGGCTGCAAGTATACAGGGGCTGCATCGTCGCAGTACCACACAACAGTCGACTCATGGCGGCTCGCTCCATGCACAACCTGCCTCATAGCATGCCTTAACGCACGCCATGTTGCACCTGCATGGATCAAAGTGCTATGACCACGATGGGGTGGGGAGTATGGTTGTAGTAGCCTATGAGAGCGCTAGTCCTGTCGCGATACCTCCTGTCTAGTCTGTCTAGTCGCTATACCTCCTGGGCTCCTGACTGCTACTGATGGCTTGGGAGGTGTAGGGGGGTGGGGGGTTGAGGGGGGTGGGGGCCATCTCCAGGCTTCACGGTAGGTAGGGAGGGAGGGGGTTGCATCATAGTGCAGGTGGGGGGAGGTTAGTAGGGTGAGGGAAGTGTGGCGGGGCAGAGGGTGAAGGGTGTGACTACTAATCCTGCAACAAACAAGGGGCATGCAAGCGTTTAGACTGGGTACATAGAGGCACGTAACTGCAAGGTTAGCTGGGGGCTGGGGTTACCATTTGCTGTAGTAGGAGTGTGACCATTCTTGATTGTGTGCCGTTTTACCGTTGGGGAAGGGGAAGGGGGAGGGAGAGGGACGATGATAGTGAGGGAGAGGGAGCTAATAATGGCTTGGGAGGTAGTGCATGCCCAAGACGGGGGCTGCGATGGGGAGGGAAGGGGGTGGGAGAAGGGGAGGAGGGCAGCAGGGGTCTCAAGGCGGAAGGGGGTAATGGCAGAAGGGGGAGCGGGAGGGGAGGCATCAGCTTGGGAGAGATGGGTAGGGAGGTGGTGGGATGGGGAAAGGGAGGAAGTTCTGCTGCGAATGCGAGGTGCGAAGTGCGAGGGCTGACTCAACCTCCTCCCCCGTCTCCTCATGCTGGTTGTTGCTGTTGCTCTTGGCTCCCGCCCAAGGCTTTAGGCTGGTGAGTGAGAGAGGGGTCAGACCTGCAACAAACAAGGGGCATGGGAGGGTTTTGGCTGAGAGCAACGGAAGAGCAACGGAGGCTAGTAGCAAGAGCCAATAAAATGACGGCTACGGTTGCGTAGCGCTGCGTGACTATGTTGCATGCTAAATCAGTCGCGAGGTTCTGCGCTCTTGGCTGCGTAAATGTCTACGGACGCTAGTGAGATCTTGCTACTAAGTGCTGCTAGCGGGGGCTTACATATGCAAGGCTGTCCGCGTGGCTGTGGGGTTGTCGGCAAGGCCGAACGTTGGCTGCATGGCCACCTAGAAGCGTGCCGCGAATTGAGCGTGCCGCGAAATAGCGGCAGTTCGGCTGCTGGGCTGCTCGGCTGAGGGGTGGGGATGCAATGGGGCGGCACGAACCTGCAAATCGGCATGCAAATCAGACATGAAATATGAAAAACTAAACTCTGTGCCCTGTACACAACGTCTAGCGTCGGTGCTCGTCAGGCTAGCTTCGCGACCCGCAGGTAAGTAGCCAAGTCGGGCACCAAGCTCCGCGACCTCCGCAGACAACATCGCAGCCAGGCAGCCACTCTCGCATGCCACATCGCAGCCAGGCAGCCACACTGCAGCCAGGCAGCCACATCTCATCGGCCTAGCCTCCCAGCCATTTTGCAGCCACGTAGCAGGTATTTCGCAGCCACTCTCGCAAGCCTGCCACGAAGCTGCCACGTAGCACGGTGCTTCGCAGCCACTCTCGCACGCAGCTGCAGCTGCCTGGCAGACCTTGCAGACGTAGCAACCAGCCTCGAGATCGCAACGCAATACCTCGCACGCTCAGCCACGCAGCCCACGCAACGAGCTAGCGACGTAGTCTACTTTGACCCACCTCTATGCCTTTGACATGTCGAAACCACCATCTCCGAGCCTGTCCTCCCACATCAGCTCCTACATCTACATCCTCTGTTGGTGAGTGCATCTTGTACCCACCATACATTGCTCCTCCCTTGACAACTTGTCACCCTTTGTTTCGCAGGTCCTCTACACATTCCTTTACCCTCCTTCCTCCTTCACTCCCCTTCCCTGTCCCCCCCCCCGTCCCTCCCCTACCCTCTCTCCCTACCCTCCCCCACCTTCACCACCCTGTACCCTCCCCTGGGATGTAAGCACTGGAGGAGCACAGAAGAGCACGGAGCAAGCGGTGAGTGGCCACCCCTCGCCTTTTAGTGGTCCTCATTTCACAGCCTACACAGCTAGCATGCGCCGTGTTTGCTGCAGGTCTGACGGAGTTTGCAGCAGGTCTGATGGACCCTCCCTTCCTCCCTCCCTCCCTCCCTCCCTCCCTCCCTCCCTCCCTCCCTCCCTCCCTCCCTCCCTCCCTCCCTCCCTCCCTCCCTCCCTCCCTCCCTCCCTCCCTCCCTCCCTCCCTCCCTCCCTCCCTCCCTCCCTCCCTCCCTCCCTCCCTCCCTCCCTCCCTCCCTCCCTCCCTCCCTCCCTCCCTCCCTCCCTCCCTCCCTCCCTCCTCCCTCCCTCCCTCCCTCCCTCCCTCCCTCCCTCCCTCCCTCCCTCCCTCCCTCCCTCCCTCCCTCCCTCCCTCCCTCCCTCCCTCCCTCCCTCCCTCCCTCCCTCCCTCCCTCCCGCGAATTGCTACAGGTCTTACGGTCGCACCTAGTACCCTCCCTCCCAGCAGCCAAGAGCAAGCCCCCCACCCTTCACCAACCTACCATGGCGCTACCCACCACCTCTCCCAAACACATCCCCTCGTCCCCCTCATCACGCTCCCCTCATCATCACTCTGCCATTTCGCTCCCTTCTCCTTCTGCTAGTGAAAGGCTACAAGTCGCTACAGGTAAGGAGTGAGTGGTTACCAGTAAGTGGCTAACACCTGTTTCCTAGCCTGATCTACTACGTCACGTGCACGCCCCTTGGCTGCAGGTCTGATGGGCACCGCCGCTCCCCTTTCCTTTCCCCTACACAACCACCCCTCCCCAACTCATCCTCCCTCGCTCCCTCCCCCGCCCCCACCGGCATTTACATCGCTCTCCTTTGCTCCGGTGAGTGGTTAGCCCCCTACCTGCCTGCCTTCCTGTCTGCCATTGCATGTGATCTGTCGCCTCCTGTTAGGCATGTCGTCGTTACTGTGATTGCTCATCCTTAGCTGCCCGTTGGTTGCATGCAGTAAGAGGCAGCTGGAGCATATACAATACAAGGAGAGTGCTGACTGGCTGTCAGTGCTGACTGGCTGTCAGTGCTGACTGGCTGTCAGTGCTGACTGGCTGTCAGTGCTGACTAGGCTGTCAGTGCTGACTAGGTGTCAGTGCTGACTAGCTGTCAGTGCTGACTGGCTGTCAGTGCTGACTAGGTGTCAGTGCTGACTAGGTGTCAGTGCTGACTGGCTGTCAGTGCTGACTGGCTGTCAGTGCTGACTGGCTGTCAGTGCTGACTGGCTGTCAGTGCTGACTAGGTGTCAGTGCTGACTGGCTGTCAGTGCTGACTGGCTGTCAGTGCTGACTAGGTGTCAGTGCTGACTAGGCTGTCAGTGCTGACTGGCTGTCAGTGCTGACTGGCTGTCAGTGCTGACTGGCTGTCAGTGCTGACTGGCTGTCAGTGCTGACTGGCTGTCAGTGCTGACTGGCTGTCAGTGCTGACTGGCTGTCAGTGCTGACTAGGTGTCAGTGCTGACTAGGCTGTCAGTGCTGACTGGCTGTCAGTGCTGACTGGCTGTCAGTGCTGACTAGGTGTCAGTGCTGACTAGGTGTCAGTGCTGACTGGCTGTCAGTGCTGACTGGCTGTCAGTGCTGACTGGCTGTCAGTGCTGACTAGGCTGTCAGTGCTGACTGGCTGTCAGTGCTGACTGGCTGTCAGTGCTGACTGGCTGTCAGTGCTGACTAGGCTGTCAGTGCTGACTAGGCTGTCAGTGCTGATGGCTGTCAGTGCTGACTGGCTGTCAGTGCTGACTGGCTGTCAGTGCTGACTAGGTGTCAGTGCTGACTGGCTGTCAGTGCTGACTGGCTGTCAGTGCTGACTAGGTGTCAGTGCTGACTAGGCTGTCAGTGCTGACTGGCTGTCAGTGCTGACTGGCTGTCAGTGCTGACTGGCTGTCAGTGCTGACTAGCTGTCAGTGCTGACTGGTGTCAGTGCTGACTGGCTGTCAGTGCTGACTAGGTGTCAGTGCTGACTGGTGTCAGTGCTGATGGCTGTCAGTGCTGACTAGGCTGTCAGTGCTGACTGGCTGTCAGTGCTGACTGGCTGTCAGTGCTGACTAGGTGTCAGTGCTGACTAGGTGTCAGTGCTGACTGGCTGTCAGTGCTGACTGGCTGTCAGTGCTGACTGGCTGTCAGTGCTGACTGGCTGTCAGTGCTGACTAGGCTGTCAGTGCTGACTGGCTGTCAGTGCTGACTGGCTGTCAGTGCTGACTAGGTGTCAGTGCTGACTAGCTGTCAGTGCTGACTGGCTGTCAGTGCTGACTGGCTGTCAGTGCTGACTGGCTGTCAGTGCTGACTGGCTGTCAGTGCTGACTGGCTGTCAGTGCTGACTAGCTGTCAGTGCTGACTAGGTGTCAGTGCTGACTAGGTGTCAGTGCTGACTAGGCTGTCAGTGCTGACTGGCTGTCAGTGCTGACTGGCTGTCAGTGCTGACTAGGTGTCAGTGCTGACTAGGTGTCAGTGCTGACTGGCTGTCAGTGCTGACTGGCTGTCAGTGCTGACTGGCTGTCAGTGCTGACTAGCTGTCAGTGCTGACTAGGCTGTCAGTGCTGACTGGCTGTCAGTGCTGACTGGCTGTCAGTGCTGACTAGGTGTCAGTGCTGACAGCTGTCAGTGCTGATGGCTGTCAGTGCTGACTGGCTGTCAGTGCTGACTGGCTGTCAGTGCTGACTAGGTGTCAGTGCTGACTGGCTGTCAGTGCTGACTGGCTGTCAGTGCTGACTAGGTGTCAGTGCTGACTAGGCTGTCAGTGCTGACTGGCTGTCAGTGCTGACTAGCTGTCAGTGCTGACTGGCTGTCAGTGCTGACTAGGCTGTCAGTGCTGACTGGCTGTCAGTGCTGACTAGGCTGTCAGTGCTGACTAGGCTGTCAGTGCTGACTAGGTGTCAGTGCTGATGGCTGTCAGTGCTGACTGGCTGTCAGTGCTGACTGGCTGTCAGTGCTGACTGGCTGTCAGTGCTGACTAGCTGTCAGTGCTGACTAGGTGTCAGTGCTGACTGGCTGTCAGTGCTGACTGGCTGTCAGTGCTGACTAGGTGTCAGTGCTGACTGGCTGTCAGTGCTGACTGGCTGTCAGTGCTGACTGGCTGTCAGTGCTGACTGGCTGTCAGTGCTGACTAGGTGTCAGTGCTGACTGGCTGTCAGTGCTGACTGGCTGTCAGTGCTGACTGGCTGTCAGTGCTGACTAGCTGTCAGTGCTGACTAGGTGTCAGTGCTGACTGGCTGTCAGTGCTGACTAGGTGTCAGTGCTGACTAGGTGTCAGTGCTGACTAGGTGTCAGTGCTGATGGCTGTCAGTGCTGACTGGCTGTCAGTGCTGACTGGCTGTCAGTGCTGACTGGCTGTCAGTGCTGACTAGCTGTCAGTGCTGACTAGGTGTCAGTGCTGACTGGCTGTCAGTGCTGACTGGCTGTCAGTGCTGACTAGGTGTCAGTGCTGATGGCTGTCAGTGCTGACTGGCTGTCAGTGCTGACTAGCTGTCAGTGCTGATGGCTGTCAGTGCTGACTAGGTGTCAGTGCTGACTGGCTGTCAGTGCTGACTAGCTGTCAGAGCTGACTAGCTGTCAGAGCTGACTAGCTGTCAGTGCTGACTGGCTGTCAGTGCTGACTAGTTGTCAGTGCTGATAAATGCCAGTGCTGATAATTGCCCGTGCTGGTAATTGTCTGTGCTGATAACTTATCAGTGCTGATTAGTTGTCAGTGCTGATAAATGTCAGCTGTGATAATTTACAGTGCTGACTAGTTGTCAGTGCTGATAAATGTCAGTGCTGATAATTGCCCGTGCTGGTAATTGTCGTGCTGATAACTTATCAGTGCTGATTAGTTGTCAGTGCTGATGATTGTCAGTGCTGATAAATTGTCAGTGCTGACTAGTTGTTAGTGCTGATAAATGTCAGCTCTGATAATTGTCAGTGCTGATAATTGCCAGTGCTGATAATTGCCAGTGCTGGCAATTGTTAGTGCTAACTAGTTATCAGTGCTTATGATTGTCGGTGCTGACTAGTTGGTGTGGTTGAGCTGTTATGGTTGTAAGAGCTTACTAATGGTCAGTTATGAATGGTTGGTAGTGCTGAATGGTTGCCAGTGTTCTGTAAGGAACACTTTGTAAGTATTCTGCGCCATCCAGTTATGTTTCGTACTATCTATGTAATAGATATTCATTACCAATCCGTTCCGTAGTCCTAGCCCTAGCCCTGGCCTTGACCGTAGCCCTAGCCCTAACCTTAACCCACCCTCATATTGTCCATAAGCCCACCCTCAACCCCAAGCCCGTCACTAGCCTCAACCCCAAACCCTAGCCTAGCCCTAGCCCCAGCCCATCACTAGCCCTAGCCCTAGTAGCCCATCACTAGCCCATCACTAGCCCTAGCCCTAGGCTGTCAGTACTGACAGGCGTTCATAAATGACGGACCAGCTGTCAGTACTGAAAGACTGTATGTACTAACAAGTCAAAAGTTACCGCCAATCAGTACTGAAAAACATTATGTATTGAAAAGTAAAAAATCACGGTCATTCAGTACTGAAAAGGTATTCAGTACTGACAACAATTCAGCACTGACAAGCAGTCAGTACTGATAGGCATTAAGCCTATAGGCATTCAGCACTGAATGGCAGGCACACGGTATCTCATCAACCATTGGGAGTTGATTTTTTTTTCAAGTGCGTTGGCTTGCAAATGGACAAAGGAAGCCAGCTAGCCAAAAAAAAGGTACCCTTAGGTGGCACCAATAGTGCCATCTTTTACACGAGTGTACAAGGTGTGGAAGAATATACCATGCAATGGCACTGCCTGGCATATACATCACATGGCTTGTAAGGTAACCTAACCTTTGGCATGCGCTGCAGTCACTTCATTACCAAGATTGAATTTGACAACAACACTGAGAAGGGCATGATTGGGAGGCGCATGTGCTGGAAGGACGCGGTGCAGCGTTGTGAGGGGTGGCCTGGAATTGTGAGTATAGGTCCCATAGCTAGCAGTTTCATGATTGCAACACAACATGCACATACAGGAAACATCACTTGTGAATGATGCTCGTAGGTTAACATTAGTGACGAATGGAAGGTCGCCGCTTCAGAAGAGAACAAGGTGTTGTCTAACAGATATGCATAAAGACGACGAGAGGATGAAGAGTTATGACATTTGCCCTTTGACTACCACATGCATCATGCACACCATGATCATCGTGCGCATCATGCATGCATAAGGCTTCAAGCACCGTGCCTTCACCTCACACGCAGGTGAGCGCATGACACTGAACCATGGCCTGCATTCATGTATAACTGCAGGCAGGCCGGGTGGCTGAAGGAGGCCAGGAGGCACAGCCGAGCGCGCCAGCTTCAAAGCAGGCCCCCTTGGACCTGACTTTCGGGGACAGTGATGAAGAGGTTGGTTTCAGTATGTGTAAGGAGGACCGCACATATCTGCATAACCATGGATAATGCGCACCTACTCATTTACGCCTGATGAGCTAATCAGCATGCCTGTGCATGTAATTGTGCGTGATTGCATGATGTCCGTATGTGATGTACATCAGATAATGACGTGCATGATGGGTGGTACATCTAGCTAATTGTGAAGGATGGTGCAAGGAGCATGCCAATCATCATCAGCTCGAACATAGACCCAGAATGTGCATTGATTGTGTGATTGTAGGGAACCAGTCAAGTGGGAGGAGAGAAGAAGAGGACGGCAGCAGAGAGGGACTCGAGAAGCCAAGCTGTGAGTCATCTCAGCATGTGGGGCATCAGTACATGTTGATGATAGATAAAGCATAAACAATGACAGTAACCCATGGCGTGAATTCAGGCCCTTGAGCTATCGCCAAGAGTATCGCCAAGCTGGAGGCTATGCTCCCCAAGCATCATCAGCTGGACGCCATGCAGTCCAAGCTGCGTAAGCTGGACGCCATGCAGGCCACGATAGAGAGGCTGGAGACCATGCTGGAGGGACTGTTTGACCTGAAGATGCACAAGCAGCAGGACAAGGCGACGGCCGAGCAGGTTTGACAGTGGAGCCAAAGCAGCATGCCACCATGTCATATATTTGCATTGCATAACAGGCATCATGTTTAAATTTCCAAAACTCACATACTTGCAAGTCAACTATGCCTTGCACACCCCACAAGCGAGTTGTATAGTTCTAAGGGCACCATCATTGGCCTTGTGGATTGTATGCAGGGTGAACAGCCACCTCAGAAGAAGAGCAAGGGCACCATGTCATGGAGGGGGCCTCGCTTCAGGGAGGCTATCTGCAGGGTGTTCCAGCTTGGAGAGGAGGACGAGTTCAAGGCTGAGGTCGAGGAGGAGGGCTATGCAGTGACGGTGGTTGGAGATGTCATCATGCCTGGTGCCAAGGAGCTGTGGGCCCTTTTGACGCTGGCCATGCACTACGCCCGCATCATCTTTAAGGAGAGCGCTATCAACCTCGATGGGACGCTGCAGATTGTACCAGGAGAGGTGCAGGGCACGACGGTGAGTACACCTGCTTCAGATGCTAGCTATCCCGTCCAGAAGGGCTCAGGTGCAGATTATGAACCCTGCAGTTTAACCCTCACCCTAACCCCTGTCCCTATCCCTAACCCTCACCCTAACCCTAACCCTAACCCAAACCCAAAACCTTACCCTAACCCTACCCCTAACCCTAACCCTACCCCTAACCCTAACCCTAAACCTAACCCTAACCCTACCCCTAACCCTACCCCTAACCCTACCCCTAAACCTATCCCTAACCCTAACCCTAACCCTAACCCTATCCCTATCACTATCACTATCACTATCACTATCACTATCACTAACCCTAACCCTATCCCTAACCCTATCCCTAACCCTGTCCCTAACCCTGTCCCTGTCCCTGTCCCTAGCTTTATCCTTAACTCTTGCCTTACAAGACTCAGCAGAGTCCCCATAACTTACATGTCTCATCATTAGCATGCGCACATACACAACGTTAACAAGGCACATGCTTCTGTTGGTTGCATGCTTGCAGGAGGTGGTGACGACGTATGGCACAGGGCAGCGCAAACAGCTGCTCTTCACCAGCCCTCAACATGATGGCAGCCTGGCTGACGAGGTGTCCATGGCGGGGATGCTGACCGAGGAAGCGGTGCAGGCGTTCCAGCAGCTAGATGACGACATCAAGGCACGCCATCTGGCTGCCAAAGTGTGGGCTCAGGCGTGCTTGAAGCGCCTCCAGGCAAGGGCCAACCAGCTGGTCTCCTCACCCCTCCGTGGTGGCACCATCCTGTGCAACGACCCGTACAAAATGCTGGAAGACGGCAAACCCAAAAGGGCTACCGGCTTGGTGCCAGCTCAGGCACTGCATGTGGATGTGCGGCCTACGTGGTCTGATGAGGAGGAGGCAAGACAAGCAGCCCTGTTCCCACCCCAACCCCCCTTGACAGACACACCCCAGCCAGAAGCCCCCCCCTCAGCAGCATGCAGCAGCCCAGCAGCAGGTGCAGGTGCAGGTCCCAGCCAGCCATCCCCCAAGCGGCAGCCATCCCCCAGGCGGCAGCAATCCCCGAGCCGGCAGCAATCCCCCAGCCGGCAGCCATCCCCTAAGCAGAAGCCGCACCCCATCCAGTGGCGTTTCATTCCAGGGCGTGATGGCATGGTGCTCATCATGGCCATGCAGCGGGTCAGCATCCTCCTCATCCCCCGCAGCCACAAGTGGGTCCAGGTGGTGGAGCATTTCTGGAACGGTCCGGGCAAGAGCCATGAGTGCCAGGCTGCTCTTGAGGAGTACCTGCAGCAGAAGATGACAGCCCAGGAGGTGGTGCGTGTGACCTTGGAGCCAGGTCAGGTGCTGGGGATGCGTGGGTACACCATCCATGCTGGTGATGAGGGCAGGGAGGGGACAGGTTCAGTGCGGGTGCACTTCTACGCCTCCACTGGCTTTGTGTCGGACACCACCTGCTACATAGCGGAGTTTGGCGACCTGTTTGACAGCCTGTGCCAGCCCACCACGGAGCCCAGGACCGGCAGCACCCCCAAGGTGCCGGCCTGGGAGGGGGAAGCAGCAGGTGGCAAGCACGTGCCTAAGGTCCCATACAAGCCCCCAGCTCAGAAAGAAGAGGACGCCATGTGGGTGGCAGATTGGCTCAAAGTCCCAGACTTCTCACAGGCAGGGCTACAGCAGTTGGAGCAGCAGTGGTATGAGGCAGCAGGATTTAGCTGGCCTCCGGCAAAGCCAGGCCGTGGCGGTGGCAAGGGTGGAAGCAGTAAGAGAGGTCGACAGGGATGACGTGGACTACATGTGAGACCGCACGACGATGATTGAAATGTTGGGTTACAGTGCGTATGTTGTGTTAGGGATACGCAAAGGTGTCTGTGATGGAAGGTCCCTGCACTCGTCCCTGCAGCCGTCCCTGCACTCGTCCCTGCGCTCATCCCTGCACCCGACCCTGCGCCCACAATCCCTGCACTCGTCCCTGCGCTCGTCCCTGCACTCGTCCCTGCGCTTGTCCCTGCGCCCGTACCTGCGCCCACAATCCCTGCACTCGTCCCTGCGCTCGTCCCTGCGCCCGTCCCTGCGCCGGTTATCCCTGCACTCGTCCCTGCGCTCATCCCTGCACTCGTCCCTGCGCTCATCCCTGCGCCCGTCCCTGCGCCCACAATCCCTGCACTCGTCCCTGCGCTCGTCCCTGCGCCCGTCCCTGCGCCCACAATCCCTGCGCTCATCCCTGCACTCGTCCCTGCGCCCATCCCTGCGCCCTTAAATCCCTGCACTCGTCCCTGCGCTCATCCCTGCACTCGTCCCTGCGCCCGCAATCCCTGCACTCATCCCTGCACCCGTCCCTGCATCCGTCCCTGCACCCCCCCCTCCATCCCTGCGTCCATCCCTGCGCTCCACCTCCATCCCTGCGTTCGTCCCTGCGCCCCCCCCTCCATCCCTGCATCCGTCCCTGCGTGAACGCCACGGGCCGCCGAGCCTTAGCCTTTAATTTTTTAGACCTGATTTCTTTTGGGATGGAATCCTTACATCACAAGCTACCAACTGGCTAAGTTTCAGTCCATTTGGACAAGGTTGACAAAAGCGCAGGGAAAAACGCAGGGACTAATTTGTAGGAGTGAGGCTGCATGGCGTGAGGCTGCATGGCGGTTTGCTACGGATTACGATGTCCAAGCAAGGCCATCGTTGAAGGTCTCAATGTGATCGCGTGGGCGTGATATGGTAAGATATTCAAACCCCCGGGTATCTGTACAGATGCTCCTTGCTATCTGTACAGATACACCTATTGCCATCTGTACAGATACGACTTGTCGACATCTGTACAGATTTAACCCTTGCTATCTGTACAGATTGAATTTAGGGGCATCTGTACAGAGTATTATAGGCGTATCTGTACAGATACTTATTATCGCCATCTGTGCAGATTTATACCCCCGGCATCTGTACAGATACACCTATTGCCATCTGTACAGATACCACTTGTCAACATCTGTACAGATTTTACCCTTGCTATCTGTACAGATTTAATTTACGGGCATCTGTACAGATAATTATAGGTGTATCTGTACAGATGCTTTAAATCGCCATCTGTACAGATAAATACCCCCGACATCTGTACAGATAACCTAAAAATATCTGTACAGATGTTACCTTAACGCTATCTGAACAGATTTACCTATAAATATCTGTACAGATTCACGTATCTGTACAGATATCCCAAAACAATCTGTACAGATGACAACAAGTGCTATCTGTACAGATGCAAGGAAGGCATCTGTACAGATGCCGCATATCCTTGTGGCCATCGACATGCATCTGTACAGATGGCGGGCCCATTAGACGGGCATCTGTACAGATTCCCATAAAGGGGGGGGTACCTCGCGCGCGGATTGTTGTATCTTCGCAACCGCTGCGAGTTAGGACTTCATTCAAGAGCGAGGTCCCCCTTAAACTCAACGCTCTATCGTTCTATCGGAGCAGAATGTCCTTCCGATGCAAAAAAGACCCTCGCGTCGGCCTTATTTATCGTGAGTGTGCCCCTGGAACTTGAAGGCGTACCCCTACCCCTGGTGTAGGTGAAGGAGGAGCCAAAGAGAGAAGGGCTAGGCTGGAGCTGTTGCTCCTGCTGCAGGTCGGCTTCAGCCTGCAGAAGGACTTTCTTTACAGCATCAAGCTGTGCAGCGCCAAGGGTAAGCTGGTATCTGAGCATTTGGGTAGAGAGTTTGAAGTCAGGAGGCATGGCATTGAGGACAGCAAGCATGAGGGAGTGCTCAGTGGTTGCACAGCCAGCTGAAGCAAGCTCATCTCGCAGCAGCATGGTTCTGCTGAAGAATTGAGCGACGGATTCCTCAGTCTGCATTCGCAGCTGAGAGAGCTGGGTTTGCAGCTGAGACTGGCGAGCAACTGAGACCTGGACGAATTCTGCGGATAGCTGATCCCAGGCTTGCTTGGCTGTCGGAGCAGTGCTGACATCTCGCGCATGCTGATTGCTGACAAACTGTAGAATGATATTGCGCGCTTTGAGATTAGCGGTGGCATCAGCTGCGACTCTGGCAAGCTGAGCGTTGTGGGCGTTCTGCTGAGCTGGAGTGGCATCAGCAGCGAGAGCAGGAGGGGCAACCAGAGGGCCGTTTTCGACCACATCCCAAACGTTGTGCATCTCTAGCAAGCCACGGAGCCTAATAGCCCAGATCTGATAGTTGTCTCTATCGAGGATTGGCGGAGTGGCACCGCCACTAACGCTGAGGCTAGCCGACATAGTAGAGGACCCTGAGGCAACTTACGTGTTGCGCGTCGTGGTGTCTTTGGATTCACCACGCACAGCAGTGGTGGGCCCATAACCCTGTAGAGGAGCGTGGGACAGACGAGACACCAGACGAGGGTTATTACAGGGAGAGCCTAGAACACAGATCTGTGGCAAGCTCTCATACCTGTAGAGGAGCGTGGGACAGACGAGACACCAGACGAGGGTGCCTATGAATGCCTGTCACCACGCTAAGTACCAACTGTCACACAGAATCACTCAAGTGCTGGACAGCTGGATCTGTCCCCGGTGACAGATTAGATGTGCACCGGGGCGTGATTCACAACATCTACAACCAGAAACTGGCCATGCGCTGGGGACAGGCGGCGGATGACCGGTGCCCGCTATGCGGGGAGGCCGACAGCGCGACACACCTACTCTCGGGCTGCAGCCGCACCGCAGGTCTAGTACAGGAACGACACAACGGGGCGGGGCGCCTAATCATGAAAGCTATCAGCAAGGGGGTTCAAGGAGGGTGCATCAAGTTCGCGGACATCGGCAGCCACGAGCGAGGCAAGACGGAAGACCTGAGCCTATCAGCCAGGGACACCAACACGACCACCAGCCCGGACATCATCTACATCTACATAAAAAAAAAATAGGGGGTCAAGATGAAACATGTGCTCGGAATGACCTGCGATTCAGCGTGCGACCTCTCCTAACTTCAACACCGCATAGCACATCGAGGAAATCGAGCGCGACTCTCTGTGCGGTAAGATCGAAAGTCGTTCTGAAAATTGGAGGCCTTAAAAATAGAGATGAGTAGTGGGTCTGGTAATGTAGAGGCCAACGCGTCTACTCGCGATGTTTTGTTTTGAATGGTCTGGCCGGCCCGTCAACCGACAGTCCAGTCAAACAAAGACACCCTACCCATGCGGAGTACAGCCCCGGCCCTATATGAACATGACACAGGTTGGTCTGACAGCCGCAGTCCAGGGCCAGAGTCCAGGGACGGATGCGGCGCTTGGCCGTGGCGTGCACGTTACACGCGTTGCACGTTGAACGCACGTTATACAGCGTGCACGTAGAACGCACTGCCTATGCGGTAAAACATGTTCAGCCTCTGCATCAGCGCGACGGAGCCTTATGTCCCCAACGCACCTGATGGCAGGTGTCTAGCCTCGAAAAGCAGCCAGGCTAGCAGCAGGGGCAGCAGCAGCAGCGGCGGCAACAGCGGCGGCGGCGGCAGCGGCGGTAGCGGCGGTGGCGGCAGCAGGGGCAGTGGCAGCAGGGGCAGCAACAGCAGGGGCAGCAGCAGCAGGGGCAGCAGCAGCAGGGGCAGCAGGGGCAGCACGGGCCACACTGTCAACATGAGCAGATTATCAATTGACCTTACACATGACCTTCCCTGGTGGCAGGATAGCAAGGGCATGCCGTAAGGCTTCTCTCCACCCTGCTTGCACGCTTGATGGCGAGGGCGTAGTCTATACTTCTTTCTTGACACATGACCTGACGTTGCCAACCCAGGAACGTGCATAACTTTTGTTTGGCTGCATGCGGGCTTGCTTAACCGGCTGTCTATCACTGATAGTATCAGGCTGTTTGTTAAAGCAATGTGGTGCGGCCGGAGGCCGCACATGCATATGTTGCCTGCTGCCCGTCCGATGTGGGACGGGCCCACTGCCCTAGTCTACATGAAAAAAAGGGGGCGAGATGAAAAATGTGCTCGGAATGACCTGCGATTCTGCGTGCGACCTCGCAAAACTTTTCCACCGCATAGTACATTGAGGAAACCGAGCGCGGGTAATTGTGCGGTGAGATTGAAAGTCGTTCTGAAGATTGGAAGCCTTAAAAATATAGATGAGTAGTGGGTCTGGTAATGTACACGCCAGCGCGTCTCCTCGCGATGTTTCGTTTTGAATGGTCTGGCCGGCCCGTCAACCGACAGTCCAGACAAACAAAGACCCTCAACCCCTGCGGAGTACAGCCCCGGCCCTAGATGAACATGACACAGGTTTGGACATCATTTGGAACTGTCAGCCGCAGTCCACTCAGTCAACCTTGCGCACTGCCTATGCGGTAAGACATGTTCAGCCTCTTTCTCAGCAAGAGGGAGCCTCACGTCCCCAATGCACCTGATGGGAGGTGTCTAGCCTCAAAAAGCAACCAGGCTAGCAGCAGGGGCAGCAGCAGCAGGGGCAGCAGCTGCAGGGGCAGCAAAAGCAGCAGCGGCAGCAGCGGCAGTAGCGGCAGCAGCGGCGACGGCAGCAGCAGGGGCAGCAGCAGGGGCAGCAGTAGCAGGGGCAGCAACAGCAGGGACAGCAACAACAGGGGCAGCAGTAGCAGGGGCAGCAGCAGCAGGGGCAGCAGCAGCAGGGACAGCAACAACAGGGGCAGCAGTAGCAGGGGCAGCAGCAGCAGGGGCAGCAGCAGCAGGGGCAGCAGCAGCAGGGGCAGCAGCAGCAGGGCAGCAGCAGCAGGGGCAGGGGCAGTAGCAGCAGGGGCAGCAACAGCAGGGGCAGCACCAGCAGCAGTAGGGGCAGCAGCTGCATGGGCAGCACCAGCAGCAGTAGGGGCAGCAGCAGCATGGGCAGCAGGAGCAAGGGCAGCAGGGGCGGCAGTGGCAGCAGCGGCAACAGTGGCGGCAGTGGTAGCAGGGGCAGCAGGGGCGGCAGGGGCAGCAGGGGCAGCAGTGCCTGCAGCGGCAGCAGCGGCAGCAGCGGCGACGGCAGCGGCAGCAGCGGCGACGGCAGCAGCAGCATCGGCAGCAGCAGGAGCAGCAGCAGCAGGGGCAGCAGCAGCAGGGGCAGGAGCAGAAGGGGCAGCATCAGCAGAAGGGGCAGCAGCAGCGGCATGAGCAGCACCAGCAACAGTTGGGCGGCAGCAGCAGGGGCAGCAGCAGCAGGAGCAGCAGGGGCGGCATGGGCACTAGGGGCAGCAGGGGCACCAGCGGCAGCAGGGGCAGCAGAGGCAGCAGGGGCAGGAGTGGCAGCAGCGGCAGCAGCAGCGGCAGCAGCTCTGGAACTTGTGGCAGCCGATCTAAGAATAGCGACAGCATAAAGTTACGGGTACACAAGAGGTCTACGAGCAGAAGCTACAGATGAAAGACAGATCGTGTGTTGCATCTGTGCTAAGACACTGCCATGCAGCCATGGACAGTTGGGAATGCTAACAGGTGTGGTGCCATGTGAACAAGGCCTATGCCATCCATTCTAACAAGAACGTGGAAACCTACATCTACATCTACATCTACATCTACATATAATCTACATCTACATATAAAAAAATAGGGGGTCAAGATGAAACATGTGCTCGGAATGACCTGCGATTCAGCGTGCGACCTCTCCTAACTTCAACACCGCATAGCACATCGAGGAAATCGAGCGCGACTCTCTGTGCGGTAAGATCGAAAGTCGTTCTGAAAATTGGAGGCCTTAAAAATAGAGATGAGTAGTGGGTCTGGTAATGTAGAGGCCAGCGCGTCTACTCGCGATGTTTTGTTTTGAATGGTCTGGCCGGCCCGTCAACCGACAGTCCAGTCAAACAAAGACACCCTACCCATGCGGAATACAGCCCCGGCCCTATATGAACATGACACAGGTTGGTCTGACAGCCGCAGTCCAGGGCCAGAGTCCAGGGACGGATGCGGCGCTGGCCGTGGCGTGCACGTTACACGCGTTGCACGTTGAACGCACGTTATACAGCGTGCACGTAGAACGCACTGCCTATGCGGTAAAACATGTTCAGCCTCTGCATCAGCGCGACGGAGCCTTATGTCCCCAACGCACCTGATGGCAGGTGTCTAGCCTCGAAAAGCAGCCAGGCTAGCAGCAGGGGCAGCAGCAGCAGCGGCGGCAACAGCGGCGGCGGCGGCAGCGGCGGCAGCGGCGGCGGCGGCAGCAGGGGCAGTGGCAGCAGGGGCAGCAACAGCAGGGGCAGCAGCAGCAGGGGCAGCAGCAGCAGGGGCAGCAGGGGCAGCACGGGCCACACTGTCAACATGAGCAGATTATCAATTGACCTTACACATGACCTTCCCTGGTGGCAGGATAGCAAGGGCATGCCGTAAGGCTTCTCTCCACCCTGCTTGCACGCTTGATGGCGAGGGCGTAGTCTATACTTCTTTCTTGACACATGACCTGACGTTGCCAACCCAGGAACGTGCATAACTTTTGTTTGGCTGCATGCGGGCTTGCTTAACCGGCTGTCTATCACTGATAGTATCAGGCTGTTTGTTAAAGCAATGTGGTGCGGCCGGAGGCCGCACATGCATATGTTGCCTGCTGCCCGTCCGATGTGGGACGGGCCCACTGCCCTAGTCTACATGAAAAAAAGGGGGCGAGATGAAAAATGTGCTCGGAATGACCTGCGATTCTGCGTGCGACCTCGCAAAACTTTTCC
The DNA here is from genome assembly GCA_030144725.1 of Haematococcus lacustris. Classification (NCBI taxonomy): domain Eukaryota; kingdom Viridiplantae; phylum Chlorophyta; class Chlorophyceae; order Chlamydomonadales; family Haematococcaceae; genus Haematococcus; species Haematococcus lacustris. The sequence continues at coordinate 4,245,752 of JASKMD010000008.1, read as the reverse complement.
ACCGCATAGTACATTGAGGAAACCGAGCGCGGGTAATTGTGCGGTGAGATTGAAAGTCGTTCTGAAGATTGGAAGCCTTAAAAATATAGATGAGTAGTGGGTCTGGTAATGTACACGCCAGCGCGTCTCCTCGCGATGTTTCGTTTTGAATGGTCTGGCCGGCCCGTCAACCGACAGTCCAGACAAACAAAGACCCTCAACCCCTGCGGAGTACAGCCCCGGCCCTAGATGAACATGACACAGGTTTGGACATCATTTGGAACTGTCAGCCGCAGTCCACTCAGTCAACCTTGCGCACTGCCTATGCGGTAAGACATATTCAGCCTCTTTCTCAGCAAGAGGGAGCCTCACGTCCCCAATGCACCTGATGGGAGGTGTCTAGCCTCAAAAAGCAACCAGGCTAGCAGCAGGGGCAGCAGCAGCAGGGGCAGCAGCTGCAGGGGCAGCAAAAGCAGCAGCGGCAGCAGCGGCAGTAGCGGCAGCAGCGGCGACGGCAGCAGCAGGGGCAGCAGCAGGGGCAGCAGCAGCGGCAGCAGCAGCAGGGGCAGCAGTAGCAGGGGCAGCAACAGCAGGGACAGCAACAACAGGGGCAGCAGTAGCAGGGGCAGCAGCAGCAGGGGCAGCAGCAGCAGGGACAGCAACAACAGGGGCAGCAGTAGCAGGGGCAGCAGCAGCAGGGGCAGCAGCAGCAGGGGCAGCAGCAGCAGGGGCAGCAGCAGCAGGGCAGCAGCAGCAGGGGCAGGGGCAGTAGCAGCAGGGGCAGCAGCAGCAGGGGCAGCACCAGCAGCAGTAGGGGCAGCAGCTGCATGGGCAGCACCAGCAGCAGTAGGGGCAGCAGCAGCATGGGCAGCAGGAGCAAGGGCAGCAGGGGCGGCAGTGGCAGCAGCGGCAACAGTGGCGGCAGTGGCAGCAGGGGCAGCAGGGGCGGCAGGGGCAGCAGGGGCAGCAGTGCCTGCAGCGGCAGCAGCGGCAGCAGCGGCGACGGCAGCGGCAGCAGCGGCGACGGCAGCAGCAGCATCGGCAGCAGCAGGAGCAGCAGCAGCAGGGGCAGCAGCAGCAGGGGCAGGAGCAGAAGGGGCAGCATCAGCAGAAGGGGCAGCAGCAGCAGCATGAGCAGCACCAGCAACAGTTGGGCGGCAGCAGCAGGGGCAGCAGCAGCAGGAGCAGCAGGGGCGGCATGGGCACTAGGGGCAGCAGAGGCACCAGCGGCAGCAGGGGCAGCAGAGGCAGCAGGGGCAGGAGTGGCAGCAGCGGCAGCAGCAGCGGCAGCAGCTCTGGAACTTGTGGCAGCCGATCTAAGAATAGCGACAGCATAAAGTTACGGGTACACAAGAGGTCTACGAGCAGAAGCTACAGATGAAAGACAGATCGTGTGTTGCATCTGTGCTAAGACACTGCCATGCAGCCATGGACAGTTGGGAATGCTAACAGGTGTGGTGCCATGTGAACAAGGCCTATGCCATCCATTCTAACAAGAACGTGGAAACCTACATCTACATCTACATCTACATCTACATATAATCTACATCTACATATAAAAAAATAGGGGGTCAAGATGAAACATGTGCTCGGAATGACCTGCGATTCAGCGTGCGACCTCTCCTAACTTCAACACCGCATAGCACATCGAGGAAATCGAGCGCGACTCTCTGTACGGTAAGATCGAAAGTCGTTCTGAAAATTGGAGGCCTTAAAAATAGAGATGAGTAGTGGGTCTGGTAATGTAGAGGCCAGCGCGTCTACTCGCGATGTTTTGTTTTGAATGGTCTGGCCGGCCCGTCAACCGACAGTCCAGTCAAACAAAGACACCCTACCCATGCGGAATACAGCCCCGGCCCTATATGAACATGACACAGGTTGGTCTGACAGCCGCAGTCCAGGGCCAGAGTCCAGGGACGGATGCGGCGCTGGCCGTGGCGTGCACGTTACACGCGTTGCACGTTGAACGCACGTTATACAGCGTGCACGTAGAACGCACTGCCTATGCGGTAAAACATGTTCAGCCTCTGCATCAGCGCGACGGAGCCTTATGTCCCCAACGCACCTGATGGCAGGTGTCTAGCCTCGAAAAGCAGCCAGGCTAGCAGCAGGGGCAGCAGCAGCAGCGGCGGCAACAGCGGCGGCGGCGGCAGCGGCGGCAGCGGCGGCGGCGGCAGCAGGGGCAGTGGCAGCAGGGGCAGCAACAGCAGGGGCAGCAGCAGCAGGGGCAGCAGCAGCAGGGGCAGCAGGGGCAGCACGGGCCACACTGTCAACATGAGCAGATTATCAATTGACCTTACACATGACCTTCCCTGGTGGCAGGATAGCAAGGGCATGCCGTAAGGCTTCTCTCCACCCTGCTTGCACGCTTGATGGCGAGGGCGTAGTCTATACTTCTTTCTTGACACATGACCTGACGTTGCCAACCCAGGAACGTGCATAACTTTTGTTTGGCTGCATGCGGGCTTGCTTAACCGGCTGTCTATCACTGATAGTATCAGGCTGTTTGTTAAAGCAATGTGGTGCGGCCGGAGGCCGCACATGCATATGTTGCCTGCTGCCCGTCCGATGTGGGACGGGCCCACTGCCCTAGTCTACATGAAAAAAAGGGGGCGAGATGAAAAATGTGCTCGGAATGACCTGCGATTCTGCGTGCGACCTCGCAAAACTTTTCCACCGCATAGTACATTGAGGAAACCGAGCGCGGGTAATTGTGCGGTGAGATTGAAAGTCGTTCTGAAGATTGGAAGCCTTAAAAATATAGATGAGTAGTGGGTCTGGTAATGTACACGCCAGCGCGTCTCCTCGCGATGTTTCGTTTTGAATGGTCTGGCCGGCCCGTCAACCGACAGTCCAGACAAACAAAGACCCTCAACCCCTGCGGAGTACAGCCCCGGCCCTAGATGAACATGACACAGGTTTGGACATCATTTGGAACTGTCAGCCGCAGTCCACTCAGTCAACCTTGCGCACTGCCTATGCGGTAAGACATATTCAGCCTCTTTCTCAGCAAGAGGGAGCCTCACGTCCCCAATGCACCTGATGGGAGGTGTCTAGCCTCAAAAAGCAACCAGGCTAGCAGCAGGGGCAGCAGCAGCAGGGGCAGCAGCTGCAGGGGCAGCAAAAGCAGCAGCGGCAGCAGCGGCAGTAGCGGCAGCAGCGGCGACGGCAGCAGCAGGGGCAGCAGCAGGGGCAGCAGCAGCGGCAGCAGCAGCAGGGGCAGCAGTAGCAGGGGCAGCAACAGCAGGGACAGCAACAACAGGGGCAGCAGTAGCAGGGGCAGCAGCAGCAGGGGCAGCAGCAGCAGGGACAGCAACAACAGGGGCAGGAGTAGCAGGGGCAGCAGCAGCAGGGGCAGCAGCAGCAGGGGCAGCAGCAGCAGGGGCAGCAGCAGCAGGGGCAGTAGCAGCAGGGGCAGGGGCAGTAGCAGCAGGGGCAGCAGCAGCAGGGGCAGCACCAGCAGCAGTAGGGGCAGCAGCTGCATGGGCAGCACCAGCAGCAGTAGGGGCAGCAGCAGCATGGGCAGCAGGAGCAAGGGCAGCAGGGGCGGCAGTGGCAGCAGCGGCAACAGTGGCGGCAGTGGCAGCAGGGGCAGCAGGGGCGGCAGGGGCAGCAGGGGCAACAGTGCCTGCAGCGGCAGCAGCGGCAGCAGCGGCGACGGCAGCGGCAGCAGCGGCGACGGCAGCAGCAGCATCGGCAGCAGCAGGAGCAGCAGCAGCAGGGGCAGCAGCAGCAGGGGCAGGAGCAGAAGGGGCAGCATCAGCAGAAGGGGCAGCAGCAGCAGCATGAGCAGCACCAGCAACAGTTGGGCGGCAGCAGCAGGGGCAGCAGCAGCAGGAGCAGCAGGGGCGGCATGGGCACCAGGGGCAGCAGGGGCACCAGCGGCAGCAGGGGCAGCAGCGGCAGCAGGGGCAGCAGTGGCAGCAACGGCAGCAGCGGCAGCAGCAGCGGCAGCAGCTCTGGAACTTGTGGCAGCCGATCTAAGAATAGCGACAGCATAAAGTTACGGGTACACAAGAGGTCTACGAGCAGAAGCTACAGATGAAAGACAGATCGTGTGTTGCATCTGTGCTAAGACACTGCCATGCAGCCATGGACAGTTGGGAATGCTAACAGGTGTGGTGCCATGTGAACAAGGCCTATGCCATCCATTCTAACAAGAACGTGGAAACCTACATCTACATCTACATCTACATCTACATCTACATATAATCTACATCTACATATAAAAAAATAGGGGGTCAAGATGAAACATGTGCTCGGAATGACCTGCGATTCAGCGTGCGACCTCTCCTAACTTCAACACCGCATAGCACATCGAGGAAATCGAGCGCGACTCTCTGTGCGGTAAGATCGAAAGTCGTTCTGAAAATTGGAGGCCTTAAAAATAGAGATGAGTAGTGGGTCTGGTAATGTAGAGGCCAGCGCGTCTACTCGCGATGTTTTGTTTTGAATGGTCTGGCCGGCCCGTCAACCGACAGTCCAGTCAAACAAAGACACCCTACCCATGCGGAATACAGCCCCGGCCCTATATGAACATGACACAGGTTGGTCTGACAGCCGCAGTCCAGGGCCAGAGTCCAGGGACGGATGCGGCGCTGGCCGTGGCGTGCACGTTACACGCGTTGCACGTTAAACGCACGTTATACAGCGTGCACGTAGAACGCACTGCCTATGCGGTAAAACATGTTCAGCCTCTGCATCAGCGCGACGGAGCCTTATGTCCCCAACGCACCTGATGGCAGGTGTCTAGTCTCAAAAAGCGGCAGCGGCGGCAGGGGCAGCAGCAGCAGGGGCAGCAGCGGCAGCAGCGGCAGCAGCGGCAGCAGCGGCAGCAGCGGTAGCAGCGGCAGCAGCGGCAGCAGCGGCAGCAGCAGCGGCGGCAGCGGCAGCAGCGGCAGCAGCGGCAGCAGCGGCAGCAGCGGCAGCAGCGGCAGCAGCGGCAGCAGCGGCAGCAGCGGCAGCAGCAGCAGCGGCAGCAGCGGCGGCAGCGGCAGGGCAGCAGTGGTAGCAGCGGCAGCAGCGGCAGCAGCAGCAGCGGCAGCAGTGGCAGCAGTGGCAGCAGCGGCAGCAGCAGCAGCAGGGGCAGCGGCAGCAGCAGTAGGGGCAGCAGCAGCAGGGGCAGCAGCAGCAAGGGCAGCAGGGGCAGCAGCAGGGGCAGCAACAGGAGGGTCAGCAGCAGCAGGGGCAGCAGCAGCAGCAGGGGCAGCAGGGGCGGCAGGGGCAGCAGCGGGCAGGGGCAGCAGTAGCAGCAGCAGCAGCAGCGGCAGCAGCGGCAGCAGCGGCAGCAGCAGCAGCAGCGGCGACGGCAACAGCGGCGACGGCAGCAGCGGCGACGGCAGCAGCAGCAGCGGCGACGGCAGCAGCAGCAGCGGCAGCAGCAGCATGAGCAGCAGGGGCGGCATGGGCAGCAGTGGCAGCAGCGGCAGCAGCAGCAGGGGCAGCGGCAGCAGCAGTAGGGGCAGCAGCAGCAAGGGCAGCAGCAGCAAGGGCAGCAGGGGCAGCAGCAGGGGCAGCAACAGTAGGGTCAGCAGCAGCAGGGGCAGCAGCAGCAGCAGGGGCAGCTGGGGCGGCAGGGGCAGCAGGGGCAGGGGCAACAGTAGCAGCAGCGGCAGCAGCGGCAGCAGCGGCAGCGGCGGCAGCGGCAGCAGCGGCAGCAGCGGCAGCAACGGCAGCAGCGGCAGCAGCGGCAGCAGCGGCAGCAGCGGCAGCAGCGGCAGCAGCGGCAGCAGCGGGGACGGCAGCGGCAGCAGGGGCGACGGCAGCAGCAGCAGCGGCGACGGCAGCAGCAGCAGCGGCGACGGCAGCAGCAGCAGCGGCAGCAGCAGGAGCAGCAGCAGCAGGGGCAGCAGCAGCAGGGGCAGGAGCAGAAGGGCAGCATCAGCAGAAGGGGCAGCAGCAGCAGCATGAGCAGCACCAGCAACAGTTGGGCGGCAGCAGCAGGGGCAGCAGCAGCAGGAGCAACAGGGGCGGCATGGGCACCAGGGGCAGCAGGGGCACCAGCGGCTGCAGGGGCAGCAGAGGCAGCAGGGGCAGGAGTGGCAGCAACGGCAGCAGCAGCGGCAGCAGCTCAGAAAATTGTGGCAGCCGATCTAAGAATAGCGACAGCATAAAGTTACGGGTACACAAGAGGTCTACGAGCAGAAGCTACAGATGAAAGACAGATCGTGTGTTGCATCTGTGCTAAGACACTGCCATGCAGCCATGGACAGTTGGGAATGCTAACAGGTGTGGTGCCATGTGAACAAGGCCTATGCCATCCATTCTAACAAGAACGTGGTAATCTACATCTACATCTACATCTTCATATACTCTACATCTACATATAAAAAAATAGGGGGTCAAGATGAAACATGTGCTCGGAATGACCTGCGATTCAGCGTGCGACCTCTCCTAACTTCAACACCGCATAGCACATCGAGGAAATCGAGCGCGACTCTCTGTGCGGTAAGATCGAAAGTCGTTCTGAAAATTGGAGGCCTTAAAAATAGAGATGAGTAGTGGGTCTGGTAATGTAGAGGCCAGCGCGTCTACTCGCGATGTTTTGTTTTGAATGGTCTGGCCGGCCCGTCAACCGACAGTCCAGTCAAACAAAGACACCCTACCCATGCGGAGTACAGCCCCGGCCCTATATGAACATGACACAGGTTGGTCTGACAGCCGCAGTCCAGGGCCAGAGTCCAGGGACGGATGCGGCGCTGGCCGTGGCGTGCACGTTACACGCGTTGCACGTTAAACGCACGTTATACAGCGTGCACGTAGAACGCACTGCCTATGCGGTAAAACATGTTCAGCCTCTGCATCAGCGCGACGGAGCCTTATGTCCCCAACGCACCTGATGGCAGGTGTCTAGTCTCGAAAAGCGGCAGCGGCGGCAGCGGCGGCGGCGGCAGCAGGGGCAGTGGCAGCAGGGGCAGCAGCAGCAGGGGCAGCAGCAGCAGGGGCAGCAGCGGCAGCAGCGGCAGCAGCGGCAGCAGCGGCAGCAGCGGCAGCAGCGGCAGCAGCGGCAGCAGCGGCAGCAGCAGCAGCGGCGGCAGCAGCGGCAGCAGCGGCAGCAGCGGCAGCAGCGGCAGCAGCGGCAGCAGCAGCAGCGGCAGCAGCGGCGGCAGCGGCAGGGCAGCAGTGGTAGCAGCGGCAGCAGCGGCAGCAGCGGCAGCAGTGGCAGCAGTGGCAGCAGCGGCAGCAGCAGCAGGGGCAGCGGCAGCAGCAGTAGGGGCAGCAGCAGCAGGGGCAGCAGCAGCAAGGGCAGCAGGGGCAGCAGGGGCGGCAGGGGCAGCAGGGGCAGGGGCAGCAGTAGCAGCAGCGGCAGCAGCGGCAGCAGCGGCAGCAGCGGCAGCGGCAGCAGCGGCAGCAGCAGCGGCAGCAGCGGCAGCAGCGGCAGCAGCAGCAGCAGCGGCGACGGCAGCAGCGGCGACGGCAGCAGCGGCGACGGCAGCAGCGGCGACGGCAGCAGCAGCAGCGGAGATGGCAGCAGCAGCAGCGGCAGCAGCAGGAGCAGCAGCAGCAGGGGCAGCAGCAGCAGGGGCAGGAGCAGAAGGGGCAGCATCAGCAGAAGGGGCAGCAGCAGCATGAGCAGCACCAGCAACAGTAGGGCGGCAGCAGCAGGGGCAGCAGCAGCAGGAGCAGCAGGGGCGGCATGGGCAGCAGTGGCAGCAGTGGCAGCAGCGGCAGCAGCAGCAGGGGCAGCGGCAGCAGCAGTAGGGGCAGCAGCAGCAAGGGCAGCAGCAGCAAGGGCAGCAGGGGCAGCAGCAGGGGCAGCAACAGTAGGGTCAGCAGCAGCAGGGGCAGCAGCAGCAGCAGGGGCAGCAGGGGCGGCAGGGGAAGCAGGGGCAGGGGCAGCAGTAGCAGCAGCGGCAGCGGCGGCAGCGGCGGCAGCAGCGGCAGCAGCGGCAGCAGCGGCAGCAGCGGCGACGGCAGCGGCAGCAGGGGCGACGGCAGCAGCAGCAGCGGCGACGGCAGCAGCAGCAGCGCCGACGGCAGCAGCAGCAGCGGCAGCAGCAGGAGCAGCAGCAGCAGGGGCAGCAGCAGCAGGGGCAGGAGCAGAAGGGGCAGCATCAGCAGAAGGGGCAGCAGCAGCAGCATGAGCAGCACCAGCAACAGTTGGGCGGCAGCAGCAGGGGCAGCAGCAGCAGGAGCAGCAGGGGCGGCATGGGCACCAGGGGCAGCAGGGGCACCAGCGGCAGCAGGGGCAGCAGCGGCAGCAGGGGCAGCAGTGGCAGCAACGGCAGCAGCGGCAGCAGCAGCGGCAGCAGCTCTGGAACTTGTGGCAGCCGATCTAAGAATAGCGACAGCATAAAGTTACGGGTACACAAGAGGTCTACGAGCAGAAGCTACAGATGAAAGACAGATCGTGTGTTGCATCTGTGCTAAGACACTGCCATGCAGCCATGGACAGTTGGGAATGCTAACAGGTGTGGTGCCATGTGAACAAGGCCTATGCCATCCATTCTAACAAGAACGTGGAAACCTACATCTACATCTACATCTACATCTTCATATACTCTACATCTACCAAAAAAAATAGGGGGTCAAGATGAAAAATGTGCTCGGAATGACCTGCGATTCAGCGTGCGACCTCTCCTAACTTCAACACCGCATAGCACATCGAGGAAACCGAGCGCGACTCTCTGTACGGTAAGATCGAAAGTCGTTCTGAAAATTGGAGGCCTTAAAAATAGAGATGAGTAGTGGGTCTGGTAATGTAGAGGCCAGCGCGTCTACTCGCGATGTTTTGTTTTGAATGGTCTGGCCGGCCCGTCAACCGACAGTCCAGTCAAACAAAGACACCCTACCCATGCGGAATACAGCCCCGGCCCTATATGAACATGACACAGGTTGGTCTGACAGCCGCAGTCCAGGGCCAGAGTCCAGGGACGGATGCGGCGCTGGCCGTGGCGTGCACGTTACACGCGTTGCACGTTGAACGCACGTTATACAGCGTGCACGTAGAACGCACTGCCTATGCGGTAAAACATGTTCAGCCTCTGCATCACCGCGACGGAGCCTTATGTCCCCAACGCACCTGATGGCAGGTGTCTAGCCTCGAAAAGCAGCCAGGCTCGCAGCAGGGGCAGCAGCAGCAGCGGCGGCAACAGCGGCGGCGGCGGCAGCGGCGGCAGCGGCGGCGGCGGCAGCAGGGGCAGGGGCAGCAGGGGCAGCAGCAGCAGGGGCAGCAGCAGCAGGGGCAGCAGGGGCAGCACGGGCCACACTGTCAACATGAGCAGATTATCAATTGACCTTACACATGACCTTCCCTGGTGGCAGGATAGCAAGGGCATGCCGTAAGGCTTCTCTCCACCCTGCTTGCACGCTTGATGGCGAGGGCGTAGTCTATACTGCTTTCTTGACACATGACCTGACGTTGCCAACTAGGGCGGTTCCCCCCCCTACTAATATTAACAATAGCAATAATAGCAAGCCAAAAAATATTAGCAAATAATAGCAAGCGATTCTTGCAGCGCCTTCATTTGCTTCCTAGCGCAATGGCTGAGCCTGGCTGCGCTGCGCCCCCTGAGCACCTGGTTGATAATGCGCCGTGGAGGCCGACTCCTGGACCCAAAGACTAAGGAACAAGACCCACACTATCGCTGCCCTGCTTTCAGAGATGGAGGGCAGCGAGGCCGTGCGCGCAAACTATCGCGCAATGGTCGACCTGAATCTGAAGAAGGTCGTAATCGCGTGTGTATTGTGCTGGGCGACAATCAGCTGCTCCAACATGACGACTGGGCAGTGCCAGCATGATGACCGTTGCCTGGAGCGGGTCCCAACTTCAGGCAAGCACAGCAGTGCCAATTCAGCATGCTAGGCTAGAGCCTACAACCCTGCAGCTCACCATGCATGCTCTGCCCTGCCTGCCATTGCTGCCTACCTACCTTCCTGCTTGCCTGCCTGCCTACTCACAACGAAGCAACTTCCTTCCAAGCAACAACGTGTCATTGACAGATTCATTGCACTGTTTGTGGCTACATCTGGTGTACCGTACTCGGTATGCAACAACAAGTGGCTCAAGAGAGCCCTTGCTGAAGCGGGAGCTAACACCCTCTCCCCACAGAGGTTGAAGACTACCTTGAACACCTTGTACGAGGAGATGCGAATGGAGAAGGATGCTAAATTGAAGGATCAGCTACAGGTATCACCCTTGCCCCAACCCCAACCCCAACCCCAGCCCCAGCCCCAGCCCCAGCCCCAGCCCCAGCCCCAGCCCCAGCCCCAGCCCAGCCCCTCCTCCTCCCAAGTCCACCACCTCTCAGTCCATCCATATTCTATCCACCATAAACCATATACCATATACCATATACCCATCATATATCCACCATCACCTACCATCTACCATCTACCACCTACCCACCTGTATGCTGCCCATGCGTGTTGTGTGCGCAGGCGGGTGTGGGCGTCATGTTGTGCACCGATGGCTGGCGTCACAGGCGGGCCGGTCATGCTCACCCTCTCCTCAACCTCGTGCTACTGAAGCCCAGCGGTGGTTGCTACTTCTACGATTGTTACCCATTGGACAAGGGGGCAAAGAAGACTGCTCAATTCTACGCAGACATGCATGAGAGTCTAGCGATGAAGGTAGGGTGGGGTGGGGTGGGGTGGGGTGGGGTGGGGTGGGGTGGGGTGGGGTGGGGTGGGGTGGGGTGGGGTGGGGTGGGGTGGGGTGGGGTGGGGTGGGGTGGGGTGGGGTGGGGTGGGGTGGGGTGGGGTGGGGTGGGGTGGGGTGGGGTGGGGTGGGGTGGGGTGGGGTGGGGTGGGGTGGGGTGGGGTGGGGTGGGGTGGGGTGGGGTGGGGTGGGGTGGGGTGGGGTGGGGTGGGGTGGGGTGGGGTGGGGTGGGGTGGGGTGGGGTGGGGTGGGGTGGGGTGGGGTGGGGTGGGGTGGGGTGGGGTGGGGTGGGGTGGGGTGGGGTGGGGTGGGGTGGGGTGGGGTGGGGTGGGGTGGGGTGGGGTGGGGTGGGGTGGGGTGGGGTGGGGTGGGGTGGGGTGGGGTGGGGTGGGGTGGGGTGGGGTGGGGTGGGGTGGGGTGGGGTGGGGTGGGGTGGGGTGGGGTGGGGTGGGGTGGGGTGGGGTGGGGTGGGGTGGGGTGGGGTGGGGTGGGGTGGGGTGGGGTGGGGTGGGGTGGGGTGGGGTGGGGTGGGGTGGGGTGGGGTGGGGTGGGGTGGGGTGGGGTGGGGTGGGGTGGGGTGGGGTGGGGTGGGGTGGGGTGGGGTGGGGTGGGGTGGGGTGGGGTGGGGTGGGGTGGGGTGGGGTGGGGTGGGGTGGGGTGGGGTGGGGTGGGGTGGGGTGGGGTGGGGTGGGGTGGGGTGGGGTGGGGTGGGGTGGGGTGGGGTGGGGTGGGGTGGGGTGGGGTGGGGTGGGGTGGGGTGGGGTGGGGTGGGGTGGGGTGGGGTGGGGCGGGGCGGGGCACTTGATCCCTTGCTCGTGCTTCACTCAGGTGACAGGTGGTGATCCCCGGTTGCTGCTTGGGGTCATCATGGACAGCCCTTCCACAAGCACAACACTCACGATAAATAAGGCCGACGCGAGGGCCTTTTTTGCGTCGGAAGGACTTTCTGCTCCGATAGAACGATAGAGAGTTGAGTTTAAGGGGGACCTCGCTCTTGAATGAAGTCCTAACTCGCAGCGGTTGCGGAGATACATCGATCCGCGCGCGAGGTACCCCCCCCTTTTTAGGAATCTGTACAGATGCCCGTCTAATGGGCCTGCCATCTGTACAGATGCATGTCGATGGCCCCAAGGATATGCGGCATCTGTACAGATTCCTTCCTTGCATCTGTACAGATTCCTGCTTGTCGGCATCTGTACAGATATTTATAGGTGTATCTGTACAGATTCTTAATTGTCGGCATCTGTACAGATATTCTTAGGTGTATCTGTACAGATTTCTGCTTGTCGGCATCTGTACAGATATTTATAGGTGTATCTGTACAGATGCCGGGGGTATATCTGTACAGATAATTATTTACGTATCTGTACAGATGCCAGGGGTGTATCTGTACAGATGCCTGGGGTATATCTGTACAGATAAGTAGTGGCGTTTTCACGCGTTTAAAAACGTTAGCAGCCCCATCCTTAAAACGTTTAGTACGAGGCCCTTGCTGAACTAAGAGCCACACACCCAAAAAGTGCACCTCTGTTTACAGCCGCCGAAGCAACTAACAGCCACAAACCTAAAAAGCGCATCTCAGTTTACAGCCCCCTAAGCAACTAACAGCCACAAAACCCCCCCTTCTTTTAAACGCAAGATTTCCGTCTTCGGCGAATGACATGAGGCTGATCTTGCGCGTCCCCTGTCACAACCCAGGCGATCACAACCCAGGCGGCTCACCCATGGAGGAGGAACAAGCGGAGAAGACTACGGAAGACACCATGACGGCGGTGAGCAGACCAGCCACACAGGCCCACAATGTCCCACAATGCGCCACCTACAACCACACCGACAGGACTGGGCAGCCAACAGATTCAGCATGGCAGACCCTGCTGTCCCACCATAAACTCCCACCACCACACACCGACCACATACCTACCACCAATAATGCTGCCCACATGACTGCAGGAGGCTGGACTCAGCACCTAAATGGATACAGCATACCTGGACCTCATAGCAAGCAGCAGCCTAGACAGGCATCTGCTGGAGCTAGCTGGGCCCTAGAGCCCGGCGGTGATGGAGAGGTACCAGGGAGGATGAGTACGTATGAGCTTGTAGTGCCCGAATGTCAAACAATAGTTGGAGTAGAAACGGGTATGCGAGATGGCGACTCGGGCTGGAATCCAGACCCTAGCACTGCAGAACCCAAAGCCCAAGCTAAGATAGGACACCACATAGGGCACCATACACACCATGCAGCAGACAGCAGTCACCTAGCCCTGTGTATCGGCAATGTGAATGTAAGAACTATGGGTACTACCGCTACCGGGACAAACACATACATAAGCGTAGACCATACCACCCACCCATGCCCCCCCAACGCAACTCGACCTGGGCGGACCGACTACCCAGATACACTCACCCTCATCGCCATCCTCATAGGATGGTGCGTGACACAACGACACCAACCCCAGATACCCACCCTGAAAGACTCCAAACGATGCCTTGCACGACAAAGGAAAAAGATCACACGCCTAAGGGCCATTGTACATATCACGACATACAACACATTGAGGGACCTTACCGGTATTGTGCCTGCCACCACGGCCATCGGTAGAATTTCACATAGAACCCACCTGTACCTCAAGGGGGGACACGAGAACCACTCCCGGACAGTCAGCCAATATAACACTACCATACAGGCCTATTGTACCTATCAGATGAGAGAAGCTGAGGGCACCACGGCAACGGCACGACACCAGGATCCCACATGGAAAACCTCGTTCACAGTAGACAACTTCTTACCATGGCTGCTACTGGCAGCCGGGGACGTCGAAGCCAACCCTGGCCCATGCTCCGGTGAGAGACACCAGCCACAGGACACCCCTAACACTCCATACCTCAACCCTAACCCCAAGTTCTTCGAAGCACAGGTGCATCGCAACTGCCAGGCCCACTCCCTCAACAATGCAGCTGGGAAGCAATGGGTGAAGCCTGAGGACCTACATAACTTTTGGATAGCCTGGGCCACAACACTACATGACGAAGGCGACAAGAAGGCGTGGCACACCGCACGCGGGGACGGGGGCGCTTTCAGCGACGAAGTCATTCACTTATACCTTAGGACCAAATACGGTCTCACTATTACAAGGGTCGCTCAACTACGCACCACAGACGATTGGAACGACGACAATTTCGACACCATGGCGATAGAGTACGCCACACTCAACTTTTTGTGTAAAACGAACGGCCACAGTATGGCGCTCAGGAAGCTGGGCGGGCAATGGAAACTCCTAGACTCCGAGAGCCCCAGCAAATCAGCTATAGCCATCCGTGAGCTACCGCGCTCCCACACTAACTACTTCCACGAGGTGTTCGTCATCGCACCCGACCCAGCAGCCACACCAGCCCAAACAATGGCCACCACCCGACAGGGTATTAGCCACATCATCAGCCACAAGGAAGACAACCAGAACCTGCCTCAATGCTACATGGAAAGGCAATACAAACAATGCTGTCTTGTGCACGCCATCAACATGGCCATAGGGAAACCCATGATCCGGCCCGAAGACGTCATCACCCACTGCAAATCACTCGACACATACATCCAAGGCCTAGCCCAACGGGCAAGGCAGGAGCACAGGATAATACCACTAAGTAGCAACCTCCCACACATCTACGAGGAATCTGGCAACTTCACCATCTCCACCATAAACCACTACCTATACCACCACCACAAGGACCTCCACCTATGCCCTCCAACCACAACCACGCCCAACAACAACATCACGCCCGAGCTCCTGACCACGCTCACGGGCAAGACGGACAGCTACACTAACACAGCCGCCATCCTCATTACTCACAATCACGCTACCACCATCCGACGCATTAACAACGCATGGCACTGGTTGGACTCGGAACAAGGCCGCCCATGCCGATTGGACACCCCGGAAGACTGGCTTCAGCTGAAGGGCACACTCGTTCAAATCAAAAAGGGCGACGCGGCTAATACCAACCTCATCCACCCTCTATGCTGGCTAGCCGACCCTACAAGGCGCGCCACAACGGAGCAACTGGATCAACATCTACGTACCACCCACATCGACCTTACTACCCAAGACCTGGACACACAACCCGCGCACACCCCCCGAACAGACCGGCCGCCACCCACTGCACAACCAGCGAGTACCAAGCGCATACTACCAGCCACAGCAGACATCCACCCGACAGACAAGCAGGCCCGGCCTCTACTGCGCCAGGTCGCCCCCACAGTCACACTTCCCACTCTACTCTCCCGGTCAGGCAGCAGTAAACGACCCACGACATCGGGCACCATCGTAGACAAAAGACGGACCAAGCCAAGAGCGCAAACTAAGGACCCGCACACGCAGACCCTGATGTACAGATACCTAAACACAGCCCCCACCCCACCCCCCGCCGCCAACCCCACTATACCGCCACCCTCCACCGATAACCTACCTGAACACCCTGGATCACACCCACAACACAGCACCTTGCCATCCCGGCAGCCACAACCAACAAACAAACGACAGCATATCACACTAACGACCCTGAACGTCAGAAGCCTCCATAGGTCCAGGAACGACGTCCTGAACCTTGTGCATCAACACAGCCCGGACATCCTGATCCTAACTGAAACGATGACCCAGCCCAAGAGCAACAATCCAGGCTCTGGCTGGCTGAGGAGAGTCATGCCAGACTATACGACACACCGACACAGAGGCCACAGTGACGTACTAATAGGCATCAAACACAACGTAGCCATCCAAATGAAAACCACTATGCTTCCACCAAGCATCGACGCTGAGGTGAACGCACGATGCGTCATCCTAACCCTCAACCAACACCAGTGCGAACAGCTCACCATCATCGCCACGTATTGGCCGTCGGGAAACAACGGGGACGCGCTATCACTGCGAGGGAAAATGCAAGAACACATACGAACAGCCACTGGCCACCTGCCCGGCTCACTCATCCTTGCGGGAGATATCAACGCCACGATGAAAACAGAGGATCGCTCCGAGCACACCGAATACACGCAAGACAACATGATGAGGGAGTTTGCCACAGGGATGCGCCTGTCCGAAGCCGACCCCGGCGACCGTGCCTGGACCTACCAGCAACCGCACTGCAACAGCCGCATAGACGCTATTCTAACACGCGACGCAAGACACGGCCCTGAGCATCGCACGCACGTCGAGGCCAACGTCTATCTGAGCGACCACAGGCCACTCACCGCCACACTGAATACAACCCGCCTGGGCATAAACCTGGCAGCCCCACACAAACCACCGAAGCACAGCCACACCATCCTCACCACCCCCATTACCAATAAGGACAGGGAAGCCTACCGCCTGGCAGTGCAACAACCCAGCTCAGGCGTCCCACAACTGCATGCAGAACTGACAGCCTTCTTAGCCCCCATATACACAGAGGCTACCCACCACCTGGCCACACTTGACAAGACCAACCCTCAACAACCACAACGTCTGACATCAGTGGCAGGACGCCCGGCCAGGGAAGCTGTAGACACCGCAGCCACCATGCTCACAAACCTCCTGCAAACCTGCAGGACGGCAGCTATAAAGACATGCAACACTAAGACCCTCACAAGGGGAGGCCAGCACTACCAACGCAGGACCATGTGCAGGATTAGACTGGCCCTGGGCAGAAAGCTTAAGACTGCTAGAGACCTCAGCCGGAAGGCTAACTCCCTCTTTAAGGAAACCAACGTGCACCCGACAATCGACGATCTCATTCCAGAGACAGATGCGACAAACGGAGAGATAAGGGACGCGGTGCAAGCGCGCCAGGGTGAAGACCCAACCGAAAATCACGTGCAGGCCGCGCTAGCCCAACTGACCAATACGTACCGCGACCAAATCCACCAACTAGACGACGACGACTCCGCACTCGCCATCGCACAAGCTCGTGTCAGAATGCAACAACTGATCAGCACCCAGCCCAAGAAGGCTAACAAACGTATCCTACGCCCGTCCCGCACCGACCACAAAGGCCTGCAGGCGCTAGCTGATCCTGACACCAAAACCATATGCACCGCCCCCGCCGACCTAAACCGGATAATCACCACCGCATACGGGCAGAAGCTGGCGGCCCCGACCCCCAAGACTGGCCACTACACTAACACACAGACACGAAACTACCCGTGGGCTCGCGCAAAAGCAGACGACGCCTTCTCTATGCACGCATGCCAAAACATACACTGGCTGCACACAGCCATCATGGACAAGGCAGGCTTCCAGGAATGCATCAGCAGGCTGGCAGGAGGCAAAGCCCCGGGACCAGACGGCGTGGAAAATGAAATCATCAAGATGCTGCCATGGGAGATGCGGGAAACCATCCACCAGCTCTTCATCATCATGTGGGCAACAGGCTGCACACCCACCACGTGGAAGACCAGTGACACGTGCCTGCTCTACAAGGACAAGGGGCAAGAAACGGACCTCAACTCCTACAGGCCAGTGGGCCTAGCCAACACCGTTTATAAGCTGTGGACCAGCCTCATTACCAAGACACTGTCTGAGTATGCTGAAGCTAATGGGATGCTCAGCAAGAACCAGGCTGGGTTCCGCTCGCACAGGAACACCACACAACAGCTACAGATGCTTGTCATGGCCCTTGAGGATGCCAAGCTGGCCAAGGCGGATATCTACGCGCTCCTGGTCGACTTCACCAGCGCGTTCAACACCACCTGCCAAGACAAACTACTCTGGATCATGCATGACCTAGGCTTCCCCACGGACGCGACCGACGCAGTCAAGGACCTATACACGGGCGCTACAACGCGCTTTAAAACACCCTACGGCCACACTGACCCGGTACCCGTCAACCGGGGCACCATACAAGGCGACTCTCTCTCGCCCTTCCTATTTCTCATTTACATCGAACCCCTCCTGCGGTGGCTGCAAGTCGGCGCGAGGGGCTATAAATTCAAATCAGCAACGGCCGACAGCGGGGAACGCGCCACCGTCAGCAGCATCGACTATGCGGACGACATAGCTATACTTTGCAACACCCTT
This sequence comes from Haematococcus lacustris, assembly GCA_030144725.1. Lineage (NCBI taxonomy): Eukaryota > Viridiplantae > Chlorophyta > Chlorophyceae > Chlamydomonadales > Haematococcaceae > Haematococcus > Haematococcus lacustris. The sequence goes on along the minus strand of JASKMD010000008.1, from coordinate 4,228,130 downwards.
CGCAACCTCCGATGCCAAGCGGACAAACTCTCGGCCTTCTCGGACTGGGGTCACCTCATCATCTCACACAGTAAAACCCTCGCAACAGCGGCGCTCCATCACTCGGTCGAAACCGGCATGTGCAGCAACGCGGCCGAAGCGGACAAGCGGGCCCGCCAACAACTCCAAACCGTCAGCCTACAAGGGAAACCCGTCACCTACCACCGCCCGACCTCACCCTTCACCTACCTGGGGGTGCTCATCACCATGACGCTGGACTGGAAACCACAACACACCGCTATGATCACCCAGCTCCGCCAAAAACTCGAGAGACTCAGACGCTCCTTTGCTAGCGCTAGACAGGCCATACACATCATCCGCACGGCCATCATACCCAGCCTAGCCTACAGCTTCTGCGCCGTGCCCTGCACCCCAGGGGACCTTGAGCTGTACGACAGGTCCATCAATAAATGCGTGAAACTTAAACTCAGACTCCCCCTTGGAACGCCCAATGCCATCATCAGAGAAGACGCCGAGAAGCTAGGCATGGGCATCAGCTCCACAGCCCAGGAATACCACGCTCGCAATACGACAGCCCTCATACACAGTCTCCAGTCCACAGATGTGGCACACGCCTACATATCGAGGAGCATGCTGCACAAACAAATCACTTGGCTCAGTACCCAGGCGAGCACACAAGGACACCGCATGCTCACCCTCCTTCACCACACCCTTAGGGCACGGCAGCTAGTCTATGCCTCTATATCCGGATTGTCGGCCACGGAAGGGGGGCTACCTCTCTACCATGAGGAATGCCAAACACTCGGCCGCCTCATCACACAGGCCAGCAGCTCTCAAGCACACGATGTCGTCAGCGCCAGCATCACCTGCCTCAAAAGCCTAGGCATCACGCACGCTTCTGAACTCAGCTGCAAGGGCAACACACACATCATCACCGGTAGCATGCTCACATCGCGGTACGGGAAAAAGGTCAAGCAGAAGCACATCATCGCTCTCAACAAACTTGCGGCCATGGCGGCCCAACCCTCATGCCCAGACCCGACCGAGACGCGTGCCATCCGAGACAGCCGCAACACATCACTCGACCTCCCGCCCGACCAGCGCAAAATCACAGCATGGGCCGCGGGCCTCACGGAACTTGCGCCCACACCCACAGTGCCAGACACCAAAACTCGCTATATGGATATGAAAGCGTATGCGGTCAAGCACGCAGCTCAACCGGCAACGGCGGACCGGACCGCAGCGGCACCCGCAGCCCACGAGGCCATTAGGACGAGCTCGCGTCTGCTGAAACGAGAGCAACGAGCAACACAATCGGCCCCTACGAAGCCCACTCCACCCAAGGCGGGCACGAAACGGAACAATGAGGGCAGACAGACCCAAACTATCCCGCAGGATATAGTGCGCATAGTAGGCCTTGACCTCCCAGGACTCTCCAGCTGGAAGGTGGATAAAGCCTGCCGTTGTAAACCCAAGAACCTAGGCTGCATACTAGGGGCCATGTACGGCCACCAAGAGGCCATTACCAGCATAGATGGCTGGCAATGGGACGGCATCAACAAGGAAAACTACTACAAGGTACATTGGAAGCCCACAGTCATAGACAGATGGGCTTTACCACTATGTGCAGAAGAAGGCTATACACCCACACACATAGAGACCATCAGCAGGGAAAAGGCTAAGGACGTGTGCACCTGTGAGCTGTGCTGGCTACCAAAAGGAGACAGCCCAACGTGCCACAACTGCAAGAGGGTCTACCACCCAGCCTGCCTTGAGGAAGCCCACCTGTCAGGACACAAGGAACCAGGATACTGGTTGTGCCCTATATGCAAGTTTGGCAGCAATGACTTCAAGACTACCATGCGTCAGTCAGCACACTCGGACCTCATACGAGTACACTGGCACCCCACTCTCGAACCGGCGCCGCTCATCACGGCACACTTGGACTACATAGCAAAGCGCAACGACTACGACGAGGAAAACAGGCAGATACAAGAGGCCAGACATGCGAGGCCCGACACGCACCTGCCGGCCCACACCCGACAGGGACTACCGGACCCGCACACCTGGCTACCCCGGTGCACCAACCTGCACTCGAAGGCCACCTTCCACACCTACCCCATCAACCCGCAGACGGACATCGTCGGGACGGGCAATTGCGAAACCTTCCTCCAACTGCACCCCCACATGACCGCCCCCGCGATGAGCCTCAGCACGGGGGAGCCCATTATGCCACGGCACGACTTAGTGCAACACGTAACGGTCCACGACGAGTCGGGTCGCACAGTTGGCCTTCTGACAAAAGACCAACACCAACATCTACACGCTTGGTTACAACACACAACACACACACGCAACCTGGCCACAGAGGTAGTGGCCCTACTAAGGAGACAGGACGCACAGAGCAGCCACCACCCCATGAGAGGGGCACAAGACAAAGCCCTTAACACCCTACACACCACACGAAGCTTTCCAAGCACCGTGCAAAGATGGGCTGATCCACTCACAGTTAGACCAGAAACCACTACCTACTGGAGCCCTGACATCAATGACACGGCCTTTGGGGCACACCACAACTGCCTACTGGTACGCCACACTGGCTTATCCACATGGAACGTACCAGCTGATGATGCAATAGCCCTGAAATGCGTCAACCATGCTATACACTCAGCTACTCAAGAGGAGGCCATGGCAACCATCATGCTGATCCCTGGGAAAAAGGGCATCTCCTACCCTAAACACATTGACACCCTACGGCGCTACCCTGAGTACTGCCAGCACCTGGCTAGCATACCCCCCACCAAGACCAGATGCCCCAAGCCAGGCAAGCACGCCAAACTCCACATCTACGTCATTTGGAATGCAGCAGGACAACAACTCGTCACCAAAGGCAACCCCCAAGGTTGGCTGGCTAGCACTGCCACTGCCCTCCACCCTCAACGAGACACACACCCAATCCGCAACAGACCAACCAATCAAAGCCAGCCGGCCACACCCGCTAGCGGTCACAAACAACACATGCGCTTGCCGTTGGACAGGGACCTCCCCACCTCGGGACACCAACGCAGCCATAACCAGCTCACGGAACACTCCACGACACAGCCACGGATGGCCATCACCGAATGGGCCACGATCGCGTACTCGGACGGCAGCTGCATTAAGACCTCGGGGGCAGCCCCGGCGAGCGTCGGGGCGGGGGTCTATATCCCGGAGAACAACATCCTCATCACAGCCGCCCTGGACGACCCAGAAAGCAACACCATCAACAAGGCAGAACTCACAGCAATACACGCGGCACTCAAAGCAGGGGCCAAACGCATCGCCACCGACAGCCTTTGCTCCCTCTACCAGATCCGCAGAGCCCTTGCTAACCCGATGTCGCTCATCACCCACAGACACAACGACATCCTGACAGCCATCGCTACCCTTATCATCGACAGCCCCGTGACAATCCAATTCTATAAAGTCAGGGCCCACTCGGGCATCATCGGCAATGAAGGCGCCGATGCCCTCGCCAAGCACGCGGCGCTACACCCAGAGCTCGCCAACACCCCGGCCTACAGCCCAACCACACGGAGAGAGACGAAGAACTGGCTCAGCAACGCAGTCGACGGCGACTCCCACGCCCCATTGCCGGACTGCCGCCAAAGCGTGCGGGAACACATGCACCGCAAACACAAGTTGGGCCTTGCCAACCAAGACAGTATCTACTACCATATGTCCCAAGAAATTAAGAAGGTCGCAGCAACCACCAAAGCCGCGGCGAAAGGAGCAGGCGAAAGAGTGATGATCGACACGAACATCCCCACCCACGCGCAACGCACTGCCCTACTCTACCGCACCGGAGGGCTATACAACCAGAAACTAGCTATGCGCTGGAAACGGGCGACGGATGACCGATGCCCACTCTGCGGGGAAGCGGATAGTGCCACTCACCTCCTCTCGGGCTGCAGCGAGACACTACCGCTGGTGCAAGAAAGGCACAATGCGGCGGGCCGCCTCATCACTAAAGCTATAAGCAAGGGGAGCCTAGGCGGGTACATCAGCTTCGCGGACACCGGCAGCTGGGAGAAGGGCGCAAAGGAAAGCCTGGACCTCCCGAGCGACACGCTACACACAACACTCCGAACACTCGGACTGAAACCAGAAGATACTAAACACACCACCAGGCCGGATATCCTCATGGTGCTCCCTCATAAGAAGGCAAGCAAGGACGGCAAAGACACCAAGCTGGTCAATATCATAGAAATCAAATACTGCTCGGACTCACGGTGGACGGACCAATTAAACAAGGCACTCACTCAACACACCCACTTAGCCGAGACCATACGCAAGGAAGACCATATGGTCGCTATCATACCTATCCTACTAGGCATAGGTGGCATAACCTACGAAGCGCACACACGGCAACACCTCTTGGCCCTAGGGATTACACAGGCCAACACTACCAAGCTGCTCAACAAGTTAACTAGACACGCTGTGGAGGCAGCCCACTCCATTGCAAAGACAAGCTACAGACTCAGGGCTAACAAAGGGGGGGGAGGGTAGGGGGGACGCCTCTTCTTTGGTTGGATGGTGGGAGCAGGCCGCGCCCCAGGCGGTAGCTCCTCCCTTAATGCACGCCGGTGAATACCGGAGTAGTCTTCTTCTTCTTCTTCTTCTGCCGGACTGCCGCCAAAGCGTGCGGGAACACATGCACCGCAAACACAAGTTGGGCCTTGCCAACCAAGACAGTATCTACTACCATATGTCCCAAGAAATTAAGAAGGTCGCAGCAACAGGAGCGGGCGAAAGAGTGATGATCGACACGAACATCCCCACCCACGCGCAACGCACTGCCCTACTCTACCGCACCGGAGGGCTATACAACCAGAAACTAGCTATGCGCTGGAAACGGGCGACGGATGACCGATGCCCACTCTGCGGGGAAGCGGATAGTGCCACTCACCTCCTCTCGGGCTGCAGCGAGACACTACCGCTGGTGCAAGAAAGGCACAATGCGGCGGGCCGCCTCATCACTAAAGCTATAAGCAAGGGGAGCCTAGGCGGGTACATCAGCTTCGCGGACACCGGCAGCTGGGAGAAGGGCGCAAAGGAAAGCTTGGACCTCCCGAGCGACACGCTACACACAACACTCCGAACACTCGGACTGAAACCAGAAGATACTAAACACACCACCAGGCCGGATATCCTCATGGTGCTCCCTCATAAGAAGGCAAGCAAGGACGGCAAAGACACCAAGCTGGTCAATATCATAGAAATCAAATACTGCTCGGACTCACGGTGGACGGACCAATTAAACAAGGCACTCACTCAACACACCCACTTAGCCGAGACCATACGCAAGGAAGACCATATGGTCGCTATCATACCTATCCTACTAGGCATAGGTGGCATAACCTACGAAGCGCACACACGGCAACACCTCTTGGCCCTAGGGATTACACAGGCCAACACTACCAAGCTGCTCAACAAGTTAACTAGACACGCTGTGGAGGCAGCCCACTCCATTGCAAAGACAAGCTACAGACTCAGGGCTAACAAAGGGGGGGGAGGGTAGGGGGGACGCCTCTTCTTTGGTTGGTGGTGGGAGCAGGCCGCGCCCCAGGCGGTAGCTCCTCCCTTAATGCACGCCGGTGAATACCGGAGTAGTCTTCTTCCTTCTTCTTCTTCGTCCCCTGTCCAGCTGATCCGCATCCCAGTTTTCTTGCTCCTCGCTGTCTTCTCCCTCACCACCTCTGGTGACATAGGCATGCTTTCCCAACGGACAAGGAGCAAGGGACAACGGACAAGGAGCAAGGGATACAACATGCACATGCAAAACAGTCATACACAACAGCGGACACCCCAAGCACATCCATAGCAACCAAGCATAGTGGGGGAGTTGCAGGTCAGCGGAACTTAACCGTGCAAACAAAATCAGGCAGAGGGAGGCAACCGTATGCTGCCACACCTGCAACATGTTGTGCCATCCACTGCCCTGCCCATCCTACCCGCAACCACAACCCTCCCCACCCCTTCCCTACCCGCAAACTTCTGCACCCATTGCATTGTCATCCATCCCACCTACTCCAATGCGCCGTCACCGTCAGCAGTAGCCGCCACTGTGCATAGCGTGCCATTAACTCCGTGCCCTACATAGAGCCCCCAAAGCGCCCAGCTCAAAACGCACGAGCACTTGGTTGTCTCCCTGCACATGGAGGACACCCAAAGCAACCAAGCACAGTGGGGGAGTTGCACGTCAGCGGAGCTTTACAAGGCAAACATCATCAGGCACCATAAACCACACCTTCAACAAACGGCCTGCCCATCCCACCCACCACCACAACCGTCTCCATTCCTTCCTTACCCGTCAACTCAAACACTCCTTGCATTGTCATCCATCCCCCCTAATTCAACACGCCATCACCGTCAGCACCAGCTACCACTGTGCCTAATGTGCCAAAGTGTGCCTAGTGTGCCAAAGTGTGCCTAGTGTGCCTAGTGTGCCAAAGCGCACACACATCATGATGTCTCTCTGCACCGCTTTATACACCACACCAAAACACACCGCAACCAAGTTAAATATTGGTGGAAGGGGTGGTGATGGCAACAACAGTTGTAACAACACATAAGATCTCTCGGCCTAGGAAACACGAGAAGCGAATGAAACCAATGGGGCGCACCTGAAAGCAAATCAGCGGCTTGAGCTACTGCACTCAAAGGGTGAAAGCGTTGGCAAAATCATTAGCACGCAGGAATCACAGTCGGCAGATCCACGGCAGCAGGAACACGTACACCGACCAGAGATGGGCCTACAAGCAAGGGAAGCGATGAATGGGAAGCGAATGGCAAGCGAAAACACTGAAATCCGACTAGCAGTCCGAAACAACAACCTCCGACTACTCACCACAGGTTCAGCGCCATATGCAGCATGACCGGGGCACAAAGGGGCAAGGAAGGTGAAAGGCATAACTCCTCGATGTCGGAGGAAAACCATCGTCGCCATCACAGTTCTCTTCAACGCAGTCATAAGCAGGCGGGGTGGGGCTGGCGGTGAGGCACCTCCACGCGGTGGCCCTGGTAACAATCCGCGTTGACTTCGGTCGCACGGATTGGCTAAGCTACCTCACCACCGCACCCAGCGGTATATAAATTGGGATGCAACGGGAAAGCCTTCCCAGGCTTGCACGGGCACCGCTTTGTCCAGCGGAATACAAATGAGGTCCGGGTGCCGCACACGACCGCTGCGGGTCATCGAGCTGTTGTGGAGTTGTTGGCGTCATCAAGGAGGGAGCAGAGCTACCTCAATGCGGGACGTTGGCTGACAGCTGAAGTTTGGACTTTTGGAGCCTGAACTTCAGCTTTTAGTGCGACATCCGGCGGACAAGGCTGGAATTGCTCTCGTCAACGAGGAGAAGAGATAAGGCCAGCTGCCAAGTGCACTAGTCTTTGCTCCTCTCACGCCTCTTTGTTTGCCTTGGGTGCTAGCTGTGGTCTGTGGCTACAGCTAGGGCAGCTTGATGGGGACATGTCCAGCCTGTGTCCAACGTTTGGAGGTGGGAGCAGGCCGCGCCACAGGCGGAAGCTCCTCCCTTAATGCACGCCGGTTTGTACCGGAGTAGTTTTCTTTCTTTCTTTCTAGCAGGCGGGGTGAGAAGCAAGATAGAGCAAGATAGACTCGGACGGCGAACGGCGACAATACGGAAGAGATGCGGGACGGTCAGCTTTACAAATGTCACACCAAATGTGAGAGACGGAGCCAGAGCGGCTCCGCCGCGCTAAATGAAGCTCGAACGCTTTGAAAACGCCACTACACTAGATAGCGACAAAACCGCTGCGTGCTAAAGGTTTAAACACGCTCGGCCTCGCACCGGTGCTAAACAGCTCTCGACCTCAGCCAGCGGCCGCGTCGCTACGCTCCGCGGCCGCTGGCTTCGGTCTCGAGCTGTTTAGCACCGGTGCTCGGCCTCGCGTGTTTAAACCCTTTAGCACTGGCGGTTTTGTCGTTATCTACTACTTGTTTACGTATCTGTACAGATGCCAGGGGTGAATCTGTACAGATGCCTGGGGTATATCTGTACAGATAATTATTTACGTATCTGTACAGATGCCGAGGGTGTATCTGTACAGATGCCTAGGGTGTATCTGTACAGATACTAATTTACGTATCTGTACAGATGCCGAGGGTGTATCTGTACAGATGCCCGGGGTGTATCTGTACAGATAATTATTTACGTATCTGTACAGATGCCAGGGGTGTATCTGTACAGATAATTATTTACGTATCTGTACATATACGCAAACCCTCCATCTGTACAGATAACAAGCCGCTATCTGTACAGATAGCTAGCTGGCATCTGTACAGATACGCAAACCCTCCATCTGTACAGACGCTAAAGTAAGAATCTGTTTTCAAGTACCAGCTAAACCGCATGCATACTACGGCCAATCCTCAAAGGAGCCACGATCAGCTACGAGTAGCCTCTCAACTAGGATTAGATTCGCGACTTGGCGAACTAGCCCCCCTTCCTGGACACCATAAAACACCGCCTCGCAGCCATCCGCGACCAGTCACAAAGAGGAGGCGCGACTAGGAGGTAGAAGGATCAACAAGCATGAACAAGCCGTAGCTAGGAGGCGTGGCGATAAGCACTCGGATCGGAGCAGCAAGGGAAGCGCTGAGCGGTGGAGCGGATAAGCACTCAAAGCACTTAGGAGGTGCAACCTTGAGGTGCGGATAGGAGGTGCAACCATGAGGTGCGGATAAGCACTCGGAGCAGTGCACTCCTACAAATTAATCCCTGCGTCCGTCCCTGCGTGTTGACCGACCTTGTCCGATCGGGCTGAAATTTTGATAGATGGTAGTTTGCAGAATATAAAACATATTTTTCAGTGAAAATATTTTAAAAAAATCAGAGGCGGCTGCGCTGTGGCCCTGTGGCTAGAGTGCAGGGATGAGTGCAGGGATAGGTTGCGGGCCACAGCGCAGCCGCCTTTGATTTTTTTTTAAAAAAATTATTGCAAAATATGTTTTATTTTCTGAAAACTGCCATCTATCAAATTTTCAGCCCGATCGGACAAGGTCGGTAGAACGCAGGGACGGACGCAGGGATTAATTTGTAGGAGTGTGAGGAGCACTCGGAGCAATGAGGATGTCAGCATGTCTTGTCTTGTTGTCAAACACTTCAAGTGCACAATAACAACTACAACTACATGGCATGACTCAAAGCAACAGGTGTGTGGCATAAGCATAGGCTTATCAAATGTGTAGTATGCTTGGTGATTGCAGGCAAGGCTGCAACGGCGCAGATCAGCAGCCAGAAGCAGCGAGGCCCAGCCCAGCCCAGCCCAGCCCAGCCCAGCCCAGCCCAGCCCAGCCCAGCCCAGCCCAGCCCAGCCCAGCCCAGCCCAGCCCAGCCCAGCCCAGCCCAGCCCAGCCCAGCCCAGCCCAGCCCAGCCCAGCCCAGCCCAGCCCAGCCCAGCCCAGCCCAGCCCAGCCCAGCCCAGCCCAGCCCAGCCCAGCCCAGCCCAGCCCAGCCCAGCCCAGCCCAGCCCAGCCCAGCCCAGCCCAGCCCAGCCCAGCCCAGCCCAGCCCAGCCCAGCCCAGCCCAGCCCAGCCCAGCCCAGCCCAGCCCAGCCCAGCCCAGCCCAGCCCAGCCCAGCCCAGCCCAGCCCAGCCCAGCCCAGCCCAGCCCAGCCCAGCCCAGCCCAGCCCAGCCCAGCCCAGCCCAGCCCAGCCCAGCCCAGCCCAGCCCAGCCCAGCCCAGCCCAGCCCAGCCCAGCCCAGCCCAGCCCAGCCCAGCCCAGCCCAGCCCAGCCCAGCCCAGCCCAGCCCAGCCCAGCCCAGCCCAGCCCAGCCCAGCCCAGCCCAGCCCAGCCCAGCCCAGCCCAGCCCAGCCCAGCCCAGCCCAGCCCAGCCCAGCCCAGCCCAGCCCAGCCCAGCCCAGCCCAGCCCAGCCCAGCCCAGCCCAGCCCAGCCCAGCCCAGCCCAGCCCAGCCCAGCCCAGCCCAGCCCAGCCCAGCCCAGCCCAGCCCAGCCCAGCCCAGCCCAGCCCAGCCCAGCCCAGCCCAGCCCAGCCCAGCCCAGCCCAGCCCAGCCCAGCCCAGCCCAGCCCAGCCCAGCCCAGCCCAGCCCAGCCCAGCCCAGCCCAGCCCAGCCCAGCCCAGCCCAGCCCAGCCCAGCCCAGCCCAGCCCAGCCCAGCCCAGCCCAGCCCAGCCCAGCCCAGCCCAGCCCAGCCCAGCCCAGCCCAGCCCAGCCCAGCCCAGCCCAGCCCAGCCCAGCCCAGCCCAGCCCAGCCCAGCCCAGCCCAGCCCAGCCCAGCCCAGCCCAGCCCAGCCCAGCCCAGCCCAGCCCAGCCCAGCCCAGCCCAGCCCAGCCCAGCCCAGCCCAGCCCAGCCCAGCCCAGCCCAGCCCAGCCCAGCCCAGCCCAGCCCAGCCCAGCCCAGCCCAGCCCAGCCCAGCCCAGCCCAGCCCAGCCCAGCCCAGCCCAGCCCAGCCCAGCCCAGCCCAGCCCAGCCCAGCCCAGCCCAGCCCAGCCCAGCCCAGCCCAGCCCAGCCCAGCCCAGCCCAGCCCAGCCCAGCCCAGCCCAGCCCAGCCCAGCCCAGCCCAGCCCAGCCCAGCCCAGCCCAGCCCAGCCCAGCCCAGCCCAGCCCAGCCCAGCCCAGCCCAGCCCAGCCCAGCCCAGCCCAGCCCAGCCCAGCCCAGCCCAGCCCAGCCCAGCCCAGCCCAGCCCAGCCCAGCCCAGCCCAGCCCAGCCCAGCCCAGCCCAGCCCAGCCCAGCCCAGCCCAGCCCAGCCCAGCCCAGCCCAGCCCAGCCCAGCCCAGCCCAGCCCAGCCCAGCCCAGCCCAGCCCAGCCTAGCCCTCTCCGTCACCTCCCCTCCCTACCCCTATCTATCATCTCACATCCCTCACCCCACATCACAACTATGACCGCCTGTCATGACCTTGTTGATTTTTCGAGTTCTAGTGGCCACACCCATCCCCCTTTCCACCCCCACCCCCACCCCCACCCCCACCCCCACCCCCACCCCCACCCCCACCCCCACCCCCACCCCCACCCCCACCCCCACCCCCACCCCCACCCCCACCCCCACCCCCACCCCCACCCCCACCCCCACCCCCACCCCCACCCCCACCCCCACCCCCACCCCCACCCCCACCCCCACCCCCACCCCCACCCCCACCCCCACCCCCACCCCCACCCCCACCCCCACCCCCACCCCCACCCCCACCCCCACCCCCACCCCCACCCCCACCCCCACCCCCACCCCCACCCCCACCCCCACCCCCACCCCCACCCCCACCCCCACCCCCACCCCCACCCCCACCCCCACCCCCACCCCCACCCCCACCCCCACCCCCACCCCCACCCCCACCCCCACCCCCACCCCCACCCCCACCCCCACCCCCACCCCCACCCCCACCCCCACCCCCACCCCCACCCCCACCCCCACCCCCACCCCCACCCCCACCCCCACCCCCACCCCCACCCCCACCCCCACCCCCACCCCCACCCCCACCCCCACCCCCACCCCCACCCCCACCCCCACCCCCACCCCCACCCCCACCCCCACCCCCACCCCCACCCCCACCCCCACCCCCACCCCCACCCCCACCCCCACCCCCACCCCCACCCCCACCCCCACCCCCACCCCCACCCCCACCCCCACCCCCACCCCCACCCCCACCCCCACCCCCACCCCCACCCCCACCCCCACCCCCACCCCCACCCCCACCCCCACCCCCACCCCCACCCCCACCCCCACCCCCACCCCCACCCCCACCCCCACCCCCACCCCCACCCCCACCCCCACCCCCACCCCCACCCCCACCCCCACCCCCACCCCCACCCCCACCCCCACCCCCACCCCCACCCCCACCCCCACCCCCACCCCCACCCCCACCCCCACCCCCACCCCCACCCCCACCCCCACCCCCACCCCCACCCCCACCCCCACCCCCACCCCCACCCCCACCCCCACCCCCACCCCCACCCCCACCCCCACCCCCACCCCCACCCCCACCCCCACCCCCACCCCCACCCCCACCCCCACCCCCACCCCCACCCCCACCCCCACCCCCACCCCCACCCCCACCCCCACCCCCACCCCCACCCCCACCCCCACCCCCACCCCCACCACCTCCTCCATCACCCTACCACAAGAAGCAGGCGCATGGAGCGCAGGAGCAGCCAGGAGCTGCAGCCATGGAGGCGCTGCCAGGTAGGTATAGAAGTGGCGCTAGCAAAGTGTGAGTGGCCAGCCCTTGCACATGAGTGGTACGGTGCCCAGCCTAACCGCAAAGATGCCCATTGTTTACTGCAGGTCCCACGGTCAGCCCTCCCCCCTTCCCCCCCCTTCCCCCTTCCCCCTCCCCCCTTCCCCCTTCCCCCTACCCCCTTCCCCCTTCCCATCCCTGTCCCACCACCTCCAAGTTTGTCACCCCACCTACCTCCCCCCATTCCCACCCCCGGCCCCACAACGCACGCACGGCACTGCAACCCTCTCCCTACCCTACCCTTGGCGTAGCAGCCCTCTCCCTACCCTACCCTTGGCGTAGCAATCTGGAGCGGGCGACACGGAGCGGGCAGCTTGGAGTGGGATCCCGTAGTAGCAGCCCACCCAGCCCACCCTGGCCATGCCATGCACACACACCGCAATGACCCTACCCATCCCTCTCCAAAGGGGACGACAGCTTGATGGAATAGCACTTGGGTGGTTGTCAGGCCGTGCTTGTTGTGCGACATGGCATAGGTGTAGGTGTGGTAGGTGTTGCAATGATGTTGTTGGTGTTGGGTGTCGTTGTGTTCTTGTGTTGTCACCATGGTGTGGTGTGGTGTTGTTGTTGTTGTTGTTGTTGTCGTTGGTGTTGTTGTTGGTGATGTCATTGTTGGTGTTGTTGTTGGTGATGTCATTGTTGGTGTTGTATGGTGTTGTCACCTTGTCACCTTATGCGGAGGTGTTGCAAGTCGTTGATGCATCAATGCATATGCTTAGCATTCCCATAGGGAGGTGTCTCGGGGTGATGGTGCACAAAGACATGTCTTTATGAGTAGCGTAGTGAGGTGTTGCGGGGTGTTTGAGCGTCAATGCATGTGTTTTGCGGGGGTGTAGCGAGGTGTTGCGAGGTGTTTGAGCGTCAATGCATGTGTTTTGCGGGGGTGTAGCGAGGTGTTGCGAGGTGTTTGAGCGTCAATGCATGTGTTTTGCGGGGGTGTAGCGAGGTGTTGCGAGGTGTTTGAGCGTCAATGCATGTGTTTTGCGGGGGTGTAGCGAGGTGTTGCGAGGTGTTTGAGCGTCAATGCATGTGTTTTGCGGGGGTGTAGCGAGGTGTTGCGAGGTGTTTGAGCATCAATGCATGTGTTTTGCGGGGGTGTAGCGAGGTGTTGCGGGGTGTCTGGACAAGGAGATATGTAACAAGCGTCTGAACAGATACTCAAACAAGCGTCTGTACAGATAGCAAAACAAGCGTCTGTACAGATAGCGAAGCCAACATCTGTACAGATAGCAAAGCAAGCATCTGTACAGATAGCAAAGAAGCATCTGTACAGATAGCTTAGAGTCATCTGTACAGATAGCATATAGGCATCTGTACAGATAATATGCATGCATCTGTACAGATAGCTTAAAGATGCATCTGTACAGATATTCAAGAAGCTATCTGTACAGATAGCAAGAAGCATCTGTACAGATAGCTTTGCAGACATCTGTACAGATAGTTACTTAGCAAATCTGTACAGATACGTGGTTGAGAAATTCGCGGTCCAACTACGTCGCAACGGATGCACGGATTAGCGTAAGACTTGTACCGTTCGAACGGCCTTCTACTCTAGTTTTCATAGAGCTATGGTCGGTCCAATCGCGACCGGTCCTTGTTTATCGTGAGTGAAGCGCAAGTACTCCTCTTGGATCTGCATGACCTGCTGTGTGCACGTGTACCGTTGTAGTGACCGGCCACCCCTTCGGCGTTGTTTTCATGGAGTTTCTATGGATTACTTGTAAACTTTCAACACCTCACGAGCCCCCTTGCTTGCGGTAACAAGTATCGTTTGTGACACGGAGGGCTATGTCTTGCAAGACACGAAAGATAGCGAAAACTCTGCATCGGACAGGGATAGAACACCGTACCTTTCGATCCCCGGACACCCGGACGCCCCTTGAGCTAATATTAGCAATACTGCCGCTATTACGGAGGGCTGACTAGCAAGATTTGAGCTCTGTACCTCTTGGTAAACACACGCCAAGGCTGTCGCTTGAGCTAATATGAAGTCCCTTGAGCTATTATGAGCTAATACGTAGTAGATAGTGGAAGCGCCGGTAGTTTTAGGTGCCCTAAAAACGCGAGGCCGAGGCGCTGGAGCGTAACAGCTCGAGACCGAAGCCAGCAGCCGCGGAGCGTAGCGACGCGGCTGCTGGCTGAGGTCGAGAGCTGTTACGCTCCAGCGCCGAGGCCGAGTGTTTTTGGGGGACTAAAACGCCCCGGGCGCTTCCACTATCTAATTTAGTTCCGTTTTTGTGCGTTCTTAGAGCTCAATGCGCGGCGGAGCCGCGCTCAGCAAACGTCACACTACAAGTGTAAGTGGGCGGAATTGGAATGTAGCTGAATACTGTTGCAAAACATCGCCATCAGCCTATCAGCTGGGCCTATTGTTAGGCCCAGCACCGCAGAGGAGTACGAAGATAAAGACGCGGACGGCGAGAAACTCGACCACGAGGACGAGCCACTCACGCTAGGACACTTCACTCGTTCGCCTGGTGATAGTCGCTTGTTCCCCTTGTGCGAGGTACGGCTCCAGTACGGCCATGATTCCTTTCTCAGCCGAAGATGCTCGACCTGTTATCACAATAATGCAATGCAGGAGCCGCGTACATCCCTTGTGTTAAGAGACACCGTTTGCTGTGGGCAGTAACTTGATGTCCGACGATCGCATTCCTTGTGTTTTGCTTCGCTGTTTGGTACGCATTGCGTAGGTGCGTGCGATATCAGTTTCTCCATACAATCTAGGTCGATGGCTTGTAGTTGTCTCATGGCCCATGGTGGGAGGGCGGGCTTAGTTGTGGGCGGGCTTGGTTGTGTATACCTTGCTACTTCAGCGAGCAAAGCTGTGCCTCTACCACTACCTCTGCCACATTGCCTCTGCCAGCCCCTGTTGCATTAACTGTTATGCCCCTTCCACTCTTGCCTAACCCAGCCCAACCAAGAACCCACGAGTTAGCCGCTATGTGGTAAGTGAAGCATGGCCATGAGGTTTGGTGCCGTGGGGTGATAACTGCAGGCACACCCCTTGTTTGTTGCAGGTACTCCGGTCTTACTCTGCTCCGTGGCCTTCCTCCTTCCCTCTTTTGTTTCACCAGCACCAACTCCATATCCGCCACCCCTTATTCTTACCCCCTCTTAAGCAAGCAGCCTCACCACAGTTACCCTGTCCATCCCTCTCCCAAGGTGACAGCCAAGCCAAGCTAAGCGTCATGCCCTGTTATGCCCCTTCCCCTGTTCTGCCCTTTCCATCTGCTACCCAACCCCCCTGTTCCATGCTGCACCACCACTTGATTGCTGTGCCCCACCACCTGTTTGCCACCGCCTAAACCCATGCCTTTTGATGCCCCACCTCGTGCCCGTTGCTGCCCCACCCACACCCTGTCTGCTGCTGCCCCACACCTTGTCTGTTGCTGCCCCACCACCTGCCCTTTGTTGCCCCACGCCCCCACCCGTTGCAGTCCTACACCCTACCCACTGTCGCCCCACACTTTGCTTGCCACTGCCTTGCACGTTGCTTGTTGCTGCCCCACACCCTGACCACTACTGCCCACACCATGCCCACTCCTGCCCACACCCTGATCGTTGTTGCCCAACACCTTTCCCACCGCTGCCCCACACCGTGTCTGATGCTGCCTTACACCAGTGTGGCGTGGCTACGGCTGATCCAATGGCCCAACAGGTGGCAGATGTAAATGTCCCTTATTGAACGAAGATCCAATTGATGCAGTAGAGCATGCTTGAGGTTAGTTTCTAGATTGAGAGCTTTATTGTGTGCGTTGGGGACGTTATGGACATGCATGGATGTTTTAGCGCTGCTGTCTTTTTGCATGCGCTTTTCCTTAAAAAGGTCCGCGTCCCAGCGTTTTTAGGAGCGTAATAGGGGTTTTTAAGAGCATAATAGGCCTGCGGCGAGGGAACTAAGTCTCTTAAACAGCAGGCTATTAACTATTATAACGCATGAAAACGGAACTAAGAGCTAATATTAGCAATTTGGCTCGGAGCTAATACGCTTGGCTATGCCCTATTGCCAACCCAGGAACGTGCATAACTTTTGTTTGGCTGCATGCGGGCTTGCTTAACCGGCTGTCTATCACTGATAGTATCAGGCTGTTTGTTAAAGCAATGTGGTGCGGCCGGAGGCCGCACATGCATATGTTGCCTGCTGCCCGTCCGATGTGGGACGGGCCCACTGCCCTAGTCTACATGAAAAAAGGGGGCGAGATGAAAAATGTGCTCGGAATGACCTGCGATTCTGCGTGCGACCTCGCAAAACTTTTCCACCGCATAGTACATTGAGGAAACCGAGCGCGGGTAATTGTGCGGTGAGATTGAAAGTCGTTCTGAAGATTGGAGGCCTTAGAAATAGAGATGAGTAGTGGGTCTGGTAATGTACACGCCAGCGCGTCTCCTCGCGATGTTTCGTTTTGAATGGTCTGGCCGGCCCGTCAACCGACAGTCCAGTCAAACAAAGACCCTCAACCCCTGCGGAGTACAGCCCCGGCCCTAGATGAACATGACACAGGTTTGGACATCATTTGGAACTGTCAGCCGCAGTCCACTGGGCTGGACTGGGCTGCACCTAACGGATGCGGCGCTTGGCCGTGGCGTGCGTGGCGTGCACGTCAACCTTGCGCACTGCCTATGCGGTAAGACATGTTCAGCCTCTTTCTCAGCAAGAGGGAGACTCACGTCCCCAATGCACCTGATGGCAGGTGTCTAGCCTCAAAAAGCAGCCAGGCTAGCTGCAGGGGCAGCAGCTGCAGGGGCAGCAGCAGCAGGGGCAGCAGAAGCAGCAGCGGCAACAGCGGCAGTAGCGGCAACAGCGGCGACGGCAGCAGCAGGGGCAGCAGCAGCGGCAGCAGCAGCAGGGGCAGCAGTAGCAGGGGCAGCAGCAGCAGGGACAGCAACAACAGCGGCAGCAGCAGCAGGGGCAACAGTAGCAGGGGCAGCAGCAGCAGGGACAGCAACAACAGGGGCAGCAGAAGCAGGGGCAGGAGCAGCAGGGGCAGCAGCAGCAGCAGGGGCAGCAGCAGCAGGAGCAGGGGCAGCACCAGCAACAGTAGGGCGGCAGCAGCAGGGGCAGCAGCAACAAGGGCGGCAGGGGCAGCAGAAGTGATAACTGGACATCATGCTCACACACATTTTTCAGATGCCAAGGGATGCAAAGCGAACATCATGCTAGCATGCGAACATCATTATAACACATATTGCAAGTGGAGTTGGACGTGCATAGTTTTGTTTGGCTGCATGCGGGCTTGCTTGACCGGCTGTCTATCGGTCAGGTGTTCCCAACATGGGGTTGGTAATATGCATGCAACTACTCTCTCAATACTGTATCGTTTTCGATAGCGTTTATCACATTGGTAGCTGCAAATCAATGCGCGTCATCTGACCATCAGCGCAAGCCATTGGAGTTTTTGCTCGCGTACTGCCACATGTGCCCGCGAACAAACCACAGCGGCGATATGGGTCTCCTTGGCACGGTGAGCCACATCGCTGTGACCCCATCTACCTAGCGCAGTGAGCGGGTTGTGCACACATGGAATGTCCGGCAAACACCCATCGCGATGCCTGCCGGGCGTGCAGGGCGCCTAGACGGGGTGATTGGAACATATAGTTATACTCGCTTCCGCCGAATTCACCATCTGGGTCGGCGCACACTAAGGTATCACCGGCTTATAACCCCCCTCCTCCACTGTGTCCATCACTGTGTTGCACCCGCTGCACCCGCAAGAAAATGGCTATAAAACGTTTGTTCTTGACCCATTGGCGCATCTATTGAAACAAACCGCACGTTAAACAGCCCAGGCCTCTATCAGTTTGACATCTTCAAAGTGACATCATGTTCTCCAAGCAGAATCAGGGCTACGGGGCTGTGGGGTGGCAGTTGAGCTATGAAACTTTGCACGCAGGTGGATGGCATGTAGGGGAGTGTAACTCTAAGAGGAGCCGAGTCCTGATTCGGTCATGGTGTGGAGTTGTGTGTCTGACTGCATGGCCCCGGTCCTGAGATCGGCTAAGGGAGTTGGGGGTCACCGACCAAAGTGAGCTTTTGGCTTGTCTGAGTATGAGTGTCTGTAGCAATGTCTGAGAGGAGCTCAACCTAGTAAGTAGCATGCTGTAAGTCAAAATGGTCGAGCTGTGGCATTG
Organism: Haematococcus lacustris; assembly: GCA_030144725.1. Taxonomy (NCBI): domain Eukaryota; kingdom Viridiplantae; phylum Chlorophyta; class Chlorophyceae; order Chlamydomonadales; family Haematococcaceae; genus Haematococcus; species Haematococcus lacustris. The sequence continues at coordinate 4,209,736 of JASKMD010000008.1, read as the reverse complement.
CCCTCCAGGTATGGGGAGGAGGTGGGCTCAGTGCCACATCGCTGCAACCGCTTTTCGATCCGACTGCTGCCGCCGACGCGCATGCTCATGTTGAGCAGCCTAAGCGACGCGGGCGGTCGCAGCGATGACTGCATGCTCCGCTACGGCTCAAATTTGAATCACTAACTTTGACGCTTTATTGTGCACGGCCTACTCAGTGTATATCAATTTTGGATGGGTGAAAGGTAGCTGGCCGGGTTGGCTATACTGTGAATCATCTAGCATAATATTTGGCTCAGTGAGTGCAGAGTTACAGCCGTCCTACTGCCAAGGGTCGTTTTCCTGTCATTTTCTGTTAGTTGGGAACACCTGACTATCGGGCTGTTTGTTAACAAAATGTGGTGCGGCTGGAGGCCGCACATACATATGTTGCCTGCTGGCCGTCCGATGTGGGACGGGCCCACTGCCCTAGTCATGATCAACAACACGAAGAAAAGGAAGCAGGGATCGAACGAGTCAACCAAACACGTCAGCTAGACAACGCTACCACACAACACGCTGCCATGGAAGAAGCCATCATAGCAGCAGGACACACAGTCACAGTCAGACCCATTCTACTGGGAATAGGCGGCATCACTTACAACACACATACCAAGCTACACATGGAAGCCATAGGCATCACGCAAACCAACACCACTAAACTGCTAAATAAACTGACTAGACATGCGGTCACACTCCTACAAATTAGTCCCTGCGTTTCTCCCTGCGCTTTGGCCGACCTTGTCTAAATGGGCTGAAACTTAGCCAGTTGGTAGCTTGTGATGTAAGGAATCCATCCCAAAAGAAATCAGGTCTAAAAAATCAAAGGCTAAGGCTCGGCGGCCCGTGGCGTTCACGCAGGGACGGATGCAGGGATGGAGGGGGGGGCGCAGGGACAAACGCAGGGATGGAAGGCGGAGCGCAGGGACAGACGCAGGGATGACTTGGGGGCGCAGGGATGGACGCAGGGATGGAGGGGGGGGTGCAGGGACGAACGCAGGGATGACTTGGGGGCGCAGGGACAAACGCAGGGACGTGTGCAGGGACGGATGCAGGGATTATTGGCGCAGGGACGAGTGCAGGGATGGGCGCAGGGACAAATGCAGGGATTATGGGCGCAGGGACGAGTGCAGGGATGAGCGCAGGGACGAGCGCAGGGATAAGCGCAGGGACGAGCGCAGGGATGATGGGCGCAGGGACGAGCGCAGGGATGAACGCAGGGACGAGCGCAGGGATTATGGGCGCAGGGATGAGCGCAGGGATGAACGCAGGGACGAGTGCAGGGACGAACGCAGGGACGAGCGCAGGGATTATGGACGCAGGGATGAGTGCAGGGATGAGCGCAGGGACGAGCGCAGGGATTATGGGCGCAGGGATGAGCGCAGGGATGAACGCACGGACGAGTGCAGGGATGAACGCAGGGACGAATGCAGGGATGACGGGCGCAGGGACGAATGCAGGGACCTTGCATCACATGTCACATTTGCGTATCCCTAACACTCTGTGTAACCCAACCATTTCAATCATGGTCGTGAAGTCTCACATGTAGTCCATGTCAATCCTCCCGACCTCTCTTACTGCTCCCACCCCTGCCTCCGCCACCGCCAGTCTTTCGCTTGGTCTTGTCACCCTTGCCAGGCTGAGCCTCCTGCTGTTGTGGCTTTGCCGGTGGCCAGCTTACGCCTGCTGCCTCATACCACTGCTGCTCCAACTGCTTCAGACCTGCCTCTGAGAAGTCAGGGACTTTCAGCCAATCTGCCTCCCACATGGCGTTCTCTTCTTTCTGAGCTGGGGGCTTGTATGGGACCTTAGGCACGTGCTTGCCACCTGCTGCTTCCCCCTGCCAGGCCGGCACCTTGGGGGTGCTGCCGGTCCTGGGCTCTGTGGTGGGCTGGCACAGGCTGTCAAAAAGCTGGCCAAACTCAGCTATGTAGCAGGTGGTGTCCGACACAAAGCCAGTGGATGCGTAGAAGTGCACCCGCACTGAACCTGTCCCCTCCCTGCCCTCATCACCAGCATGGATGGTGTACCCACGCATCCCCAGCACCTGACCTGGCTCCAACGTCACCCGCACCACCTCCTGGGCTGTCATCTTCTGCTGCAGGTACTCATGAAGAGCAGCCTGGCACTCAGGGTTCTCGCCCGGACCGTTCCAGAAATGCTCCACCACCAAGACCCACTTGTGGCTGCGGGGGATGAGGAGGATGCTGACCCGCTGCATGGCCATGATGAGCACCATGCCATCACGCCCTAGAATGAAACGCCACTGGATGGGGGGCGGCTTCTGCTTAGGAGGTGGCTGCCGGCTGGGGGATTGCTGCTGGCTTGGGGATTGCTGCCGCCTGGGGGATGGCTGCCGCTTGGGGGATGGCTGCTGGCTGGGACCTGCACCTGCACCTGCTGCCGGGTTGCTGCATGCTGCTGAGGAGGGGGGTTCTGGCTGGGGTGCGTCTGTCAAGGGGGGTTGGGGTGGGAACAGGGCTGCTTGTCTTGCCTCCTCCTCATCAGACCACATAGGCGGCAGATCTACATGCAGTGCCTGAGCTGGCACCAAGCCGGTAGCCACTTTGGGTTTGCCGTCGACCAGCATCTTGTACGGGTCGTTGCACAGGATGGTGCCACCACGGAGGGGGGAGGTGACCAGCTGGTTGGCCCTTGCCTGGAGGCGCTTCAAGCACGCCTGAGCCCACACCTTGGCAGCCAGGTGGCGTGCCTTGATGGTGTCATCCAGGTCCTGGAACGTCTGCACCGCCTCCTCGGTTAGCATCCCTGCCATGGACACCTCGTCAGCTAGGCTGCCATCATGCTGTGGGCTGGTGAAGAGCAGCTGTTTGCGCTGCCCTGTTCCATACTCAGTCACCACCTCCTGCAATCAAGCAACACACCAGAAGCATGTGCCTTGTTGAGATGGTGTATGTGCGTATGCCAATGATGTGGCATGTAAGTATTTGGGACTTAGTTATAGTCTTGTTAGGCAATAGTTAAGGATAGGGATAGGGATATGGATAAGGATAGGGATAGGGATAGGGATAGGGATAGGGATAGGGATAGGGATAGGGATAGGGATAGGGATAGGGATAGGGATAGGGATAGGGATAGGGATAGGGATAGGGATAGGGATAGGGATAGGGATAGGGATAGGGATAGGGATAGGGATAGGGATAGGGATAGGGATAGGGATAGGGATAGGGATAGGGATAGGGATAGGGATAGGGATAGGGATAGGGATAGGGATAGGGATAGGGATAGGGATAGGGATAGGGATAGGGATAGGGATAGGGATAGGGATAGGGATAGGGATAGGGATAGGGATAGGGATAGGGATAGGGATAGGGATAGGGATAGGGATAGGGATATCACTCCTACAAATTAGTCCCTGCGTTTTTCCCTGCGCTTTTGTCAACCTTGTCCAAATGGTCTGAAACTTAGCCAGTTGGTAGCTTGTGATGTAAGCATTCCATCCCAAAAGAAATCAGGTCAAAAAAACCAAAGGCTAAGGCTCGGCGGCCCGTGGCGTTCACGCAGGGACGGATGCAGGGATTGAGGGGGGGGCGAAGGGACAAACGCAGGGATGGAAGGGGGGGTGCAGGGACGAACGCAGGGATGAGCGCAGGGATGAGCGCAGGGATTATGGGCGCAGGGATGAGCGCAGGGATTAACGCAGGGACGAGCGCAGGGATTTTGGGCGCAGGGATGAGCGCAGGGATAAACGCAGGGACGAGCGCAGGGATGAACGCAGGGACGAGCGCAGGGATTATGGGCGCAGGGACGAGCGCAGGGATTAACGCAGGGACGAGCGCAGGGATTATCGCAGGGATTAACGCAGGGATTAGCGCAGGGATTAACGCAGGGATTAACGCAGGGATTATCGCAGGGATTAACGCAGGGATTAGCGCAGGGATTAGCGCAGGGACTAGCGCAGGGATTAACGCAGGGATTAGCGCAGGGATTAACGCAGGGATTATCGCAGGGATTAACGCAGGGATTAACGCAGGGATTAACGCATGGATTAACGCAGGGATTAACGCATGGATTAACGCAGGGATTAACGCAGGGATTAACGCAGGGATTAACGCAGGGATGGACTTTTTCGGTTGCAAAACCGGACGAGTTTTCTGAGACCCCTACGCGCGCTTCCAACTCCTTCCCTGTACACAACTGGAATAAGCAGTGAAAACCAGGCCGAGACATAACCAAGTCGAGCCGACCGATGGCGCACATCAACAACGCAGGAACCTTGGGGACCATCATGCACTGCCTCAGCACAAGACCGGGTGAGCAAGCCAAGAAGCTCAGCTCGCTCTTTTGCCTGTGCCTACTTCTCATCTGTCAACTCGCGCTCTGTGTAAACGACACAAAGCAGAGTAGGGATGCGGCTAGACACAGCGGTAGCTACCACGATTATCCCACCACTTGCAATCCACTTGATGTTACTGTCGACAGCTCCTGCAGGCGCAACTATCAGCCTGATGTAGCTAGAGCACTGGGCTCCCCAGGTACAGGAACTAACACCAGCGTACTCCACCAATATGCCACCTGTTCGCCAAGGGAACATACCCTTCGGCTCCTAGTTGCGATGGGAACATACCCACGCAACGACATACTGCGATGGGAACATACCCAACGCAAACCTGCTAAGCTGGGCACATACCCACGCGAAAGCCCGATTCAATGGAAACATGTTGAACACAAGCCTGCCAAGCTGGGAACATACCCAAGCGACGCAACAACACGGAATGCTACCCACAGATCTAGGCTCAACCCGACAATGTTGGCCCTGACCTGCCCCGACTGCGCAGATGGCTCGGCCCTCGTCACGGTCATGATGGGCAACACCGTGGTCTACCGGGGCAGAATCACCCACGGACGGGCCCTTCCGGAGGACAGCTACACTGGCCGGACCTCGGAAGCCACCGTCACCAGCAGAAGGAGAGTGGACACCAGCCTGGCGACCCCGGGAGAGGCACCAGCCGCCGTCACAGGCATCTCGTCGGCAGGACAGCTGGTCACCATCACCCTCGTGGGCCAAGTGACGAGCGTCAAGCTAGAAAGGGGCTGCCCGCGACGGCCTCTCTTTTTCCATGAGATAAAGCCTGAAATCACAGTGGGCAGACTAGAGAGGTGGTACCAGCTGCACACTGGCACAGCAGTGCAAGTCAGGACGAGGCCAAGTGGCGACTTCTTAGTCGGGGACAGGGGCGTAGGCTTTAGGGCCTACACCAACAGCTACGACGCAGACCTCCCCCCAGAGCTAGTAGGCATAGTGCAGGCAGCGCACAGCAGCACCCCCCTACTGGTGGACATAGTAGCGGGCGGGGAGGTATGCAGTGGCAGAATGGTCATGGTGGTGGCAGAGGAGAGGCCACAACAGGGCCAGCATCTGACTGAGGCCCTTGCCAACCTGGTGCTGCATGAAGGCGCGACTTGCCTGAGCCTGCAGGGGGACCCCAACAGGCCCCACCAACCGCCCACTGTGCGCCAGACCATGCACTTGGGAGCAGCAGCGGTCATGCTAGCAGCCAGCAACACCTCACTGGACTCCCCCGCAGCCTGGCAGGCCTACGCAACAGACGCAAGCCAGCGGGCCAGCCTCAGGCTGGCTACAGCGCTGAGCCCAGCAGCGGCCACCACCGGCCCAGCAGGGGGCGTATCCCTGTACAGCAGCACCCCCCTCCTCACAGAGCTCCTGGATGGCTGCTACACACTGGCTGTGGACATCAGCGGATTCCTGACCCTCACCCTGACCCGGAGCCGCCCCCTACCCATTCCCAGGCTAGGGATAGTGGTGGGCAAGGTGTCAGGAAGGCCCATTGAGAACCGTGAGCTGCCAGCCTTGCTATGGAGTCTGGATGCAGCGTACAGGCACCCAGACTGCTTCGAGCCTCTCATCGATGAGGAGAACGAGGAGGGCAGACGCCTCAAGGCTACTCTGAGCTCCCGCCCCCCCCGCCCCATCACCCTTACCAGCACCCATGGGGACCTGCTGACCTTGGTTCACCAGGGGGGGACGTCCCTGCTGGCCAGATCCAGGCACCCTCTGACCAACCAGGTGAGGAACAACCCGGATCAACATGCCTACCCCGAACTACAGACCATGCCCCAACACCGCCACCCAGGCCAACATACGCATCAACACGCAATACAGGACACATCTCACCCATGCTTCAATCCCATCATCCTATACCACATGATCCATACAACACACACACGCACCGACCGATATGGACTGCAGGTGGAAGCCACTCCGCATGAGCCTCAGGAGCTTTCCAGAGTGGTGCGGGCCTTCAGCACCGTGGAGGGACTACCCCTCTACACACGCCCAAGCCCCAGCAGCACCCAGCTCCTCATCCTCCCTGGGAGCAACGAGGACATGACCAACCTGCTGGGGGCAATCCAGTCACGGGACGGGCGGATCGTGGCTGGGGACACCTACAGGTTCGGGCTGCAGCGCAGCTGGATGAGCTATGCTGACCGTAACAGCACAGATGCCATTTGGGTGTCAGACATTGGCAGCGATCAGCTACAGAACCTGCGCATGACAGGTCTGGACTACATCACTGACCAGCAAGCCTTCACCATTAGGGCGGTGGTTGCTGTCTCTGAGAGCACTACACTCGGGGAGATGGAAGGAGCTAACCAGCTCCACACCCTGCAGTCAGCAGCCACCAAGTACATGATCCTGGCCAGAACTGCCACAGATGCGAATGCTACTTTTGCGGACGCTGTTCTGCAAGCGAACACTCACGCCCCAGCAGCGCCCCCCCCTGCAGCAACCTCAACGCAGACCGCAGCGAGCCAGGGCTGGCGGGTAGCTAGAGTCCAAGCATCGGCAGCCACCCTCGAGGCCCAACCAGCCCGCCCAGCCCCAACCCAGGCTGCCGCTGGCGCATCCCGCTGGGTGGGACGGCCACTGCAGGAGGCAGGCGGGCGGCAAGGGCAAGGGAGGGGCAGGGGTGGAGCTCCCCCCACCCACGCGCGCAGCAGCAGCCATGGACCCCCCTCTGCCCCTAAAGGAGAGGGCAGGGGCCCCGTCACCGCCCCAAGGGGTGGGAGCAGGGGCCCCTCCCCTATCCCAAGGGGAGGGGGCAGAGGCTCATCTTCAGCCCCAAGGGGCCAAGCCCCAAGGGGCCAAGCCACCACGAGGAGGCAGGATCTGGCAGCCTTCGATGACCTAGCAATCGATGCGGGCATCCCAGCGACATTTCTGGTAAGCACCCACAGAAAACATACCCAGCCACAACAACCCAACATGCCCCAGGACACCCACAAACACCCGCATACGCACAGCTACATGACCTGCTACACTATTGATACTCCAAAACAAACCCATGCCCCAAAGCAAACGTATGCCCATGCTCCCTCTCACAGGAACGACGCGGGGACCTGGCCCCAGAAGCCGACACAGGCGACGCCTCCATGGAGCCAGCTGACCCTCTTACCCAACCGGGCCCAGGACCGGCTGGCTACATTCCCCCTGGGGAAGGTAAGCCATCCTCAACATGCCACCTGCTACAACGTCCCACAACTATACCCATTAGTTCACACCAGCACTAACTGCCCGGTGAACCTGACACACAACCTACCTACCTCCCACGCCGCAGAGACCGCTTTTAGTAACGGCCTAACCGCGGCAGAGACCGGCCTAGGCAACGGCCACGACGTAGGCACCTTCGACGGCAACATGGGCCTGGTGAGGGAAAACCAACACATATACAGGCTACCCCACACCAGGGAAGAACACCCAACTACCCAACCCCAACCCCCTGACTGCCCGCTCCACAGGTACCCAACCCACATGATGCCAGCGCCCAGCCTGGAACCACAGGAGCAGGGACAGTGGAGGGAGCTGGACAGGAGTACCCACCACTCCCCACCCACCCTACCGCCGTGCCAGGTAGGCCGGCCAGGTAGACAAACAGACACCAAGCTTTACCCCGGGACACGACGAAGGACACACTACACTGCAGGTACCACAGGCGGCCGGACCTGGGGGACCTCCCTAACGCGCAAGGTGGCGGCTGACACCCGGGACCTGCAGGTCAGCAACCATGTCCCAGGCTACAGGAATCAGGGAAACCTAAGCCACGCCCCCTCCCCCACCCATACCTCCTGGAGCAGCCAGCCCACGGGCCACCGCTGCCACCACCCATGCAGGCCGCGCCCTACAGCGCAGAGCGCGTGTCGCAGCGACCCCGCAGAGGCCTGGAGCGGCCGGCCAGTAGCCGCAACCTGGGACAGCAACTCTCCGAGGCCTCAGGTAATTAGACCCCTAACCCTGCAAGACAGTAGCAAATGCTCCCCCCTCAGAGACAGGAAGAAAGGATGCACACACCAACCACCAGCGGTGCGCACCCCCGCAGGAGGCTCAGTCAACAACGAAGACATGCCGCGCGGGGACACTAACATGGAGGACCCGGCGGTGAGCACAACTGCCTGCATGGGCTCAGCTGCCTGCAGGGGCGGCAGGGGCTGCATGGGCTGCATGGGCTGCATAGAACACACACCCCATCCACACCCCATCACAAACCTCCAACCGGACAAGGACCTGCACACTTGCACCTGCGCACCTTACCCCACTGCCGCCTGCATGGGCTCAGGCCGGACGTGGAGAAGCAACAGCGGGCAGCAGCTGAACAAGCACGCCCATGCAAGCAGAAGATCGGGCAGGGAGCCAACAAGACGAAATGCAGATAGGGGTAGAAGCTCCACTGAGCATCACCTGAGGCCTTGGGACAATCATCAGCATCTGACTAGAGCAGGAGCTTTACATAGCAAGGGAGGGAGGTCGGAGTTATGCTGCCTTGTACACCCCCCTGCCCTTGACGACATGTCACAGACCCTAGTAGTAGCTCGTGTAACTAGATCGCATTTGAGCAGACTACAATTGCACAGGGAGGGGACCGCCCACTACACCCACCACCACACCTCAACACACATGGGTAGAATCATTAACCAGCAGAACAACCTAATAACCCAACTCCTTCTCATCGCTATTGCCGCCTACATCCTCAACACAGGCTTCCAACGCCGCCACAAACCCACAGCTACAGAATCCAAGCAATGCCTTAGACGGCACAGAAAGCGACTAGGCTCCTATAGATCCAACGTACGAGCTATCGGGTACAATCTACTGACGGGCATTGATGGCACCCTCTCCGCTTCTAGCTCTCTATGCAAGCTTGCCAACCGATTCCACCTCTCTATGCATGGTACTAAGAACGGCCACCCATACACAGTCTACCAATTCAACAGCACCCTCCATGTCTACTGTTGCTACCAAACAACTTCAGGCGACAATAACGGGCCCCCGCCCACCTTCAACCCCATAGCTGCCACAAGAGCTGTCTACGTGGCCTGGCTATTACTAGCCGCTGGGGACGTTGAAGCCAATCCAGGGCCAACCACCAGGCACTTCATGCAAGACAAAGATAGCTTTGCATGCCAGATTTACTCCCTGAACAATGCGGCGGGACATGAATGGGTCACCACGCACGACGTAGACACCTTTTACGAGACCAGGCTCCCTCAACTAACTGACCACCTTGAGCGGGGCGCTTGGCTGATGGCACGAGGCGTTGACGGCTACTCCGACGAAGTCATCGAGATGTACTTACGCATCCACTACGGCCTGGCAGTTCAGAGCATTGCCCAACTCAATCAACCCAGTGACTGGTCTGCTGACAACTTGGGAAACCTTGCTGGCCAATACGGCACACACACATTCCTATGCAAAAAGACTGGCCATAGCATGGCCATGAAGTGTATTGACGGCACATGGAATCTGCTGGACTCCATGGAAACAACACCGACGCCCCTCTCCCACATCCCCACTGCAACCATGCGGACTATGCATCAACTTTTTGTCATCACGCCCAACACCCGCTCACGGGAACAGATGCGTATGTGCGCTGAAAAGGACATCCATCACATCATCAGCCACGTAGAGCCAACGGGACACGGTCACAATACCACAACAGTCGACCCCGCTCACCCAACAGTCACGGCCCGTCACATAGACTCCGGCTACATGGAAAGGCAGCACGAAGAGTGCTGCCTCGTGCATGCTTTCAACATGGCCATGGGAAGAAAATGTATTGACTACCAAGCAGTCATCAGCCACTGCAAGCAGCTAGCAGAGCACCTACAACACTTAGCACAAGAAGCACGAGCTGCAGGGCACACAATCCAAACCCTCAAAACCGACCATATCTACCATGCGAAAGGCAAGTTTTCATCTGACACACTGAATCACTACCTTCATCGCAAACACCATGAGATGCACATGTACCTGCATCCAGCCTCAACCTACCTACCCACCCAGAGTATCACCCCCGAGACGATCACTAACGCTATAACAAGCACCGGCGCAACACACACTGAGGCTGTCATCCTACTATCACACCAACACGCTACTGCCATCAAGCACACACCACATGGTTGGCACCAACTGGACTCATTCAACCGGGTGCCTAAACCACTCTCTACACCTGACGACTGGAGCAGCCTTCAAGGGAACATCCTCACTATCTGCACAGGCGACGTGAGACACACAAGATTCATTAGGAGGGAGATCTGGATAGCGGACCCACTGGAGGCCACCACCCCTACAGCGCTTGCAGCACACTTCCGAGACCACCTGGACCCGATAGATCTTACCACAGACCACACAGAGGCAAGAGAGACCCCTGGCCCCTTGCACGCGACCACCACTAACGCCGAGACCAGCTGCACAACCGATAGCAAGCGCAGGGCGACAGCAGAGGGCATCCCCCCACACGACGAGCCTACCCGGCTGCGACAGCGCCGGGACACACCCACGGTCACACTCCGTCCGCAAACAACGACACGTATTCATCGACCCACTACGCCCCTTGACACCGCCACCGACGCTGCCAAAAAGCGCGTTCGAGTCACCAAGAGACACGGTAACGACACACACACTCAAACCCTCATGTTCAAATATCTTTGCAAACCCACCGCTAAGACCCGCAACACTGGGCCAGTCTCCACCATAGACGAGGCAACTAAATCCACGCCCGACACCGACCTTGGTACGAACCAACATCACAGCCCCCCACCGCCACCCACCCCCAACCGGCAACACATCACCCTCACAACCTTCAACGTCAGAGGCCTACACAGATCCAGAAACGAAGTTCTGAACCTTGTGCATAGCCGAAGCCCGGACATCCTGATCTTTACTGAAACCATGACCCAACCCAGGAGCAACAACCCTAGCTCTGGCTGGCTGAAGAGGGTTATGCCCAACTACACTGTCCACCGCCACCAAGGCCACAGCGAAGTCCTCATTGGCATCAGACATGATCTAGCCATCCAGACTCAAGCTACCATGATACAACCGTGCACGGATGCGGATGTAAACACCCGCTGCGTCATCCTGAGCCTCCGCCAACGGCAAAGCGAAGAGCTCACGCTCGTCGCCACGTACTGGCCCTCGGGGAACAACGACGACGCGATCCCACTAAGGAGAAAGATACAAGAACACATACGAGCAGCCACCGGACACCTGCCCGGCTCACTCATCCTGGCGGGAGATATCAACGCCACGATGAAAACAGAGGATCGCTCCGAACACACAGAATACACACAAGACACCATGATGAGGGAGTTCGCCACAGAGATGCGCCTGTCCGAAGCTGACCCCGGCGACCGGGCCTGGACCTACCAACAACCGCACTGCAACAGCCGCATCGACGCCATACTGACGCGCGACGCAAGACACGGCCCTGAGCATCGCACGCAAGTAGACACAAACGCATATCTTAGTGACCACAGACCACTCACCGCCACACTGAGTACAGCCCGACTGGGCATAGACCTGGCAGCCCCACAAAAACCTCAGAAGCACAGCCACACCATCCTTACCACCCCCATTACCAATAAGGACAGGGAAGCCTACCGCCTGGCAGTGCAACAACCCAGCTCAGGTGCCCCACAACTGCACGCACACTTGACAGCATACCTTGCTCCCATGTACACTGATGCTATCCACTTCCTGACCACAATCGACTAGGCCAACCCCCAACAACCACAGCGCCTAACGTTGGTAGCAGGCCTTCCAGCCAGGGAAGCTATAGACACCGCAGCTACCATGCTCACAACCCTACTGCAAACCTGCAGGACGACAGCTATTAAGACTTGCAATACTAAGACCCTAACAAGGGGAGGCCAACACTACCAACGCAGGACCATGTGTAGGATTAGACAGGCACTAGGCAAAAAGCTCAAAACCACCAGAGAACTCAGCCGGAAGGCTAGAGTGTTCTTCAAGCAAAACAACGTGCACCCAACCATCGATGAACTTATCCCAGAGACAGATACGACAAATGCGGAAACAAGGGAGGCGGTACAAGCGCGCCAGGGCGACGACACAACCGAAAATCACGTGCAGGCCGCGCTCGCCCAGCTGACCAACTCGTACCGTGACCAAATTCACAAGCTAGACGACGACGACTCCGCACTCGCCATCGCCCAAGCACGTGTCAGAATGCAACAACTAATAAGCACCCAGCCTAAGAAAGCGAACAAATACATCCTACGCCCGTCCCGCACCGATCACAAAGGTCTGCAGGCGCTAGCCGACCCCATCACCAACAAGATACACACGGCCCCGGCCGACCTGAACCGGATAATTACCGAGGCCTATGGAACGAAGCTGGCGCCGCCGACCCCCAAAACTGGCAACTACACAAACACGCAGACTCGAAACTACCCGTGGGCCCGCGCCAAAGCGGACGACCCTTTCACGATGCACACCTGCCAAAACGTACATTGGCTACACACAGCCATCATGGACAAGGCAGGCTTCCAGGAATGCCTCAGTAGGCTGTCAGGGGGCAAAGCCCCAGGACCGGACGGCATTGAGAACGAGATCATCAAGATGCTACCGTGGGAGATGAGGGACACCATACACCAGCTGTTCATCACCATGTGGGCTACAGGCTACACACCAACCACGTGGAAGACCAGCGACACATGCCTGCTCTACAAGGACAAGGGACAAGAAACGGACCTCAACTCCTACAGGCCTGTGGGCCTAGCCAACACCGTCTACAAGCTGTGGACCAGCCTCATAACTAAGATACTTTCTGAGTATGCTGAAGCCAATGGGATGCTCAGCAAGAACCAAGCTGGGTTCCGCTCCCATAGGAACACCACACAACAGCTACAGATGCTTGTCATGGCCCTTGAAGATGCTAAGCTGGCTAAGGCAGATATCTACGCGCTCCTGGTCGACTTCACCAGTGCGTTCAACACCACCTGCCAGGACAAACTACTATGGATCATGCACGACCTAGGCTTCCCCACGGACGCGACGGACGCAGTGAAGGACCTATACACGGGCGCTACAACGCGCTTCAGAACTCCCTACGGCCCCACTGACCCGGTACCCGTGGACCGGGGCACCATCCAGGGCGACTCACTCTCACCCTTCCTGTTCCTCATCTATATCGAACCCCTACTGCGCTGGCTGCAGGTGGGCGCGAGGGGCTATAATTTCAAATCCGCGACGGCTGACAGCGGGGAACGCGCCACTGTCAGCAGCATTGACTATGCCGACGACATAGCAATCCTCTGCAACACACTCCGCAACCTCCGCTGCCAAGCGGACAAACTCTCAGCCTTCTCGGACTGGGGTCACCTCATCATCTCACACAGTAAAACCCTCGCAACAGCGGCGCTCCATCACTCGATCGAAACCGGCATGTGCAGCAACGCGGCCGAAGCGGATAAGTGGGCCCGCCAACAACTCCAAACTGTAAGCTTACAAGGGAAACCCGTCACATACCACCGCCCGACCTCACCCTTCACCTACCTGGGTGTGCTCATCACCATGACGCTGGACTGGAAACCACAACACACCGCTATGATTACCCAGCTACGCCAAAAACTAGAGAGACTCAGACGCTCCTTTGCTAGCGCTAGACAGGCCATACACATCATCCGCACGGCCATCATACCCAGTCTAGCCTACAGCTTCTGCGCCGTGCCCTGCACCCCAGGGGACCTTGAGCTATATGACAGGTCCATTAATCAATGCGTTAAGCTTAAACTCAGACTCCCCCTGGGAACGCCCAACGCCATTGTCAGAGAAGACGCCGGGAAACTAGGCATGGGCATCAGCTCCACAGCTCAGGAATACCACGCTCGCAACACAACAGCCCTCACACAAAGCCTCCAGTCCACAGATGTGACGCACGCCCACATCTCAAGGAGCATGCTACACAAGCAAATCACATGGCTCAATACCCTGGCCAACACTCAAGGACACCGCATGCTCACCCTCTTCCACCATACCCTCAGGGCACGGCAACTAGCCTATACCTCACTAGCCGGGCTGGCAGCCACGGAAGGGGGACTACCCCTCTACCCCGAGGAATGCCACACACTCGGCCGCCTCATCACGCAAGCCAACAGTTCTCATGCACACGACGTCGTCAGCGCCAGCATCACCTGCCTCAAAAGCCTAGGCATTACCAACGCATGTGAGCTTAGCTGCGAGGGCAACACACACATCATCACGGGTAGCATGCTCACATCGAAATACGGGAAAAAGGTCAAACAGAAACACATTATCGCCCTCAACAAACTTGCGGCCATGGCGGCCCAGCCCTCATGCCCTGACGCGACCGCAACGCGCACCATCCGGGACAGCCGCAACACATCACTCACCCTACCGCCCGCCAAACGCAAAATCACACCCTGGGCCGCGGGTCTCACGGAACTTGCGCCCACACCCGCCGTGCCAGACACGAGAACCCGCTATATGGATATGAAAGCGTATGCGGCCCTGCAAGCAACGCAACCAGCAACGGCGGACCGGGCCGCAGCGGCACCCGCAGTCCATGATGCCACCAGGACGAGCTCACGACTGCTGAAACGAGAGCAACGAGCAACACAACCGCCCCCGACGAAGCCCACTCTACCCAAGGCGGGCACGAAACGGAACAATGGGGGCAGACAGACCCAAACCATCCCGCAGGATATAGTGCGCATAGTAGGCCTTGACCTCCCAGGGCTCTCCAGCTGGAAGGTGGATAAAGCCTGCCGTTGTAAACCCAAGAACCTAGGCTGCATACTAGGGGCCATGTACGGCCACCAAGAGGCCATTACCAGCATAGATGGCTGGCAATGGGACGGCATCAACAAGGAAAACTACTACAAGGTGCATTGGAAGCCCACAGTCATAGATAGATGGGCATTACCACTATGTGCAGAAGAAGGCTATACACCCACACACATAGAGACCATCAGCAGGGAAGAGGCTAAGGACGTGTGCACCTGTGAGCTGTGCTGGCTACCAAGAGGAGACAGCCCAACGTGCCACAACTGCAAGAGGGCATACCACCCAGCCTGCCTTGAGGAAGCCCACCTGTCAGGACACAAGGAACCAGGATGCTGGCTGTGCCCTATATGCAAGTTCGGCAGCAATGACTTCAAGACTACCATGCGTCAGTCAGCGCACTCGGACCTCATACGAGTACACTGGCACCCCACTCTCGAACCGGCGCCGCTCATCACGGCACACCTGGACTACATAACAAAGCGCAACGACTACGACGAGGAAAACAGGCAGATACAAGAGGCCAGACATGCGAGGCCCGACACGCACCTGCCGGCCCACACCCGACAGGGACTACCGGACCCGCACACCTGGCTACCCCGGTGCACCAACCTGCACTCGAAGGCCACCTTCCACACCTACCCCATCAACCCGCAGACGGACATCGTCGGGACGGGCAATTGCGAAACCTTCCTCCAACTTCACCCCCACATGACCGCCCCCGCGATGAGCCTCAGCACGGGGGAGCCCATTATGCCACGGCACGACTTAGTGCAACACGTAACGGTCCACGACGAGTCGGGTCGCACAGCTGGCCTCCTGACAAAAGACCAACACCAACATCTACACGCTTGGTTACAACACACACCACACACACGCAACCTGGCCACAAAGGTAGTGGCCCTACTAAGGAGACAGGACGCACAGAGCAGCCACCACCCCATGAGAGGGGCACAAGACAAAGCCCTTAACACCCTACACGCCACACGCAGCTTTCCAAGTACCGTCCAAAGATGGGCTGATCCACTCACAGTTAGACCAGAAACCACCACCTATTGGAGCCCTGACATCAACGACACGGCCTTTGGGGCACACCACAACTGCCTACTGGTACGCCACACTGGCCTATCAACATGGAATGTACCGGCAGACGATGCAGTGGCACTGAAATGCGTCAACCATGCTATACACTCAGCTACACAGGAGGAGGCCATGGCAACCATCATGCTGATCCCTGGGAAAAAGGGCATCTCCTACCCTAAACACATTGACACCCTGCGGCGCTACCCTGAACACTGTCAGCATCTGGCTAGCATACCCCCCACCAAGACCAACTGCTCCAAGCCAGGCAAGCACGCCAACCTCCACATCTACGTCATCTGGAATGCAGCGGGACAACAACTCGTCACCAAAGGCAACCCCCAAGGATGGCTGGCTAGCACTGCCACTGCCCTCCACCCACAACGGGACACACACCCAATCCGCAACAGACCAACGAATCAAAGCCAGCCAGCCACACTCCCTAGCGGCCACAAACAACACAGGCGCCTGCCGTTGGACAAGGACCTCCCCACCTCGGGGCACCAGCGCGGCCACCACCAACTCACGCACCATTCCACGACGCAGCCACGGATGGCCATCACCGAATGGGCCACGCTCGCGTACACGGACGGCAGCTGCATTAAGACCTCGGGGGCAGCCCCAGCGAGCGTCGGGGCGGGGGTTTATATCCCGGAGCCCAACGTCCTCATCACCGTCGCCTTGGACGACCCAGAAAGCAACACCATCAACAAGGCGGAACTCACGGCGATACACGCGGCACTCACAGCGGGGGCCAAACGCATCGCCACCGACAGCCTCTGCTCTATCTACCAGATCCGCCGAGCCCTCGCTAACCCGATGTCGCTCATCACACACAGGCACAACGACATCCTGACCGCTATCGCTACCCTCATCATCGATAGCCCCGTCACGATCCACTTCTACAAAGTCCGGGCCCACTCGGGAATTATCGGCAACGAAGGCGCCGATGCCCTCGCCAAGC
>JASKMD010000008.1:4111389-4192089 GCA_030144725.1 Haematococcus lacustris | reverse complement strand
GAACTCATTCGGACTGTGGGCAACTGGCAGACTACCGACAGCATGACACAAGCTTACACAACGGGACCGTCCCCAGTTGTTATGGTGCAGCACGGGGACTGGCCAGCAGTTGACGAGAACTATCTGAAAGGATACTACCATGAAAGGTTGCTGATCGAGGTAAGCAGCGAGGGTAGAAGCATACAAAGCAATGTATCTACATCCACATATGTACTTACATTATGTGGGCTACCGTGCAGGTGCCAACCACTGCCATTCATGGCTTGTTCCCATGGCTGAGGGGCTTGAAGAAACCTCTCAAGAACAGCACAGTGGCAGTGGAGTGCTTGTGGCACGTGCCATAACCAGCATTGGGGGGGTTGTCCTCCAAGACTTCATCCACCAAGCTGCAGTTGACCAGATTGAGAGCAAGCCCCCAGTCCAGCCCAGCCCTCTTGCCTTGCACATTTGGTGTTTACCAGAGGTACCAGGATTGATTAACAGACACATCAGCAACCTGAAGCAAAAGGTGAGGTGCCCTGCCCTGCCCTGCCCTGCCCTGCCCTGCCCTGCCCTGCCCTGCCCTGCCCTGCCCTGCCCTGCCCTGCCCTGCCCTGCCCTGCCCTGCCCTGCCCTGCCCTGCCCTGCCCTGCCCTGCCCTGCCCTGCCCTGCCCTGCCCTGCCCTGCCCTGCCCTGCCCTGCCCTGCCCTGCCCTGCCCTGCCCTGCCCTGCCCTGCCCTGCCCTGCCCTGCCCTGCCCTGCCCTGCCCTGCCCTGCCCTGCCCTGCCCTGCCCTGCCCTGCCCTGCCCTGCCCTGCCCTGCCCTGCCCTGCCCTGCCCTGCCCTGCCCTGCCCTGCCCTGCCCTGCCCTGCCCTGCCCTGCCCTGCCCTGCCCTGCCCTGCCCTGCCCTGCCCTGCCCTGCCCTGCCCTGCCCTGCCCTGCCCTGCCCTGCCCTGCCCTGCCCTGCCCTGCCCTGCCCTGCCCTGCCCTGCCCTGCCCTGCCCTGCCCTGCCCTGCCCTGCCCTGCCCTGCCCTGCCCTGCCCTGCCCTGCCCTGCCCTGCCCTGCCCTGCCCTGCCCTGCCCTGCCCTGCCCTGCCCTGCCCTGCCCTGCCCTGCCCTGCCCTGCCCTGCCCTGCCCTGCCCTGCCCTGCCCTGCCCTGCCCTGCCCTGCCCTGCCCTGCCCTGCCCTGCCCTGCCCTGCCCTGCCCTGCCCTGCCCTGCCCTGCCCTGCCCTGCCCTGCCCTGCCCTGCCCTGCCCTGCCCTGCCCTGCCCTGCCCTGCCCTGCCCTGCCCTGCCCTGCCCTGCCCTGCCCTGCCCTGCCCTGCCCTGCCCTGCCCTGCCCTGCCCTGCCCTGCCCTGCCCTGCCCTGCCCTGCCCTGCCCTGCCCTGCCCTGCCCTGCCCTGCCCTGCCCTGCCCTGCCCTGCCCTGCCCTGCCCTGCCCTGCCCTGCCCTGCCCTGCCCTGCCCTGCCCTGCCCTGCCCTGCCCTGCCCTGCCCTGCCCTGCCCTGCCCTGCCCTGCCCTGCCCTGCCCTGCCCTGCCCTGCCCTGCCCTGCCCTGCCCTGCCCTGCCCTGCCCTGCCCTGCCCTGCCCTGCCCTGCCCTGCCCTGCCCTGCCCTGCCCTGCCCTGCCCTGCCCTGCCCTGCCCTGCCCTGCCCTGCCCTGCCCTGCCCTGCCCTGCCCTGCCCTGCCCTGCCCTGCCCTGCCCTGCCCTGCCCTGCCCTGCCCTGCCCTGCCCTGCCCTGCCCTGCCCTGCCCTGCCCTGCCCTGCCCTGCCCTGCCCTGCCCTGCCCTGCCCTGCCCTGCCCTGCCCTGCCCTGCCCTGCCCTGCCCTGCCCTGCCCTGCCCTGCCCTGCCCTGCCCTGCCCTGCCCTGCCCTGCCCTGCCCTGCCCTGCCCTGCCCTGCCCTGCCCTGCCCTGCCCTGCCCTGCCCTGCCCTGCCCTGCCCTGCCCTGCCCTGCCCTGCCCTGCCCTGCCCTGCCCTGCCCTGCCCTGCCCTGCCCTGCCCTGCCCTGCCCTGCCCTGCCCTGCCCTGCCCTGCCCTGCCCTGCCCTGCCCTGCCCTGCCCTGCCCTGCCCTGCCCTGCCCTGCCCTGCCCTGCCCTGCCCTGCCCTGCCCTGCCCTGCCCTGCCCTGCCCTGCCCTGCCCTGCCCTGCCCTGCCCTGCCCTGCCCTGCCCTGCCCTGCCCTGCCCTGCCCTGACCTGACCTGACCTGACCTGACCTGACCTGACCTGACCTGACCTGACCTGACCTGACCTGACCTGACCTGACCTGACCTGACCTGACCTGACCTGACCTGACCTGACCTGACCTGACCTGACCTGACCTGACCTTCATCTGCAGACCTTCGAGCACTTGAGACCAACCGGGGTCATGGGCGAGCTGAAGGTGCTGCAAGGTCAAACAACCAACCAATCCAGTCGCATTGACATCCTATCAAGTCGCATTGACAGCCTGCTGGGCCACCAGGCCCCCAGCCTGCAGGGCCACCAGGCCCCCAGCCTGCAGGGCCACCAGGCCCCCAGCCTGCAGGGCCACCAGGCCCCCAGCCTGCAGGGCCACCAGGCCCCCAGCCTGCAGGGCCACCAGGGCTACAGCCTGCAGGGCCACCAGGGCCACAGCCTGCTGGGGCACCAGGGCCACAGCCCCCAGGCCCCCAGCCTGCAGGGCCACCAGGCCCCCAGCCTGCAGGGCCACCAGGGCTACAGCCTGCTGGGGCACCAGGGCCACAGCCTGCTGGGGCACCAGGGCCACAGCCTGCTGGGGCACCAGGGCCACAGCCTGCTGGGGCACCAGGGCCACAGCCTGCTGGGGCACCAGGGCCACAGCCTGCAGGGGCCACCAGGGCCACAGCCTGCTGGGGCACCAGGGCCACAGCCTGCTGGGGCACCAGGGCCACAGCCCCCAGGGCCACAGCCCCCAGGCCCCCAGCCTGCAGGGCCACCAGGCCCCCAGCCTGCAGGGCCACCAGGCCCCCAGCCTGCAGGGCCACCAGGCCCCCAGCCTGCAGGGCCACCAGGCCCCCAGCCTGCAGGGCCACCAGGCCCCCAGCCTGCAGGGCCACCAGGCCCCCAGCCTGCAGGGCCACCAGGCCCCCAGCCTGCAGGGCCACCAGGCCCCCAGCCTGCAGGGCCACCAGGCCTACAGCCTGCAGGGCCACCAGGGCCACAGCCTGCTGGGGCACCAGGGCCACAGCCCCCAGGGCCACAGCCCCCAGGCCCCCAGCCTGCAGGGCCACCAGGCCCCCAGCCTGCAGGGCCACCAGGCCCCCAGCCTGCAGGGCCACCAGGGCTACAGCCTGCAGGGCCACCAGGCCCCCAGCCTGCAGGGCCACCAGGGCTACAGCCTGCTGGGGCACCAGGGCCACAGCCTGCTGGGGCACCAGGCCCCCAGCCTGCAGGGCCACCAGGCCCCCAGCCTGCAGGGCCACCAGGGCTACAGCCTGCTGGGGCACCAGGGCCACAGCCTGCTGGGGCACCAGGGCCACAGCCTGCTGGGGCACCAGGGCCACAGCCTGCTGGGGCACCAGGGCCACAGCCCCCAGGGCCACAGCCCCCAGGCCCCCAGCCTGCAGGGCCACCAGGCCCCCAGCCTGCAGGGCCACCAGGCCCCCAGCCTGCAAGGGCCCCCAGGCTCCCAGCCTCTCTGGCCCGGAGGCCCCCAGCCTCTCTGGCCCGGAGGTCCACAGCCCTCAAGCCCCCTGCCTGCTGGGCCCCCAGGATCCCAGCCTCCTGCTAGGAAACAGAACCAAGGAGGACCGGGAGAGTGGCTAAGGTCCGTTAACAGCTTCCAGGGCTTCCAGGATGCATGGCACAGAGGCCAGCAAGGAGTCAGACCACCCTTAAAGCAGCTAGAGGCCGACCCAGAGAAGCGCCACAGGGAGGGGAAGAACTACAGCTGTCAGATTGAGTCTTTCAAGGACTGCATATTCACCCTGGAGGTCCTGAAGGCGGTCAAGGGCTTGACTGTGGAGCAGCTGCAGCAGCAAGCTAACCAGCAGTGGGTCAATGACGCTGCCAAGGCCAAGGGGCCAAACAAGAACAGGGTGGGAAGGCAATGGTCTGGCCATCGAAAGTGGTTGGAGGACACACACCCAGAGTGCTTCCTAGCTGGAAGGGTGCTGAAAAAGAATCCCTCCATGTCAGCACATGATGCCTATGAAGGGGTCCAGGGGCTTAAGGAGACTCTGGCCACACCCTCTAGGGCACTGAAGAAGGCCAGGGTGGCAGCAGGATTGCACAGCCCTGATGCAGCTTCTGTGAACAGGGCTCTTCAGTTTGGGGAGCCTATGGGAACAGGGTCTGATGTGGCATCATGTGCTGACACGTTCATCACCCAGCTGCAAGAGAAGGCCCGTGCTCTGGCAGGCCGGAGTGAGAGCCAGTCCTTCAAGGAGGTAGCTGAAGAGGTCGAGCTAAGCAAGCTCTCACAGCTGGCTACTGCACTCTCCCTCCCTACCACTGATCCCTCTAAGAGAGGCCAACAGGGTCTATGTGGCTACTCATTGTACCTCTCCATGAAGCGGGCTGGGATGGAGGCTCTGCATCCGGGACTGCAGCCATCTCAGATCACCCAGCTCCTGGCATCTGCTTGGAATGGTGTGGGGGCAGCTGTTCAGTCAGGGTATAAAATGTATGCTGCCATCGTCAACAGGTTGGAAGGAAGGAAGTGACACTGAGAAGGCTGATTGGTGTTGCATTGGCAGCGCATGACTTGGCTGAGCCCACAGACCATTGTATGAGAGTGTTGGGCTTGGTGTCGGGCTACTTGTTTAGATATGTTGCAACCTGATGCTGTTGCTCATGCACTGCCTCATGATGGAGTTAGTGTATTGTGCAGGAGACTGCTTGCTCTCTTTGTTCTTTCTTACTCATGTGTAGGCATGACGTTGGCAAAACGAGACGAGACAAGCTGTTGTGTTGGAGGTTATTAATCTTACATGTTGAAAACATAGCATGATTGCAAACAACCTCTGCCATGCTGCTGTTGCTCATGAGCTGCAGCACCCCTGTAGCCTGCTGCTACTAGCACCATGCACTGCCACACCCCTACAGCCTGCTGCTGCCCATGCCCTGCTATCCATGCCCTGCAGCCTCCTGCTGCTGCTCATGTCCTGCAGCCTCCTTCTGCTGCCCATGCCCTTCAGCCTCCTGCTGCTGCTCATGCCCTGCAGCCTCCTGCTGCTGCTCATGCCCTGCAGCCCATGACCTGCAGCCTCCTGCTGCTGCTGCTCATGCCCTGCAGCCCATGCCCTACAGCCTCCTGCTGCTGCTGCTACTCATGCCCTGCAGTGCCACACCCCTACTGCAGCACACCTGTAGCCTGCTCCTACTAGCAGCATGTACAGCCTCACCCCTACAGCCTGCTGCTTATGCACTGCTGCCCATGCCTTGCAGCCTCCTGCTGCTCATGCACATACACTACAGCCTGCATGCACTAAGCTGACACAGGTAAGCTGGCTCTGGCTCCCGCCTTTTCCGCCCTTGCTGCGTCCTGCTGCGCTCGGCGCTCGGCGCTCGTCGTGCTTAGAATGCCCAGACTCGAATAACTGCGAGCGGCACAGAGCGCAGGCACAGAGCGCCACGGCACTGTTGCACACAAAAAGCACGAGCAACCCTGCACGCACAGCGACGTGACCAACCTGCGCTGACCACGGCCTCACGCTCGGGGCCTCACGGACCACGCTGGAACATGGCATGACAATGCGGGGCGTGACAGTGGCTCACCCTCGACGACGTTGACTCCTGAACCCAACCCCCCTCCAACCGACCCGAGCTGTCCGAAACCTCCTACCCCCGACCAGCACGGGAGAGCCTCCCCACCCCACCGCTGCATTCCTGCGGCCCTGCCCGTGCCCCCCGCGCACTCCGAGGCCGTCCGTAACCTCCCGCATGGCCCTCTGAAAAAGCGTCCGAAACCTCAGCCCTAACAACTACTATTGTAACAGTCCAGACATTCAGCTAGGATGAATGGTAGGTTTGTGTTTCTTTTCTCCATGCAAGATTCTGTGAGATTTGAATTGCATCTTACTTATGACGAGATCTTGCGATGCTAGAGGGTCCTGGACTTCTTGGGGGACTTCTTGGAGGCTTGGTTCTTAGATGATGTTGCTTCTGGACAAACACTACAATGCTTGCAATGACTACTCTTCTCTCGATGGATTAGTTCTTTACGACGTCTTCACGATGTAAGTACACTGCACTACCCACTGCGCGACTCCGAGGCTGTCAATAAGTATGTAGACAGCCGCAGCGGCAGCAATAGCCGCACAAGTCAGCATGCTCGACGGCTGCAAGCCGGCACTTATGCCTCAGCCGACCATGCATCCTGACCGCACAAACGCTACTGTTACAACTACTAACTGCTCAGTTGTGCCGTGCACGAGCTCCGCTGCAGGGCGTGGCTTCCCGCTGTGCCAGTCCAACAGTCCCTCTGAGTATTGCCATGCAGGGATGTTGGTGCTACCAGCGGGCAACATCCCCCCCCCCCCCCTTCTTGCATGCCAGGACAGTGGGTGACAGGAGAGCTGGGCCGCGGAGGCTGGAGGTGCTTTCAAGAGAGAGTGACACTAAAGAAAAGATGAAAAGAGAAGAGTACTACAAAACAAGGTTCCCCCATACACGAACCCCCCAAACCCCGCAAACCAGGCCCCCGACGCCTCTGGCCACAGCTGGTCGAAGTGGGCAGCGTCCAGCTCCGGGTCCTTTCCCTTGAACCAGGTGGAGGGCACAGCGCCGCAGAGGCCCACGCGGATGTCCCTCCCCACCCGATGCCAGTCACGCTTGACGGACGAGCCCGGGGCAGCCGGCCCCTTGAGGATGTGACCCCACAAGGCCCCGACCATGAGGCTGGCGTGAAGCACCCGGTAGGCCACGATGACGTGCTCCCGACGGAGGGTGGGGTCTAGCAGCTCCTTCCACACCTTCGCACACGGCTGGCCCGCCTGAACACCCACAGCCAGCTGGTCCACGGTGTCGGCCCGGGGGGCGGGCTGAGCAACTGACTGCCTGCCCCCACGCCGCTGCTGGGCCTCCAGCTGCCGCTCAGCCTGCATGGCCGCCCTCATCTGCGGCGAGGGTCGCTGGTGCGCCCTGGCGGAGGTGTCAAGCCAGCGAGGCGGTTGGCTGCTCTGCACCTCCTCGGGGAGCCGCTCCTCCACATCCCTGCCCTGCTGCTCCCGCTCCCCCGCTGCCCCCTGGCCTGCCACCTGCTGCACGCTGGCCTCCCACTTGAGCTCCAGCTCCCTCAGGGCCCCATCAGCCACCGCTGCCACCTCCGGTTCGCCCGCTGCCCGGGGGGGGCGCACACCCCACAGCGCTGGCCACAGGCCCCTGGTGGGTAGAGGGGGTCGGCACTGACGTGCTGGAGCTGGTGGAGGCGCACCCTGGCATGCTTGACAGAGAAGTCCAGGAGGGTGGTGGTGCCCATGCCCCACACCTGAGGGTCCAGCTGCAGGTGAGCCCAGGGGCCCAAGAGCCACTCCTCCTTAGGCCAGGTGCCAGGCCCCTCGTCAGCTGGGTCGGCAGCATGCCCTCCCGCCCCGCCCCCTGCTCCCCTACGCCCTCCACCTCCTCCACGCCCTCGGCCCCTGCCCCCGCCCCGCCCCCTTGCCCGCCCCCCTCCCCTGCCAACCGCACCGGCTCCTGCTTGCTCCTGCCCTTGAGCCTGCTCCTGCGCCACGTGATGCTGGGCGGGTAGAGGGCGGAGGTGGGTGGCTCGCTCCTCCGGAGTCAGCCTGTAGCTGGGCTTGTTTAGCCGGGCCACCGCAGCTGGCTCCCAGGCCGCCCCTCCCTCCGCCCAGAAAGCCCCTAGGGGCCCCTGCCCTGTGGGGTCTAGGGGGTAGAGGCGGCCGTTGGGGCCCACCCAGTGGGAGGGCTGGAGCACGGGGGTGCGCCGCATCACAAACCCCACCCCTGGCCCAACCCTCAGGCACTCCCACTCCGGCTGAGGAGGCTGCAGGCGGTCCACCATGCCCTGCCAGGGCTCGGGGAGGCAAGCCCTGACCAGGTCGGCAGCCCATCGGGCCTTCCCCTCCAGCTGGGGGCTATGCAGGGCCTCCCTCACGTGGCGGACGTGGGTCCAACCCTCCACAGCTGCTGCCCCCCTCGCTGCTGGGTTCATGCGGACTTGCGCGTTGTACCACAGCGGCTCTGCCAGCACCGAGAAGAAGGAGTGGCTAGCGGGGGGCACCGCACGGCATAGCTTGAGCTCAGCCAGGGCCGCCACGTGAGCTTGCAGCCGCGGGCTGATGCCTCGCGAGGGGGGGGCGGTGGGGTCGGTGATGACCCACGTGCTGAGGCCGTGGGAGGGGTCTGCCAGCAGGCTGTGGGTCAGAGGCTGCCAGGGACGAACCCGGGGCGACCAGAGCTGGGCCAGCATCTTCGCTAGCATGGCCGTGCTGGTGACCCCCAGGTCGGACTAGCTGACTAGCTCTGACTAGCTGTGATAGCCCTGCCGTCCAGCGACTCTGCCCCTCCGCAGTCGGACCGAGAGGCCTAGTCTTGGGTAGAAGCGGGTGAGGCTGAGGGGGAGGGGAGGAGAGCTGATAGCAGCTCCGGCTGAGGGACAAGGGTGCTCCTACCGGCTCGGAGGGCCCTGCTAGCGGCGGAGAACTCGCCAGTACCCTCAATGCCACGCCCCCCGGGTGCACCCACAGCAGGCTTAGGAGCATAGACCCAGCGTGGGATGGGAAGCGGCGGGAACGACAAGGGCGCAAGCAGCCAGCTGGAGGTCAACAGCTCGGGGTCGCAGGAGGCAGTATGTGTACAACCTGGCTCTGGCCCCTGGCATGCACCCTGGATGGCGCAGCTGAGTGAGCAGGGCTAGGAGCAAGGCCTGTGCCCTCCACCCGGGCCAGCTAACCAGGTCTGGCAGTCTAGTCTACACAGCAGCTCCGCCCCAGCCATCGCTCCCGCCCCGGCACCGGCAGCAGCGGGCTACCGCAGGGTGGGGAGTGGCGGTAACGCCCTACCACCTGCTCAGTTGTGCCGTGCACGAGCTCCGCTGCAGGGCGTGGGCTCCCGCTGTGGGCCAGCTGTCCAACAGTCCCTCTGAGTATTGCCATGCAGGGATGTTGGTGCTACCAGCGTGCAACATCCCCCCCCCCCCCCCTTCTTGCATGCCGGGACAGTGGGGGACAGGAGAGCTGGGCTGCGGCGGCTGGAGGTGCGTCAGTGGCACGTGGGGCGGTGGCGGTGGCGGGCTGTACGCGACCGCATGAGCCTTGTCGGGGCCCGTCCTGGCTCCGGGGCAGCTGGGCTGGACCGCAGGCTCATCCAACGTTGGCTGCACTGGCCACTGCGCTTGTGCACACGGGGAGGGTGGCTCAACCTCAGGCTCTTGCTCGCCAGTACCCTCAATGCCACGCCCCCCGGGTGCACCCACAGCAGGTTTTTTTTTATGGTAGAGCATTACAAGAGAGAGAGTGACACTAAAGAAAAGATGAAAAGAGAAGACTACTACAAAACAAGGTTCCCCCATACACGAACCCCAAGCACCCCACCCAAACACAGCGGTCCACACACCCCAAGCAAAGGTCCACACCCCACATGCAAAGGTCCACACAACCCAAGCACCCCCCTCCCTAGGACAACGTCAAGACACTCCCCCACACCAACGCCCTCCACCCTAGCTCACCTCCCCATACCCTCCCCATACCCTCCCCACAAAACTACCCACACGAGCCTAAGTTCCGCCCCTCGACCTGAAACCGAGAACCCTACCCCCAACGCTCAAACCAAGACCACCTAAGCCCCCGGTCCCCTGACACCCAGACAACCCCCCGAAGCCTAGCCCACCCCACCCACCGAACGCCCTAAGCCCCCACCAGCAACCCTGAAGCTCAGGCTGGCTCGACGGGGAAGGGGACGGGCCACTGCAAGGAGAGGCGAACCACTAGCTCCCCCCCCCCCTGCGCCCTGCCCTCCCCATGCCTAGGCCTCCCTGCTGCCCTCTCCTCCTCCACTCCTCCTGCCCCAACCCTCCCCTCTGCCCCCTCCTGCCCTCCCCTCCGCTCCCTCCTAGGCTGCTTGGCAAACCAGGCCCCCGACGCCTCTGGCCACAGCTGGTCGAAGTGGGCAGCGTCCAGCTCCGGGTCCTTTCCCTTGAACCAGGTGGAGGGCACAGCGCCGCAGAGGCCCACGCGGATGTCCCTCCCAACACGATGCCAGTCACGCTTGACGGCCGTGGTGAGGGTGGAGATGACCTCCTCCACGACCCGCCTCGCCACCTGCTGTGGCTGCAGGGCTGTAGCGGCTCCTTAGCTGCGGAGGCGCCACACTGCGCCCAGGTAGGCCACGCGCAGACGGAGCCACAGCAGGCTGTCAGGGGGCTGGAAGAGGGGGAACTCGCCGAGGGTGGGGCGCCCATTGAGGAGCAGCATGGCGTCGCCTGAGGGGGGGCGGGTGCCTGTGAGGCGGCCGTACACGTCCAGCACCCACTCCCAGGCTGGGACCACGGCAGGGGAGGTCAGGAAGGCGTGGGTTACAGTCTCCAGGTGCCCCGGCTGGCAGAAGTGGCAGACGGACGAGCCCGGGGCAGCCGGCCCCTTGAGGATGTGACCCCACAAGGCCCCGACCATGAGGCTGGCGTGAAGCACCCGCCAGGCCACGATGACGTGCTCCCGACGGAGGGTGGGGTCTAGCAGCTCCTTCCACACCTTCGCACACGGCTGGCCCGCCTGAACACCCACAGCCAGCTGGTCCACGGTGTCAGCCCGGGAGGCGGGCTGAGCAACTGGCTGCCTGCCCCCACGCCGCTGCTGGGCCTCCAGCTGCCGCTCAGCCTGCTAGGCCGCCCACATCTGCGGCGAGGGTCGCTGGTGCGCCCCGGCGGAGGTGTCAAGCCAGCGAGGCGGTTGGCTGCTCTGCACCTCCTCGGGGAGCCGCTCCTCCACATCCCTGCCACTCAGGCAAATTAGTAACAGCATTTTTGAGATTCGGAGCCTCGGACTTGGTACATAGTCAAATGAAGGCATTGTAAGATTGGGGGTTGAAACTAAAATTCGTGATTTTGCGCGGTTGGTGAGATACGGCCATGCTACAGTACTGTAGAGGTCTACAGTACTGTCGGGGTACCTCGCGAGTACACGAACAGTACTGTAGATGTCTACAGTACTGTAGATGTCTACAGTACTGTAGGTGTCTACAGTACTGTCGGGGTACCTCGAGAGACCACTTACAGTACTGTAGACATCTACAGTACTGTAGACATCTACAGTACTGTAGACCTCTACAGTACTGTAGACATCTACAGTACTTCGAGGTACCTCGAGGTACCTCGAGAGACCATTTACAGTACTGTAGACATCTACAGTACTGTAGACATCTACAGTACTGTAGACATCTACAGTACTGTAGACATCTACAGTACCTCGAGGTACCTCGAGGTACCTCGAGAGACCACTTACAGTACTGTAGCCTTTAAGCACTTAAAAAAATTCTGAACATCTCACTTGCATTCAGGCATCCGTCCAACACTTAGTCGCAGCATCGTGTAGCCGGTATTGCAGCGATGGCATCGCACGAGGTTACCCATACTCGCAGCCGCATCTAGCCCATACTCGCAGCCACATACTCGGCAATCAACCTCGCGGCCACACAGCTGGTCCACAGATGGCATCGCACGAGGTTACCCATACTCGCAGCCACATCTAGCCCATACTCGCAGCCACATACTCGGCAATCAACCTCGCGGCCACACAGCTGGTCCAGCAGCGCAGAAGCATACCTGTGAGGCAGCTCGGTGCGAGGATCTCACCTCGCAGCCAGCCTCGCAGCCATTTTCCTCGCAGCCAGCCTCGCAGCCAGTTTCGCAGCCAGCCTCGCAGCCAGCCTCGCAGCCAGCATCGCAGCTAGCCTCGCGGCCAGTTTCCTCGCAACGATTCTCCGCAATTATCGCAAGCATTGATGCACCAACGCAAGGCAGGTGCAACGTGTTGTGAGCAGCGAAGAGGCCAGACGGACCATGGTAAGAGCTTAGGACCAAGGTAAGAGCTTAGAAGGAGCTAGCATTGCGCAGCATAGCCCTTAGTATCCAGCCTAACCGCTACCACACCTGGTTGCTGCAGGCCTTACAATCACGCCTAGTACCTCCCTGTTCACCACCCCCTCCCAGTCCCCCTCACCACCACCACCACCACACACCACCACCACCATTTCATCACCTCCCACAACGTTCCCACTGTTGCCTCCCTTGTGTTGCAGCCCAGCCCAGCCCAGCCCAGCCCAGCCCAGCCCAGCCCAGCCCAGCCCAGCCCAGCCCAGCCCAGCCCAGCCCAGCCCAGCCCAGCCCAGCCCAGCCCAGCCCAGCCCAGCCCAGCCCAGCCCAGCCCAGCCCAGCCCAGCCCAGCCCAGCCCAGCCCAGCCCAGCCCAGCCCAGCCCAGCCCAGCCCAGCCCAGCCCAGCCCAGCCCAGCCCAGCCCAGCCCAGCCCAGCCCAGCCCAGCCCAGCCCAACCCTACTCTCCCACCCTGCACTTCCTACTGAGGTGAGGACAAAGGAAGGTGGGTTGTAATGGAGGGCTGCTACACCTGCCCCTCCATCTGCCAGCTCTACATCTCCCTACTCTAATGGTGAGTGCATCTAGTACCCATGTCCAATGTTTGCTTCGTTACACAAATCGTCACATCATTGCCGCAGGTCTTGTGCGCCTACACGTGAGACTATCAATGCGCTCCCCACTTCTCTCGCCCTCCCCATGGACCTCCCCTTCCCTTCCCTCCCCTTCCTCCCCTTCCTCCCACACACATATACACCACACCCCAGCAGAAGGTGAGTGCAGGTATGTGGCACCCTGTACCCACCTTAACCGCTAGCATGCCCCTTGTCCCGCTGCAGGGTTGATCGTCACACCCTTCCCCATCCCCTTTTCCTCCCCTTTCCCACGCCCACCACCAACGCCCAGCTTGTCGTCCCTACACTTCCACCTCTACCCACCCCCCACTTCCCCCCTCCCCGTCACCTCTCCCCTGACATCCCAGCAGCCAGGAGAAAGCCCACCCCACCCACCCTCTTCCCACCCCTCCCTTCCCCCTCTCCCTCCCTCTCCCCTCCCATACTTGTCAAGCCTACCCTTCCCCTCTCCCACCCTTCGATTGACGTGGCATCGCAACCCCCACCTCACCCCACCTTCCCTTCCCTAAACCCTACACTCCCCACCGCAGTCCCACCCCACTGGCGCATGGGATATGTTGCCTGGTGTGAGCAGGTAGGAGGCCAGGAGGACCACAAAGGTAAGGCCACGGTGATAGCTAACACAGTGCCCAGCCTGGTCACCCTACCGCACGTGCACGCCCCTTGGTTGCAGGTCTGATGGGTCACCTCCCCTCCACTTTCCCTATACAACCACCCCCTCCCAATTCATCCTCCCCCGCCCCGCCCCCGCCCCCGCCCCCGCCCCCGCCCCCGCCCCCGCCCCCGCCCCCGCCCCCGCCCCCGCCCCCGCCCCCGCCCCCGCCCCCGCCCCCGCCCCCGCCCCCGCCCCCGCCCCCGCCCCCGCCCCCGCCCCCGCCGCCCCCGCCCCCGCCCCCGCCCCCCGCCCCCGCCCCCGCCCCCGCCCCCGCCCCCGCCCCCGCCCCCGCCCCCGCCCCCGCCCCCGCCCCGCCCCCGCCCCCGCTCCCTCCCCCGCCCCCACCCCCACCCATGCCCCCACCCACCCCAACCCATGCCCCCAACCCATGCCCCCACCCACCCCAACCCATGCCCCCAACCCAACCCACCCCCGCCCAGCCCAACCCGGTTGAGCCTCCCGCCTCCCCACCTCCCGCCTCCCTGCCTCCCGCCTCCCCGTCTCCCGCCTCCCTGCCTCCCACCTCCCGCCTTCCACATCTACCTCCCCTCCCCGCCTTCACTCTTCCACTCCCCCCCCCTTCACTCAGCAGCCAAAAGGTAGGTAAGTGCTACAGTGCCCCTACTATATCTGCTGCTGCTGCCACTGCTGCTGCTGCTGCTGCCACTGCTGCTGCTGCTGCTGCCCCTACTGCTGCTGCTGCTACCCCCCTACTGCTGCTGCTGCTGCCCCCCCTACTGCTGCTGCTGCCCCCCCTACTGCTGCTGCTGCTGCCACTGCTGCTGCTGCTGCTGCTGCCCCTGCTGCTGCTGCTGCTACCCCCCCTACTGCTGCTGCTGCTACCCCCCCTACTGCTGCTGCTGCTGCCCCCCCTACTGCTGCTGCTGCTGCCACTGCTGCTGCTGCTGCTACCCCCCCCTACTGCTGCTGCTGCTGCCCCCCCTACTGCTGCTGCTGCTGCCCCCCCTACTGCTGCTGCTGCTGCTACCCCCCTACTGCTGCTGCTGCTACCCCCCTACTGCTGCTGCTGCTGCCCCCCCTACTGCTGCTGCTGCTGCCACTGCTGCTGCTGCTGCTACCCCCCCTGCTGCTGCTGCTGCTGCCCCCCTGCTGCTGCTGCTGCTGCCCCCCCCCCTGCTGCTGCTGCCCCCCCCCCTGCTGCTGCTGCCCCCCCCCCTGCTGCTGCTGCCACCCATGCTGCTGCTGCCTACAGTACTGTAGGTGTCTACAGTACTGTAGGTGTCTACAGTACTGTAGGTGTCTACAGTACTGTAGATGTCTACAGTACTGTAGGGGTCTACAGTACTGTAGGGGTCT
Organism: Haematococcus lacustris; assembly: GCA_030144725.1. NCBI lineage: Eukaryota > Viridiplantae > Chlorophyta > Chlorophyceae > Chlamydomonadales > Haematococcaceae > Haematococcus > Haematococcus lacustris. The sequence continues at coordinate 4,177,504 of JASKMD010000008.1, read as the reverse complement.
ACAGTACTGTAGGTGTCTACAGTACTGTAGGTGTCTACAGTACTGTAGATGTCTACAGTACTGTAGGGGTCTACAGTACTGTAGGGGTCTACAGTACTGTAGATGTCTACAGTACTGTAGGTGTCTACAGTACTGTATGTGTCTACAGTACTGTAGGTGTCTACAGTACTGTAGATGTCTACAGTACTGTAGGGGTCTACAGTACTGTAGGGGTCTACAGTACTGTAGGTGTCTACAGTACTGTAGGTGTCTACAGTACTGTAGATGTCTACAGTACTGTAGGGGTCTACAGTACTGTAGGGGTCTACAGTACTGTAGATGTCTACAGTACTGTAGATGTCTACAGTACTGTAGAGGTCTACAGTACTGTAGATGTCTACAGTACTGTAGATGTCTACAGTACTGTAGGGGTCTACAGTACTGTAGATGTCTACAGTACTGTAGGTGTCTACAGTACTGTAGGTGTCTACAGTACTGTAGGTGTCTACAGTACTGTAGATGTCTACAGTACTGTAGGTGCCTTCCCCCCATGCATCCTTAACCCCCATGCCCCCTTCGCCCCCATGCAGGAACATCTCAATGTAGCCCAAGCTCGTTTGCTATCCCGACAGTGCTATGCAAATGCGCTGACAACAAAGCGTGCCTATGTTGCCCAGCCCAGCCCAGCCCTGCCCAGCCCTACTCAGCCTCTAGGATTCGTTACCGACCCTGAGCCTAGCCCTTGTGTTAGGAACACAAGTGGTGATGTAATGATGTAGGCTAAGAGTCATGATGTAATGATGTGAGGTTATATGTAATGATGGATGGTTGAGGGCCAACCGCAAACAACTTTTGGGGCAATCTCTGCCGCACTCGATATTACACGGGAGGGTGCGGTGCAGGAGGTTGTTGTGATTGCGGGGCATCATCAACATCCACAGCTTTGCGGGAGCTTGCAAGCCGAGGTACCCAGTACAACCGACAGAACGGACCTAGCTTGCGATAGAGACGGGCCCCGGCCTTAGACCTTACACGTATGTATGTAGCTCCCTATGGCGACCTTATTGCGTGGACACAACTTTCGGCACAAATATCTATATCGAGCTTGCGGGCCTACGCTTCGACGCCTCTCACTATTTATAGCACGCAGAAGCTGACGGTGCAATCGCGGTAGCAAATGGTGGTTTGAATGTGGAGAACAACATGGTACCCTATTTACAAGAGACCTTGTCAAATCTGACCTACAGTACTGTAGACCTCTACAGTACTGTAGACATCTACAGTACTGTAGACATCTACAGTACTGTAGATGTCTACAGTACTGTAGGTACCTACACTCCAACTGCTCACATACTCAAAATTTCAACAAGCGTCAAGTGGCGTTGGAGTCGCAAGGACAATCCGAGGCGAACCGCATCAAAAAACTACCCCCCTAGGATGACGAATATCCGCACTAATTTGCCTGTGTGGCCCTGCTGCTCCCGCTCCCCCGCTGCCCCCTGGCTTGCCATCTGCTGCGCGCTGGCCTCCCACTTGAGCTCCAGCTCCCTCAGGGCCCCATCAGCCACCGAGGAGAAGGACTGGCTAGCCGGGGGCACCGCACGGAACAACTTGAGCTCAGCCAGGGCCGCCACGTGAGCTTGCAACCGCGGGCTGATGCCTCGCGAGGGGGGTGCGGTGGGGTCGGTGATGACCCACGTGCTGAGGCCGTGGGAGGGGTCTGCCAGCAGGCTGTGGGTCAGAGGCTGCCAGGGACGAACCCGGGGCGACCAGAGCTGGGCCAGCATCTTCGCCAGCATGGCCGTGCTGGTGACCCCCAGGTCGGGAAGCCCCACCCCTCCCTCCCCGCGGGGCATCACGCAGATGGTGGCAGCGTAGGAGGCCGCCCCAAGAGGGACCCCCAGGTGGCGCACTGGCACCCCCGCTCGGACAGCTGGGATGACCACCTCCGGCTCTTGCTCCCCACCCTGCTCCCGCCCGCCCTGCCGCTGCCCTTGCCCGCCACCTTCCCCCGGCCCACCCCCTAGCCCCTGCTCGCCCACCTGCCCCTGCCCGCCCCCTCCCCCCCCGTCACCCCCCCTTCCTCCCCTCCCCGCCCCCTCGGGGTCCGAGCCCTCCTGGTTACCCGGCCGATGCTCTGGCTGGCCGCACGGCAGGGCTGAGCTCTTGCTCACGCTCAGCGCAGGCCCCCAGCGGCGCGGAACAGGCCCAGGGCCTCCACTACCACCTTCCCGTCTCTGACCCGATCGAGCACCACGATGGTGAGGTCGTCCGCATACTCCTTGGAGGGGAGCACGGGGGTCAGGGCGGCCCTGTGCATGGCCAGAGGGCTGGAGGGGATGGTGGGGGTGCTGATGCGGCCTGCCAGCTGGAGCGAGCTGAGGTAGCTGACCAGCGGCTGGAGCACGATGCACCAGTAGAGCGGGGAGGCCCCGCTGCCCTGCAGCAGCCCTGACGCGAGCGGGAAGCTGTCGGTGAGGTGGCCGTTGACCAGCACCTGGATCGTGGCCCCCCGGTGCAGCAGCTGAGCCCAGCGCACATGCCCCTCCCGGCAGAACCCCATGGCCTCCATCGTGTCCTGGAGCAAGCCCCAGGACACGTTGTCATAGGCCCCCGTCAGGTCCAGCAACAACAACCAGGCTGGGCTGCCCCGCTGCTGCAAGTACTCCAGCAGGCCCAGGTGGAACTGCACGCTGTCGCTGATGTCCCTGCCCAGGATAAAGGCGGACTGAGAGGGGGACACCAGCAGGTCCAAGGGCAGCTGCAGCCGGTCCTCCACTGCCCTGGCCACCAGGCGCACGTCGCACTTGAGGAGCGTGATGGGGCGGTAGCCGGCCACCTGGTCCCTCGGCTTGCCAGCCTTGGGCACGAGGGTGATGATGCCGGTCAAGAACTCAGCCAGCGGGGAAGGGTCCGTGGTGTCTGCCAGGGCCTCCCGCAAGATGGCCCGCAGCGGCCGCCCCAGCTCCACCCACAGTCGGTCGTAGACCTCCATGGGCAGCCCATCTAGCCCCGGGGCCTTGCTGTGCGCGCAGCCCTGCAGATCCCGGCCCAGCTCCTCCTCTGACAGCATAGGGCTGCCATCGGGGCTGCCATCGGGGCTGCCATCGTGGCACCCACATCAGGCTTAGAAGCATAGAGTTGCACCCACAGCAGGCTTAAGAGCATAGACCCAACGTTGGATGCATGCCAGGACAGTGGGTGACAGGAGAGCTGGGCCGTGGCGGCTGGAGGTGCGTCAGTGGCACGTGGGGCGGTGGCGGTGGCGGGCTGTACGCGACCGCATGAGCCTTGTCGGGGCCCGTCCTGGCTCCGGGGCAGCTGGGCTGGACAGCAGGCTCATCCAACGTTGGCTGCACTGGCCACTGCGCTTGTGCACACGGGGAGGGTGGCTCAACCTCAGGCTCTTGCTCGCCAGTACCCTCAATGCCACGCCCCCCGGGTGCACCCACAGCAGGCTTAGGAGCATAGACCCAGCGTGGGATAGGAAGCGGCGGGAACGACAAGGGCGCAAGCAGCCAGCTGGAGATCAACAGCTCGGGGTCGCAGGAGGTAGTAATTTTTTTTTCAAGGAGGAGCATTACAAGAGAGAGTGACACTAAAGAAAAGATGAAAAGAGAAGATTACTACAAAACAAGGTTCCCCCATACACGAACCCCAAGCACCCCACCCAAGCACAGTGGTCCACACACCCCAAGCAAAGGTCCACACCCCACATACAAAGGTCCACACAACCCAAGCAATCCCCTCCCTAGGACAACGTCAAGACACTCCCCCACACCAACGCCCTCCACCCTAGCTCACCTCCCCAGACCCTCCCCATACCCTCCCCACAAAACTACCCACACGAGCCTAAGCCCCGCCCCTCGACCTGAAACCGAGAACCCTACCCCCAACGCTCAACCAAGACCACCTAAGCCCCCGGTCCCCTGACACCCAGACAACCCCCCGAAGACTAGCCTACCCCACCCACGGAACGCCTTAAGCCCGCACCAGCAACCCTGCAGCTCAGGCTGGCTCGACGGGGAAGGGGACGGGCCACTGCAAGGAGAGGCGAACCACTAGCTCCCCCCCCCCCTGCGCCCTGCCCTCCCCATGCCTAGGCCTCCCTGCTGCCCTTCCCTCCTCCACTCCTCCTGCCCCAACCCTCCCCTCTGCCCCATACTGCCCTCCCCTCCGCTCCCTCCTGCGCTGCTTGGCAAACCAGCCCCCCGACGCCTCGGGCCACAACTGGTCGAAGTGGGCAGCGTCCAGCTCCGGGTCCTTTCCCTTGAACCAGGTGGAGGGCACAGCGCCGCAGAGGCCCACGCGGATGTCCCTCCCAACCCGATGCCAGTCACGCTTGACGGCCGTGGTGAGGGTGGAGATGACCTCCTCCACGACCCGCCTCGCCACCTGCTGTGGCTGCAGGGCTGTAGCGGCTCCTTAGCTGCGGAGGCGCCACACTGCGCCCAGGTAGGCCACGCGCAGACGGAGCCACAGCAGGCTGTCAGGGGGCTGGAAGAGGGGGAACTCGCCGCGGGTGGGGCGCCCATTGAGGAGCAGCATGGCGTCGCCTGAGGGGGGGCGGGTGCATGTGAGGCGGCCGTACACGTCCAGCACCCACTCCCAGGCTGGGACCACGGCAGGGCAGGTCAGGAAGGCGTGTGTTAGAGTCTCCAGGTGCCCCGGCTGGCAGAAGCGGCAGACGGACGAGCCCGGGGCAGCCGGCCCCTTGAGGATGTGACCCCACAAGGCCCCGACCATGAGGCTGGCGTGAAGCACCCGCCAAGCCACGATGACGTGCTCCCGACGGAGGGTGGGGTCTAGCAGCTCCTTCCACACCTTCGCACACGGCTGGCCCGCCTGAACACCCACAGCCAGCTGGTCCACGGTGTCAGCCTGGGGGGCGGGCTGAGCAACTGGCTGCCTGCCCCCACGCCGCTGCTGGGCCTCCAGCTGCCGCTCAGCCTGCTAGGCCGCCCACATCTGCGGCGAGGGTCGCTGGTGCGCCCCGGCGGAGGTGTTAAGCCAGCGAGGCGGTTGGCTGCTCTGCACCTCCTCGGGGAGCCGCTCCTCCACATCCCTGCCCTGCTGCTCCCGCTCCCCCGCTGCCCCCTGGCCTGCCATCTGCTGCGCGCTGGCCTCCCACTTGAGCTCTAGCTCCCTCAGGGCCCCATCAGCCACCGAGAAGAAGGACTGGCTAGCCGGGGGCACCGCACGGAACAGCTTGAGCTCAGCCACACCCCTACAAATTGATCCCTGCGTCCGTCCCTGCGTGTTGACCGACCTTGTCCGATCGGGCTGAAGTTTTGATAGATGGTAGTTTGCAGAAATTGAAACATATTTTTCAGAATTTTTAAACATTCAATAAACATTCAAGAAACATATTGAATGTAAAAAAATCAAAGGCGGCTGCGCTGTGGCCCTGTGGCTAGAGTGCAGGGATGAGTGCAGGGATAGGTTGCGGGCCACAGCGCAATATGTTTTATTTTTTGCAAACTACCATCTATTAAAATTTCAGCAGGGACGGACGCAGGGACAAATTTGTAGGAGTGTCAGGGCCGCCATGTGAGCTTGCAGCCGCGGACTGATGCCTCGCGAGGGGGGTGCGGTGGGGTCGGTGATGACCCACGTGCTGAGGCCGTGGGAGGGGTCTGCCAGCAGGCTGTGGGTCAGAGGCTGCTAGGGACGAACCCGGGGCGACCAGAGCTGGGCCAGCATCTTCGCCAGCATGGCCGTGCTGGTGACCCCCAGGTCGGGAAGCCCCACCCCTCCCTCCCCCCGGGGCATCACGCAGATGGCCTTGCTAGGGTAGAGGCGGCTGCTGTTGGGGCTGCGTTTCCGGGGCAGGTCTGAGGCTGCCACAAAGCGGTCGACAGCCGCGGCCATGGCTTGCGTCAGAGGAGCGGAGGGTTGCACAAAAGCCATTTGGTAGATGGACTTTAAGGCCAGGCACTGCTGTGCCACCTGCACCCGCCCCAGGAGGTTGAGGCCTTGGGGCCGCCAAGGGAGGGAGGCTGCCATCATGGCCGCGGCCGCCCCCCCGAAGGCGGCCTCGCTGGTGGCAGCGTAGGAGGCCGCCCCAAGAGGGACCCCCAGGTGGCGCACTGGCACCCCCGCTCGGACAGCTGGGATGACCACCTCCGGCTCTTGCTCCCCACCCTGCTCCCGCCCGCCCTGCCGCTGCCCTTGCCCGCCACCTTCCCCAGACCCACCCCCTAGCCCCTGCTCGCCCACCTGCCCCTGCCCGCCCCCTCCCCCTCCGTCACCCCCCCTTCCTCCCCTCCCCGCCCCCTCGGGGCCCGAGCCCTCCTGGTTACCCGGCAAATGCTCTGGCTGGCCGCACGGGAGGGCTGAGCTCTTGCTCACGCTCAGCGCAGGCCCCCAGCGGCGCGGAACAGGCCCAGGGCCTCCACTACCACCTTCCCGTCTCTGACCCGATCGAGCACCACGATGGTGAGGTCGTCCGCATACTCCTTGGAGGGGAGCGCGGGGGTCAGGGCGGCCCTCTGCATGGCCAGAGGGCTGGAGGGGATGGTGGGGGTGCTGATGCGGCCTGCCAGCTGGAGCGAGCTGAGGTAGCTGACCAGCGGCTGGAGCACGATGCACCAGTAGAGCGGGGACGCCCCGCTGCCCTGCAGCAGCCCCGACGCAAAGGGGAAGCTGTCGGTGAGGTGGCCGTTGACCAGCACCTGGCTCGTGGCCCCCCGGTGCAGCAGCTGAGCCCAGCGCACATGCCCCTCCCGGCAGAACCCCATGGCCTCCATCGTGTCCTGGAGCAAGCCCCAGGACACGTTGTCATAGGCCCCCGCCAGGTCCAGCAACAACAACCAGGCTGGGCTGCCCCGCTGCTGCAGGTACTCCAGCAGGCCCAGGTGGAACTGCACGCTGTCGCTGATGTCCCTGCCCAGGATAAAGGCGGACTGAGAGGGGGACACCAGCAGGTCCAAGGGCAGCTGCAGCCAATCCTCCACTGCCCTGGCCACCAGGCGCACGTCGCACTTGAGGAGCGTGATGGGGCGGTAGCCGGCCACCTGGTCCCTCGGCTTGCCAGCCTTGGGCACGAGGGTGATGATGCCTGTCAGGAACTCAGCCAGGGGGGCAGGGTCAGCGGTGTCTGCCAAGGCATCTCGCAACATGGCCCGCAGCGGCCGCCCCAGCTCCACCCACAGCCGGTCATAGACCTCCATGGGCAGCCCATCTAGCCCCGGGGCCTTGCTGTGCGCGCAGCCCTGCAGAGCCCGGCCCAGCTCCTACTCTGACAGCATAGGGCTGCCATCGGGGCCCTCGGCAGCCCTGGCCTGGGTGGGGGTGAGGTGGGAGGTGAGGCTGCCCAGCAGCGTGGCGCGCGCAGCTGTGTCCACCGGCTTGGCTGCGTAAACACCGGTGGGCTCGGCAGCTGAGTAGTGCTGCTGGAAAGCCTTGCACGTTGCCTTCACCCCGGCCGGCGTGGTAAGGTCTGCTAGCTGACCTGGCTGGCCGGGGAGCTGGAGAGAGGAGATGAGGGTGGGGGTGTGCGCGGGCTGGTCGCGATGGTAGAAGTAGAAGGAGGAGCGGTCGCCGTAGTACTGGTCGAGGACTGCGCTGGCCAGCAGGGATTGCTTCTTAGGCCAGGTGCCAGGCCCCTCGTCAGCTGGGTCGGCAGCTTGCCCTCCCGCCCCGCCTCCTGCTCCCCTACGCCCTCCACCTCCTTCACGCCCTCGCCCCCTGCCCCCGCCCCGCCCCCTTGCCCGCCCCCCTCCCCTGCCAACCGCACCGGCTCCTGCTTGCTCCTGCCCTTGAGCTTGCTCCTGCGCCACGTGATGCTGGGCGGGTAGAGGGCGGAGGTGGGTGGCTCGCTCCTCCGGAGTCAGCCTGTAGCTGGGCTTGTTGAGCCGGGCCACCGCAGCTGGCTCCCAGGCCGCCCCTCCCTCCGCCCAGAAAGCCCCTAGGGGCCCCTGCCTTGTGGGGTCTAGGGGGTAGAGGCGGCCGTTGGGGCCCACCCAGTGGGAGGGCTGGAGCAGGGGGGTGCGCCGCATCACAAACCCCACCCCTGGCCCAACCCTCAGGCAGCACGCCCCCCGGGTGCACCCACAGCAGGCTTAGGAGCATAGACCCAGCGTGGGATGGGAAGCGGCGGGAACGACAAGGGCGCAAGCAGCCAGCTGGAGGTCAACAGCTCGGGGTCGCAGGAGGTAGTATGTGTACAACCTGGCTCTGGCCCCTGGCATGCACCCTGGGTGGCGCAGCTGAGTGAGCAGGGCTAGGAGCAAGGCCTGTGCCCTCCACCCGGGCCAGCTAACCAGGTCTGGCAGTCTAGTCTACACAGCAGCTCCGCCCCAGCCATCGCTCCCGCCCCGGCACCGGCAGCAGCGGGCTACCGCAGGGTGGGGAGTGGCAGTAACGCCCTACCACCTGCTCAGTTGTGCCGTGCACGAGCTCCGCTGCAGGGCGTGGGCTCCCGCTGTGGGCCAGCTGTCCAACAGTCCCTCTGAGTATTGCCATGCAGGGATGTTGGTGCTACCAGCGTGCAACATCCCCCCCCCCCCCCCCCTTCTTGCATGCCGGGACAGTGGGGGACAGGAGAGCTGGGCTGCGGCGGCTGGAGGTGCGTCAGTGGCACGTGGGGCGGTGGCGGTGGCGGGCTGTACGCGACCGCATGAGCCTTGTCGGGGCCCGTCCTGGCTCCGGGGCAGCTGGGCTGGACCGCAGGCTCATCCAACGTTGGCTGCACTGGCCACTGCGCTTGTGCACACGGGGAGGGTGGCTCAACCTCAGGCTCTTGCTCGCCAGTACCCTCAATGCCACGCCCCCCGGGTGCACCCACAGCAGGCTTAGGAGCATAGACCCAGCGTGGGATAGGAAGCGGCGGGAACGACAAGGGCGCAAGCAGCCAGCTGGAGATCAACAGCTCGGGGTCGCAGGAGGTAGTAATTTCTTTTTCAAGGAGGAGCATTACAAGAGAGAGTGAGACTAAAGAAAAGAAGAAAAGAGAAGATTACTACACAACAAGGTTCCCCCATACACGAACCCCAAGCACCCCACCCAAACACAGCGGTCCACACACCCCAAGCAAAGGTCCACACCCCCCATGCAAAGGTCCACACAACCCAAGTAACCCCCTCCCTAGGACAACGTTAAGACACTCCCCCACACCAACGCCGTCCACCCTAGCTCACCTCCACAGACCCTCCCCATACCCTCCCCCAAAACTACCCACACGATCCTAAGCCCCGCTCCTCGACTTGAAACCGAGAACCCTACCCCCAACGCTCAAACCAAGACCACCTAAGCCCCCGGTCCCATGACACCCAGACAACCCCCCGAAGACTAGCCTACCCCACCCACGGAACGCCTTAAGCCCGCACCAGCAACCCTGCAGCTCAGGCTGGCTCGACGGGGAAGGGGACGGGCCACTGCAAGGAGAGGCGAACCACTAGCTCCCCCCCCCCCTGCGCCCTGCCCTCCCCATGCCTTGGCCTCCCTGCTGCCCTTCCCTCCTCCACTCCTCCTGCCCCAACTCCCCTCTGCCCCCTCCAGCCCTCCCCTCCGCGCTCCCTCCTAGGCTGCTTGGCAAACCAGGCCCCCGACGCCTCGGGCCACAGCTGGTCGAAGTGGGCAGCGTCCAGCTCCGGGTCCTTTCCCTTGAACCAGGTGGAGGGCACAGCGCCGCAGAGGCCCACGCGGATGTCCCTCCCAACCCGATGCCAGTCACGCTTGACGGCCGTGGTGAGGGTGGAGATGACCTCCTCCACGACCCGCCTCGCCACCTGCTGTGGCTGCAGGGCTGTAGCGGCTCCTTAGCTGCGGAGGCGCCACACTGCGCCCAGGTAGGCCACGCGCAGACGGAGCCACAGCAGGCTGTCAGGGGGCTGGAAGAGGGGGAACCACGCCGCGGGTGGGGCGCCCATTGAGGAGCAGCATGGCGTCGCCTGAGGGGGGGCGGGTGCATGTGAGGCGGCCGTACACGTCCAGCACCCACTCTCAGGCTGGGACCACGGCGGGGCAGGTCAGGAAGGCGTGGGTTAGAGTCTCCAAGTGCCCCGGCTGGCAGAAGCGGCAGACGGACGAGCCCGGGGCAGCCGGCCCCTTGAGGATGTGACCCCACAAGGCCCCGACCATGAGGCTGGCGTGAAGCACCCGCCAGGCCACGATGACGTGCTCCCGAGCGAGGGTGGGGTCTAGCAGCTCCTTCCACACCTTCGCACACGGCTGGCCCGCCTGAACACCCACAGCCAGCTGGTCCACGGTGTCAGCCCGGGAGGCGGGCTGAGCAACTGGCTGCCTGCCCCCACGCCGCTGCTGGGCCTCCAGCTGCCGCTCAGCCTGCTAGGCCGCCCACATCTGCGGCGAGGGTCGCTGGTGCGCCCCGGCGGAGGTGTCAAGCCAACGAGGCAATTGGCTGCTCTGCACCTCCTCGGGGAGCCACTCCTCCACATCCCTGCCCTGCTGCTCCCGCTCCCCCGCTGCCCCCTGGCCTGCCATCTGCTGCGCGCTGGCCTCCCACTTGAGCTCCAGCTCCCTCAGGGCCCCATCAGCCACCGAGAAGAAGGACTGGCTAGCCGGGGGCACCGCACGGAACAGCTTGAGCTCAGCCAGGGCCGCCACGTGAGCTTGCAACCGCGGGCTGATGCCTCGCGAGGGGGGTGCGGTGGGGTCGGTGATGACCCACGTGCTGAGGCCGTGGGAGGGGTCTGCCAGCAGGCTGTGGGTCAGAGGCTGCCAGGGACGAACCCGGGGCGACCAGAGCTGGGCCAGCATCTTCCCCAGCATGGCCGTGCTGGTGACCCCCAGGTCGGGAAGCCCCACCCCTCCCTCCCCGCGGGGCATCACGCAGATGGCCTTGCTAGGGTAGAGGCGGCTGCTGTTGGGGCTGCGTTCCTTGGGCAGGTCTGAGGCTGCCACAAAGCGGTTGACAGCCAAGGCCATGGCTTGCGCCAGAGGAGCGGAGGGTTGTACGAAAGCCATTTGGTTAATGGACTTGGAGGCCAGGCACTGCTGTGCCACCTGCACCCGCCCCAGGAGGTTGAGGCCTTGGGGCCGCCAAGGAGGGGAGGCTGCCATCATGGCCGCGGCCGCCCCCCCGAAGGCGGCCTCGCTGGTGGCAGCGTAGGAGGCCGCCCCAAGAGGGACCCCTAGGTGGCGCACTGGCACCCCCGCTCGGACAGCTGGGATGACCACCTCCGGCTCCTGCTCCCCACCCTGCTCCCGCCCGCCCTGCTGCTGCCCTTGCCCGCCACCTTCCCCCGGCCCACCCCCTAGCCCCTGCTCGCCCACCTGCCCCTGCCCGCCCCCTCCCCCCCCGTCACCCCCCCTTCCTCCCCTCCCCGCCCCCTCGGGGTCCGAGCCCTCCTGGTTACCCGGCCGATGCTCTGGCTGGCCGCACGGCAAGGCTGAGCTCTTGCTCACGCTCAGCGCAGGCCCCCAGCGGTGCGGAACAGGCCCAGGGCCTCCACTACCACCTTCCCGTCTCTGACCCGATCGAGCACCACGATGGTGAGGTCGTCCGCATACTCCTTGGAGGGGAGCGCGGGGGTCAGGGCGGCCCTGTGCATGGCCAGAGGGCTGGAGGGGATGGTGGGGGTGCTGATGCGGCCTGCCAGCTGGAGCGAGCTGAGGTAGCTGACCAGCGGCTGGAGCACGATGCACCAGTAGAGCGGGGACGCCCCGCTGCCCTGCAGCAGCCCCGACGCAAGGGGGAAGCTGTCGGTGAGGTGGCCGTTGACCAACACCTGGCTCGTGGCCCCCCGGTGCAGCAGCTGAGCCCAGCGCACATGCCCCTCCCGGCAGAACCCCATGGCCTCCATCGTGTCCTGGAGCAAGCCCCAGGACACGTTGTCATAGGCCCCCGCCAGGTCCAGCAACAACAGCCAGGCTGGGCTGCCCCGCTGCTGCAGGTACTCCAGCAGGCCTAGGTGGAACTGCACGCTGTCGCTGATGTCCCTGCCCAGGATAAAGGCGGACTGAGAGGGGGACACCAGCAGGTCCAAGGGCAGCTGCAGCCGGTCCTCCACTGCCCTGGCCACCAGGCGCACGTCGCAGTTGAGGAGCGTGATGGGGGGCTGGCGGTGAGGCACCTCCACGCGGTGGCCCTGGTAACAATCCGCGTTGACTTCGGTCGCACGGATTGGCTAAGCTACCTCACCACCGCACCCAGCGGTATATAAATCGGGATGCAACGGGACAGCCTTCCCAGGCTTGAACGGGCACCGCTTTGTCCAGCGGAATACAAATGAGGTCCGGGTGCCGCACACGACCGCTGCGGGTCACCGAGCTGTTGTGGAGTTGCTGGCGTCGTCAAGGAGGGAGCAGAGCTACCTCAACGCGGGACGTTTGCTGACAGCTGAAGTTTGGACTTTTGGAGCCTGAACTTCAGCTTTTAGTGCGACATCCGGCGGACAAGGCTGGAATTGCTCTCGTCAACGAGGAGAAGAGATAAGGCCAGCTGCCGAGTGCACTAGTCTTTGCTCCTCTCATGCCTCTTTGTTTGCCTTGGGTGCTAGCTGTGGTCTGTGGCTACAGCTAGGGCAGCTTGGTGGGGACATGTCCAGCCTGTGTCCAACGTTTGGAGGTGGGAGCAGGCCGCGCCACAGGCGGAAGCTCCTCCCTTAATGCACGCCGGTTTGTACCGGAGTAGTTTTCTTTCTTTCTTTCTTTCTTTCTGGAGCGTGATGGGGAGAAAAGTATTTGGAAAATTTGAAAAGCTGTTGCGCTGTGGCCCGCAACCTATCCCTGCACTTATCCCTGCACCTACGCCCCAGGGCCACAGCGCAGCCGCCTTTGATTTTATCAAAATATTGTTTCTGCAAACTACCATCTATCAAAACTTCAGCCCGATCGGACAAGGTCGGTAGAACGCAGGGACAAACGCAGGGACTAAGTTGTAGGAGTGTAGACCTCCATGGGCAGTCCATCTAGCCCCGGGGCCTTGCTGTGCGCGCAGCCCTGCAGAGCCCGGCCCAGCTCCTCCTCTGACAGCATAGGGCTGCCATCGGGGCCCTCGGCAGCCCTGGCCTGGGTGGGGGTGAGGTGGGAGGTGAGGCTGCCCAGCAGCGTGGCGCGCGCAGCTGTGTCCACCGGCTTGGCTGCGTAGACACTGGTGGGCTCGGCAGCTGAGTAGTGCTGCTGGAATGCCTTGCACGCTGCCTTCACCCCGGCCGGCGTGGTAAGGTCTGCTGGCTGACCTGGCTGGCCGGGGAGCTGGAGAGAGGAGATGAGGGTGGGGGTGTGCGCGGGCTGGTCGCGATGGTAGAAGTAGAAGGAGGAGCGGTCGCCGTAGTACTGGTCGAGGACTGCGCTGGCCAGCAGGGATTGCTGGGCCCCCTGCTCCCTCGCCCCCACACCCACCAGGGCTGCGGCCTCTCCCAGGTGCTGCGCCGCCTGCACCTCAGCCTCCCCCTCTCGCTCCACCCGCACCAGCTGCCGCACGAGGTGAGCCCTGGCCACTGCTGCCGCCTTCTCCCTGCGCTGCTGCAGGTCACGCTGCGCGCGGCGCTAAGCCCGCAGGAAGTGCTGGGCACGCATGGCCAGGCCCTGCTTGATGCGGGCCCACCTGGCCCTGTGCCCATCCCTAGGCAACCCCAGCTGACTCGCAGCCTCGTGGTGACGTGCCTCCGCCTGTAGGAAGTCCTTGAGGCAGTCCAGCAGATCAGGGTTGTCGAGGTGGGCGGGGTGCAGCTGCCAGGGAGCGGGGACGGTGAGAGGCAGGTCGGGGGGGCACACTGCCACTGACAAGGGCCGGTGGTCGGTGGGCACTGGCAGCACCCCTTGGATGGCGCTGTCCATCTGCCACTGCACCAGCTCCTCCGAGATGTACCATCGGTCAAGGCGCACACCCGTCTGCCAACGCTCGCTGAAGTGGGTGAGGTCTCTCTTGGAGGGGTGCAGATGGCGCCACGGGTCCACCAGATCGCGCTCACCCACCAGCTGCCGTAGCTGCTCCGCCCCCTGGCCCCGGCTGCCCACCCAGGCCTCCCCATGCTGCGAGCCCTGCGGGATGCCCACTCTGTCCACGGGGTCTAAGATGCAGTTGAAGTCGCCCCCCATGAGGAGGAGGCGGCGGTCGGCGGCTGGCGGGAGGCAAGCGGGGAGGCACTCTACGTAGAACGCTGGCCGCTCTGCCTGCTGCGCCGGGGCGTCCACGCACACAAGGGACACCGGCCTGCCTGCGAGCTCCCCGTCTACCCGCAGCACCCGCCCCTGGGCCCCCTCTGCCTGCAGCTGCACCTGGGTGCACCCCTGGAGGATGGTGGAGGGCTTGACCAACACCAGACAGCCTTGGGAGCTGCCGGTGCCAGGGGTGTAAAACCACTGCCCCCGCCAGGCGGGCTTGGCCCCCGAGTGGGCTTCTGCCCACTGCCACACGCTCTCCGCCCTATGGCACTCTTGGAGGAACACCACTTGCGCCGGGTTGTCAGCGGCCCAGTCAAGCAGGGCCTGCAGTTTGTGCGGCTGAGCAAGGCCCTGCACGTTGAGGGTGACTGCCAAGAATCTGGCGGCCACACCTGGGCGCTGCATGGCTAGTCCTGGCTTGCCCCCGCGCGGGCTACGCGTGTGTAGAGGAGGGTGGGTGGGCTGGGAAGGGGAGGCGGACCGGGCAAAGGGAGTGGGCCGGGGATAGGGGCTGGAGTGGCCTCAATGCAGGCCAACTTGGCCCCCGGGCGGCGCAGGCGGACCCGAGGCTCACGGGAATAGATGGCCAGCGGGGGCCGCAGGGGCAGAGGACCGAGCTGCTCGACCTCCTCCCCAGGCTAAGCTGCCTGCTCGGGCTGCTGCCGCTTAGGCACCCTCAACCTCCCCTCCCGGGGCCCTGCTGACTCAACTACAGGGCTATCACAGGAGGCCCCCAGCGAGCTGGCCAGGCTAGCAGAGGGGCTGAGCAACCCGTAGCGGCGCACGTGTGGGGACCCATGGCCAAGCTGCGCAGCACGCTGCCTGCCAGCTTGCTGGTGCCCTGCACGCCGTGCCTCCCACTCCTCAGAGCTGGAGCCGGAAGAGGGAATGCCATACCGGCGCCGGCTAGGCCCCACTCTGGCTGGCTGGGTAGCTGGCTGCGTGTTGCCTCGCCTCGACCTACACTGAGCCACCCGCTGCCGCTTCTCCCGCCTAGCCCTCCTGTCATCCGGGGAGGGGCGCGGAGGTGCCCTCGCGGCGGTGTCAAGCCAGCGGGGAGGCTGACTACCCTGCAGCTCACCGGGCCCAACCCGCACCGTGCCGAGCCGGGTGCCCAGCCCGGTGGAGGGACCAAGCTCCTGGGCTGGGAGATGGGCAACTGCGCCAGGCCCCGTGACCTCCGTGCGGCAAGAGGCGGTGGGGGCCGCTGCCTCGGCGTCCATGGGGTCAAGGGAGGGAGAGCTGGCGGAAGGTTCCCCACCCACCCACTGCCCGGCCGCGGCTAGGCCCCTAGCTGTGGCATCTCTCAGCTTACGGGCAGCGAGCTTGCCCTTGGAGGCCAGCACCGCGCCCTTAAAGAGGGCCTTGCCCAGCAACCCCAAGTGCCCCGGGGAGCGCGGAGAGGCTGATGGGGGAATACCGGCAAGGGAGCCAGTGGCAACAGACCCCTCAAGAGGCACGGGATGGACAGCGGGAGGTATAACAAGGGGGGGAGGGGCGGCCCAAGGGGGGTCCAGGGGGGCAGAGAGTTGCTGGGGGGGAAGAGGGATGTGGGGGAGATGCACCCCTCGGGGTAGGACAGAGCAAGGCGCATGCGCTCGGGACACAAAAGCCCCCTGGGCGCTGGGCTGGAAGGTGGTGGGCGTTGAAAAGAGGATAGAAGGCACGGGTCGGGTAAGGCATGGGCGATCCAAAACCATCGGAGAAGGCACGGCCCCAGCCCCAGCCCCAGCCCCAGCCCCAGCCCCAGCCCCAGCCCCAGCCCCAGCCCCAGCCCCAGCCCCAGCCCCAGCCCCAGCCCCAGCCCCAGCCCCAGCCCCAGCCCCAGCCCCAGCCCCAGCCCCAGCCCCAGCCCCAGCCCCAGCCCCAGCCCCAGCCCCAGCCCCAGCCCCAGCCCCAGCCCCAGCCCCAGCCCCAGCCCCAGCCCCAGCCCCAGCCCCAGCCCCAGCCCCAGCCCCAGCCCCAGCCCCAGCCCCAGCCCCAGCCCCAGCCCCAGCCCCAGCCCCAGCCCCAGCCCCAGCCCCAGCCCCAGCCCCAGCCCCAGCCCCAGCCCCAGCCCCAGCCCCAGCCCCAGCCCCAGCCCCAGCCCCAGCCCCAGCCCCAGCCCCAGCCCCAGCCCCAGCCCCAGCCCCAGCCCCAGCCCCAGCCCCAGCCCCAGCCCCAGCCCCAGCCCCAGCCCCAGCCCCAGCCCCAGCCCCAGCCCCAGCCCCAGACCCAGCCCCAGACCCAGACCCAGACCGCTGCTGCTGCTGTTGCTGTTGCTGCTGCGCTACAGGCACCAACCTCGCCCCCTCTGTGCCAGCCGAGCCACCCCCTGCTGAGGTGCGTTGGTGAGGTGTGGCGGCAGCCTGGGGCTGACTAGCTGTGATAGCCCTGCCGTCCAGCGACTCTGACCCTCCGCAGTCGGGCCGAGAGGCCTAGTCTTGGGTAGAAGCGGGTGAGGCTGAGGGGGAGGGGAGGAGAGCTGATAGCAGCTCCGGCTGAGGGACAAGGGTGCTCCTACCGGCTCGGAGGGCCCTGCTAGCGGCGGAGAACTCGCCAGTACCCTCAATGCCACGCCCCCCGGGTGCACCCACAGCAGGCTTAGGAGCATAGACCCAGCGTGGGATGGGAAGCGGCGGGAACGACAAGGGCGCAAGCAGCCAGTTGGAGGTCAAAAGCTCGGGGTCGCAGGAGGTAGTATGTGTACAACCTGGCTCTGGCCCCTGGCATGCACCCTGGATGGCGCAGCTGAGTGAGAAGGGCTAGGAGCAAGGCATGTGCCCTCCACCCGGGCCAGCTAACCAGGTCTGGCAGTCTAGTCTACACAGCAGCTCCGCCCCAACCATCGCTCCCGCCCCGGCACCGGCAGCAGCGGGCTACTGCAGGGTGGGGAGTGGCGGTAACGCCCTACCACCTGCTCAGTTGTGCCGTGCACGAGCTCCGCTGCAGGGCGTGGGCTCCCGCTGTGGGCCAGCTGTCCAACAGTCCCTCTGAGTATTGCCATGCAGGGATGTTGGTGCTACCAGCGTGCAACATCCCCCCCCCCCCCCCTTCTTGCATGCCGGGACAGTGGGGGACAGGAGAGCTGGGCTGCGGCGGCTGGAGGTGCGTGAGTGGCACGTGGGGCGGTGGCGGTGGCGGGCTGTACGCGACCGCATGAGCCTTGTCGGGGCCCGTCCTGGCTCCGGGGCAGCTGGGCAGGACCGCAGGCTCATCCAACGTTGGCTGCACTGGCCACTGCGCTTGTGCACACGGGGAGGGTGGCTCAACCTCAGGCTCTTGCTCGCCAGTACCCTCAATGCCACGCCCTCCGGGTGCACCCACAGCAGGCTTAGGATCAGAGACCCAGCGTGGGATGGGAAGCGGCGGGAACGACAAGGGCGCAAGCAGCCAGCAGGAGGTCAACAGCTCGGGGTCGCAGGAGGCAGTATGTGTACAACCTGGCTCTGGCCCCCGGCATCCAGACAACCCCCCGAAGACTAGCCTACCCCACCCACGGAACGCCTTAAGCCCGCACCAGCAACCCTGCAGCTCAGGCTGGCTCGACGGGGAAGGGGACGGGCCACTGCAAGGAGAGGCGAACCACTAGCTCCCCCCCCCCCTGCGCCCTGCCCTCCCCATGCCTACGCCTCCCTGCTGCCCTTCCCTCCTCCACTCCTCCTGCCCCAACCCTCCCCTCTGCCCCCTCCTGCCCTCCCCTCCGCTCCCTCCTGGGCTGCTTGGCAAACCAGCCCCCCGACGCCTCGGGCCACAACTGGTCGAAGTGGGCAGCGTCCAGCTCCGGGTCCTTTCCCTTGAACCAGGTGGAGGGCACAGCGCCGCAGAAGCCCACGCGGATGTCCCTCCCAACCCGATGCCAGTCACGCTTGACGGCCGTGGTGAGGGTGGAGATGACCTCCTCCACGACCCGCCTCGCCACCTGCTGTGGTTGCAGGGCTGTAGCGGCTCCTTAGCTGCGGAGGCGCCACACTGCGCCCAGGTAGGCAGACGGAGCCACAGCAGGCTGTCAGGGGGCTGGAAGAGGGGGGCCTCGCCGCGGGTGGGGCGCCCATTGAGGAGCAGCATGGCGTCGCCTGAGGGGGGGCGGGTGCATGTGAGGCGGCCGTACACGTCCAGCACCCACTCCCAGGCTGGGACCACGGCGGGGCAGGTCAGGAAGGCGTGTGTTAGAGTCTCCAGGTGCCCCGGCTGGCAGAAGTGGCAGACGGACGAGCCCGGGGCAGCCGCCCCCTTGAGGATGTCACCCCACAAGGCCCCGACCATGAGGCTGGCGTGAAGCACCCGCCAGGCCACGATGACGTGCTCCCGAGCGAGGGTGGGGTCTAGCAGCTCCTTCCACACCTTCGCACACGGATGGCCCGCCTAAACTCCCACAACCAGCTGGTCCACGGTGTCGGCCTGGGGTGCGGGCTGAGCAACTGGCTGCCTGCCCCCACGCCGTTGCTGGGCCTCCAGCTGCCGCTCAGCCTGCTAGGCCGCCCACATCTGCGGCGAGGGTCGCTGGTGCGCCCCGGCGGAGGTGTCAAGCCAGCGAGGCGGTTGGCTGCTCTGCACCTCCTCGGGGAGCCGCTCCTCCACATCCCTGCCCTGCTGGTCCCGCTCCCCCGCTGCCCCCTGGCCTGCCATCTGCTGCGCGCTGGCCTCCCACTTGACCTCCAGCTCCCTCAGGGCCCCATCAGCCACCGAAAAGAAGGACTGGCTAGCCGGGGGCACCGCACGGAACAGCTTGAGCTCAGCCAGGGCCGCCACGTGAGCTTGCAACCGCGGGCTGATGCCTCGCGAGGGGGTCGCGGTGGGGTCGGTGATGACCCACGTGCTGAGGCCGTGGGAGGGGTCTGCCAGCAGGCTGTGGGTCAGAGGCTGCTAGGGACGAACCCGGGGCGACCAGAGCTGGGCCAGCATCTTCCCCAGCATGGCCGTGCTGGTGACCCCCAGGTCGGGAAGCCCCACCCCTCCCTCCCCCCGGGGCATCACGCAGATGGCCTTGCTAGGGTAGAGGCGGCTGCTGTTTGGGCTGTGTTCCCGGGGCAGGTGTGAGACTGCCACAAAGCGGTTGACAGCCAAGGCCATGGCTTGCGCCAGAGGAGCGGAGGGTTGTACGAAAGCCATTTGGTAGATGGACTTTAAGGCCAGGCACTGCTGTGCCACCTGCACCCGCCCCAGGAGGTTGAGGCCTTGGGGCCGCCAAGGGAGGGAGGCTGCCATCATGGCCGCGGCCGCCCCCCCGAAGGCGGCCTCGCTGGTGGCAGCGTAGGAGGCCGCCCCAAGAGGGACCCCTAGGTGGCGCACTGGCACCCCCGCTCGGACAGCTGGGATGACCACCTCCGGCTCCTGCTCCCCACCCTGCTCCCGCCCGCCCTGCTGCTGCCCTTGCCCGCCACCTTCCCCCGGCCCACCCCCTAGCCCCTGCTCGCCCACCTGCCCCTGCCCGCCCCCTCCCCCCCCGTCACCCCCCCTTCCTCCCCTCCCCGCCCCCTCGGGGCCCGAGCCCTCCTGGTTACCCGGCCGATGCTCTGGCTGGCCGCACGGCAGGGCTGAGCTCTTGCTCACGCTCAGCGCAGGCCCCCAGCGGCGCGGAACAGGCCCAGGGCCTCCACAACCACCTTCCCGTCTCTGACCCGATCGAGCACCACGATGGTGAGGTCGTCCGCATACTCCTTGGAGGGGAGCGCGGGGGTCAGGGCGGCCCTGTGCATGGCCAGAGGGATGGAGGGGATGGTGGGGGTGCTGATGCGGCCTGCCAGCTGGAGCGAGCTGAGGTAGCTGACCAGCGGCTGGAGCACGATGCACCAGTAGAGCGGAGGGCCCCGCTGCCCTGCAACAGCCCCGACGCAAGGGGGAAGCTGTCGGTGAGGTGGCCGTTGACCAGCACCTGGCTCGTGGCCCCCCGGTGCAGCAGCTGAGCCCAGCGCACATGCCCCTCCCGGCAGATCCCCATGGCCTCCATCGTGTCCTGGAGCAAGCCCAAGGACACGTTGTCATAGGCCCCCGCCAGGTCCAGCAACAACAGCGAGGCTGGGCTGCCCCGCTGCTGCAGGTACTCCAGCAGGCCTAGGTGGAACTGCACGCTGTCGCTGATGTCCCTGCCCAGGATAAAGGCGGACTGAGAGGGGGACACCAGCAGGGTCCAAGGGCAGCTGCAGCCGGTCCACCACTGCCCTGGCCACCAGGCGCACGTCGCACTTGAGGAGCGTGATGGGGCGGTAGCCGGCCACCTGGTCCCTCGGCTTGCCAGCCTTGGGCACGAGGGTGATGATGCCTGTCAGGAACTCAGCCAGGGGGGCAGGGTCAGCGGTGTCTGCCAAGGCATCTCGCAACATGGCCCGCAGCGGCCGCCCCAGCTCCACCCACAGCCGGTCATAGACCTCCATGGGCAGTCCATCTAGCCCCTGGGCCCTGCTGTGCGCGCAGCCCTGCAGAGCCCGGCCCAGCTCCTCCTCTGACAGCATATGGCTGCCATCGGGGCCCTCGGCAGCCCTGGCCAAGGTGGGGGTGAGGTGGGAGGTGAGGCTGCCCAGCAGCGTGGCGCGCGCAGCTGTGTCCACCGGCTTGGCTGCGTAGACACCGGTGGGCTCGGCAGCTGAGTAGTGCTGCTGGAATGCCTTGCACGCTGCCTTCACCCCGGCCGGCGTGGTAAGGTCTGCTGGCTGACCTGGCTGGCCGGGGAGCTGGAGAGAGGAGATGAGGGTGGGGGTGTGCGCGGGCTGGTCGCGATGGTAGAAGTAGAAGGAGGAGCGGTCGCCGTAGTACTGGTCGAGGACTGCGCTGGCCAGCAGGGATTGCTGGGCCCCCTGCTCCCTCGCCCCCACACCCGCCAGGGCTGCGGCCTCTCCCAGGTGCTGCGCCGCCTGCACCTCAGCCTCCCCCTCTCGCTCCACCCGCACCAGCTGCCGCACGAGGTGAGCCCTGGCCACTGCTGCCGCCTTCTCCCTGCGCTGCTGCAGGTCACGCTGCGCGCGGCGCTGAGCCCGCAGGAAGTGCTGGGCACGCATGGCCAGGCCCTGCTTGATGCGGGCCCACCTAGCCCTGTGCCCATCCTTAGGCAACCCCAGCTGACTCGCAGCCTCGTGGTGATGTGCCTCCGCCTGTAGGAAGTCCTTGAGGCAGTCCAGCAGGTCAGGGTTGTCGAGGTGGGCGGGGTGCAGCTGCCAGGGAGCGGGGACGGTGAGAGGCAGGTCGGGGGGGCACACTGCCACTGACACGGGCCGGTGGTCGGTGGGCACTGGCAGCACCCCTTGGATGGCGCTGTCCATCTGCCACTGCACCAGCTCCTCCGAGATGTACCATCGGTCAAGGCGCGCACCCGTCTGCCAACGCTCGCTGAAGTGGGTGAGGTCTCTCTTGGAGGGGTGCAGATGGCGCCACGGGTCCACTAGACCCCGCTCACCCACCAGCTGCCGTAGCTGCTCCGCCCCCTGGCCCCGGCTGCCCACCCAGGCCTCCCCATGCTGCGAGCCCTGCGGGATGCCCACTCTGTCCACGGGGGCTAAGATGCAGTTGAAGTCGCCCCCCATGAGGAGGAGGCGGCGGTCGGCGGCTGGCGGGAGGCAAGCGGGGAGGCACTCTGCGTAGAACGCTGGCCGCTCTGCCTGCTGCGCCGGGGCGTCCACGCACACTAGGGACACCGGCCTGCCTGCGAGCTCCCCGTCTACCCGCAGCACCCGCCCCTGGGCCCCCTCTGCCTGCAGCTGCACCTGGGTGCACCCCTGGAGGATGGTGGAGGGCTTGACCAACACCAGACAGCCTTGGGAGCTGCCGGTGCCAGGGGTGTAAAACCACTGCCCCCGCCAGGCGGGCTTGGCCCCCGAGTGGGCTTCTGCCCACTGCCACACGCTCTCCGCCCTATGGCACTCTTGGGGGAACACCACTTGCGCCGGGCTGTCAGCGGCCCAGTCAAGCAGGGCCTGCAGTTTGTGCGGCTGGGCAAGGCCCTGCACGTTGAGGGTGACTGCCAAGAATCTGGCGGCCACACCTGGGCGCTGCATGGCTAGTCCTGGCTTGCCCCCGCGCGGGCTACGCGTGTGTAGAGGAGGGTGGGTGGGCTGGGAAGGGGAGGCGGACCGGGCAAAGGGGGTGGGCCGGGGATAGGGGCTGGAGTGGCCTCAATGCAGGCCAACTTGGCCCCCGGGCGGCGCAGGCGGACTCGAGGCTCACGGGAATAGATGGCCAGCGGGGGCCGCAAGGGCAGAGGACCGAGCTGCTCGACCTCCTCCCCAGGCTGAGCTGCCTGCTCGGGCTGCTGCCGCTTAGGCACCCTCAACCTCCCCTCCCGGGGCCCTGCTGACTCAACTACAGGGCTATCACAGGAGGCCCCCAGCGAGCTGGCCAGGCTAGCAGAGGGGCTGAGCAACCCGTAGCGGCGCACGTGTGGGGACCCATGGCCAAGCTGCGCAGCACGCTGCCTGCCAGCTTGCTGGTGCCCTGCACGCCGTGCCTCCCACTCCTCAGAGCTGGAACCGGAAGAGGGAATGCCATACCGGCGCCGGCTAGGCCCCACTCTGGCTGGCTGGGTAGCTGGCTGCGTGTTGCCTCGCCTCGACCTACACTGAGCCACCCGCTGCCGCTTCTCCCGCCTAGCCCTCCTGTCATCCGGGGAGGGGCGCGGAGGTGCCCGCGCGGCGGTGTCAAGCCAGCGGGGAGGCTGACTACCCTGCAGCTCACCGGGCCCAACCCGCACCGTGCCGAGCCGGGTGCCCAGCCCGGTGGAGGGACCAAGCTCCTGGGCTGGGAGATGGGCAACTGCGCCAGGCCCCGTGACCTCCGTGCGGCAAGAGGCGGTGGGGGCCGCTGCCTCGGCGTCCATGGGGTCAAGGGAGGGAGAGCTGGCGGAAGGTTCCCCACCCACCCACTGCCCGGCCGCGGCTAGGCCCCTAGCTGTGGCATCTCTCAGCTTACGGGCAGCGAGCTTGCCCTTGGAGGCCAGCACCGCGCCCTTAAAGAGGGCCTTGCCCAGCAACCCCAAGTGCCCCGGGGAGCGCGGAGAGGCTGATGGGGGAATACCGGCAAGGGAGCCAGTGGCAACAGACCCCTCAAGAGGCACGGGATGGACAGCGGGAGGTATAACAAGGGGGGGAGGGGCGGCCCAAGGGGGGTCCAGGGGGGCAGAGAGCTGCTGGGGGGGAAGAGGGATGTGGGGGAGATGCACCCCTCGGGGTAGGACAGAGCAAGGCGCATGCGCTCGGGACACAAAAGCCCCCTGGGCGCTGGGCTGGAAGGTGGTGGGCGTTGAAAAGAGGATAGAAGGCACGGGTCGGGTAAGGCATGGGCGATCCAAAACCATCGGAGAAGGCACGGCCCCAGCCCCAGCCCCAGCCCCAGCCCCAGCCCCAGCCCCAGCCCCAGCCCCAGCCCCAGCCCCAGCCCCAGCCCCAGCCCCAGCCCCAGCCCCAGCCCCAGCCCCAGCCCCAGCCCCAGCCCCAGCCCCAGCCCCAGCCCCAGCCCCAGCCCCAGCCCCAGCCCCAGCCCCAGCCCCAGCCCCAGCCCCAGCCCCAGCCCCAGACCCAGCCCGCTGCTGCTGCTGGTGCTGCTGCTGCTGGTGCTGCTGTTGCCGGTGCTGTTGCCGCTGCTGCTGCAGCTGTTGCTGTTGCTGCTGCGCTACAGGCACCAACCTCGCCCCCGCTGTGCCGGCAGAGCCACCCCCTGCTGAGGTGCGTTGGTGAGGTGTGGCGGCAGCCTGGGGCTGACTAGCTGTGATAGCCCTGCCGTCCAGCGACTCTGCCCCTCCGCAGTCGGGCCGAGAGGCCTAGTCTTGGGTAGAAGCGGGTGAGGCTGAGGGGGAGGGGAGGAGAGCTGATAGCAGCTCCGGCTGAGAGACAAGGGTGCTCCTACCGGCTCGGAGGGCCCTGCTAGCGGCGGAGAACTCGCCAGTACCCTCAATGCCACGCCCCCCGGGTGCACCCACAGCAGGCTTAGGAGCATAGACCCAGCGTGGGATGGGAAGCGGCGGGAACGACAAGGGCGCAAGCAGCCAGCTGGAGGTCAAGAGCTCGGGGTCGCAGGAGGTAGTATGTGTACAACCTGGCTCTGGCCCCTGGCATGCACCCTGATGGCGCAGCTGAGTGAGCAGGGATAGGAGCAAGGCCTGTGCCCTCCACCCGGGCCAGCTAACCAGGTCTGGCAGTCTAGTCTACACAGCAGCTCCGCCCCAACCATCGCTCCCGCCCCGGCACCGGCAGCAGCGGGCTACCGCAGGGTGGGGAGTGGCGGTAACGCCCTACCACCTGCTCAGTTGTGCCGTGCACGAGCTCCGCTGCAGGGCGTGGGCTCCCGCTGTGGGCCAGCTGTCCAACAGTCCCTCTGAGTATTGCCATGCAGGGATGTTGGTGCTACCAGCGTGCAACATCCCCCCCCCCCCCCCCTTCTTGCATGCCAGGACAGTGGGTGACAGGAGAGTTGGGCCGTGGCGGCAGGAGGTGCGTCAGTGGCACGTGGGGCGGTGGCGGTGGCGGGCTGTACGCGACCGCATGAGCCTTGTCGGGGCACGTCCTGGCTCCGGGGCAGCTGGGCTGGACCGCAGGCTCATCCAACGTCGGCTGCACTGGCCACTGAGCTTGTGCACACGGGGAGGGTAGCTCAACCTCAGGCTCTTGCTCGCCAGTACCCTCAATGCCACGCCCCCCGGGTGCACCCACAGCAGGCTTAGGAGCATAGACCCAGCGTGGGATGGGAAGCGGCGGGAACGACAAGGGTGCAACGACATAGGGTTTTATGTGAAGAGCGGATGGCTGCCCATCTCGTGGAGGGTGCGACCCTAATTGGAAGGAGTTTGGGTAATGTGGTGATGCATTGGAAAATCTAGGTGGGTCTAGGTGAAAAATCTAGGTGGAGTCACAACGGAGAATTCCTCACTAGCAGACTAAGCATGGCCATGTCAACAAGCTTTAGTGCAACTCGCTCGTCACTGAAGGTAGGGAAGCGTTTCATATGGTTGTGTACTAAGTGACAAATCAACGGAAAAGCTCTCTATACAATGCATACCTTGACAACCACTTTCTTTGTATCACGTGAAAAGAAAGAATGCAAAGGGATACAAAGAACGTAGTATCGCATTCCCATGCACAAGTTGCGTTAGTGTAAAAGAGGAGGGTCCATGAAGCCGGTCAAAGCTTGTGTATTTTCAGCAAACACCGTGTTGCGTGTGGAGGTGTGGAGGGGGCCATCATGCCCCTCGCACCCTCACCGTGTTGCAATGCACTGCTAATGTACTTAAACAACACAGAGCATGCCGGGCAACACAGAGCATGCGAGGCAGGTCGGGTGTGGAGTGTCCACACTAGTCATGCGGGACGTTGCCGGCAATGTCCCAAGTGGTTTCAACGCATACTAATCGTATCACACACTGTTCCGCACCCTTGTCATGCTTGCAATGGACATCATGTTTGGTGGTCACACCACGCGCTTAATGCCATGTGAAGCATCTACTTCTTGCTAAAGAAGCTCTTAATATCCTTCTGACCGCTCGTCTTGCTCTGCATACATTTGGGAGACATCCGGCAGAGCATTCCCATGTAGGGTTATGTGGTGGGGTGCGAGCTTAGTATCACTTCATCAAAACGAGCGGCAGACGAACTCTGGTGGCAATGAGGCTGGCGCGGCTAAACGATTGTCATTGGGATGTTGGCATCAAGGCGCATGCAGTGGAGCACACGACATCACAGATAATGCAACAGGGCAAGCTTTGTTGAGAGAATGCAATGGGGCAAGTGTTGGTAGGTAGCTTGTTGGGTGCAGTGTACCTAGTGCAAACCAGGTAGCAAACCAGGTCATCCACATCAGCCAATGTTGCTCAGCCAATACTCATCATTAAAGCAAGTGTGACCATGTGAATAGGGACAAAGCTTGTGTGCGTTGTAGGTGAAGTTGGGCATGGGTAGCCATTGCAAACATGCACTAACGGCACTTCTATAGGTATTGATTTAGCTCACCTGGGCAGCTTTGGCTCCTGTCCCCCCCTTTCCAGCAGGTGCCCCTTTGCTTGGTGCTGTCTCTGTCTTGCGTGTCTTGGATGCAGGGGCATTACTCCGCCGCTCTGTTGACACGGCCTCTTGCTCCTTAGCAGCAGTCTCTTGCACCTTGGTGGCGCACATGTCTACAGGCTCCTCCACCTCCACTGTCTCCTCCTCGCCCTTGTCATTGATAGTCGTCTTCAAAACTTTGCGCTTTTCCACTCTTCCAGCTTGGGGCACTGGTGGAGCAGCGGGCTGTGCAACAACTCCCTTAGCTGCTTCCAACCCACGCACCGCTGGGTTAGGGACTTCCAAGCTTGTCTGTGCACAGAGCAGGCAGACAAGAATGAAACCATCACACCGCGGGACATGCCAACCGCAGCTACCGTGCATAGCCAACAACAGTCAGCCACGATTTGGGGATGCTTACAACAAGAAGCTCCCCTTGCTTGCACACTAATGTGTTGCACTTCATTTTCTATCAAATTTATCAGAAAGAGAGCTAGGATCTGGCAAGACCGTCCTACAAAGGATGGGTGCCTGTGTGGTGTAATGAGGTCCAATGTCATATTGAAGGTGGCAAGGGGTGATAGACCTCAGTCTTGCCCATGGTCATTTACGTGACCGCTGACCATTGGTTGCTGATGCGCTATGCGCTGATCATTGTTGGCGTGTGAAACGACCGTGATGTGCTCATGATGAGCCCGGTGCCTCACAACAAGTGCTTGGCTGCACCTGGCCTGACACCTCAGCTCAGCCAAAGCTAGCAAGAAACGGCTGCCTGGTTGCACCTTCCTAGCTATCTCCTAGAATGCCGCCTGCTGTTCTTCTGCTCCTGCCCTACCGTCATCTGCCCCCTTGTTGACACATGCACAACCAACCTCAACTTCCAAAGCACATCTCTTGCTCCTGCTTGCTCTAGATATGCCCTGCCTCTACATCGCCTGCTGGTACTGCAGTATGGCTCGTGAGTGTGAAAGCGTCACCATACAACATACGCCATGTCACTACAGAACTTTAGCTTGACGGCCACATTGCATGGCCAGGAGCGCATGCTGCGGTTACTAGACTGTTTTCCGCGTTGTTTTCCTTCCTGCACACTGGACTATTTGTCGTCCACTCAGCATGGATGCACGGTGCCACCTTGTCAACTGTAGTGTTTGCCCTGGACCTAAGACCTTGCACCCCTTACTTGCATTGTACTCATGTTAGCCTGCTTTCACTGATTGTTGCTCTTTGAACCCAAACTTACCCTCCCAAGCCATGCAGTTGCCCACAATACTGTGTCATGCACTTTGCATCACCCATGCCCACCTGTGGTTTCACACATGACGCCCCACTGGCAGGCTGTTGTGGCTGAGCAAGGTCTCCACCAGCGAGCGATTCACTGTCTTCGCCATCGCTGTCATCAAGGCCGATCTACATGGCGGCAGCAAGGCAGCGTGATCGACACAGTGTTGAGGTCATGCCATACATGCTCAAGGCACACCCCACCATTGCGCGTTTGCGCTTGCTATTCAGCTGCCTTTCCACTCCAGCCACCTTCTCGCCCTGCTTCTCCGGTTGTAGAGGTTTAGGAGCTTTGACATCGCAGGGTTCTTCACTCTGCAGGCACAAGCAAGGCAGCGAGCAACTGCATGCAAGCAAATGCGAGCCAGGTATGGCTGATCAGCACTCTGTGTCAAGCCGTCTCTTCCACACATGCAACACGCTGATCACTTTACCCAGCCTCCTATCCTACTAGGGCCTTGTCCATACCTGCGTGCTGGTGGCAGCGCTCTCTTTCAGTGCTTTGTTGGCATGGCCCCCTTCTGACACACCCAGCGCCGCCTGCTCGCCATTGTCCTCCTTAGGGGGACAGGCAGCTGCCTTGGCAGTCACGGGAGTCGCCTTTGTCACTGTACACATGCAAGGGTAGGACTGCCTGTGTCTAGCAACATAGGACACACATGCAGTGTGTGCAAGCTGGTCAGGCGCGCTGGACAGGCACGTGGCGTGGTCTCTCCAGCTGTTGGTTGTGCCGCCCTCTTGTGCAATGAGAAGTCAGGGGTCACGCATCTTCAATCTGGCCCACCCAGGCTGGTGGACCACACACCAGGTAGCTTTGACACCAGTGGCACTATTCGACACGCCCCTGGCAAGGCCGTGTGACCTGTGGAGCGCGAGCACACAACCAGGTACTGACACTGTGTCGAGCAGCACTCAGGTGGCAAACCACCAGAGTGCAGAGGAAATGGGCAGCCGGGCGCACCAGCCTGCAGGGCTCCGATGCTGTCATGCAAGTCTCGCTGCCAGAGCAGCAGTTCCTCAGGATGCGCCTTTAATGACACGCTGCGCCCACACAGATGATGCATGAGCAACAGCTGAAGCCCAAGCAAGGTGAAGCATGAGCATGGTCAGCTGAACAGGCATAACCCCAGAGCAGCTTTGCTTGCTGCACTACTTACAACATGACAGGGGTTGCTTCCTCTGCACACCCACTGCAAGCTGTACATGGCAATGCTAAGCTAGGCAGGCATACCATGCTAGCACACAGACATGTCTGTTGGTGTTCTGGCCTCTGCATGTATTTACCTGTATGTATGCACTGAGGAGGAGTCCTGCAAGGTGGCCTGCACCACTGCAAGATACATACAGCAGCGATCAAATTGGAGCAACGTGTATGACACGGGACATGGACACAACCTAGCCCTAAGCTAACATCCTGGGCTGCATACCTGGCAAAAGAGCTTCTGATACCACCTGCACAGTGTGCTGATGTGTTGCCTGCGTGGAAACATAACAGTCATGGTGACACTACGCCAGTGTGCATACTTCAGCATGTCAGCATGCCACACCTTCAGGCAGCCGGCCACTACAAATGTTCGAGCGACCTTCGAACCCAGGCTCTCTGCAAGCGAAGAGAGAAGTCTGCATGGGCAGCGAGAAACGACACGTTGAGCCCGTCGATGGGCAAAGATGCGAGTCACCCGGTCAAAACCCACTGTCGCGCTCTTGCGGCAGACAGGTTGAAGTGCCGCGCAACCCATTTGTACGTGATTGCCTGAGTTTACAAGTGCGCAGGCATAAACGACCCAGGATCAACAAATAAACAGGTGTCGCTGCTACCTGGTTGTCTGCTTCAAGCGTTTCTCTAAGCTCTTCCAACATATCCTCCTTGCTTGCCATCGATCGACGCGGTGACAGACCAGATGACACAGATCACAGGACCGCAGGTTTCCCCATGCCAGCCAATAACTTGACAACATTGAACGGTGCTGAGCTCCCAGAAACAACTTCATACCAGGTTGCAGTCCTTAACGCTGAGAGCTTCGGCTTGACCTTACAACATGTAACAACCCGCTGATGTGAGGTTTTCATGCAGGTCACGACATGTCACAGGTACATCTCTTTATACAAGGATCCCCTTGTCCTGCATGGCAGCCCTAAACCTAGCTCGTATATAGCAGGCAAGCTAGACACGAAGGCCTTGCGCTGATGCTTGGGGGTCCTGGCTGACATGCTGGCTGGCGGGCAAAAGGAAACACCACATGTAGGCATGTAGCCCATGGCGTGCTGGCATGAGTCCCTGAACTCAGTCGAAGTCGCTGCGCCAGTACTCGCTGGTGCCTGCATGGGAGGGCAAGAGTGGGCTTGAAAGTAAGCTTAGGCAATGCGCAAGCAAGTGACCTCCAGCCCGTCCACCCCTCTTGCCTGGGTACATGACGTTGGTGGGCAGTGGCTGCTCCTCATCATCCCACAGCCCCAGCTCACTGATGTCACTGCCCATCTTGGCCCAATCCTTGTGAGCGACATTCTTATCATCCTTGGGCTCCAGCACCTACGGCAGCACAATGCACAAGCTCAGTAGCATCACTGGCTACCAAAGCATGCCAGCAGCATCACTGGCTACCCAAGCATGCTCCATCAGTTGCCATACTGGCCGGCCTGTCTTGAAGTAGCTTACCGTGTCAATAAGGCCATACTGCGCTGCCTCATACGGTGTGAAGTAGCGTGGCCTGGCAAAGTCAGCGATAATGTCATCCTCAGACTTCTTTGTGTGGAGAGCCAAGTACTTGGCCTGCAGCAAACAGCCATGAAGATACAGCCTGTGTGGTGAGCAGGACAGGCTGGCCTGTACTGGGCAAGGCTGGGGGCGTCATGCTCTGCTCACCATGGTATGGGTCTTCTCCCGTGTGATTTTGCGATAGATGTCTATGTCTGAAGCTTGCATGCCGCTCAGGCGCTGCAGCGGCTGACGCAGCATGATAGTAGCAGATCGGAGCGCAGCACGCTTGCCCTACGACACACATAGAGCCAGTGAGCAATGAGCCCTGTCCTAACAAGACAAGGAGCACCGGGCATAATCTTGCGCTGACAGAGGCTGCCCTGTACTAGCGCAGACGCCCTCCCCCCCCAACTGCGCTCACAGGGGAGCCAGCGCTGAGAAGGAGAGCTGCCTCGCCAAAAGCGTTTCCAACTGCTAGCGTGTACACTGGGCAGAACTTCTGAACCCCACGCAGCATGTTGTAGACTGCGATGGCTTCGTGCTCATTGCCAAACTTTGTGTTGCTTTTCTGCGGTTGTAGGCACGCATGGAGACATGTAGCTCACAGCAGCTCCAGCAGACAGCAGCAGTATCGCACTCACAGCAATACCAGTGGAGTTTATGTAGAAGTAGATTGGGTCTGGTGCCTCTTGCACCAACACGAAGAGCTGTGCCGTCAGCAGCTCTGCCACTGACGAGTCTATGGGCATGCCCTGCACAGGAGAGGAGCCCTCTCAGCACTGCCACCCCTGAACATGGTACCTGGTACCTGGTGCCTGGCTCGCACCAGGTACATGATGCGCTCGCTGAACAGCCTAGTGGCCAGGTCTGGCGGCGGGCCTGCTTCACGCCATAGCTTCTTGCGCAGCATGGATAGCTTCCTCTGCAACACGAACAGATAGAGGGCTGGGCGAGCGCCACGACTTCACAACCAGCGCACTGCCAGGTAACCCACCGCTTGCACTAGCATGACGCCGCGCTGTGGGCGGGCTGACCTCTGCGGCCGCGTATTCAGCTTGGACGAGAACGCAATGGGGCGTCCGCCCGCTTGATGCGTGGCATTCACTGGCATTCCAGTGATCTGCAGCATTGCTAGCGCCTTGTGGGCGAGGGATCAACTCATCAACTAATAAACATCGCGAGGTCACGAAGGTGGCATCATAGCAGTCGTCAGTAGCTGGGTAGCACTCCTTAGCAAGCCTAAGTTGACTGATGTCCATGTTGCAAGAGATGAAGAGCTGTTTTTGCATAGCATGTTAAGACTGCAGTAAACCAGCTGATTCGGCTTCCACAAGGGTGCGCCTCAAATCCGATTGTAACGTCTCTATTGGAATGGGCAAGCAACACATCATTATGCTACAGGTTCCCTCGATAATGCTTTCAGGGCGGAACGTCCTAGAACCAGTCAAGCTTGCCTGGCAGAAACCTGCATTACCTAATACTTATGAGCTGGGACGGCATGAAGAAGGCACAGTCTCCAAACGCTGGTGGCACACTATTATGACGCTCGAACAAGCATGAAGTACGTGCAAGCCGCATCTTCACTGGTATCGCCACTAGTGTAGCCACATCCAACGTACACCCCTGGCCCGGCAATTCGTATGTAGTCCCTGCACGCATACAGCATCGCAGCAGCACGACTTCTGAGAACATTGACGTATGGAAGTGGGGGGGAGCAAGGTACACACCTTTGCGTGTTTGTGATTGGTGACAGCTCGCTATCTGGGGGCCAGGGCCACTGTGTAGATGGCAGGTCCATGTCACTCAAGCATGTGGGTTGCCCACCCATTTCCTGATCAGGCTCTTCCTGCTGGATCTCATCACTGCCGCCTTCACTGCTCTGGTCCAAGCTGCCATGCCGTGTTGTGTAGTCACATGTGATGTCTGCTCCCGCATCTGAGCTGCTGGGTGTTAGCACCAGCTCGGTGTTTACAGCGCAGTAGGATGCCTGCCACCAGCAAGGCACCGGCCCCACAAGCTGCATGGTAGTCCGGGCAAACATCAGCCCAGTGGTGGGGCTGCGAAAGAACACCTGCTGGAAGAACCGCCGCTGCACTGGCCGGGTCACAAAGGCCTCCAGCCGAGGCTGCAGGTGCTTAAAGCTGCACAGCACGCGCACAGAGCCTCACATCACATGCATCTCCAATGGGGCAACCCAGCAGCAATCAATGCTTCTGTCTCTGCTGCTTCTCCTGCTGCACACAGTGGCCTTGGTGCTTGGCGCTGTTGCTGATCCTTTTGAGCTTTTGTCTTTATCAGTGCATATGCAGGCCACAGCATGCTCATCACCTTCCACGATGAACTGGCACCAAAGCGATGGGTGGCCTCTTGCTGGTCATGTCCTCAATCTCACTCACTCCATGATATGTAATCAGCTGCGCCAGCACACCCACGTGGGAACAGCATGAGGACTGCAACACCCTGCTGATAGTCAGCATTGTGCAAATGCCAGCTTGGGAGGAACATTCTGATCCTAAGAGAGCCCTGACCTCGCCTGCGGTGGCTGGGAAATCGTTGTACTCATTGAAGTCGCCCATCAGCTCATTTGCCCTGTCGTCGTCAAGCACATATCTTGACATGCTAGCCTTCCAAAGCCCACGTAGAGCACCTGGAAACCATGGAGGCCGGGGCTGGAGTTAGATGTTGAACAGACAAAGATGCCTACACAGTATGCTGATTCTCATGCGTGAAGTAGCTTGCAAGACTTTGTGATAGGTAGAGCCGCACCTGGCTCGACCTCCTTTAAGAGCTGAGGTAAAGCTGTTTGAGGCACTTCTGCCAGGCGCTTCCACACTTCAGCAAAAGCGTTGTATTGTGCACTGATGGGCCTCAGGTCGCTGACAATACTGACGAATGCAGCAGCACTCTCAACAATATCCTCGACCTAGACCCAGCAAATTGGCCAAACGTTGAAGGTGCTCCACTGTGCTCAACTGAGCACCAATGTGTCAGAGTTGGGGGGGTTGTCACCCTTGTCTGCTCACCTCATCTGAAGAGAGCCTTTCTGAAGCAGCCTCGGCATTCCCTGCAGCTGCTCGCGCTCTGGGCCCGTTTGGACGACTGGAGAGGGGGGCAACAACCTTTCCCTGACGCAGACGGGTTAGCCGATGAATTGATTCGCTATTATTACGGAGCAGTTGCATCGCTTCCTCGCCGGCAACATGCTTCTGCCGCACATGAAGCCCATAAAAGTATTTAATACCTCCCTGTGAAAGCATGATTGCAATGGCGGTATGGAATCGAAATAGCGGTGATGGCATGTACTGAGGTAAACAGCTTTGCACCTGCATGGCATGGCAACAGCTTTACCGTTGCACTAGCAAGGCTCCACTAGCTTCTTGTTTGAGCCATAGCTGAACTATTACTAGCTGATACTGTTCCTTAAGGCGTCATGGCTGATGAACGCTGTGTCGTACCCATGCTTTCGTTGGTTTTGTTACTGCCTCGTCACTCTTGTGCCTCGTCACTCTTGTTCTCGATGGCGGTTGAGCAGCGGTGCGATGATTCCATTAGGCAGGGCGCTGGGCAGATCTGGTCATCCAGCAGCACCTCTAGTCTGTGGTGCAATTTTCCTCCCGCGCTCGCCTACACTGCGCCGTAAACGACCCTGTCACTGCTCTGTTTACGACGGCGATGAAGTGGACGCAGCAGGAGATGAAAGTGAAGGTGGGCCTGATGACATGGCTTCACCCTGCAGATCCGCTGGGCCACCACAATCGCTTACTTGAGTGCAGGATGGGCTGCTGCATTGTCGAGGGAAGCTGCCCGGATGCGGCAAAGCATGGATGATGACGAGTTTACAAATTTGTCAGAGTTCACAGAAGTAGCACAAAATGCGGGGCTGCTTCTACCTCAACAAATGGTAGGAGTATGCCATGTGGTGGGCTTGTACTACCTGATTTGGTAAAGTCACACCTGAGGACCGCGGAACCTTGGAGGCATGACGCTGAGCAGGAAGCGGGTTTGGTACACAGCTGCGGCATGCAGATGCAGCACTATGGAGCCACAGCAGCAGCAGCAGCATCAGTAGCAGCAGCAGCATTGCCACGGAAAGTCATGCAACAATAGCCCTCACACGGTGAGCTGTCTATACATGCTGAAACACTGCATGCTTAACTCTCATTATCAAGCAATGAAGCATGATTGTGGGCTGTGCCAGCTTAGCTCGCAAGCGCTTGCATCTGGACAGGGCCAGTATGTTCCCTTTCTGGAGCTGGGCAAATGCAGCCCATTTGTGTCTCACTAGGGCCTCCATTCAAGCTAGACCACTAGGGACCACTAGGGATCAATAGCAGGACTACTCGAATGGTGTTGAGGGGCTGTGTGCGGTACACCCAATGCGCATGGTGCATGAGTGCCTACCACCTACATTATTGCCTGAGCCCTGAGGGCTGTAGTCTAGAGTTGGCACGACCTGCATGCACTAAGTGTCAGCTGATGACAAGTCAAGTGGGGGGCACACATCATTGTGCCTCAGCAGGCTGCTGCTGCTGCTGCTGCTGCTGCTAGGCATTGGGTGGTTTGTCTCGCAGCCACTTGTAGCCCAGGCCAGGGTACTCCTTGCCCTTGGCTGGCAGAGGTGCCTGCTCTGGCCACCAGTACAGCTCCAGCAGGCGCCACTTGCACTTCCCAATGCGCTGCATGTTCAATGCTGCATTGCAGTCCGTGTCCAGCCACCTGCCTGACTGTGGTGCCGGCTTGGCTTTAGCAGCTTTGCCCTGGACCTTGCCTTTGCCCTTGCTGGGCTGGCTGGGCTCAACTGCCTGCTCAGTCTTGGTGTGATTGCTGCGCTTGGCTGGCGGGGGAGTGCTGGGGCCTGGGTCTGAGGCTGCTGGCTGTGTGGCTTCCTGGCTGCTGCATGGGGGCTGTGGGGGCTTGCGTGGTGCCACAATCGGGCACCACATCATACCCCGCACTGGCTGGTCATCTCCTAGACCTCCTCTACCCTAGATATGGAGGGCAAGTGCAGCCTAGGTGCAGCATTAAACAGATAGAGATGCACCCTTGCCTCACTGCATACACCTGGTTCCTTGCCGTAGTTGCTCTTATCACACTGGGCAGCTTCTGTGCCTGGCCGAGGCACCTGGGATGCACTGTGCTGCAAGCATCACTGTACACCCCACGGTATGACGCTCTGCAGGCCGTGGAGCTCCAAGCTCAGGTGTGGTCTGAACTGGGTCCAGACGGAGGCTTTGAATCAGAAGACTTTGAGCTGGTGCAGCGCATCGGAAGGATCAGCGTGCAAGCGGTGCGTTGCAGGGCAGAGGCTGCAGGGTCACCACACCAGCTGCAGCCAAGAGTTGCACCTCCCGGCTGCTTTCCAGGCTGCCACCACCTCAGATGCCCAAAGCAGCACCGCAGTCGTGGCGTACATTGCACGCTATGTAGCGTGCGGGCTGTATGCTCGACCACCTGCCGCCCTCGTCAAGGTGAGCTTCCTGCTCGCCGCCAACACCATGCTTGCTTCCTGTGCCGCATGCTCCTGCACCTCATCCTGACCATCACTAGTGCCCAGCAAGCTGCTAGGCAAGGAAAGGGCAAGTGATGCAGCGGCACACCCCTGCGCCTGTCAGTCTGGGCCCCTCTTACAAGCTGACACACACACCCAGGGGGTGGCCTGTGGTCACCCACAGGAGTACCTGCCCGTGGCTAAGTCCATAGCGCTGAATGAGCTCCTGCTGCTGCATCACCTGTGCGGCGTGCCAGAGGACAAGCATCAAGCTATCATGGCAGTGCCCAGCTCGGAGGTGCCCGTGGTGCCATTGCTGGGTAAGCGGGACCCTCACCGCTGGGAAAGCAAGGCACAGGGACAGGCTGACTGGCCTATGGGTTGAACAGCAGCAGCAGGAGGGGGTCAGGATTGAGAGTGTCTGACAGGGCACATCCATCAGTCTAGACGAAGCTAGTCTACTAGAACATCTGTCTGTGGTGCACTGAGGGCTGACGCCCTACATGCAAATCAACGCCAGATGTCAAACCTGTAATGTGGCGCAGATGTCAGGCAGGCAGCTGGGCAGGCAGGAAGACGTCCAAGTCTGGCTGGGCAACTTCCCGTTTGATAGCCTGAGGTGAACAGGTTAGGGCCGTGGATCCTGTCAGAGAGTTTGTGCATTTGCCTGATGCTACTGCCACACATACTTGCAGGGGATGCGTCTGTTGCTGTGCTGGCACCACCTGCTGGCTCTGCTGCTGTGTGGCTGTTCTCTGATGACTGTAGCTGTCCTCCCTGCAGGCTACTTCACCAGCAGTCCCAGCGAAGAGGCTCAGCTGGTGGGCAAACAAGACAGATCCATGGCCACTGTGGCAGGTAGGGGAGCTTTCTTGCTTTCTCCTTCGTTTCTTTCTTGCTTACTTGCTTGCTCGGCTTGCAGCCACACTGAACAGGATGCATGAAGTCCTATTTCTGCAGCCGCTCCCGCTGATGGCATGGCCAGGTGTGCCGAGCCTGCCTGCCTGCCTGGCCTCCTGGCTGCAGAGGAGCCAGAGAGCCTGTGGCTGGTGTACAGCTGGGAGGGGCTGCGGCCTCTAGCCCTGTACAACCAGGCTGGGCCCCCAATGGTGAAGCCCAGGCTCTTCCAGAGCAGGTAGGCCGGGCCAAAGCTGAAGGGCTGACTCTGCCAGCGACACAGCAGGTGGAGGGGGACATCCACAGACGCCCAGGTCTCCTCAGCCGTACACATGCTCCTGTCAATGCAAAACTTACAGCAGGTGCTCATGAAAAGCGCACATACGTCACACTCGTCAGGGTAGCACTGTTCTGCTGCTCCTGCTGATTATGATGATGCTGATTCAGCTGCTGTTGCTGACGCATTACAAACATGAGGGTGAGGAGCAGGCAGGAGCAGGCAGAAACATGGTTGTCCTGGCGTCATCAGCTGATGAAATGACATACATGCCACCCGCTGCCGCCGTGTGCGCCTTTCCTTGTGCCCTGACTGCCCTGCCCTTACCCAGATCCTCAGGAGCATCAGCAGCCAGGGCAGCTGCATTCGTTCACACCCAGAGTACCACGTGATGCTCTCTTATTCAAATTGAATGGCTGCATGGAACAGTGGCGAGCCATGTGTAGCTGCAGGGCTGGTTTTGATCATGCAATCAAGTGACAGCACAGGCAAAAGGACCATGCCAGACACGCCTCAACTGCTCCTCTGACTGGGCTGCCTAAAACAACGCCGCATGCAGGCATGCTGCCGAAGAGGAGGCATGGCAAGCTCGTGTGCGCATGCTGCGGCGCATCGCCGTGCTCCTCCTCCAGGCAGTCGACTACTGTCACAGCGCAGACGTGGTGCACGGCTCCATCTCCAGCGGCTCTGTCCTGATGAACACGGCAGAAGACATCCCCAGGCTGGACCTGGTAGCCCTGAAGCTGGACGGCTTTGGCTTTGGCAAGTTTGCACCAGCACCAGGTACAGTGACAGTTGCAGGCAGTGCAGCCCTGGCCCTTCAGACAGCCCCCCTCAGCTCCTCCGTTAGGATCAGTGGGCTGTACCAGGTAGCTAGGCAACCAGCCAGCCAGCCAGGCAGTAAGTAAGCAAGGCAGTAAGCAGACGGAAGTGTGTCTAATTTGGGGGTGTGTATGCTGGAGCGCACACCATGTTTGCTAGTAGCTAGATACAATGGGCAAACACAGTGACAGCGCAGCTCGCCTGGCCCCTGTGATGTTCATGGGCGAAGGTGGTGAGCGTGCTGTTTGCTGTTCCCTGCTGCCAGGCAACTTAGAGAGCTTTGAGGCGGCCAAGCGGGCAGACATCGTGGCCTGTGGGCTGCTGCTGGCTGAGACATTCGCATGCGGGCTGGCTGACGGGCCCAGTGGAGTCATGACCCCGCCAACGCTGCGGCGACTGCTATTCACCGTGTTCCCTGCCGATGTGGAGGGCTTCAGGGCGTACTTGCATGAGGACGGACATCACGAACGCTTTGCAGCGCTACTTGAAAATGCAGAGGCCCGAGATTTCTTTCATGCCATGCTATACAACACAGCCCAGCAGCAAGCAACCGCCTTGCAATTGCTGCAGCACGACTTCTTGACATCTCCTTGACAGCTGTTTCCCGTTGGTTCAGTCTTGGAGGGTATACATTGTTTACATCTTGCATGGGAAGCAGGCGTGTGAAGCTAGTTGTCCATACATGTTGTCTGCATGCTCCTGCTTCATGAGGTTATGGCAGGGCGGGGGGTGCCACCAGGGGCAGGGGGTGGGACAGGGATGGCTGTGTGGAGAGCAGCATGCCACACATCCGACTCGGTGCTGTCCAAGCGTCTGACTCTGGTCCAACAGAGCTTGCTGACTTGTGCCGCGCACCCCAGCCTGGCTGCTGTCTGGTGCCTGATATGCGAAGACGTGCTACCTCCATGAATCAACAGCTTGGTCATAGTCACCCCAGGGACCCACTCCGATTCGCCCTGGCTTTACATTTGTTGTAAACGTACCTTTGCTCCTTTCTACTACTTGTTGCATGTGCACATCACGTCAGCAATGTGTGAGACAGCCCGCATGACTCGTCGAGCATCGTGTTAGTTGGGAGAAAGTCTACGACTCATGTGTTCAGAGTAACCCCGCAACGCACCCACGCTGCTCACCCAGGTCAGTTCAGCCTGGTCTGCCAGGCTAGTGCCTGCCTGAGGCTCAGGCTGAGACCATGTCACCTAGGTGCAGCCTTGGCCTACCTGCCCTGAACTCTTGCCTGAACACCCAGACATGCTTTTATGTCAAGCTGGCATGCCACGAAGGATACAGTGCAAAGGAAATGCAGCTCTAAGCACCTTGGTCCTCAACCTAGAGCCTTCATTGCAATGGAACACTAAGCGTGGACCACTACAAAACGGTGTTGTGTCTGTGTGGAGTTCCCATGCACATGGCATACACATGGCAAAGACATGGCATACACATGGTCATGGTCGCCTACCACCTACAGCATTGCCTGACGAAGAGGGCTATTGTGTAGAGTTGGCATGACAAACTTGCACTAAGCGTAAGCTGATGCAAGCTCAAGAGGGGGGCACACACTAATGTGCCGTAGCAGGCTGCTGCTAGGCCTTAGGTGGCTTGTCTCACACCCGCTTGTACCCCAAGCCTGGGTACTCCTTGCCCTTGGCTGGCAAATTCCCCTGCTCTGGCCAGTAGCACAGCTCCAGTGGGCGCCACCTGCTCTCCCCAATGCGCTGCATGTTCAATGCTGCATGGCAGACCCTGTCCAGCCACCTGCCTGACTGTGGTGCCGGCTTGGCTTCAGCAGCCTTGCCCTGGACCTTGTTGGGCTCAGCTGCCGGCTCAGCCTTGGTGCGCTTGCTGCGCTTGGCTGGCAGGGGAGTGCTGGGTCCAGGCGCTGAGGCTGCTGGCTGTGAGGCTTCCTGGCTGCTGCGTGGGGCCTGTGGGGGCTTGTGGGGGGCCACTACTGGGCACCACATCAGCTCTCAGCATGTTCAACCCACATCACCATAACGCCACAGGCACCTGCTGCTGAGCCCCATATAAAGGCATTCAAAACCCGTACCCAGGTGTTGCTGG
The DNA here is from genome assembly GCA_030144725.1 of Haematococcus lacustris. Classification (NCBI taxonomy): domain Eukaryota; kingdom Viridiplantae; phylum Chlorophyta; class Chlorophyceae; order Chlamydomonadales; family Haematococcaceae; genus Haematococcus; species Haematococcus lacustris. The sequence goes on along the minus strand of JASKMD010000008.1, from coordinate 4,137,992 downwards.
CCCTGACCGGGCGTGGCATGCCATGCCATGGCAACAGCTGGAGCAGCTCCACCCGCGCCAAGCACACTCTACTGCGCCACAGGCTCCTGCTGCTGGGCTCTGGGCTGAGATGATTGCAGCCACAGGTACCCCAGGTCAGGAAGTCCTGGCCTGTCCAGACGCAAGGAGGGTCAAGGATGTCGGCTGGGGTTACCATTACTGCTGCACCAGGAGCTAGTTGCTCTCCCTCATGCATTGCAAGTCCATTGCTAATCCAACGTTGAAGTAGCCACCTGCCTGGCTGCAATGGGTCGGGGTTGACAAGGGTTTGGCGACTTGCCAGAGTGCCAGGGTTTGGCGTGGTTGCAGGCAGTGTGGCTGGCGAGGGGATGCCCAGAATGCTGCTCTGTGGTTATCCAGCCCGTGCGCTGGGCTTGACGAGGGTATAGGGAGCCCTGCCCTTGCTCTTAGTAAGCTGGACAGGTGGGAGGGTGCTGGGTCTACGCCGTCTGCCCGCAGGCAGTGCAGCAGGCAGGATCCGAGCGCACCAAGGTCCTTGGCTGGGCTTCCTGGCTGCCTGGCGCCGCCAAGAGCTGGCGGGGTGGCACTGGAGGGCAGACTGTCAGGTTGCACACCAGCCGTTTTGACAGCCAGCACTGGGCTTATTGGGTGTCATTGGTGGCGGGGGACGCCTGCACAGCCCCTGCAGCAGCCGCGGGGTGTTGGGGGGCGCCCGGTGCTCCGCTGCCAGCTGCGCTGCCGCCTGGCCGCCCTCCCCCCCGGGCTGCTGCAGGGGCCAGACTACCGCGGCTGCCTGCTGTGCGACGAGACCATCCAGGAGATGGTGGATGTGAGGGGGAGGCAGGGCGGGGGGGAGGGGGGCAGGTTGAGGCGGAGGGGGCGGGGACCCTGCTAGTGCACCACTCATCGGCTGTCACCACCATGACCCCCTGCCCCTGTGGCTTTGACCTTGGTACTCTGGAGCACCTTCAGGCTGGCCAGCAGCATTGCCTTGTCGCACACGCGCTCCATGTGCCGATGCCAGCCTTATATGAGAGAATGAATAGCTTCTGGCGGTGCTTGATGCAGCGCTAGGACTTTGCAGGCAAAGCTCCCGCTCTGCCTGCATGGCAGCAGCCAGGCTGGGGTGCGCGACACAAGTAAGCAAGCCCTGTTGGGCCAAAGTCAAACGCTTGGACAGCACCGGGACGGATGTGTGGCATGATGCTCTCCACCCAGCCACCCCTCTCTCCCACAACCCTGGGCCCCCACACCCCTGCCACCCCTGCCTCCCCTATCCCTATAGCACCCCCTTCCCTGCCATTACCTCAGGCGTCAGGGGCCTCTGCAGGTGTGACCGACAGTGTGATGTCGGAGTATATCTCAGCCTGGGCATCTCTGCGCACCACCCTCACTTGTGTGGCCTTGTTCACTCGGCCGCGCAATGCACTGACAACTTCAGCCAGACGCAAGTGTTGTGTGCCTGCGCATGAGAAGAAGGCAGCAGTTGCTGCGCCTTGGCTAGCTTGCTGCATCCACATCAGCTGCAGCAGCAGCATCTGCGTTGTTGGCAGCAAGGCAGCAGACCCTGCAGAACTACAGGAAGTCAGCATGCATGGTTGCGAGTGTGCATAGGAAGGCGGATAGAGGTGCTGCCCAGAGGCTTGTTCCCTCCCAGGCTGCCACGGGCTGCTTCCTCACCCTCCACAGCCAGTATGATGTCACCCGCTAGCAGCCCAGCCACCTCAGCAGGGGACCCTTTCTTCACTGTCTGCATGCAGTGGCAGCACCACGCATACCTTGTCACGCGTTTCAGGTCCATGACCATGCATTGCGCCCACACCACACCTGGTTGTCGCACCCAGCCAGGCACCTAGGGCGCTGCAGGCTCACCTGAACCACGACAGCGGCCTTGGAGTGAGCAAGCTGGGGGATGAGCTGCTGGAGCTGCTTGCATGCACCTGCAAGAGGGGACACACATGACAAGGTCGCCCCCCCACTCCTTCACTGTGCCCTTTGCCCCTGCTGCCATACTGCCCCTGCTGCCAGTCTGCCTATGCGGCCAAACTCGGCCAGCTTGGCAAGAGGTGCCGCCCTCCGTTCTGGCTGCCCAGTGCGTCACAGGCTGCCTGACCTTGACCCGGCCTGCTGAGCCTAAACACAGGTGGAGCTCAAGGTTGCTATGGCAGGGCTGCAACTGCCCAGGAGGAGTGAGCGGACCAAGCTAGTGGGCCTCGCTGCACCTGCAGCTGCCAGCCTCCCCCATGCAGGCAGCCCCTCACCCTGTCTTGCTACACGCCTACCGTTTGGTACCTCCACCAGCTTTAGGCCCACAAACGCATGGACCATGCGCCCAGACTGGCTGAATTGCTGCACCACCTCCCGTACTGTGTGAGCAAGCAAGCCAGGGCAAATGGATTGCTGAGCGGTTGAACCAGTCATGGTGGATCAGATCTCGGTGAGCAGCGAGAGGGAGGGTGGTCAGGGTAGGACAAGGGCAGGACAAGGGCAGGACAAGGGCAGGGTAGGACAAGGGCAGGGTAGGACAAGGGCAGGACAAGGGCAGGGCAGGTAGGACAAGCACAAGGGCAGCTGACAGACGCGCGATCAGGGTTGGGCTGGGCTCACTCAGCGCTGATTAGGCCAGAGTCTGCGCCTGCCTGCATGTCAGCCCCTCTGCCTGTGACCCCTCTGGTACCCAGCCCACTATCTTGCCCTACCTGCATCGATAGGCAGGCAGAAGGAGACGGCCTCCGCGCCCACTGCTTTGAACACTGACACGCCCACCACCTGGCCGTCCAAGTTTATCAGCGGCCCTCCACTGCTGCCCTGGTTGATGGCGGCGTCTGTCTGAATGTAGGAGGTGCAGGCACCTGGGGCAGCAGGGGATAGCACCTGGCCACCTGGTTTGAGATCAGGCAGCTGCATGCTGTGTGGCTGAAACACAAGGTGTGTGCGAGCAGCAGACATGGCAGATGTGGGTCAGGCAACCATGCGCCTATGCCCCTTGTGCCCCATGTGCCTATGTGTGTCACTATGCTCAGTGGCAAGCAGCCAGCTGGGTAGGCAGGCAGCTGGGCAGGCAGGCAGCTGGGCAGGCAGGCAGCTGGGCAGGCAGGAAGCTGGGCGGGCAGGCAGCTGGGCAGGCAGGCAGCTGGGCAGGCAGGCAGCTGGGCAGGCAGGCAGCTGGGCAGGCAGGCAGCTGGGCACTTTGCGGCCCGTAGCAGCCTAGTTTGCTCCTCACCCTCCAGGCCCAGCTCCAGCCCTGTGCGCAGCGCACTGACCACACCCAGCGTCACACTGCAGTGCTTCAGCTGCAGGGGCACGCCCAGGGCCACCACCCACTCCCCTATGCGCAAGTCAGCAGAGCGGCCTACTGCAATGGTAGGCAGCTGCTCGCCCGCATCCACCTTGACCACCGCCAAGTCAGCCGTCCTGCAGCCAGGCAGCAGCCGGAGCTGCAGCACCCTTGCCAGCCATACCCTGCAGCTGGGCAGCTGTGCGGTGTGGTGTCGCCATTGAGGCCAGCTAGTGAGGTCTGGTGATGCTGCCAGTGAGGCCTAGGCATGGTCCCTTGCTGCCTACTTGCAGCTTTCTTACGCAGGCTGCAGCCAGCCTCATCGGGTGCGTGAGTGTCGAATGCACAAGGGGTTAACCCGCTCCCGCCCTGCCAAAGCTGGTGGCCATGCCTGGCAGCAGCCTGGTCCGTGGCTGCCTTGCCCAAACTGCAGCTGTTGAGACCACAGCCGGCAGCGCACGCACTTGTCTGTGCAGAGCACCGAACCCGGCAGCACTCGGCCATCTGCCAGTGTGACGAACAGCTGGGCCGCGTCTGGAGCAGGTGTGGGCAGGCTTGCTTGGCTGCTGCCACCGCTGCTGCCGCTGGGCTGTGCTGCAAGTAGGTCGCTGAGGCAGTGGGTGTTGGTGATGATGAACCCATCCTGCGAGGGCACCTGACTCACTGCTTCAGCCCAACACTGGGGCAGCACGCAGCTCCAGGCAGCACATGGGTCAGCAGCTGTGTGTCGGGCCGGCTGCGACACACACCTCATGGTAGATCCAGCCACTGCCGCTTGACCTGACCAGGCACAGCCAGGGCAAGTTAACCAGGTGAGCGGCCTGTCCCTGGCTGTGTGACAACACAAGGGTGGCACCAGGGCCTGCAGGCTGAGGCAGGGGGGGCCTGCTGGACCTCACACCTCTACTGATGGGGCATGGTGCAGGCGGCAGCCGCTCACAGCTAGCTGTCAGCTGGAGGGGGCTGTACTGGGCCAGGGGGCTACAGCTGCATGGCACATCATGCAGCTACCTGGCAGCTGCCCTGCAGGTGGCCAGGGAGGTCAAGCAAGGGCCGGAAACAGCAGGATATGCAGACGATGAGCTGGACAAGGACTGGCAGTGCCTCTAAACGTTTGCCTGGCTGGCTCTTTCTGTTGCCCTGCAGCCATTTTGTGCGAACCGGCCTCGCTGCCTATGTTATGCATGCTTGGTGGGGTATGGCTCGTGACTGAGGCGCATGGCATTCATTGATAGCAGATGATGGTAGCCATGCAGGCAGACCATCAGGATAGACCCAGGCAGGCATGAGGCCTGGTTGGTGAGGACTACTTGTGCATTAATGTGCATTGATTTGATTTATGTGCATTGATGTGCATTGATTTGGTTTGTGTGCATTGATGTGCATTGATGTGCATTGATGCATGAAGAACTACAAGTGCATTGATGACAGACGATGGTAGCATGCTCTGCACCCAGAAGCAGCAGCACTACACACAACGATAGTGCTCACCACTCGGCAGATAAATGCTGGGTTTGGTGTTCCAGCCAGCCCTCCCCCTCACCTCACCTCTGAGTGCCGCTGCCATCACTGACCACCAGCTGCACCACAGCCGGCTCCGCCCTGCTGCAGGCAAGGCTCACAGAGTCCCGGGTCAGGGGCGCTGAGGGCGAGCCGGGGCCAGGGCCGGGGCCAGAGCTGAGGCTGGGTCTCAGGGATAAGGCCGACATCAGCGAGGACTGGCTGGCACTGGCTGTGTGCAGGGCCACTGAGCTGGGTGTCATGGGAGGCGGCAGCAGGTGCTGCTGCGTGGCAAGGCTGCTGGTGGGCAGAAGGTCAGAGGAGCTGGACACCACCCTCTGCAGCCACCCCCTGCTGGAGGTGGTGTGAAGGGCAGGGTAGCTGCTGTGTGATGGAGGGCTGTGTGCACCGGATACGGTGGTGGCAAGCGCTGCTAAGCTGCTGCTAATTAAGTGGGGAGAAGAGAAGGGGTGGGACGCCGGGTCGCTTGCCCGCTCCCTGCAGGGCAGCACCCATTGTGTTATGTCATGTCAGCACGATGTGCTCATCATGATCAGAGCACTGAGGCTGTCATCAGGCCTGTAATGTCATTCAGTGTATAGAGTGCTGAAGCTTCAATGGTAGCAGTTCCATTGGCGGGCATGGTGTGCATGAGGAGCTGGCACATCTACCATGCAGCAAGCCCCAGTGCTCCAAAGCTGCACCCGGCGAGGAAGGGCAGGACGCTGGCTGCACGTGTGGGCCGCTGGCGCTCCGCCTGCAGGTCACAATTGGGCCAATGAGGTAGCTTGGGCCAGTCAGCTAACCGGGTGCCGGGACCCTGGACACACAGGCTGCGGCTGTGGGACACAGAGGAAATGTCAAATGCCTCTGTGCCGCTGCTGAGGGTCAAAATCCCTTTCCCCTGGACATACCATCATGACGAGGATTGGCACTGGCTGCGTCGAAGTGCACGCTTGCTGCAGCCGCAGAAGCTGCAGCAGCTGAGAAGGTCTCATCGGCGAGGTCGAGACCACAGCAGGTTGCCTCCGAAATGGTGAATTGTCTTGAGCTGAAGATTGAGCGTCCGTTTGCGAGCAGGAAAGCGCCGAGGCGAAGCTAGCCGGTGAGAAAGCGTCGTACATGCTTGCTTGTCATGACAAAAACTACAATCCGTCATAGTTGCCCTGAATGGTGGCGGAATTGCGTGTTGCCTTAGTCGGCACAGTCCAGTATCTTAGACATTCACAATCCGCATCTGTAACTCCGCCCTTGGTTGGCCCTTGGTTTTTTATTATGAGGATTATGCTGTTTATGAGGATTGTGCTGTTTATGAGGATGCGTGAGTACCGGGCTCACTTGGAACAACCATGTGGACATGTTTGTGACAAGCACGAAAATCCTTAGTATAGCTGTATAGTGTAGCTGCCTCGCGTTGCTATTGTTTATGGCGAGGAAGAAGAGACGAACCGGTGTGGGTGGGCCTAGAGCAGTGCTGGAGGACCCCGACTTCGACATAGTTGACCGCGACGAGGCAGTCAGGCGACCCCAACATGGGGTTGGTAATCTTCATGCAAGTACTCTCTCAATACTGCATCGCTTACGATAGCGTTTGTCACATTGGCAGCCACAGTTTAGTCCGCGTGATCTGACCATCAGCGCTAGCCAATGGAGTCTTTGCTTGTGTACTGCTACATGTGCCCGCGAACAAATCACAGCGGCGAGACTAGTCTCCTTGGCACGGTGAGCCACATCGCTGTGACCCCATCTACCTAGCGTAGTGAGCTGGTTCTTCACAAATGGAATGTCCGGCCAACACCCATCGCGATGCCTGCCGGGCGTGCAGGGCGCCTAGACGGGGTAAATGAAACATATAATCGTACTCGCTTCCGCCGAATAGCACATTTGGGTCGGCGCACACTAAGGTACCACCGGCTTATACCCCCCCCCTCCTCCACTGTGTCCTCCACTGTGTTGCACCCACAAGAACTGTGCTGCACCCACAAGAAAATGGCTACGAAATGTTTGTTCTTTATCCATTGGCGCATCTAGTGAAACAAGCCGCACAACAAACAGCCCAGGCCTCGTTCAGTTTGACAGCTTCAAAGTTACATCATGTTAACCAGGCATGTAATAGTTGTGTTGCTTCGCCAGTATGCATGCTGCGTCCTGGTTTGAAATGCTGCCAAAGCTGCCAGAACTGCAGGTGACTCGCAGCTGCTGCTGTGGCTGCTGCTGTCCACATACTCGTCGTCTTCCGAATAGCGTAGAGTGGTAGTGTCTTACATAGTGTACAGTCCTCCAGCTCAACTCCTCCCCCACGGGACTCTAGACCAGAACAGAAGCTCAGCTTAAGAAGTAAACAACCCACACCTTGTCACACGCACGTTGACACCTGACAGCCCGGTGAAAGCCGGCCCGGCACATCATCGCATGCACATGAACGGGAAATCCTACAATGCATCCTAGCTACGAAACAGCTCTGTTGCACTCTCCCCCACTCCAAAGAGCTACGTCCCGGAGCTCATCTTGAAGGCTTAGGCAGCCAAACATTGAGTACATTGGCAGGCAGAAGCAATCGTGCAAAGCCAGGCTTAGTCATGCAAAGCAACGCTACATGCAAACCAGTGCAAGAAGATGCAACAATAGTCTTGCATTAAGCTACGCGACAGACAAGCGTATGCGGAGAATTTCATGCAAAGACAACAGGTAACTTGAGTTCCAAAGCTGGGGCGTATCAAGATCCTAGGCGTATGTACCTGTTTGCTGGCATGCAGAGGCCGCTGTGCCTGACTGCATAGTGTGTGGCCCATGCATGAGTGAACATGAGAGAAGCAGTACGGCAACTGCAACCCTAGGCAAATGCGTGATAGCTTTGCCCCGTGCCGTTGTTGTGTGCTACCTCAGGGGACACCTGGGTTGCTTGATTGTGCGCTACCTCAGGGGACACCTGGGCTGCTTGATTGTGCGTCGGCTGTGCGGCTAACGACTTGTTTGTAATGGCAGGCTGCTGGCTAGGGTGCTTTGCTGCCATGTTATATTCTATCTCAGGCAGAACCTTGGTTGTGAGAGTGTGCGCATGTCGTGCAACTATGCGGCTTGAGTGTACTGGCAGGCTGCTGGGTGAGCTGCCATTGTGTATGGTGGTGCCCTACTCTCTGCAAGGAAAGCAGGTGTGTAGGCTGTAGTTGAAGACGGTGTGAGGCTGAAGCAAGCATGGTGCTGTGCTACTGATGTGATGTGTTGTGCCAGCTCTGTGGTTAATGCCAACAGGTTGTGAAGTAACAATCAGGGTGGTGGTAGGCTGTGTGCTTTGCTTGAGCAAGCTGTTGATGAAAATGATGCGCTGCATAGAGCAGGTTGTGTTAGGGCTCTGCTAGGGGCAGGTTGTATGTATGCTCTCCACCTAGTACAGGGTGCATGCAACTCTGCAAGGAGCAGGTTGTGTCAGGCTGGCTACAGCAGTGAGCTACAGCTTGCACGTGTGAGGGCCTAAGAGTGCAATGTCCTCCCGTAAGGACGGGGTGGTGGCGGGGCTGTGGAGGTTCTCGCCGTAAGGCGGAGGGATGCTGAAGCCTCAGCTTTTAACGCTGGTGCTAAGAGCGCTGCTGCTGAAGACTCGCCATGCTGGTGCACTTGCGGGCAGGCTAAGACTCTGCAAGTGACAGGTTGCAGGGGACAAGTCGCAGGTGACAGGGCCGAACCTTTGAAAGGAACTCCGCAATATAGCAGGTGCTGCTGATACTCCGCAAGAGCGGGCGTCCTAAAGCTCCGCTGCTCTGAGTTGCGGGTTGGGCTGCGGGATGACCGATAAAGGGCGACCTCCGCGATGATGTGAGCAGTCTCGTATGTCTGCACAGGGATGATCGGACCACGGAAACCAAATGTAACAGTTGTGTTGCTTCGCCAGTATGCATGCTGCGTCCTGGTTTGAAATGCTGCCAAAGCTGCCAGAACTGCAGGTGACTCGCAGCTGCTGCTGTGGCTGCTGCTGTCCACATACTCGTCGTCTTCCGAATAGCGTAGAGTGGTAGTGTCTTACATAGTGTACAGTCCTCCAGCTCAACTCCTCCCCCACGGGACTCTAGACCAGAACAGAAGCTCAGCTTAAGAAGTAAACAACCCACACCTTGTCACACGCACGTTGACACCTGACAGCCCGGTGAAAGCCGGCCCGGCACATCATCGCATGCACATGAACGGGAAATCCTACCATGCATCCTAGCTACGAAACAGCTCTGTTGCAAGGCAGGTTCAAGGCCACCATGGGGGGTAAAAGGCCCAGCAAGAAGAAGCGTCAACAGCTGCAAAAGCTGAACGCCTCACCCAAGGCAGGCTTTAAGTGTTGCCCTAGTGGCTTGAAAGCTCAGATGAAGAAGGCACAGAACGACGCCATGGTGTTGAGGGCACAGGTTGAGCAGCTCCACCAGCAGCTAAGTGATGCGGTGGCAAATTATCAGCTCCCAGGGTTAGGGCAGCCCCAGACAGCTGCCAAGCGCAAACGGTGACATAGTTACACAAAGGTGGCCACCTCTCCCAACCGCACCTGCCAACTGCCTCCGTGCCACATTCGCGTAATAGTTTTTATATCCGACTGCTGCCGCCGACGCGCATGCTCATGTAGAGCAGCCTACGCGACGCGGGCGGTTGAAGCGACGACTGCATGCTCCGCAATGGCTCAAATTTGAATCACCAACTTTGATGCTTTGTTGTGCACGGCCTACTGACTGCATAATTATTCTGGATGGGGAAAAGGTAGCTGGCCGGGCTGGCTACATTGTGAGCCAGCTAGCATTAAATTTGGCGCAGCGAGTGCAGAGATACAACCGTCCTACTACCAGGGGTCGGTTTCCTGTCATTTTTTGAATGTTGGGGCCGCCTGAGAGGCAGGCCAACCCGACTTGACCGAGGCACAGCGCAAAAGGAAGGCTTCAGGAGAGGCCCGCGCTGCCCGCAGCAGGGGCAATACGTTCCACGCAAGAAAGGCCAAGTTAGCCCACCTCACCGACCACCTCCCGCAAGCGCTTTGGGACGCCTTCCTTGACAAGGCTGTGCGCCCACGAGTGAAGGCCCAGGTCCTCGTCCCACTGAGCTGTGCTACTGGACTAACCGCCCAGCCATGCCAAAGCCAGGCCAGCCAGGCCAGGAGTGGGTGGAGATACCCGACAAGCCCCTGTTGCTCAAGTGGCAGCGCAAGCTGCAGCAATAGCCAGTAGCAATAGCAATAGCTCAAGACAATCCCAACATAAAAAACCAATGAACCCCTCACAAAGGGGATGTGTGTGGCGCAAGCACAGGCACTGGCACAGGCACACACACCAGAAGACTGAGCTGAAGTGCGCATTAGGCACACTGTCGGTAGCCTTTACAATGATGATCTCGCAGCCCGGTTCGATTCCAACTCTTGCTTCATTTTTGTGTAGCATGAGTAGGCCCATATGAGTAGGCCCATATGAGTACGCCCATATAATTATAGTTGGCTCGGATTCCTATAAAAGCTATAAAAGTGCTCAAGGTATATAAAACTATATCTGAAGTGTATGCAAAATACAGGATCAAATAATTCTTCATAACTCGGATGAGTATATCAAGGCTGCAAAGTGCGAGCAGCTTACTCCGCGTGTTCCACAAGTGTACCGCAAGTCGCGAGTGTGCTAGTTGCATGTAAGGCTTGCACGTCGAAACCTGCAAGTCGCGAGTTACCCGAAAAAGCTCGCATACGCAACTATTGCAACCTCAACGCAACAAATGCAACAAATCGCGGTAGCTTAGCGGCCTATTGCCAGGCTGGCATGTATACTTATAATTGCCAGGCTGGCATGTTGACTGGAAGCTTCGGGCTTTGGGCAGGCCGCGCTCATTGCGAATAGACAAATAGAACGCTTTGTCGTTGCTGCTAAGCCACTTCGTCGTCAAAAACTTCAGATATTTGACCTAACGTTGACTGCCCTTTTGTATAATTGACGGGCCGCGGGGAGCACTTTTGTATAATTGATGGGCCGCGGGGAGCACTTTTGTATAATTGACGGGCCGCGGACCTCAGATATACCAGATAATCGCCTCTACCTCGCACATTACGCGAATCTAATGGACTCGTCCTCGTCTCCGCGGCCATATACACCTCGGCTGCGCCTCGGTGTATATGGCCACCTCGCCTCGGACTCGTCCATTATTTTCGCATAATGTACTCGGCCCGCCGATTATCCATTACATACATGAGGGCTGTGGGGTTCAGGAGTTGCCTGTTTTTGTTGCCAGATTATATCCGCCTAATTGAAAGTTAGCTTACACATGCCTTACAAATGCCTGAGCTACATCACATCGCTGGCATGGGCATGGGCGCAGTGGTGCATCGGGCGTAACACATTCACATAGCATATACATTTTCTTAAAGAACTGTGCTAGCCCTGGGCTCCATACAGCCTCATATCGCGCAGCCATGTCCACCACCTCCTCCTGCTCGCAGCCCGCGCGGACATATGGCATATCGCGCAGCCATGTCCACCACCTCCTCCTGCTAGCAGCCCACGCGGACATATGGCATATCGCGCAGCCATGTCCACCACCTCCTCCTGCTAGCAGCCCACGCGGACATATGGCATATCGCGCAGCCATGTCCACCACCTCCTCCTGCTAGCAGCCCACGCGGACATATGGCATATCGCGCAGCCATGTCCACCACCTCCTCCTGCTAGCAGCCCACGCGGACATATGGCATATCGCGCAGCCATGTCCACCACCTCCTCCTGCTAGCAGCCCACGCGGACATATGGCATATCGCGCAGCCATGTCCACCACCTCCTCCTACTCACCTCCTGCTCACCTCCATTTCCTTTTTCACCTCCACCTTCATCTTCCCTACACCTCCACCTCCTTCACCTCCATCTCCACCTCCATCTTCACCTCCACCTCCATGTTCACACCCCCATCTCCATCTCCACCCTTACCCTCATCTTCGACCTGGACCCTCGTTGGTCACCCTACCTCCCCCAGCCCCTCCTTCAAGCTCAGCCTTTGACCCTCCCCCTCCTGCCTCCCTTAGCCCCTCACCCACCTGGACCCCTCGTTGGTCACCCTACCTCCTCCAGCCCCTCCTTCAAGCTCAGCCTTTGACCCTCCCCCTCCTGCCTCCCTTAGCCCCTCACCCACCTGGACCCCTCGTTGGTCACCCTACCTCCTCCAGCCCCTCCTTCAAGCTCAGCCTTTGACCCTCCCCCTCCTGCCTCCCTTAGCCCCTCACCCACCTGGACCCCTCGTTGGTCACCCTACCTCCTCCAGCCCCTCCTTTAAGCTCAGCCTTTGACCCTCCCCCTCCTGCCTCCCTTAGCCCCTCACCCACCTGGACCCCTCGTTGGTCACCCTACCTCCTCCAGCCCCTCCTTCAAGCTCAGCCTTTGACCCTCCCCCTCCTGCCTCCCTTAGCCCCTCACCCACCTGGACCCCTCGTTGGTCACCCTACCTCCTCCAGCCCCTCCTTCAAGCTCAGCCTTTGACCCTCCCCCTCCTGCCTCCCTTAGCCCCTCACCCACCTGGACCCCTCGTTGGTCACCCTACCTCCTCCAGCCCCTCCTTCAAGCTCAGCCTTTGATCCTCCCCCTCCTGCCTCCCTTAGCCCCTCACCCACCTGGACCCCTCGTTGGTCACCCTACCTCCTCCAGCCCCTCCTTCAAGCTCAGCCTTTGACCCTCCCCCTCCTGCCTCCCTTAGCCCCTCACCCACCTGGACCCCTCGTTGGTCACCCTACCTCCTCCAGCCCCTCCTTCAAGCTCAGCCTTTGACCCTCCCCCTCCTGCCTCCCTTAGCCCCTCACCCACCTGGACCCCTCGTTGGTCACCCTACCTCCTCCAGCCCCTCCTTCAAGCTCAGCCTTTGACCCTCCCCCTCCTGCCTCCCTTAGCCCCTCACCCACCTGGACCCCTCGTTGGTCACCCTAAGCCCCTCCTTCAAGCTCAGCCTTTGACCCTCCCCCTCCTGCCTCCCTTAGCCCCTCACCCACCTGGACCCCTCGTTGGTCACCCTACCTCCTCCAGCCCCTCCTTCAAGCTCAGCCTTTGATCCTCCCCCTCCTGCCTCCCTTAGCCCCTCACCCACCTGGACCCCTCGTTGGTCACCCTACCTCCTCCAGCCCCTCCTTCAAGCTCAGCCTTTGACCCTCCCCCTCCTGCCTCCCTTAGCCCCTCACCCACCTGGACCCCTCGTTGGTCACCCTACCTCCTCCAGCCCCTCCTTCAAGCTCAGCCTTTGACCCTCCCCCTCCTGCCTCCCTTAGCCCCTCACCCACCTGGACCCCTCGTTGGTCACCCTACCTCCTCCAGCCCCTCCTTCAAGCTCAGCCTTTGACCCTCCCCCTCCTGCCTCCCTTAGCCCCTCACCCACCTGGACCCCTCGTTGGTCACCCTACCTCCTCCAGCCCCTCCTTCAAGCTCAGCCTTTGACCCTCCCCCTCCTGCCTCCCTTAGCCCCTCACCCACCTGGACCCCTCGTTGGTCACCCTACCTCCTCCAGCCCCTCCTTCAAGCTCAGCCTTTGACCCTCCCCCTCCTGCCTCCCTTAGCCCCTCACCCACCTGGACCCCTCGTTGGTCACCCTACCTCCTCCAGCCCCTCCTTCAAGCTCAGCCTTTGACCCTCCCCCTCCTGCCTCCCTTAGCCCCTCACCCACCTGGACCCCTCGTTGGTCACCCTACCTCCTCCAGCCCCTCCTTCAAGCTCAGCCTTTGATCCTCCCCCTCCTGCCTCCCTTAGCCCCTCACCCACCTGGACCCCTCGTTGGTCACCCTACCTCCTCCAGCCCCTCCTTCAAGCTCAGCCTTTGACCCTCCCCCTCCTGCCTCCCTTAGCCCCTCACCCACCTGGACCCCTCGTTGGTCACCCTACCTCCTCCAGCCCCTCCTTCAAGCTCAGCCTTTGACCCTCCCCCTCCTGCCTCCCTTAGCCCCTCACCCACCTGGACCCCTCGTTGGTCACCCTACCTCCTCCAGCCCCTCCTTCAAGCTCAGCCTTTGACCCTCCCCCTCCTGCCTCCCTTAGCCCCTCACCCACCTGGACCCCTCGTTGGTCACCCTAAGCCCCTCCTTCAAGCTCAGCCTTTGACCCTCCCCCTCCTGCCTCCCTTAGCCCCTCACCCACCTGGACCCCTCGTTGGTCACCCTACCTCCTCCAGCCCCTCCTTCAAGCTCAGCCTTTGATCCTCCCCCTCCTGCCTCCCTTAGCCCCTCACCCACCTGGACCCCTCGTTGGTCACCCTACCTCCTCCAGCCCCTCCTTCAAGCTCAGCCTTTGACCCTCCCCCTCCTGCCTCCCTTAGCCCCTCACCCACCTGGACCCCTCGTTGGTCACCCTACCTCCTCCAGCCCCTCCTTCAAGCTCAGCCTTTGACCCTCCCCCTCCTGCCTCCCTTAGCCCCTCACCCACCTGGACCCCTCGTTGGTCACCCTACCTCCTCCAGCCCCTCCTTCAAGCTCAGCCTTTGACCCTCCCCCTCCTGCCTCCCTTAGCCCCTCACCCACCTGGACCCCTCGTTGGTCACCCTAAGCCCCTCCTTCAAGCTCAGCCTTTGATCCTCCCCCTCCTGCCTCCCTTAGCCCTTCACCCACCTGGACCCCTCGTTGGTCACCCTACCTCCTCCAGCCCCTCCTTCAAGCTCAGCCTTTGACCCTCCCCCTCCTGCCTCCCTTAGCCCCTCACCCACCTGGACCCCTCGTTGGTCACCCTACCTCCTCCAGCCCCTCCTTCAAGCTCAGCCTTTGACCCTCCCCCTCCTGCCTCCCTTAGCCCCTCACCCACCTGGACCCCTCGTTGGTCACCCTACCTCCTCCAGCCCCTCCTTCAAGCTCAGCCTTTGACCCTCCCCCTCCTGCCTCCCTTAGCCCCTCACCCACCTGGACCCCTCGTTGGTCACCCTACCTCCTCCAGCCCCTCCTTCAAGCTCAGCCTTTGACCCTCCCCCTCCTGCCTCCCTTAGCCCCTCACCCACCTGGACCCCTCGTTGGTCACCCTACCTCCTCCAGCCCCTCCTTCAAGCTCAGCCTTTGACCCTCCCCCTCCTGCCTCCCTTAGCCCCTCACCCACCTGGACCCCTCGTTGGTCACCCTACCTCCTCCAGCCCCTCCTTCAAGCTCAGCCTTTGACCCTCCCCCTCCTGCCTCCCTTAGCCCCTCACCCACCTGGACCCCTCGTTGGTCACCCTACCTCCTCCAGCCCCTCCTTCAAGCTCAGCCTTTGACCCTCCCCCTCCTGCCTCCCTTAGCCCCTCACCCACCTGGACCCCTCGTTGGTCACCCTACCTCCTCCAGCCCCTCCTTCAAGCTCAGCCTTTGACCCTCCCCCTCCTGCCTCCCTTAGCCCCTCACCCACCTGGACCCCTCGTTGGTCACCCTACCTCCTCCAGCCCCTCCTTCAAGCTCAGCCTTTGACCCTCCCCCTCCTGCCTCCCTTAGCCCCTCACCCACCTGGACCCCTCGTTGGTCACCCTACCTCCTCCAGCCCCTCCTTCAAGCTCAGCCTTTGACCCTCCCCCTCCTGCCTCCCTTAGCCCCTCACCCACCTGGACCCCTCGTTGGTCACCCTAAGCCCCTCCTTCAAGCTCAGCCTTTGACCCTCCCCCTCCTGCCTCCCTTAGCCCCTCACCCACCTGGACCCCTCGTTGGTCACCCTACCTCCTCCAGCCCCTCCTTCAAGCTCAGCCTTTGATCCTCCCCCTCCTGCCTCCCTTAGCCCCTCACCCACCTGGACCCCTCGTTGGTCACCCTACCTCCTCCAGCCCCTCCTTCAAGCTCAGCCTTTGACCCTCCCCCTCCTGCCTCCCTTAGCCCCTCACCCACCTGGACCCCTCGTTGGTCACCCTACCTCCTCCAGCCCCTCCTTCAAGCTCAGCCTTTGACCCTCCCCCTCCTGCCTCCCTTAGCCCCTCACCCACCTGGACCCCTCGTTGGTCACCCTACCTCCTCCAGCCCCTCCTTCAAGCTCAGCCTTTGACCCTCCCCCTCCTGCCTCCCTTAGCCCCTCACCCACCTGGACCCCTCGTTGGTCACCCTAAGCCCCTCCTTCAAGCTCAGCCTTTGATCCTCCCCCTCCTGCCTCCCTTAGCCCTTCACCCACCTGGACCCCTCGTTGGTCACCCTACCTCCTCCAGCCCCTCCTTCAAGCTCAGCCTTTGACCCTCCCCCTCCTGCCTCCCTTAGCCCCTCACCCACCTGGACCCCTCGTTGGTCACCCTACCTCCTCCAGCCCCTCCTTCAAGCTCAGCCTTTGACCCTCCCCCTCCTGCCTCCCTTAGCCCCTCACCCACCTGGACCCCTCGTTGGTCACCCTACCTCCTCCAGCCCCTCCTTCAAGCTCAGCCTTTGACCCTCCCCCTCCTGCCTCCCTTAGCCCCTCACCCACCTGGACCCCTCGTTGGTCACCCTACCTCCTCCAGCCCCTCCTTCAAGCTCAGCCTTTGACCCTCCCCCTCCTGCCTCCCTTAGCCCCTCACCCACCTGGACCCCTCGTTGGTCACCCTACCTCCTCCAGCCCCTCCTTCAAGCTCAGCCTTTGACCCTCCCCCTCCTGCCTCCCTTAGCCCCTCACCCACCTGGACCCCTCGTTGGTCACCCTACCTCCTCCAGCCCCTCCTTCAAGCTCAGCCTTTGACCCTCCCCCTCCTGCCTCCCTTAGCCCCTCACCCACCTGGACCCCTCGTTGGTCACCCTACCTCCTCCAGCCCCTCCTTCAAGCTCAGCCTTTGACCCTCCCCCTCCTGCCTCCCTTAGCCCCTCACCCACCTGGACCCCTCGTTGGTCACCCTACCTCCTCCAGCCCCTCCTTCAAGCTCAGCCTTTGACCCTCCCCCTCCTGCCTCCCTTAGCCCCTCACCCACCTGGACCCCTCGTTGGTCACCCTACCTCCTCCAGCCCCTCCTTCAAGCTCAGCCTTTGACCCTCCCCCTCCTGCCTCCCTTAGCCCCTCACCCACCTGGACCCCTCGTTGGTCACCCTACCTCCTCCAGCCCCTCCTTCAAGCTCAGCCTTTGACCCTCCCCCTCCTGCCTCCCTTAGCCCCTCACCCACCTGGACCCCTCGTTGGCAACCCTACCTCCTGCAGCCCCTCCTTCAAGCTCAGCCTTTGACCCTCCTGCCTCCCTTAGCACGTGTCGCAGTATTTACCTCTTCTCTATAAGCTCCTTTTCCTTTGGTCCCAGAGTTCTCTTCTCCTAGTTTGTTTCCCTCTTTTGCTTTACGTTCTGTTCAACTCTTCGGCTTTCTACCTTTGGAGGTTGGCTTGTTTCCATCCAAGCCCTGCCTCTTCAGTGTAACAACTACTACTACATAGCACATTATTCACTCATGCCCACAGCTGGTTTGACTGTTATGTTGGCTGTTATGATGGTGTTGGTGGCATCTGATATGTCCAAACAATGACCCCACGATTGCCAGATGACGATGAGGTGGGGCCCCGACGACCTTAGTAGCATGCTTGCATGCTCTGCCGCTGAGAGCTACTCCAGGTAATTTGGGCAGCCCTGCGGCACTGCTGCATGGTTCAGCATGTGGCAAGTGCCTGACGCTGCTGTCACAGCCACCAGCAAGGTGTATATGCCTGGGCCCTGTTGAGGGTGTTGGGGCTGCACCGTGGGCATCAAGCCCCATCACACGGGCAGAGAGTGAGCCGGCTTGACCCGCTTAAACGCCTGAACATGCCAAGGCTGCTGGCTGGCGGCAGGCCCAGTGACCAACTCTGGTCAATCATACGTAGCGCTTGGCTCCAGGCCTCTGCGCCTCCTTGGCTTTCTCTTCCAAGATGCGCTGCTTGATCTGCTTCTCGTCCAGGGCAACCTGCTCGAACAGCTCCTGGAACTGAGGGATGCTCTCCTCCGCTGATGCAGCTGCCAGGTAGCTGCACAACAACACCAGCAGCAGCAGTGGGTCTCATGAAGGGTGCATCCTCATGTCACCAAGGGCGAAGGTGCAAATGAGGGTATCCCAGCCAGCACCCCTACCCACACAGGGCCGGGCTTGCACAGCATACAAGCAGCAGGCCACCCTCTGTCAGCCTTGCTACGCGCTGCCCACAGCTGAGCATAGCCTGCTAGCAAGGCTGCTCAAAGCCCAGCGAGGCCTGGGCCAAGGCAAGCAAGCCAGTAATGCGGCATGGCCTGGCTGGACTCACCGCTGCCTGTACCACAACACTGTGTCTGTGTGCTGCTTGTATTGCTGGGCCAGTGCCAGGGCCCGCTCCCATCTGAACAGCTTGATATTCAGCTTGATGGCACGGTACGTCAGACCTGCCTGCAATCCCCACCAGACGAGGTGTTGGCAAAGCCCCACATGGAGCCACACAGTGCGGAGGGGAGTGCAAGAGGGAGGCTCAGGATAGGCCCAAGGGGGGTCTGTAGGGCATGGGCTGGCCTCCTGGCATTCGCTGCCTGAGTATGGAAATGTAGGTCAAGGGTGCGGGGAAGGGTTCAGATCCTCACACTGCATTACTCCAACCCAGCTGCTGTCTCTCCCCGTGAAGGACATTCTGACCAGCTCGGCTGCTTGGTAGGGGGCCTGACCTGGGCTGCTCTGAGCGGCCTCTCCCTCAGGCCCCACCTGTACCAAGATTGACTCTGCCTCATTCGGGCGGCGTCGGTACATGGCCAGCTCTGCATTGCGCCCCTCTTCAGTGGGAATCATCTTGACTTTGAGCACGAAGTGCAGCTTGTCCACCTCGTCGATGGCTGCAAACGCCACCTCTGCGGTGTTCAACTCCTTCTGAGCCATGGCCACAGCGGCCAGGGAGGCCCACATGCTGGGGTCCTGCTCACATGCACACAGGGGCAGGCGCTAAGCAGCAGCACAGCAACAGCCAGAGCCGTCACACTGCTTCACCAGGCACTTAATGACAACAGCTGTACACCAATACAACTGTCAGTCTGGTGGTCAGTCTGGTGGTCAGTCGGATGGTCAGTCAGCCTGGTGGCTAGGCTCTGCCCATCATATGCCACTGCGTGCTGTCAGGCAGCGCGTCTCTGACAGGCACTGGCACCTGGTGTAGGGTTAAGGGGGTTTGGGTAGATATGTACAGGGGCGTGCTACCTTGATGAAGCGGCATAGCCTAGTTGCCTTGTCCCACTGTCCGGACTTCACAAGGTCATACAGGGCCAGGGGGTACGGGCTGGTTGCTACCGACACCAGCACGCCATCAGAGCGGCGGATGAGGGCCTTGGAGCCTGCACCTCAGGGGCACAGCAGGCAGCAGTTGAGAGGTGTGCATCACACCAGCATCACAGGCAGTGCTGAGGGCTAGGCATGAGCCAGGCAGGCAGGCAGGCAGGCAGGCAGGCGTGGCAGGCACGAGGCAGGCAGGCGCAGCAGATGAGTCAGTCCAGGCGTGGCAGGCGAGGCAGGAGGCAGGCGAGAGCCAGGCAAGACACACCCGGTTTTACCAGGTTGCATCACCCCAGCTGGAGCCGTACCTGAGAAATACTGGATGTGCGATGCTTTGCCAAAGTCTCCATCGCCCTTCACATAGCGTGCCTTACTCAGCAGCTCCTTGTCGCAGTAGACCTCCATGGGGTAGTACCACACAGTCTGAGCACAGGCGGAGCAGTGGCGCTGGCAGCAGGGACAGTGCAGGAGGGTGCTGGCATGCAGCTAGGCCCTGCAGCAGCCTGGGTACAGCAGGGGCACCCCAAGCTTGCTGGAAGTCAGGCCGCAGCCAACAGCCTCACCAGCTTCTGGTCCACCATGGCCGCTAGCATGCCAGTAGAGTCATGCCAGGTGGCGCTGTCCACCATGGAGGCCAGCTTGGCCACTGAGCGCTTGATGATGGGCACAATGTACAAGTCGCGGTTGCGGTCTATGAAGATGAGCTGGCGGTCATGGGAGGTGCCCACCTGTGACACACAGCCTCAGAGGCTGTGACGTCAGAAACTACGTGTGTGACCAGCGGCTCCATTGCCCTCGCCACATCACACTTCACTATGTTTCTCTTTGCCACCCTCCTCAGCCCTCCCAACCTCTTTCTCTGCCTGTTTACCCACTTCTACCACCCTCTTCAACCTCCTCTGCCACCCTCCTCCGCCTCCTCTGCCACCCTCCTACTCCTCTACTGGCACCCTCCTCTGCCTCCGCTGCCCACCCCTCAGCCTTGTCACCTGGCTCAGCGCAATCTCCCTGATCTCTAGGTGGTGCTGGATGGGCTCGCCCATGGGCCGTCCCTGCGCTGCGTCAAACAGCCTCACAGTGCTGCCATTGCTGGTCTGGCCGGCATCCAGCACAGCCACGGTGTCATTAGATAGGCTGATCATCTGGCGGTTGAGGAGCTCCGTGCGTAGACCTGCACCCAGACCAGCAAAGAAGCAGGGCATGGACTGGACAGCAGCTGATTCTTGACGTGGGCGAACACACTGCAAGTTCCACAACAACAGCAGCGGCTTATGAGGCTGCATCAGCAACAGACGCTTGACAGAGCATGGGGCTGGTGTTACTTCAGGCCTCAAGCTTGGCTGCTGCTGTCAGAGTCTCATGGCCATGCGCATGGCTGCTGCTGTCCATGCACTGCGGGGCGCAGGGCGGCGACGGCCCAGGAGCAGGCACCTTGTGACCGTGGGTTGCATATCTGTCGTCCCTCGTAGGTGAACAGCTGGATGCCAGTGGCGTTGTCCATCAGCAGGAAATGGCGCTCGCACTGCAGTGCCAGCGTCACCGTGTCCTTCAGGTCGAAGATGTGAGGGGTGTTCCAGTTGCTGGTGGAGTAGATGTGGCACTGGGTGGATGTGGCCACGATGAGGAAGTTGAAGCCTGCGGCTCCACACACACACACACAGGCAGACAGCCTTGCCCCAAGCATACCACGGGAAGTCCCAAGCCCCCTGCCATTCGTCTGGGAAGTTATTGTTGAGGGTGTAGGCTGCCTGGGTGGAAGGGCATGCATATGTGGTAAGGCATGCATGCATAGGGGGCGTTACCCTACGAGCAGGCAAGTGTGGCAAGTGAAGGAGGTGGGGGACCATGCAGGTGAGGGAAGCAGGCAGACGATCAGGCATGCAGCCAAACCTGGAGGGCAGGGGAGGCAGGCAGGCAGGCCATGCAGGCTGGCTTGTGGATGCTGGTTGGTTGGCTGTTCCTCACCCAGGGACACCTTGACCACCTTGTCCCTAAAGTCCAAGTCATCCACCGTCTCGCTGAGGATGTCCTGCACCAGCAGCTTGCAGCTGTCCTCCAAGTTGACGCGCACACGCCCGTCCTCCAGTGCAATGTCAACCACCTGGCCGTGCATGATGGCGCCGGTGCCCCCCGCAGCCGCCAGCTGCGTGCCGTCTGCGGTCCAGCTGATGCTGAGTAGTGAGCCGCACTTGAGGTGGCTCTTGGAGTGCGCCCAGCCCATGCTATCGCACAGCTGCAGCGTGTCAAAGCTCCCCACAGCAAACAGGTCGCCGCTGGGGGACCAGGCCACGGATGTGACCGAGTAGTCAAAGGGCGAGCTCTGGTACAACAGCCTGCCGTAGCTGTCCCACACCTGCGGCCAGGCAGGGATACAGGGCAGGTACTGCTGGAACCCAGCACAGCTGGTGCTGACACCTTAACGCCTGGCAGGTGTGGCGCCTGCAGCTACCAGGCATGCAGGGCGTGAGTCAGAAGCTTGCCTGACTACATGTGCTGGGCGGTGGCTGGTCGTCCAGCTGGCTGGGCCCCACCCCCTGACCTTGTACTTGCAGTCCTCGCCCCCAGACACAATCATGTGGTTGATGGCACTCCAGTCCACCTTCAACACAACGCCCTCATGAGCTTTCCATGATGTCTGCTTGCTGCTGGACTGCACAGAGTTGATGACGATGTTGCAGCCTGTGCTGTAGCACAGCTGGTCCGAGTCTGCTGCCCACACAACTGAGTACACGGGGCTGTCTGTCTGTGCCAGCGTGGACCGCAGCATGCCGTTGCGTGACCAAATTTTCACGCTGCCATCCTCCCCAGCGGTTGCCAGGGCAGTGCCTGCAAACAGGCACTGAAGGTGAGAGGGACACCTGCTTGACGAGTGCACATGCCCAAAGCAGACATGGCTCTGGCGCACCATCGTAGCTCCATCTTAGAGCAACACAAGCTCCTGTGTGGGCCTCCACATTCTTTTCCAAGCGCCCCGTGCGGCTTAGTATCTTGAAGGTTCCTGCCAAAGGCATGTGTAGTTACACTGGGTCAGCTGTAGCCAGGGGTACTGCTTGTTGCGATAGCGATGAGAGGCTGTGACGCACCATTGGTACATCCCACTGCGAAAACGTCTGTGCCGCCCGCTTGGTTTTTCTTGGAGCTGAGTGGATACCAATGTATGTCAGTGAAGTAGGCATCCAGCTGGCAGACCTGCACATGTATGGAATACAACAGAACAGGACCTCCATTCCTTCTCAGTTCAGATGACCTGTTACCATGCTTGCACACCTTGCCCTCAGACTCGCCAATGCTGTTCCATTTGTGAATTGTCTGGTCGTCGCTGCAGGTAAAGAGCTCGTTCCAAACGTTCCAGCCACATGCGCTTGCGATTTCGCTGTGCACGGAGGTAGCTGCCTTGACTTTCAATCTCATCTCAAACCGGAAATGTTAGTACATGTCAAGAGGTCAATCTAGCAAAGGGTTAGTTAGGGTAAGAGGACGTTCCATCCGTTCGATGCGTAACACTCAAGCACTGAAGCCGCTCAAGCCGCGGACACGGAAATGGCGAGTGAGGGCGCTGCGGCGCACTTATTGCTGTTGCACACACCTAGTACAGACAACTGATCCAACATGCTTCGAGCTGGTCATGCACATCATGGGCGGCAACTTCAGAACGGGTTCGTGAACCGCTTTGCGACGCACCCCCCCCCTCCTCTACTCCCACTCCTCTTACTTCAGCCATCCGGCTCCCCACCCTGCAGCCCAGCCTCATTGCAACAGCGCCCCTGCCCTGTTGCAGCAACGAGCATGAGGATAATGTCGACTGGGGGAGAGGCTTTTTTCTACGGCACAGAGACACCCGGATCCCATTTGGACTGTCCTACACTCAGTGGTCCAAGCAGCAATGATGGAGACCAGCGAGCAAGCATTAGAAAAAAGTCGAAACACTGGTATCAATGGAGACAGCTATCTTCGTATCTAGAAAGGAGGACAGTAGGAGGACAGCAGAGTAGGACAGCGGCATGCAGTTTGAAAATAAACAATGGAAGGGTGAACAAGGTGAGTCCTGAGGTTGAGCTTCGTCCTAACACCCCCTTTCCCTCCACTCGTCGCAGCTTGCACTTCATCCATCCGACATTGTCGCTATGGCCTACACCGCTGACAAGACGGCTGCTGGGCGCGAGGTGATTTTTGATGGGATGACAGTATTGTAGAGATACTAGTCTGCCAATGCAGCTATCCGCAACATCCATCAGACTGCTGCACGCCAATGCATCACAGAGCGACCAGCCCGCAGTCGAATGCGCTGATCGTAATACCTGCTTGTCCACTTCCACAACTGCAGTACAAGGTCAAGGATCTGGCTGAAGCGGTGAGTTTGCCCTGCACATCGCCACACATCGTAATCTCAGATCGCCGTTGGCCGCCGAGACGTCGTGTCAAGCGTTGGAATTCTTCAAGGCACCGCAGCCTTGGAGCTGGGTCAGCGCATCTGCATCTGATCTCTCTGTTTGCAGCATACGTTCATGGATGCACGGCATGTCCAAACTCACTGCTGTGCTCGTGTTCTCAGCAGACAAAGATGCTTCTAACCATTGCATCATGTAGGACTTCGGTCGCCTTGAGATTGAGATGGCCGAGGGCGAGATGCCTGGCCTGATGGCATGCCGCACCGAGTTTGGAGCTACTCAGCCTCTCAAGGGAGCCAAGATTACTGGGTCTCTGCACATGACCATCCAAACAGCAGTCCTGATTGAGTCGCTAACAGCCCTGGGCGCAGAAGTCCGCTGGTGCTCATGCAACATCTTCTCTACTCAGGACCATGCAGCTGCCGCCATTGCCCGCGACTCAGCTGCAGTGTTTGCCTGGAAGGGGGAGACCTTGGAGGAGTACTGGTGGTGCACTGACATGGCCCTGACATGGCCCGAGGGCGATGGCCCCAACATGCTGGTGGATGATGGTGGCGATGCGACCCTGCTCATCCATGGTAGGTGCTAAGCAATTAGGGAGCATTGCAACATGAGCTTGCTTACCCTGGTGGCTCTTGTCAGAGGTAGCAATGAGGCATGTGTCGCAAGCTGCTGGCGTGTGGTTGACTGCGACATGTGTAACTGCATGACTGGCTGCAGAGGGTGTCAAGGCAGAGGCTGCCTTTGCCAAGGATGGCAGCAAGCCTGACCCAGACTCCACTGACAACCACGAGTTCAAGATTGTGCTGCGCATCATTCGTGATGGCCTTGCCAAGGACCCCACTCGCTGGACCCGCATGGCCAAGCAGATCGTGGGCGTGTCTGAGGAGACCACCACCGGCGTCAAGCGCTTGTACGAGATGCAGGTAGGAGGGGTGGTGAAGCGCCCATGCTTGCAGTGATACGTTCCATGAACTCAGATGATTTGTGCTTTGCCAGCAGCACTGACACCCCAGCCAACTGCCATGTATGGTGTGCAGGCGGAGGGCAAGCTGCTGTTCCCGGCTATCAATGTCAACGACTCTGTGACCAAGTCCAAGTTTGACAACGTGTATGGCTGCCGCCACTCCTTGCCAGACGGCATCATGCGCGCTACTGACGTCATGATTGCAGGTGAGGTCTTGCCCTCATGTTCTTCACCTTAGGCTGAAGTAAGATTTCAGTTGTCCTGTCTTCACCAGTTGCCGCTGCTCTGCAGCAAGGCCTGAATAGTAGCATAAGTGTAATCATGACTGCAGCCATCATAAGGTGGGCACCCAATGCTGTGTTTGCCTGGTCCAACGCAGGGAAGACTGCCTTCATCGCTGGCTATGGTGACGTCGGCAAGGGCTGTGCCTCTGCCATGAAGGCGGCTGGCGCGCGTGTGATTGTGGCCGAGATCGACCCCATCTGCGCCCTGCAGGCCTGCATGGAGGGCTACCAGGTTGCGCCAATTGAGGATGTGCTGGAGACAGCCGACATCTTCATCACCACCACTGGCAACAAGGACATCATCATGGCGTCCCACATGGTCAAGATGAAGAACAACGCCATCGTGGGCAACATTGGCCACTTTGACAACGAGGTGGACATGGCCGGCCTGTATGGCTGGCCCGGCATCAAGCGCCAGAACATCAAGCCCCAGTGTGACCGCTTCATCTTCCCTGATGGCCACGGTGTCATCGTCTTGGCTGAGGGCCGCTTGCTGAACCTGGGCTGTGCCACTGGCCACCCCTCCTTCGTCATGAGCTGCTCCTTCACCAACCAGATGATTGCTCAGCTGGAACTGTGGCAAGAGAAGGGCACTGGCCGCTATGAGAACAAGGTGTACGTGCTGCCCAAGCACCTGGATGAGAAGGTGGCGGCGCTGCACCTGCCCAAGCTGGGTGCCAAGCTCACCACCTTGACGGCTGACCAGGCCACATACATCAACGTGCCTGTTGGTGGCCCATACAAGCCGGCTCAATACAGGTCAGTGGCTGGCTTCCGCAGCATTGTGCACGCTAAGAACTTGTGGCAGACTCCACCAGCAAGCACCAGCTGTTTGCACCACATCCCTTGCAATGCAAAGGCAGGCAGGGGTGATAGGGGCTGTGGGTGTGAAACTAATATAGCTGCAGCTGTGCACAGCTAGAAACAACACTGGCCATACAGATGTGAGCAATGTGTTAAACAGCAGATTTGATACAACACTCGTGGTGGTGTGCAATCACTGCGGTGCAGGTACTGAGTGGTCTCCACTTGGTCTTACCTGACCTGCCGCCTCTGCACCTTTTCTTAGCCAAGATGGCTGGGGACGCCTCTGACAGTGCTGAGAGGATGGTGTGGATTGTGCTTGTGATTCTGTTGTGTGTGGCCATGCAGCCTTGCAGTGCCAAGCACTGCCTTTAAGTGTGGTCGTGGATGGCCATTCATGCCAAAAGGAATGGTGACCGCCAGAGGGAGGCTGCGTCATGCCACCAACAGCTCATTGATCTTGGTATGGACCTGCCTTGCACTGCGACCAAATGTCGCATGTGGTAGCAGCAGTATCTTGCACGTAGTTCATCTCGCAGATGCCGGAAACATACAGCCTTACAGCCGGAAACATTGTCATTCCTTTATTCGTGGGGATTGTTTGACACGATTGTTTGCAGAGGTCGGATTTGGGCCATGCTGACACAAAGCATAAGTCAGCAAACTCTTGGTGAAGCACTCGCTTGTTCTAACGCATCTGTCGCCGAGGAGGGAGTTGTGTAGGCCTCAGCCTCAAACTGGTTTCATACTCGTATATCACGCGCACGCTGCAACTTTGTGACTGAGATGATAGGGTTTAAAAAAGGAAAAACAGTGATCTAGAAACTGCCCTCGCACAGGGTTATTAGATTTCTTTTTGTGACAGCCGTCATCCTTGTTCAGTTGTACTCTACAGCAGCGCAGAAGCCTAGGCTGAAAGATCCACAGCGGGCGCAAGATACGGGCGCTTGATAGCGACGTGGGCCAGCCTGACCGCTCACTGCAGTATAAGCTCACTCTCGCGCCGCTGCTCATCCTACTGTCGTAGCTTCAGCTTACGAACCAGATGTCGCAGCAAGCGAGTCCGGCTTGTGCCACCGCTGCTACGCCACCAAACGCCGGGCGTCCTCCTTCTGCTGCTTTTGCTCATCCGCGCAGTTGTAAACTCCCTGTCTTATTGCATGCGGGGCATCTTCTTCGCCTTTCCCCTTTCGCCTTCCCTGCTCCTGCCAACCCTGCCTCCCCTGTTTCCGCCACCTTTGCCTCCCCTGTTCCCAGCCTCTCCCAGCCCAGC
>JASKMD010000008.1:4090259-4110889 GCA_030144725.1 Haematococcus lacustris | reverse complement strand
TTAGTGTCACTCTCTCTCTTATAACTTCAATTTACCCGGATCTAAACGGTTTCTGCCCGCATTTTAAAAGGCTGTAACAAAGGCAACCGACGCCCAATTATGTTACTAACCGTCAAGTAGTGGCGTTTTCACGCGTTTAAAAAAAAAGTTTAAAAAAAGTGCATCTCTGTTTACAGCCCCCTTAGCAACTAACAGCCACAAACCTAAAAAGCGCATCTCTGTTTACAGCCTCCTAAGCAACTAACAGCCACAAAACAAAAAGCGCAACGCTACTAGCACACGTTTTCTTCTATGTGCATGACTTGCATCAGCGGACGAATGCGTCGAGGCTGATCCTCACGTTTTCAGTCCTGCGGATCTGCAAACCAATCGCACGGAGCAAAGCAGTCATACGCAATGGTGGACACCCCAGGCACATGTAGTGCAGCCAAGCATTGTGGGGGAGCCGCAGGCTGGCAGAGTTGCAAACAGAACCATGCATAAGGGAGGCAATTGTATACCACCACCACCATTAGCCACACCAGCAACAAATTATGCCATCCACCGTCCTGCCCATCCCACCCACCACCACAGCCCTCCCATCCCTTCTCAGCCCACCAGTTTTTGTACCTAATGCACTATCGCCCATCCCACCTGCTCCAGCACGCCGTCACTGTCTGCTCTAGCTGCCACTGTGCCTGGCGAGCCATCAGCTCAGTGCCACACAAAGCGTCCCTGGCGCCCAGCTCAAAACGCACACACACATCGTTGTCTCCCTGCACATGGAAAACACCCACAGCAACCAAGCACAATGGGGGAGCCGTGCGTCGACAGAGCTTTACAGGGCAAACATCATCAAGCACCAAGGAGGCAAGTGTATGTTGACCCGCGCCTACAACAAATTGTGCCATTCACCATCCTGCCCATCATCAAACACCCTTTGCATTCCTGTCCATCCCACCTGCTCCAACGCACCGTCACCGTCTGCTCCAGCTGCCACAGTGCCTTGTGTGCCATCATTTCCGTGCCCTACAAGGAGTCCCGGCTCAAACGCACACGCACCATGACGTCTCCCTGCACCGCTTCACACACCACACGGAAACACACGAAGCAACAGCTTAGGTAGACGCCACGTTAGCACGGGTGGTGATGGCAAGAGCAGCTACAACAACATCAGCACTCCTAGCCTGCGAAACCTGGAAAACGAGTGAAACGCACCTGAAAGCAAGGCTTGAGCTTAAGCTATTGTAGCGTTGGCAAACTCACGCAGGAATCACAGTCGGAAAGTCTACGGCAGCCTGAATACGTACACCGACCGAAGATGGGCCTACAAGCAAGGATAGGAAGCAAATGGCAAGCGAAAACAAGGTCGCAGTCCGAAACAATAACCTCCGCCATTTGCAGCATAACCGGGGCACAAAGGGGCAAGGAAGGTGAAAGGCACAACTCCTCGATCTCAAAGTCGGAGGAAAACGATCGTCGCCATCGCGGTCTTCTTCGTCGTAGTCATATGCAGGCGGGATGAGCCCAACAATGGCTTCGGAAATAGAACATATGCAATACGGGAAGAGATGCGGGACGGTCAACTTTACAAATGTCACACCAAATGTGAGAGACGGAGCCAGAGCGGCTTCGCCGCGCTAAATGAAGCTCGAACGCTTTGAAATCGCCACTACACTAGATAGCTACGCTCCGCGGCCGCTGGCTTCGGTCTCGAGCTGTTTAGCGCCGGTGCTCGGCCTCGCGTGTTTAAACCCTTTAGCACTGGCGGTTTTGTCGTTATCTACTACGTAGTGGCGTTTTCACGCGTTTAACAACGTTAGCAGCCCTATCCTTAAAACGTTTAGTACGAGGCCCTTGCTGAACTAAGAGCCACACACCCAAAAAGTGCATCTATGTTTACAGCCCCCTAAGCAACTAACAGCCACAAACCTAAAAAGCGCACCTCTGTTTACGATGAGGATAACTGCAATGACGAAGCTTTTCCGGGTTTGTAAACGACCGAGGCCGAAGCAGTTCCGAGTGAACGCTCGAGACCGACGCCAGGGGCCGGAGGCCCCTGGCGGAGGTCGAGAGCGTTCACGAGGAACTGCGAGGCCGAGGTCGTTTACAAACCCGGAAAAGCTGAGGCGTTGCAGTTAACTTGTATAACTTCAATTTACAAGGCCAGCATAGCAGTGCTACACAGCGGCGATGCACGCGACGAAGCCGCAGTTGTCGCTATGACCGGTGTGACTGCGCGATCTCAGGGGCAGAACTGCAGCCAGCCGACCGGGTTTCCAATTATAAGAGCGCGGATGGCCTCTTCAAGCGTCACCGCACCCCCTCCACGCGAAAGCTTCGCTGTTCCTTGCAGTTTTTGCGGCGCAGCCGCACTTTTTGCTGTAATTGACGGTTGGACATAATTGAGTGTCGGTTGCTTTTGTTACAGCCTTCTAAAACATGGGCAAAAACCGTTTAGATCCGGGTAAATTGAAGTTATGTAGTAGATAGTGGAAGCGCCGGTAGTTTTAGGCGCCCTAAAAACGCGAGGCCGAGGCGCTGGAGCGTAACAGCTCGAGACCGAAGCCAGCAGCCGCGGAGCGTAGCGACGCGGCTGCTGGCTGAGGTCGAGAGCTGTTACGCGACAGCGCCGAGGCCGAGTGTTTTTAGGGCGCCTAAAACGCATCGGGCGCTTCCACTATCTAATTTAGTTCCGTTTTTGTGCGTTCTTAGAGCCCTATGCGCGGCGGAGCCGCGCTCAGCAAACATCACACTGTCAGTGTGAGAAGTAGGAAATGAATCGTGGTGGGGTGCTCCTGCTCTATATCGCCTTGCCGCAGCTGTCATCACTAGCGTTGTTTCTAGCTGAGGCCTACGAGGAAAAAGACGCGGACGAGGAGGGAGCCGACCACGAAGATGAGCCTTACACGGAGATGAAGCCTTAGGCATTGTTGTCACCGCTCTTCGCGCTACCCTAAAGAAGGTACGTCTTACGTACGGCCATGATTCTTCGCTCGACGCCCAATGCTCTGATAAGCCTATTCCTTCCTCACGTTGATGCAATGCAGTTGCCGCGTCTATGCTTGGTGCAATAGGGCACCGGTTATTGTAGGCAGTACCTCGAGCTAAAAACACTGGAGCGTATGTGTTTTGCTTTGCTCTGTGGTACGCATTCCGAAGGTACGTGCGCTAATTCCACTTCTTGTAACAACGTGTTTCTCAAGTGTCGACGAACTTTCTGGGTGCGGTGCCTGGTGGACGCTTGGTGGACGCTTGTCATGGTGGTAAGCAGTTGTGATGAAGGAGGGCCCCAATGTAATTAGACATGCTTCACTTGTATTCCTTGTAGGTACCCACACCACTACACCCTTCCAGCTGCTGCCCCACCCCCTACCCTCTGTTGCCCCACCATTGCCTGTTGTGTTCTACTGCCTACTTGTTGCTGCCCCACCCCCTGCTCTCTGTTGCTAGACCACCTGCCAGTTGCTGTCACCCCCCCTGCCCGTTTAGCCCCACCCCATGCGTGCTGTTGCCCCACACCCTGCCTCTTGTTGCCCACCACCTGCCCTTTGTTGCCCCACGCCCCCACCCGCTGCAGCCCCACACCCTACCTGCTAATGCCTCACACCCTGCCCGTTGCTGCCCCACACCCTGCCCATGCCCACTCTAGCCCACACCCTGCTCGTTGTTGCTCCATATCCTGCCCATTGCTGCCCCACCACCTGCCTGCTGCTGCCCCATAGCCCTGTTGCCCAACACTCCTCACACCGCTGCCCCACACCTTGCTCGCTGCTGCCCCACATCAGCGTGGCTTGCGTACGGCCGATCCAATTGCCCAATTGATGGCAGGTGTAAATGTTCCTCACCAGATGAAGATCCAAGTGGTGCAGCAGAGCATTCTGCCCAAGAGGGACTAACGAGACACGTTTGGGGTTGATTTGTTAAAATGAGATGTGTTATTGTGTGCGTTGGTGTTTTCATGGACCTTATGGAGTTGCATGCTGCATGTCCTTTTGCATGCGCTTTTCTTAAAAAGGCCCGCGTCCCGGCGTTTTTAGGAGCGTAATAGGGGTTTTTTAGAGCATAATAGGCCTGCGGCGAGGGAACTAAGTAGTAGATAGTGGAAGCGCCGGTAGTTTTAGGCGCCCTAAAAACGCGAGGCCGAGGCGCTGGAGCGTAACAGCTCGAGACCGAAGCCAGCAGCCGCGGAGCGTAGCGACGCGGCTGCTGGCTGAGGTCGAGAGCTGTTACGCTCCAGCGCCGAGGCCGAGTGTTTTTGGGGGGCCTAAAACGCCCCGGGCGCTTCCACTATCTAATTTAGTTCCGTTTTTGTGCGTTCTTGTAGCACGATGCGCGGCGGAGCCGCGCTGGGCAAACGTCACTCTGCCAGTGTGAGAAGTAGGAAATGAATCGTGGTGAGGTGCTCTGGCTCTATATCGCCTTGCCGCAGCTGTCATTACTAGCGCTGTTTCCAGCTGAGGCCTACGAGGAAGAAGCCGCGGACGAGGAGTGAGCCTTGCACGCACAGAGCTTTACACGCTAGGAGGTGAAGCCTTGGGCATTGATGTCATCTCTCGTCGCACTACCCCTATCTCAGGTACGGCTTACGTACGGCCGTGATTCTTTGCTTGACGCCCAATGCTCTGATAAGCCTAATCTCACCTCACGTGGATGCATTGCTATTGCGTCTATGCAGTAGGGCACCAGTTGTTCTGGGCAGTACCTCGAGCTTAAAAAACTGCAGCCGCTGTGTTTTGCTTTGCTCTCTGGTACGCATTGCGAAGATGCGTGCGCTAGTACCACTCCCTATAACATCGTGTTTCTCAGGTGTCGTCGATGTTTCTGGGCGCGGTGCTTGTGGACGCTAGTCATGGTGGTAAGCAGTCGTGATGAAGGAGGGCCCTAATGTTGTTACATGCTCCTCATGTATTCCTTGCAGGTACCTTCACTACTACACCCTTTCAGCTGCTTCTCCACCCCCTACCCTCTGCTGCCCCACCACTTGCCTGCTGTGCCCCACCATCTGCTTGCTGCTGCCCCATCCGCTACTGTATGTTGCCTCACCACCTGCCCGCTGCTGCCCCACCCCCTGCCTGTTGTTTCCCCACTCGTTTCTTGATGTTGCCCCACACCAAGTTTGTTGCTACCCCACACCCTGCCTCCTGTTGCCCCACCACCAACCCTTGGTTGTCCCATGCCCCCATCCGCTGCTCGTTGTTGCCCATATCCTGCCCGATGTTGCCCCACACCCTATTGTTGCCCCATCACGTGTCTGTTGCTGCCCCACACCCTAACCATGGGGTGGAATACGGGGAGGCTATGTAGTCTTCTCTCGTCTTCTCATGTAGCGAAGCATGCTGCCCAAGAAAGACTGACGAAGAAGGACGCTCAAGAAGGATTGTCGAGATGTGGAAGTGCATTGTGGACGTTGAGCGATATCGAGTTGGTATTTGTTACATCACTTTTTGCTTGCACTTTTCTAAAATGGTCCGCGTCCCGACGTTTTTAAGAACTTAATATGCTTCCGGCAAGGGAACTAAGTCTCTTAAAAACCAGGCTATTAACTACTATATCGCATGAAAACGGAACTAAGTCTCTGTAATGGAGTTTTACTGCTTTGTAACACTTAAAACCACCGGTATTACAGATGGGTAAAACGCTGTTAATACGCATAGCGCGCTGCTATTAACATAAAGTGCATCTCTATTAATAAAAGTGCAACTACGAAGAGAGATCACATACGTCAGTGATAACTGCATAATTTAACTAGAAACAATCATGCGAAACCTACATAGAATCCGAGGCTACTATCGCACACTCTCAAAAGCAAGCACCATTCATCAACGCAGACCAAACTTCACCTCCTCCATTCTACTCCTTCTTAGGCAGAAGGTTCATTTGCAAGGAGTTCACCTGCATCTGGATACCAGCCAGCTGCATTTGCAGCTGAAAAGCTGACATCTGCTGGGACATGCTGCTCATCTGAGCTGATAGCTGCCCTCCACAAGCAGACCACATGGGCGAGAAGGATTGGCACATGGGACTGGCAGGTGGTGGGGAAATAGGGAGGGACGACAGAGAGACAGAACCCATGACACCATGGCCAGCCTTAGCCACTTGAGGGGGAGGCCCAGCCATGCTCTGTGCACCCACAATGGACGCAATCAGTGGAGACGTCCACACAGCCACAGAACCGACAGCATGCTGTGATGCAGCCACAACTGGCTTCGCCGCTGGTGCATCAGCTTGCACAACAGCCTGTGGCACATCAGCCACCTTCGCCACAGCCGATGCAGTAGCCACATCAGCAACAGCAGGAAGAGGTGTAGACACTTTGGCGGACATCATGGCAGAGGCCTTGGCACGCTTGGCTGCCCCATGGTGCGCATAAGCAGCCATGGCATCCCGCGACTTCCACCCCCCCATGCTCAGCCGATACTCATCTGTGAACGACTCATCCTCAGCAAGAGCAGAGGCCCCTGTACGCTTAAGGCATCAGTGGTAGGGTGAACAGAACTGTGCCGTTGCGCTTTGGCAACAAGAGGGTCGTCCAACGTGAGCTCAAACGAGTGGGAGCCTGCAAAAAAGGAGCCAGGAGCAATGATCAATTCAGGTCAATAATGAAGTACCGTAAAACAAGATGCGACCATAAGGACAGCTATGCACATCATAACCGTCATGACCAGACACGCAACAATACACGCGAATGCAATCAGGACAAAACGGAGTCAAGAACATCGAACGGCCAAAGAATCATGAACCGTACCTCCCACCGCTTCACCTCTTTAAAGCCAGGAGCTTCACCTCTTTAGCGCACCTCTTTAAAGCCAGGAGCAGCACCTGCAAAAAGGAATCAGAATACGATCGGAACGATAGCCAGAACGTGGCAATGCTCACAGCATCAATAAGGAGCTAAATGAAACATCACCTTGGGGCCGAAGCGCAGCAGGGAATCGTAGAGACCATTCCGAGCGAGATGCTCCAAGCTGAAGAGTTGCAACCTGGGGCTGAGCGCTATATGCTCCCACAGCGCTCAGGCGACCGTCTACGAAGTTTGGATGGAGTACAGCATCACCACAAAACAACGTACCGACAACGCCCCGGGTCAGGTGAGGGTAATCAGGAAGCAGGTTGTATGTAGGCAAAGTCATTGGGGCATCAGCGGCGGGGTCGGCATCCTCGCAATCGATGTCAACGTCAGATGGACTGTCATCAGGCGTAGGTCCGAAGTACGGAGGTTCTTCCATACTTGAAGTCTGCAGGTCGGGCGATGTTCGCAATTCCAAACTCCCAAAATCATACGAAATGTGTGACATCCCGAAGACGCGGCTCCGCCGCGCAGAATGAAGCTTCGACGCTGTAAAACACCATTACACTAGATAATGGGGTCGCCAGGGCCGTTTTAGGCAGCTGCAAACACTCGGTCTCGGCACTGGCGCGTAACAGCTCTCGACCTCAGCCAGCGGCCGCGTCGCTACGCTCCGCGGCCGCTGGCTTCGGTCTCGAGCTGTTACGCGCCAGTGCCTCGGCCTCGCGTTTTACAACCGCCTAAAACGGCCCGCGACCCCATTATCTACTACTAAACAGCAGGCTATTAAGTATTATAACGCACGAAAACGGAACCAAAACCCCCTAAGCAACTAACAGCCACAAAAACCCCCCTTCTTGTAAACGCATGATTTCCATCTTCGGCGAATGCCATGAGGCTGATCTTGCACGTCCGCTGTCCAGCTGATCCGCATCCCAGTTTTCTTGCTCCTCGTTGTTTTCTCCCTCACCACTTCTGGTGCAATAGGCATGCTTTCCCAACGGACAAGGAGCAAGGGATACAACATGCACTAAGCAAAGCAGTCACACACAATGGTGTACACCCCAAGCACATCCAGAGCAACCAAGCATAGTGGGGGAGCCGCAGGTCAGCGGAACTTAACCGTGCAAACAAAATCAGGCAGAGGGAGGCAACCGTATGCTGCCACACCAGCAACATATTGTGCCATCCACTGCCCTGCCCATCCTACCCGCAACCACAACCCTCCCCACCCCTTCCCTGCCCGTCAACTTTTGCGCCCATTGCATTGTCATCCATCCCACCTACTTCAATGCGCCGTCACCGTCAGCAGTAGCCGCCACTGTGCATAGCGTGCCATTAACTCAGTGCCCTACATAGAGCCCCCAAAGCGCCTAGCTCAAAGCGCACGCGCACTTGGTTGTCTCCCTGCACATGGAGGACACCCAGAGCAACCAAGCACAGTGGGGGAGCTGCACGTCAGCAGAGCTTTACAAGGCAAACAGCATCAGGCACCATAAACCACACCTTCAACAAACGGCCTGCCCATCCCACCCACCACCACAACCGTCTCCATTCCTTCCTTACCCGTCAACTCAGACACTCCTTGCATTGTCATCCATCCCCCCTAATTCAACACGCCATCACCGTCAGCACCAGCTACCACTGTGCCTCATGTGCCAAAGTGTGCCTAGTGTGCCTAGTGTGCCAAAGCGCACACACATCATGATGTCTCTCTGCAGCGCTTTACACACCACACCAAAACACACCGCAACCAACATTGGTGGAAGGGGTGGTGATGGCAACAACAGCTGTAACAACACATAAGATCTCTCGGCCTAGGAAACCTGAGAAGCGAATGAAACCAATGGGGCGCACCTGAAAGCAAAGCAGCGGCTTGAGCTACTGCACTCAAAGGGTGGAAGCGTTGGCAAAATCATTAGCACGCAGGAATCACAGTCGGCAGATCCACGGCAGCAGGAACACTTACACCGACCAGAGATGGGCCTACAAGCAAGGAAAGCGATGAATGGGAAGCGAATGGCAAGCGAAAACACTGAAATCCGACTCGCAGTCGCTACGCTCCGCGGCCGCTGGCTTCGGTCTCGAGCTGTTTAGCGCCGGTGCTCGGCCTCGCGTGTTTAAACCCTTTAGCACTGGCGGTTTTGTCGTTATCTACTACTTATGTCCTAACCGTCAATTATAGGCAACCGTCAATTATAGCCAACCGCCAATTATAGCCAACCGTCAATTATAGCCAACCGTCAATTATAGCCAACCGCTCAGTCGCAACCACATGGCAATACACATGGCAATACACAAACCCATCCTCATATCACGTTCCTTGCAGTTGCATGAATAACGCAACTCCTCCTTGCACCTCATGCAATTCATGCGCCCATGCGCTTCAATTATTCATCATGCAATTCACCACGTGCATTTGCATACATTCTAACATAGCATAGATGCTTGCTTGCATGAGATCGCCAGTTCCTCCAATATAAGAGGGTGCCCGGCCCAATACAAGGCACCATGAACACCACTTGCAACACATTGTGACATACAGATGACTAAGCACTAGCCGACACATGAGTGGTGCCATGCCGTTCTCCACTAGGCGTGGCATGCCAAAGGCTGGTGATTATGAGGGACAACAGCGCTATCTAAGGTATAGAGAGAATGGTAGGACCGAGAGGTGATGGAGGTAGCCAGAGCTGGGCAGAGGGCGGGCTGAGAGCATCAACAAGCACAACACCAACCGTGTGATGTGCGCCCTCCTCAACAGCGCCAGCAACAACATTACTCTTCACTGTGCATGGCATGCCAAAGCTTGGTGATGAGGGAACAACAATGCAATCCAAGGGAGAGAGAGAGAGAGTGAGAGAGAGAGGACTGAGAAGTGGTGGAGGAGCTGGCAATGTGGCCCGAGCTGGGGCTGAGGGCAGGCTGAGAGCAACCAACCGTTGCCGCAACATTGGACATGCGTTCACCTCAACTCCTGCGCACAAGGACATCAATAAGGGTAATGACAGCCGTCATAAGACTTCATGCTACGAGGATCTGCTCCCTCACCTAACTGAGCTTTGAGGCAGTGTTTAAATAAGCCGTGAGCATTAGCGCCGACATGCTAAGAAGGAGCTCCACAACCAAGCAGCCCTGCGGTAGACGAAGCAACATGATGTGACAAACACAATGCACACGGAGCAACTGCAAGTGCACCTGCAAAACATGGATACAGTTGCACATGATGGTGCCCTGGTTATTGCTACCCAAGCAACCCAGGCCCTAGCACTTGTGCAGTTGTGTCCCTGGCAGCTGCAACATTTTTTTTTTTTGGATGGAAGAGCATTACAAGAGAGAGAGTGACACTAAAGAAAAGATGAAAAGAGAAGACTACTAGAAAACAAGGTTCCCCCATACACGAACCCCAAGCACCCCACCCAAACACAGTGGTCCACACACCCCAAGCAAAGGTCCACACCCCACATGCAAAGGTCCACACAACCCAAGCAACCCCCTCCCTAGGACAACGTCAAGACACTCCCCCACACCAACGCCCTCCACCCTAGCTCACCTCCCCATACCCTCCCCATACCCTCCCCACAAAACTACCCACACGAGCCTAAGTTCCGCCCCTCGACTTGAAACCGAGAACCCTACCCCCAACGCTCAAACCAAGACCACCTAAGCCCCCGGTCCCCTGACACCCAGACAACCCCCCGAAGCCTAGCCCACCCCACCCACCGAACGCCCTAGGCCCCCACCAGCAACCCTGAAGCTCAGGCTGGCTCGACGGGGAAGGGGACGGGCCACTGCAAGGAGAGGCGAACCACTAGCTCTCCCCCCCCCTGCGCCCTGCCCTCCCCCTGCCTAGGCCTCCCTGCTGCCCTCTCCTCCTCCACTCCTCCTGCCCCAACCCTCCCCTCTGCCCCCTCCTGCCCTCCCCTCCGCTCCCTCCTAGGTTGCTTGGCAAACCAGGCCCCCGACGCCTCGGGCCACAGCTGGTCGAAGTGGGCAGCGTCCAACTCCGGGTCCTTTCCCTTGAACCAGGTGGAGGGCACAGCGCCGCAGAGGCCCACGCGGATGTCCCTCCCCACCCGATGCCAGTCACGCTTGACGGCCGTGGTAAGGGTGGAGATGACCTCCTCCACGACCCGCCTCGCCACCTGCTGTGGCTGCAGGGCTGTAGCGGCTCCTGAGCTGCGGAGGCGCCACACTACGCCCAGGTAGGCAACGCGCAGCCGCAGCCACAGCAGGCTGTCAGGGGGCTGGAAGGGGGGGGCCTCGCCGCGGGTGGGGCGCCCACTGAGGAGCAGCATGGCGTCGCCTGAGGGGGGGCGGGTGCCTGTGAGGCGGCCGTACACGTCCAGCACCCACTCCCAGGCTGGGACCACGGCGGGGCAGGTCAGGAAGGCGTGGGTGAGGGTCTCCAGGTGCCCCGGCTGGCAGAAGCGGCAGGCGGACGAGCCCGGGGCAGCCGCCCCCTTGAGGATGTGACCCCACAAGGCCCCGACCATGAGGCTGGCGTGAAGCACCCGCCAGGCCACGATGACGTGCTCCCGACGGAGGGTGGGGTCTAGCAGCTCCTTCCACACCTTCGCACACGGCTGGCCCGCCTAAACACCCACAGCCAGCTGGTCCACGGTGTCGGCCCGGGGGGCGGGCTGAGCAAGTGGCTGCCTACCCCCACGCCGCTGCTGGGCCTCCAGCTGCCGCTCAGCCTGCTGGGCCGCCCTCATCTGCGGCGAGGGTCGCTGGTGCGCCCTGGCGGAGGTGTCAAGCCAGCGAGGCGGTTGGCTGCCCTGCACCTCCTCGGGGAGCCGCTCCTCCACATCCCTGCCCTGCTGCTCCCGCTCCCCCGCTGCCCCCTGGCCTGCCACCTGCTGCACGCTGGCCTCCCACTTGAGCTCCAGCTCCCTCAGGGCCCCATCAGCCACCGCTGCCACCTCCGGTTCGCCCGCTGCCCGGGGGGGGCGCACACCCCACAGCGCTGGCCACAGGCCCCCACCTGGTGGGTAGAGGGGGTCGGCACTGACGCGCAGGAGCTGGTGGAGGCGCACCCTGGCATGCTTGACAGAGAAGTCCAGGAGGGTGGTGGTGCCCATGCCCCACACCTGAGGGTCCAGCTGCAGGTGAGCCCAGGGTCCCAAGAGCCACTCCTCCTTAGGCCAGGTGCCAGGCCCCTCGTCAGCTGGGTCGGCAGCCTGCCCTCCCGCCCCGCCCCCTGCGCCCCTACGCCCTCCACCTCCTCCACGCCCTCGCCCCCTGCCCCCGCCCCGCCCCCTTGCCCGCCCCCCTCCCCTGCCAACCGCACCGGCTCCTCCTTGCTCCTGCCCTTGAGCCTGCTCCTGCGCCACGTGAGGCTGGGCGGGTAGAGGGCGGAGGTGGGTGGCTCGCTCCTCCGGAGTCAACCTGTAGCTGGGCTTGTTGAGCCGGGCCACCGCAGCTGGCTCCCAGGCCGCCCCTCCCTCCGCCCAGAAAGCCCCTAGGGGCCCCTGCCCCGTGGGGTCTAGGGAGTAGAGGCGGCCGTTGGGGCCCACCCAGTGGGAGGGCTGGAGCAGGGGGGTGCGCCCGATCGAGCACCACGATGGTGAGGTCGTCCGCATACTCCTTGGAGGGGAGCGCGGGGGTCAGGGCGGCCCTGTGCATGGCCAGAGGGCTGGAGGGGATGGTGGGGGTGCTGATGCGGCCTGCCAGCTGGAGCGAGCTGAGGTAGCTGACCAGCGGCTGAAGCACGATGCACCAGTAGAGCGGGGAGGCCCCGCTGCCCTGCAGCAGCCCCGACGCAAGGGGGAAGCTGTCGGTGAGGTGGCCGTTGACCAGCACCTGGCTCGTGGCCCCCCGGTGCAGCAGCTGAGCCCAGCGCACATGCCCCTCCCGGCAGAACCCCATGGCCTCCATCGTGTCCTGGAGCAAGCCCCAGGACACGTTGTCATAGGCACCCGCCAGGTCCAGCAACAACAGCCAGGCTGGGCTGCCCCGCTGCTGCAGGTACTCCAGCAGGCCTAGGTGGAACTGCACGCTGTCGCTGATGTCCCTGCCCAGGATGAAGGCGGACTGAGAGGGGGACACCAGCAGGTCCAAGGGCAGCTGCAGCCGGTCCTCCACTGCCCTGGCCACCAGGCGCACGTCGCAGTTGAGGAGCGTGATGGGGCGGTAGCCGGCCACCTGGTCCCTCGGCTTGCCAGCCTTGGGCACGAGGGTGATGATGCCTGTCAGGAACTCAGCCAGGGGGGCAGGGTCAGCGGTGTCTGCCAGGGCCTCTCGCAAC
This sequence comes from Haematococcus lacustris, assembly GCA_030144725.1. Taxonomy (NCBI): domain Eukaryota; kingdom Viridiplantae; phylum Chlorophyta; class Chlorophyceae; order Chlamydomonadales; family Haematococcaceae; genus Haematococcus; species Haematococcus lacustris. The sequence continues at coordinate 4,097,870 of JASKMD010000008.1, read as the reverse complement.
ATGGCCCGCAGCGGCCGCCCCAGCTCCACCCACAGCCGGTCATAGACCTCCATGGGCAGACCATCTAACCCCGGGGCCTTGCTGTGCGCGCAGCCCTGCAGAGCCCGGCCCAGCTCCTCCTCTGATAGCATAGGGATGCCATCGGGGCCCTCGGCAGCCCTGGCCTGGGTGGGGGTGAGGTGGGAGGTGAGGCTGCCCAGCAGCGTGGCGCGCGCAGCTGTGTCCACCGGCTTGGCTGCGTAGACACCGGTGGGCTCGGCAGCTGAGTAGTGCTGCTGGAAAGCCCTGCACGCTGCCTTCACCCCGGCCGGCGTGGTAAGGTCTGCTGGCTGACCTGGCTGGCCGGGGAGCTGGAGAGAGGAGATGAGGGTGGGGGTGTGCGCGGGCTGGTCGCGATGGTAGAAGTAGAAGGAGGAGCGGTCGCCGTAGCACTGGTCGAGGACTGCGCTGGCCAGCAGGGATTGCTGGGCCCCCTGCTCCCTCGCCCCCACACCCGCCAGGGCTGCGGCCTCTCCCAGGTGCTGCGCCGCCTGCACCTCAGCCTCCCCCTCTCGCTCCACCCGCACCAGCTGCCGCACGAGGTGAGCCCTGGCCACTGCTGCCGCCTTCTCCCTGCGCTGCTGCAGGTCACGCTGCGCGCGGCGCTGGGCCCGCAGGAAGTGCTGGGCACGCATGGCCAGGCCCTGCTTGATGCGGGCCCACCTGGCCCTGTGCCCATCCCTAGGCAGCCCCAACTGACTCGCAGCCTCGTGGTAAAGGGCCTCCGCCTGTAGGAAGTCCCTGAGGCAGTCCAGCAGGTCGGGGTTGTCAAGGTGGGCGGGGTGCAGCTGCCATGGAGCGGGGACGGTGAGAGGCAGGTCGGGGGGGCACACTGTTACTGACACGGGCCGGTGGTCGGTGGGCACTGGCAGCACCCCTTGGATGGCGCTGTCCATCTGCCACTGCACCAGCTCCTCCGAGATGTACCACCGGTCGAGGCGCGCACCCGTCTGCCAACGCTCGCTGAAGTGGGTGAGGTCTCTCTTGGAGGGGTGCAGATGGCGCCACGGGTCCACCAACCCCCGCTCACCCACCAGCTGCCGCAGCTGCTCCGCCCCCTGGCCCCGGCTGCCCACCCAGGCCTCCCCATGCTGCGAGCCCTGCGGGATGCCCACTCTGTCCACGGGGGCTAAGATGCAGTTGAAGTCGCCCCCCATGATGAGGAGGCGGCGGTCGGCGGCTGGCGGGAGGCAAGCGGGGAGGCACTCTGCGTAGAACGCTGGCCGCTCTGCCTGCTGCGCCGGGGCGTACACGCACACTAGGGACACCGGCCTGCCTGCGAGCTCCCCGTCTACCCGCAGCACCCGCCCCAGGGCCCCCTCTGCCTGCAGCTGCACCTGGGTGCACCCCCGGAGGATGGTGGAGGGCTTGACCAACACCAGACAGCCTTGGGAGCTGCCGGTGCCAGGGGTGTAAAACCACTGCCCCCGCCAGGCGGGCTTGGCCCCCGAGTGGGCTTCTGCCCACTGCCACACGCTCTCCGCCCTATGGCACTCTTGGAGGAACACCACTTGCGCCGGGCTGTCAGCGGCCCAATCAAGCAGGGCCTGCAGTTTGTGCGGCTGGGCAAGGCCCTGCACGTTGAGGGTGACTGCCAAGAATCTGGCGGCCACACCTGGGCGCTGCATGGCTAGTCCTGGCTTGCCCCCGCGCGGGCTACGCGTGTGTAGAGGAGGGTGGGTGGGCTGGGAAGGGGAGGCGGACCGGGCAAAGGGGGTGGGCCGGGGATAGGGGCTGGAGTGGCCTCAATGCAGGCCAACTTGGCCCCCGGGCGGCGCAGGCGGATCCGAGGCTCACGGGAATAGATGGCCAGCGGGGGCCTCAGGGGCAGAGGACCGAGCTGATCGACCTCCTCCCCAGGCTGAGCTGCCTGCTCGGGCTGCTGCCGCTTAGGCACCCTCAACCTCCCCTCCCGGGGCCCTGCTGACTCAACTACAGGGCTATCACAGGAGGCCCCCAGCGAGCTGGCCAGGCTAGCAGAGGGGCTGAGCAACCCGTAGCGGCGCACATGTGGGGACCCATGGCCAAGCTGCGTAGCACGCTGCATGCCAGCTTGCTGGTGCCCTGCACGCCGAGCCTCCCACTCCTCAGAGCTGGAACCGGAAGAGGGAATGCCATACCGGCGCCGGCTAGGCCCCCCTCTGGCTGGCTGGGTAGCTGGCTGCGTGTTGCCTCGCCTCGACCTACACTGAGCCAGCCGCTGCCGCTCCTCCCGCCTAGCCCTCCTGTCATCCGGGGAGGGGCGCGGAGGTGCCCTCGCGGCGGTGTCAAGCCAGCGGGGAGGCTGACTACCCTGCAGCTCACCGGGCCCAACCCGCACCGTGCCGAGCCGGGTGCCCAGCCCGGTGGAGGGACCAAGCTCCTGGGCTGGGAGATGGGCAACTGCGCCAGGCCCCGTGACCTCCGTGCGGCAAGAGGCGGTGGGGGCCGCTGCCTCGGCGTCCATGGGGTCAAGGGAGGGAGAGCTGGCGGAAGGTTCCCCACCCACCCACTGCCCGGCTGCGGCTAGGCCCCTAGCTGTGGCATCTCTCAGCTTACGGGCAGCGAGCTTGCCCTTGGAGGCCAGCACCGCGCCCTTCAAGAGAGCCTTGCCCAGCAACCCGAGGTGCCCCGGGGAGCGCGGAGAGGCTGATGGGGGAATACCGGCAAGGGAGCCAGTGGCAACAGACCCCTCAAGAGGCACGGGATGGACAGCGGGAGGAATAACAAGGGGGGGAGGGGCGGCCCAAGGGGGGTTCAGGGGGGCAGAGAGCTGCTGGGGGGGAAGAGGGATGTGGGGGAGATGCACCCATCGGGGCGGGACAGAGCAAGGCGCATGCGCTCGGGACACAAAAGCCCCCTGGGCGCTGGGCTGGAAGGTGGTGGGCGTTGGAAAGAGGGTAGAGAGCACGGGTCGGGTAAGGCGTGGGCGATCCAAAACCATCGGAGAAGGCACGGCCCCAGCCCCAGCCCCCGCCCCCGCCCCCGCCCCCGCCCCCGCCCCCGCCCCCGCCCCCGCCCCCGCCCCCGCCCCCGCCCCCGCCCCCGCCCCCGCCCCCGCCCCCGCCCCCGCCCCCGCCCCCGCCCCCGCCCCCGCCCCCGCCCCCGCCCCCGCCCCCGCCCCCGCCCCCGCCCCCGCCCCCGCCCCCGCCCCCGCCCCCGCCCCCGCCCCCGCCCCCGCCCCCGCCCCCGCCCCCGCCCCCGCCCCAGCCCCCGCCCCCGCCCCCGCCCCCGCCCCCGCCCCAGCCCCAGCCCCAGCCCCAGCCCCAGCCCCAGCCCCAGCCCCAGCCCCAGCCCCAGCCCCAGCCCCAGCCCCAGCCCCAGCCCCAGCCCCAGCCCCAGCCCCAGCCCCAGCCCCAGCCCCAGCCCCAGCCCCAGCCCCAGCCCCAGCCCCAGCCCCAGCCCCAGCCCCAGCCCCAGCCCCAGCCCCAGCCCCAGCCCCAGCCCCAGCCCCAGCCCCAGCCCCAGCCCCAGCCCCAGCCCCAGCCCCAGCCCCAGCCCCAGCCCCAGCCCCAGCCCCAGCCCCAGCCCCAGCCCCAGCCCCAGCCCCAGCCCCAGACCCAGCCCCAGACCCAGACCCAGCCCGCTGCTGCTGCTGGTGCTGCTGCTGCTGCTGCTGCTGTTGCCGGTGCTGTTGCCGCTGCTGCTGCTGTTGTTGCTGTTGCTGCTGCGCTACAGGCACCAACCTCGCCCCCTCTGTGCCAGCAGTGCCACCCCCTGCTGAGGTGCGCTGGTGAGGTGTGGCGGCAGCCTGGGGCTGACTAGCTGTGATAGCCCTGCCGTCCAGCGACTGTGCCCCTCCGCAGTCGGGCCGAGAGGCCTCGTCTTGGGTAGAAGCGGGTGAGGCTGAGGGGGAGGGGAGGAGAGCTGATAGCAGCTCCGGCTGAGGGACAAGGGTGCTCCTACCGGCTCGGAGGGCCCTGCTAGCGGCGGAGAACACGACGGCTAGAGCCTTGCCCCCCACATCCCCCGACTTACCTCCGGTGGAGTTGGTCATGTCCATGCGGGGAAGAAGGGACCTCCTGCCTCGTGTAGGAGCTGCTGCACCGCCAAGCTGGAAAGGCCGACTCGCGGGCCCCTGACCAGTGGAGGGGGGCGGCTGGTCTGCTCGGCGACAGACCCTGCGCCTCCTTTTCCCCCGGCTGCGCTGTCTCACCCCTTGAGCACACCCGGGCAGCCCAGGACGGGCCCAGCCACGGAGTCCCTTCAGAAAGCTCTGCTGTAGCGGGGCCCCAAGAGCTATCAAACCGGGAAGGCCTTCCACGGGGCGGAGCAGACGGGTGGATCCCGAGACCCTTGAGCCCTGGCCCTCTAGCCCCTGATTCATCCCCTGCCCCCGCTACAGCCTCTTTCCCCGCCCCCGCTCCCACCCCAAGGCTGTGCTGCTGCCGCTGCTGGGCCACCTGAGCGCCCTGCGCCACCCGGGCCCCCTCATCCCCAGCCGTGCCACCCCCAACTGAGGTGCGCTGGAGGGGGGGCGGCAGCAGCTGAGGCAGGGTGAGGGCCCCGGGAGGTAGGGATTTGCAGCGTCTGCTGCTGCTGAGCACCCTGGGCGCCCTGCGCCACCCGGGCCCCCTCATCCCCAGCTGTGCCACCCCCATCTGAGGTGCGCTGGAGGGGGGCGGCAGCAGCTGAGGCAGGGTCAGGGTCCCGGGAGGTAGGGATTTGCAGCGTCTGCTGCTGCTGAGCACCCTGGGCGCCCTGCGCCACCCGGGCCCCCTCATCCCCAGCTGTGCCACCCCCAACAGAGGTGCGCTGGAGGGGGGCGGCAGCAGCTGAGGCAGGGTGAGGGCCCCGGGAGGTAGGGCTATGCAGCGTCTGCTGCTGCTGAGCACCCTGGGCGCCCTGCGCCACCCGGGCCCCCTCATCCCCAGCTGTGCCACCCCCAACTGAGGTGCGCTGGAGGGGGGCGGCAGCAGCTGAGGCAGGGTCAGGGTCTCGGGAGGTACGGCTGTGCTGCCGCCGCTGCTGGGCCACCTGGGCGCCCTGCGCCACCCGGGCCCCCTCATCCCCATCCTTGCCACCCCCAACTGAGGTGCGCTGGAGGGGGGCGGCAGCAGCTGAGGCAGGGTGAGGGAGGGTGAGGGAGGGTGAGGGAGGGTGAGGGAGGGTGAGGGAGGGAGGGAGGGAGGGTGAGGGTGAGGGTGAGGGAGGGAGGGAGGGTGAGGGTGAGGGAGGGGGAGGTAGAGCTGGGGGGGCACCTGGTAACTGGGTAGGGGGCTGAGCAGGGTGTGGTGGGGGAGGTTGAGCAAGGGGGGGTGGAGGAGGAAGAGCAAGGGGGTCATCAGGTGGCTGGGAAGGGAGCTGGGCAGGGGGCTGAGGAGGAGGATGGAAAGGGGGAGGGGGGGGAGGTTGAGCAAGGGTGTCACCTGGTGGTTGGGTATGGGGCTGGGCAGGGGGTGGAGGGGGAGATAGAGCAGGTGGGTCACCTGGTGGCTGGGCAGGGGGTGGTGGGGGTGGTTGAGCAGGGGGAGGTGGGGGAGGTTGAGCAGGGGGAGGCGGGGGAGGATGAACGGGGGGTCCACCAGGAGGCTGGGCTGGTGGCTGGGCAGGGGGTTGGGGAGGAGGATGGGTAGGGGGAGGCGGGGGAGGTTGAGCAGGGGGGTCACCTGGTGGCTGGACAGGGGCCTGAGCAGGGGGGGGTCCTTGGTCGAGCAGAGGCTGTGTGTCCCCCCACAGCTGCAGGATCTGCAGCTTGCCCCAGCCAGTAGGAGTGGCATACACCTCAGGCAGCAAGGCTAGCTTTGGGTCCCCTAGAGGGGGCACCACGACAGCCTCCACTATGGCCCCGTTACCCCCCGGCGACCCCCAGAAACTGCTGGTGCGGGAGTGGGCACCCAGCCGCTCGCTGAGCACGACTGCTGTGTGCAGGTCCAGGGCCTCCGGCAAGCCCGCTGTTGGCTGCCTTGAGCACCCCCTCTACCAGACCCTCCCTAGACGCCAGGGGGTAGTGGTGGTGGAAGACCAGCTTGACTGCACCTGGGGGGGGGCCATGGTCCATGGGCTCCACGGGCACACGCACGTTCCGGCCAAAGAGAGGCATCTCCAACCACGGCTGGGAGATGAACTGGGAGTCCAAGGCCCTTCCCTCCATGCTGGCTGCATCATGCACGACCACCAAGCTGTAGAGGGGGTGGCCTGCAGTGTGGAGGGTGGAGAGGGAGGCAACAGCACTGCCATGCCGCTGTTTGTGAGCCAGCAGGGCTGTGCTGCAAGTCTCTGCGAGAGCCCAGGCATCTTCATAAGGGGCAGGCAGCAGGGGGTTAAGCTGTTGGAGCCGCAGCAGCTCCTTGCTAACGACGCGCCCGATTGGCATGAGCCATGCCATGGGCCCGCCGACCAGGGGCTCAAAAAGGGGAGGGCATGGGTCCCTGGACAAGAGAGGGGCCCGGGACCACGCAAAGTGCCGAAAGACAGGCACAAGCTGCTGCGATCTGCAGCTGGCCTCCATGACGCGATAAGCCGAAGCAACCTGGAGGGCCACAGGCGCAGGCAACACGCGAGCTTGAGACGGGCACAAACTAAGGGTCAAGCGCACTGGTTGAGCACTTAACTCAGCCTTCCCCCATTGACCCGGGGGCTAGGCTTGGTTCTCAGGTACGCCGGCTCGCACTGAATTCAGTGGAGCAAACCCCGGCGGTGGGCCTCCGACCGTTGTCGTCTCCTTGGCAGTGACGCGACAGGCGCCGGCAGAAGGCGAGGCACGCGGGGGGGAGGAGGAAGCGGGGGAGAAGGAGAAGAGGGTGGGGGAAGGGCAGCTGGGCGGAAGCTGCAGCGGTTGAGGCGGTTGCCTCAGGAAACCGATAGCGCTGTAGGCTCCCGCGAACTGCTGGCTGTGGTTCGCACAAGAAGCGACAGCAGCTGCACACGGTAACCCTGTGTCCCTGGCAGCTGCAACAATGGCACGGCTGCCCTAAGAACCAAGAAACCGGCCACTGCGAATACACGGTCGGGGCAGCACCTACGCTTAAGGTCACGATGGCAATGTTTGGGGCAAGATAGCTGGGCATTTGAAGCGGCGGCGGCGGCGGCGGCGAGACGCGCTGAGGAAACAAGAAATCTGACTACAACCATTGTGGCATCCACAATGGCGCTGACAGAATCACGGGTGTCCCTACGAGCAAATCGAGGGCAGATGGTGATTTCTGTGAGACCGCAATCCGTGCGTGGAAGGCCGTCTCGGCAATAGTGAAGGTCGAACTTACCAATGTCAGGGTCGGAGCCACCGCTGTCGCCGTCATTGTCGCCGTGCAAGTCCTCCATTAAACCAAAGAAAGCCACCAGTATCTCGTCCGTAGCGCGATCCACAACAACGACTGACCCTCACCAAGCAACAAACGAACGACTGCCTCAAATGTTACACTAAAGGCAATGATCAGCTCGGCTCCGCCGAGCTCAGAATCGTTTTATCGCCTCTGTAAATTGAAGTTATACAAGTTAACTGCAACGCCTCACCTTTTCCGGGTTTGTAAACGACCTCGGCCTCGCAGTTCCTCGTGAACGCTCTCGACCTCCGCCAGGGGCCTCCGGCCCCTGGCGTCGGTCTCGAGCGTTCACTCGGAAAAGGTTCGACGTTGCAGTTATCCTCATCGT
>JASKMD010000008.1:4024268-4089759 GCA_030144725.1 Haematococcus lacustris | reverse complement strand
GGGAGAGGTACCAAGTGTACCTACAGAAGCAGACCAATGGCTGCGACGGCTACTACCTTAGCATGTACGAACGTGAGTGGGCTTGGTGGGGAGTGCAGCAGGGCAGCAGTTTGGTCCTGTCAGGGTTACCTCAACTTCAAGGAGCAGCGTGACAGCTGGCTTCGTAGCTTTGGATAAATTTGAGTCAGGTTGTAGGACACGGCCAGGTTCAGATTGCGAGGGGAAGGCACTAGGTGGAGCAGAGCACGTGGGTAAGGCAGGGGGAGGGTAAGGCAAGGGGGAGGGCAGCTGAAGTCGAGCATGACAGTGCTAGGCCAGGTGTGGGGGAAGGCACCGTTCAAGCCAAAACAGTGGTGGCGCCCGCAACAGCAGGGCAGCGGGGCAGCAGGGGTGGGGATCAGTCACGAAGCAAGGCGTCACTTGCTGCCCTGCTGCTGCTGCTGCTCATGGCACCTGCAGGAGTCTACCACTCCGTGCGCAGGCCCCTGGGCGGCACAGGTCAGTGTGCGCAGCACTTGCTGCCCTGCCGCCCTCATTGCCTTACCTCCCTCTGCCACCCTGAGCCAACACCCACACCGGGCTAGGCGAGCCCTGAGGACAGGCAGGCCAGGCAGGTCAGGCCAGGTAAGGTAAGGTCAGCCAGGGGGCCCTGCCTGCCTGCCTGACACTAGTGAGTCATGCACCTCACTCTGAACAGCCGGCCCCACCCACCACCGTGTACTCCTGCTGCTCCTGTTGCTGCTGCTCTTCACCTCCTCATCGCCTGCTGCTGCTGCTGCGGCTGCTGCTGCTGCTGCTCTGGCCCCTCTGTGCCCCACCCTGTGCAGGCTGCACCTTCTACCCGACCTACCCCCTCCCCTCAGACCTCTCCACGCGTCTCAACCAAACATGCAGCCAGCCCAAGGCATGCGACGCCTCAGTGTGTGATGCCAGCGTGTCGAAGTCGCCTTGTGTGGGGGACCCTGCCGTGACCTGCCTGCGCAAGTCCTGCCCCGGAAAGTACATGTACTTCAACGCCATCATGCCAGAGGTAGGGGCCAGCGCAAAAAACCTTGACTGACTTGCCTTGGCCGGGACGGCCTCCGCTTTATTTTCGTTTTGCTCGGGTGACCAAGCACCGGGCCGCTGGTGCGCTGCTGCAGGACACGTGCTACGAAGTGTACAATTACGCCACATCCGGTATCCCTACGAATTGCTACGGCCGCCGCTACATTAACAACCGCATCCGACAGCTCGCAGGCAATGTCAGCGACCCGGTGGGAGCGGACGCCTACAACGCGTCGGCGACTGCGGCCACGGCGAACGCGAGCGTCGGCAGCGGAAAGTCGCCGGCTCCCAGCCCAGCTGCCGGGACGCCGGCGCGCAGTACGCCTAGCCCGCAGACGAAGCCTCCGAACGCTGCTACGTCACCCACCGGTGCGAGAAGCACAGTCCCTAGCGAGGGAAAGAGCCCAGCCCCAGCCACCTCTCGGAGTGCGCCTGCCAGCTCACCACCACCTGCCAGTTCGTCGGACACCACGCTGCTCGGGCGGCTGGCTCAGTCCATCAAGGGATAGCAACTGCAATGCGGTTTGCTCGTCCACCTACAGCTCAGCCGCCCACGCCCTCCAAGTCTCTGAAGAAAAGACCCTTCGATTCTTATTTATGGGGTCAGTCGGTGTCATCAGTTGCATGAAAGTTGCTGACCCCATTTTCGGATCAGGCGGCCCTAACTGCATGGTGGTAATCTTCATGGCCCCCGGGTTATTGAAACCGGTCGATTGTCGCAAAACTGATGGGGTCGTCGAAACAGGGTCAATTGCGGTCGAAGGCGGTCGAAGCTGGTCGAAAGCTGCCGAGCAACATCTCGGGTCGTTGGCCCTTCTTGAGGCAAGGAAGCTCATTGGCACTGGGCCCCACCTGTCACTGTTAGCGACTGTTAGCCTGGCAGCAAAGCTGGTGTTACAGCAAAGCCATGGCAGAAAGAAAAAGCTGAAAGTTAGACAAAGGCTCACACCATGTCCATGTCAGCCATGCTGCCCTGTCCCCATGACCATGCTGACCTAATTGACTAGCAGTCACGTGCATGCAGTGTCCATGCTGTGCTCATCCGATCTATCACAATCCATGCTGCCCTGCCCAAGCCCTAACCCTAGCTGACAAAGCCCTCCTTGTTGATGGTGGCCAGGCTGCGGCTGTCTGCCTCTGACCTGTCCCACTTGCCCTTGCACAAGTGAAAGTGCTGCCCATCTTTCTTACACCAATCAAGCAGGACAAATTCCCTGCGCTTGATGAACGCTATCTGGAGTGCCTCATAGCTGTGGCCTTGTTGCGCCCATCGAAGGCGGGTGTTGCCATGCTTGCTCAAGACTTGAGCTGCCTGCTCCCTAGGTGGAAGCTCCTGATAGCTCCTCACCATGGCCAATTTCATGTCACCAGCTGTGAAGAGCAGGCATAGCTGAGCAAATGACTCTGGCTCTGTGTTCAGCACCCCGTTGTCAAACCAGGGGCGGTTGTAGAAGCATGGAGTTGAACGGACTGTCTGAGCCACAGAGCAGTCTGGCTCCCAGTCCACTTGCATGACATGCAACAGAATGCAGTGTAATCGCACAATGTGTGAAATGTGAGCATGATTGTGCATGTCTACACTTAGCTCACTGATGCGGCTAGCACGGCAGTGTTGACGCCACGTTGATGCCTGCTGCAGCAAGGTGCTGAGCTGACGTGGCTCTGGCTGCTGAGACAGCATATGGCAGCCTGCGCTAGCTCTGCTGCACAATAGTGTGCTCGCCTCTTGATGTGGCAACGGAGTGGCTTGTCTCATAGTGAGGCATGCCCAGTGCGTCTGCGTCATGTCAAGCAAGCATACATTTGTGCAGCCACGTCACATAACCTCAGCCTAGTGAGATGATGGCTTGACAGCTCCTGCCTAGCTCCACATCTGCCTTGATCACCCTCAACAGCAGGTCGCTGTGGGGTAGTTTGGCAGTGTTCCAGGATTTGCAGCCTCAGCCTAGTATAACCATGAAGTTCACCCCCACTCTCTTCCTACCCTCCCCTGCCCCTTAAGTAGTGAGCCAGCTGCCCAGCCTAACCCGGTGATGCCCGACTTACCATGAGAAGGCGAGCTCTGACCATGGCCTCTGTGTTGTTGATAAGGCGGTAACATAGCTTGACATTGCGGTGGCTGGCCTCAAAGAACTGAGCTGGGACATCCATCATGCCACCCATGTCGCGGATGGTATCAACAACGTGGCCCAACATGTGGTACTTAGTTGTCACCCTCATTGTCTTGCTGGGGGTAGAGGCTGCAAGAGTTGTGTGGCCGCACTAAGTATGGCAACAATGTGCCTGCCCATCATACTTACCATGTGCGCTGCAACGCCGCTCCTGAAGCTGTTGTGGAAGTCAAGAAGAGCCATGCCGATGGCAACGAGGTCATCCTCTGTCATGACAGAGCAGCAATTCTTCCGGAATATCAGGGTGTGTGCTTGCAGGTACCTGTTAATTAGGGCGCGACCGATCATATGACTTGATGACTGAATATGATGGCTTAAAGATATGATATGACCGGGTCTGTAGTCAAGAGGATGATGTGGCAGATCGCCACCCTACCCACCTGGGAACCCCGAGTGTACAAAGGGTTTGACGTCCTCCAAACCAGCATCATTCTCAGCTGTAGTAAATAACACTCCTCTCCTCTCCGCCAAAATAGATCACGGTTGAGACCGTGGTTGAAACCAGGTTGAGACCACGTCAGCGAGGTTACGGGGTTTTGCGAGTATTGGCTTAATTATGTTTCATCATATTCCATCATGCTTGATCATATGGGGTCATATCTTGAAGATTATTTCTGGCGCGCCTTACTGTTAATGTAACAGGCGGGCAGGTGGGTATGCATGCAGGCAGGCAGGCATGTGGGCTGGCAGATGAGCAGGTACTCACTAACCGATGCAGATGGCATCACAGATAGCAGATGGCATCACACAGTGCACAGATAAGGTCGCTGTAAGCCTAGATGGATTTTGGGCTCATAAGTGCAAGCCATCACAGTCTTGGCACCCGGACCGCCACTTTGCACCAACACCTCCCGCTCACTCGTTACTGCCCCTACCCCCTACCCACCCACCCCCAGCCCACCCCCTCCCAGTTCCAGCCCTCCCAACCGCTCCCTTGCTCGCTGCCTGCTCCCCTCCCCGCCCTCTCCCAACCCAAGACACCACCACCCCACCCCACCACCCCCTGCCTCCCATCCACAGCCTCCGTTGCTTGCTCTCCTCGCACCCTCCACGGACCTGCCCACCACATCCCCACCTGCCCACCATCTTTCCACCCGCCCACCACATCCCCACCTGCCAACCACATCTCCACCTGCCCACCTGCCCGTCACCCACACACACGCCACTTGCATGGGTGGTTAGAGGCTACCCAACAAGCCACGCCAACATAATCAAAAGATGAATGCTTTACTCGAGGCATGGTGCAAACAATGATAGAGGACGCCGCGCTGCTGATGGACGATTGGCAGACGGACCCGGGACCCCATGTGGGACCCCCATGTAGGGACCCCCATGTAGGGACCCCATGTGGGACCCCGACAGCACGTGGCGCCACTTCCCACGAGTTATTAGGGCCATATATAGCGGCAACCCATGCAGCACCAAGCTGCGCCTCCACCTCCATCTGAGCACCTTGGCTTTCCCCACCCCAATGGAGTCCTTGCTGCAGCTGCTGAAGCATGGAACTGGCCGCTTCATAAAGCTGCCTGCGCTGCATGAGCATATATCCTGGCACACAAATCGTTCGACCTTCAACGGCATGGACCTGCACGACTTCATGCTGCAGCTGGTAGTAGGACGGCTGCCTCTGCACTTACTGCGCCAATTGATATGCTAGATGATCCACAATGTAGGCAACCCAGCTAGCTACCTTTCCGCCATCCCAACACACTTCTGCAGTCAGTAGGCCGTGCACAGCGAAGCATCAAAGTCAGTGATTCAAATTTGAGCCGTGGCGGGGCATGCAGTCATCACTGCTCTACATGAGCATGCGTCGGCAGCAGCAGTCGGATTGGGAAACGGTTGCGGCAATGTGGCACGGAGATAGTTGGCTGGTCGGTTGGTACAGGTGGCCGCTAGAGCCTATGTCGCGCACTCCACAACCTGGTTTGGCGCTGGTGGGCTGCCTAACTATGTCTCGTGTGTCACCGCTTGCGCTTGGCAGGTGTGTGGGCTATCCACCACCTCCCCAACCACCTCCTCTCGCCCCGCCCCGCCCCGCCCCGCCCCGCCCCGCCCCGCCCCGCCCCGCCCCGCCCCGCCCCGCCCCGCCCCGCCCCGCCCTGCCCCGCCCCGCCCCGCCCCGCCCCGCCCCGCCCCGCCCCGCCCCGCCCCGCCCCGCCCCGCCCCGCCCCGCCCCGCCCCGCCCCGCCCCGCCCCGCCCCGCCCCGCCCCGCCCCGCCCCGCCCCGCCCCGCCCCGCCCCGCCCCGCCCCGCCCCGCCCCGCCCCGCCCCGCCCCGCCCCGCCCCGCCCCGCCCCGCCCCGCCCCGCCCCGCCCCGCCCCGCCCCGCCCCGCCCCGCCCCGCCCCGCCCCGCCCCGCCCCGCCCCGCCCCGCCCCGCCCCGCCCCGCCCCGCCCCGCCCCGCCCCGCCCCGCCCCGCCCCGCCCCGCCCCGCCCCGCCCCGCCCCGCCCCGCCCCGCCCCGCCCCGCCCCGCCCCGCCCCGCCCCGCCCCGCCCCGCCCCGCCCCGCCCCGCCCCGCCCCGCCCCGCCCCGCCCCGCCCCGCCCCGCCCCGCCCCGCCCCGCCCCGCCCCGCCCCGCCCCGCCCCGCCCCGCCCCGCCCCGCCCCGCCCCGCCCCGCCCCGCCCCGCCCCGCCCCGCCCCGCCCCGCCCCGCCCCGCCCCGCCCCGCCCCGCCCCGCCCCGCCCCGCCCCGCCCCGCCCCGCCCCGCCCCGCCCCGCCCCGCCCCGCCCCGCCCCGCCCCGCCCCGCCCCGCCCCGCCCCGCCCCGCCCCGCCCCGCCCCGCCCCGCCCCGCCCCGCCCCGCCCCGCCCCGCCCCGCCCCGCCCCGCCCCGCCCCGCCCCGCCCCGCCCCGCCCCGCCCCGCCCCGCCCCGCCCCGCCCCGCCCCGCCCCGCCCCGCCCCGCCCCGCCCCGCCCCGCCCCGCCCCGCCCCGCCCCGCCCCGCCCCGCCCCGCCCCGCCCCGCCCCGCCCCGCCCCGCCCCGCCCCGCCCCGCCCCGCCCCGCCCCGCCCCGCCCCGCCCCGCCCCGCCCCGCCCCGCCCCGCCCCGCCCCGCCCCGCCCCGCCCCGCCCCGCCCGCGAGTGAGACCGGCCCCCTGCCTTCGACTTTGTATGTCGCTCCCTCCAGCGACCAACTCTAGGCACAAATACCCACTACGAACAACGACCCGACATGCTGCTTGCCGGTCTCGCCCGCCTCAGCCCATCGGTCAGCTGCTTTCAGCCAGCTTCCACCGCCATCGACCCTACTTCGATGACCCCACCGATTTTGCGACAATCGACAGGTATCGATGACCCGGGGGATGTCTCTGGCGGCCAGCCCATCGGTCACTCGACAGATTTCGACCAGCTTCGACCGCAATCGACCCTATTTCGATGACCCCATCAATTTTGCGACAATCGACAGGTTTCGATGACCCGGTGGAAAATGTCCGACGCACATAGAGCACACGGATGTGTGCGTTGACGCCGCTTACATATTTAGCACGAGAAAGTTAACGGCGCAGTCACGGTAGCGAATGGTGGTCTGGGTGTGAAGAACAGCCATGTTACCTTGTTACGTGTTTGCATGGGACTTTGTCAAGTCCGACTTGTTGCATGAACATTATTAGAAACGATGTTAGTTTGCTTGGATTAACAAGGCTTTGCGTCTCACACTACAGTTGCACAAGCAGCGGATGTGTGCTAGTCTTGTGCAACTTCCCACCATGATTAAAAACTAGAGCCACGTGCACATAAACATGTCAGTCACTGCTAAGGCGTCCATCTGAATGCCCAGGTGCCCATCACTACCTTTGCCGCAATACGCTTGACCATCCACCATCCACTACCAGATCCCACATCAACAATGTTACCAAACAACATGCAACCATCCATCCCTACCACTTGCCCTGACTCCATGTCATGCCGTACGCATGTCCCGTACTGTGACCACAGCAACAGTCACACGCCACCCGCAGCAGGGACAACATACAGCAAACACGCTCGACTTCTACAACCACACATAGCAGGCAGGATGTGCGAGCAGGTACCCGCTACAGAGCCTGCAATGCACAATGGTGTAGCTCTGCAGTAAGACACCATGCCGAGGTGAAGTTACGTTCCAGAGGCCCATGCCCCAAGCTCGCCTGCGCCCCTGCTTCAGTGCAGGTGTGTATTCCTGACCTGACCACCTGTGCCACATCAAACTAGAAACAAGTATTCAACCCAAGGGTTGTTCAATGCAAGGCTTCGATCAGACAAGTGTTGTGTGGGTCTAGGTTCAAGCAGAATGCGTTGATGCTGTTGCTCAGAACAAGCACGGCCCCCTCACAAGGCATGTGGCAGTGCGTGCATTGACCTGTGCGCAGCAATATGGCGCATGTCTAGGCCTCTGAAGTGTGTTCAGCCACCGCAAAGCATGCAGGAGGCACGTGTTGCGCTGTGCTGTGGCTACTGTGTGGGAAGTTGGCCACATAGTGAGGCCTTCACGTGGAGCCTGGCACCCAAACATGTGCAATGCAGCTGTGTGCAAGCCTGACTAGTACCCCACCCCTACACACCATCAGAACATGTGCTTTGAGTGCCATGAATGTCTTGACCACATGCTCACTTGGTGT
Source organism: Haematococcus lacustris (assembly GCA_030144725.1). Lineage (NCBI taxonomy): Eukaryota > Viridiplantae > Chlorophyta > Chlorophyceae > Chlamydomonadales > Haematococcaceae > Haematococcus > Haematococcus lacustris. Next base: position 4,081,942 of record JASKMD010000008.1, on the reverse strand, counting down.
GTGCAACCAGCTGCCGCTGTTGCTGCAAGTGCATTCTGCTTGGCTACTTTCGGCAACGTGGACTGCAAGGGCTGCAGCTCTCTGCTGACCCCTCCACTGCATCCAGGCTGTCCAGCGATGAGAGCAGGAAAGGTGGTAGGCTGGGGGGCGATTCTGAGTAGTGACCTGCTCAAGCGACGGGAACAATGGGCACACATGCGATTGGTCACCCAGAGGCTTGCAATACAGGAACAGCAGTATGCAGTGCACCTACAGGAGCTGTCTGCTGCAGAATCTATATGCAGCAGAGCATTGACTGCAGCGTCAGATCGCATGCACTCACCGTCCATGCGGTCCAACTCGTCTAACAGCACGTCCTCTGTGTTCATGCTGCTGGTGATGCTGCATGATGGAGCGCCCCACACCTCCCGGCCAGCTATCCTTGGACACATGCTGTGACCTGACTTGTGGCTGCTGGGGACTGCAACAGGCAGCTGGGTGGCCATCTGCAGCTTGCATGGCATGGGTATGCCCAGGCTGCTGGCTGACAGCAGCATTGCCACTGTGTAAGGGTCGCAGTTGGCCACTGGCCGCCTGTCTATATAGTAGCCGCTGCGCCGCAGCAGCGTGGAAGATGGCACAGTGAGGCCCAATTCCCCAGAGGAGCCAGGCCCTCTGCCGGGCGAGCCGTAGGCAAGGGTGTGTTCCAGGTGTGTGGCCTGCAGGGCTGCCAGGTGGCGCTTGATGCTCAGGATTCCCAGGCCTGGCTGCCGGGTTTCTGTTGTGGAGAACTTGACATGTAGGTGACAGCCAGGGTAATCTGATCCACTGCTGCCAAACACCACAGTTGCGCCCAGGCCCTCTGCTACACGCAGAAGAATGTGCCGGCTCATCCAAATCTGGTCACCAAACTCCACGCCTGTGCAAGGCCCCAGCTTGTAGCTCCACACCCCATCCCTGTCCTGCCCCGTGCCTGTGATGGGCACTCCAGCGGCTAGACAGTGCTGCAGATGGCTGTCGCTCACATTGCGCCCTACAGCTGAAGTTTTGCCGGGCCTGCCACCACCACCACGAGCAGCAGCGCCTGCAAACCACACATGTTCACACAGTGAATGCAGCCAGCTTGCAAGACTTAAACAAGTCTCATCAAGCATAGTGGCACTGCAGCCTGAACTAAAACTACTAGCCGTGCACTTTTGTGTCAAGGGCGATAAAGGTTACTGCCACTCCGACACCTTCGGCGGGCAGCGGCTGAGCAAGCCTCTATCCAAGCATGACGCTGGGCACACCTCTCGGGGCGTTCACGTACGGCAGGCTAGGGTCGGGCAGGTGTGGGTGGGGCCAGGTGCCGTCGCCGATTGCGCTGTGCTCATCTGCCTCCTCGTAAACGCAAAACTCATGTTTGGCTGACAGAAGCGGAGAAGACCCGCCGGCTCGGGTTATCACTTCCTGGCAGGGCACGCGCATGTTGGTAGGGTGCGGCTGCAGCGGAGGAACCGGAGCATACAGATCCTCCAAGTCCACCTGCAAGTTCACCACGATCTTCACATAAGAATTCTGCCGTTAATGCTGCATCGTGACGAAGCGGCAGCCAACCTGAGGAGGCTGGAACGAATCACACAGGCACAAGAGATGGTCCCCCCCGCGGAAAGGGTCGCGAAACAGCTTGCGGGGTTTGAGGTAGGCTTCGCGGCCCCCTTCTGCCTCAATGATGACAACGGGGACATGCTCTATGCTGGGAGGCTTTTCATCCAAAACGCGTGTCTGAGACTGAAGCGAGCCGAGCGGGCCAATCCAGACATACTCTAGCAGCACTTTGTCCATTGCGCGCTTGGTGACGTAGCTAGCTGAACTGCTTTGCCTACTTGACTCAAACTCGCTCCGCTTGCAAGCCATGCACAGCATGTGTGACAGCATGCATGCATGCCTTCCAATGGTGTGTGGCCATTCCGCGTTGCCGATGTACCTGGACCCGGATGCCGGACGGCTCAGGATTGGATCCGCATGCATTATGGATCGGTTGTCCATGGCAGCGACGGGTTGGTCTTGATCACGCACGGCGCTTTGTGGGCCGAGGTCTTAATGCCACGTTGGGCCTATACCTTAGGTAAGGCCTAGTAGTAGCTGCCAGGAGCTAGGCAGTAGCCAACCTTAGTCAACTCCCAGCTGTTTACTTTCAGTCATTGAGCCTGGTAGTAGCTGGTCACCCCCGCCATTGGCTGCACCCCTGATAACTATCCGACTGATCTTTAAGAGTTTTTCAGCGATTCTTGCGCAGGGCTGTGCAGCTCACGAGCGCGAGGCTAGCGGGCTGCTCGGGCTGATGTAGCGCTGTCCAGCACCAGGTAGCGCCGACGCATGATGTTTCCACGTTGCCGGTGGCTGGCACTGGTGTCTTGTGCATGGCATGGTACAGCAAAATGCTTGTTAGCCCAATCTGTCAGCACAGCAGCCCCACACACTTTCCCCGCCAGTTCAGGATGGACTAACATCTGCTCCCTCCACTCCCTCTTAGCCACCCCACCCTCAGAGTCATGCGTGCTCTTGAAATGCGATGTGGCACCATATGACCATTGCACAGGCACCCCAAACCTATTAGCTAGGTGCCAATGCAACTTGATGGCCTTGGCCCCCTTGAACTGTGATGCACAACCTTTAGTAGCAGGTCTGCCTGCTGCTGCTGCAACAGGTGTTGCTGTGCAGCCAGCTGCTGCTGCACCTGGCGTTGCAATTCAGCCCCACTTTGTGCCTCGAGCTGTTGCTGCAGCCTGTCAAGCTGCTGCTGCAACTGCACCTGGTGGTGTTGCTGAGCCACCTGCTGCTCCCTCAGCTGCAGGTCCGCCTGTTGCTGCTGCACCTGGTGCTTCTGGGTAGCCACCTGCTGCTCCCTCAGCTGCAGGTCCGCCTGCTGCTGCTGCACCTGGTGGTGTTGCTGAGCCACCTGCTGCTCCCTCAGCTGCAGGTCCGCCTGCTGCTGCTGCACCTGTTGCTGCTGCTGAGCCACCTGCTGCTCCCTCTGCTGCATGTCTGCCTGCTGCTGCTGCAGCTGGTGTTGCTGCTCAGCCAACTGCTGCTCCCTCAGGTGCATGTCTGCCTGCTGCTGCTGCAGCTGCTGTTGCTGCTCAGCCACCTGCTGCTCCTTACGTTGAAGTTCATCCTGCTGCAGGTCCTGCAGCTGTTGCTGTAGATGTTGCAAGCGTTGGGTGTCAGTAGCTTGTTGCTCCCTCTGCTGCAGTTCAGGCTGCAGCTGGTGCAACTGTGCCTCATAAGCACGAGCATCAGCCTGTGCCTGGGCCTCAGCCTCATAAGCACCAGCATCAACCTCATAAGCACCAGCCTCATCAGCACCAGCCTCATCAGCCTCATAAGCACCAGCATCAGCCTGTGCCTGGGTCTCAGCCTCAGCAGCACCAGCCTGGGCCTTGGCTTCAGCCTCAGCAGCCCTGCGCTGTGCCATAACCTCCCTCGCTTTTTGCGCACCGGCACATCTAGCCACCACCCCCCTTTTCTTGGTAACCATGGCGTTTACAGGCCTGCACAACGGCAAACACTTCTCACAGCTCAGTGTCTGCATGTTTTTCACTAATTCTTGCCGTTCGTGGTTGCTCAGAAGCCACAAGCACCAGTAATCAGGAACTCTTGTGCAACCTAAAAATGGCTGCAACATGTGGACTGAACCTGTTTTCAGCGACAATCCGCAATCGCGGTCACGCTCCCAACCCACAATGCCATCGACCTGCAGAGGCGCCGTTTGATGACAAAAGGTGACACTTTGGAGCGGGGGGCAAGGAAGCAGGCCGGGAAGCAGCAGGTGAGCTTGGGAGTGGGTCTCGATTCGAGCTAGGACGTTGCAGCACTGATGGGTGCTAACCTGAAAAGTTGGCATGTCCAGTCAGGATGCGCCATTCACGCCGCTCTGGGTCCAGGCTGCCTATAGCCGTCGCTAAATGTGTCTGCGACGCTCCAGAACACGTCGCGTGTTGGGGGCCAGCCACCCGGCAAACCGCTGGGGCTGGCTGCACTCTATTCGGGCCATTACTAGCTCATCGCACAAATCGGCGGCCTCATCCGTGCAGAAATGAGTAAGAAAGTTATCTCTTGAGCCATGGGGGTGCAGCCAATGGCGGGGGTGACCAGCTGTACTGGGGGCTGTTGGAATCACTCCTTCATGGTGGGGCGGCTCATGATGGTTTCCCTGACGCACAGTTAGGGATCGTCCCATCTACGTAGATCTACGTAGATCTAACGTTAGATTAGATGGTTAGACTAGATCTAACAAGCCAATCTAACGTTAGATTCGTCTAATCTAGTCTAACGTTAGATGGGTTGGGACGATCCCTACGCACAGTTCGTTTACGGCCAGAGTGGCTTGGGTTGTTTTCGTCCATGCGAGCAAGATACAAGATTGGATTAGCGTCTGGCGTGTAGTATACTTATACAGCATAGCTGCGCTTTGTACCGGCTACGCGTACGTATGCGCATGCCAGGCAGGTTTTGTGGCCGAGCTCTGCGAGGCACGATGACCGCTCACAGCCTCGCAAGTAGGCCTGTCGACCCGGTAAGTCGCATGTGGGCCAGTAAAGCCTACAGAGGCACAAAGCTGTGGCAGTACTGCAGATGAGGCCGTCCTGGGGTTCCTTGGTTCAACATCTTTGGGTGTGTCTGGTGGCATGCTGCCAGAACAGAATGCAAGTCGAACACTGCCAATGGTATACAGGCGACATTGTATGACTCAGGCTGCCTCAATGCTGTGTCCAAACTGTGGACTGTGATGCAGCCGTGGCGGTGGCAATAGGTAGTTGCATCGTCATGGTGCCATGTATGCAATGGGGCCATTCAAGTTGACAGGAAGCTCCAGCACAGCTGCTAAGCCTAGTGGCCAGGCACAGGCACGTGCTTTGCGCCAAGAACCAACACCCAAGTAAATGATCATCAGCGGCTGAGTGCAGAGCTTCTGTCTCGTCCAATCCACTCAGGTCCAAACCGCGCGCAAGAGGTTGGGATACAAAAACAACTGGAGCCGCAGGGAGGTGGCGGATGAGGAGCAGCACACATGGGCACACCCCATGCCTGACAAACCACTGGTGGCTATTGTGGGAGGTGAGGTTCGCCCATGCTCCTAGTCAGCCTCTGCAAGGAAGTTGGGTGTGCCTGCCAACTATTGACTCAATTAGTTCAGTGGGTACATATACACACACATATATGTGTGTATGTACATATGTGTGAAAATACAAATATACAGTAACATGTCTGGTGATCACCACCAAGTGTCACGGGCCTGTCCTTGTGGGGGTCCATCGAGCAAGGTGGATGCCAGGTGGCTTTCCATTGTGAAGGCTCCCTACGCTGCTGCAGTGTTTGACTGACTGCTTTACCTCCCTCACTTTCCCATACACAATGGATGCGCTGGGGAGCAGCTGCCTGCTCGCTAGCTACCTGCGGCCTGCATGGCGCCGCCTTGCACCTACCTCTCTATGGCCCGCCCCTTAGGCCAGGGCTACTCCATGGAGCCGACACTGTGACAAACATGTGCTGACACAGGCCTAAACCGCTCAAATGGGCCTGGGCACACGTGGCTGTCGTGCAGGCGGCTCTAGTATGGTGCCATGTGCTAGCCTCTGGCATGCATACATCCTGTGCATGAAGCCAGGCATTGGGTATTAAGCATTGTCGACCTGCCTGCGCATAGCACACCTTGTCATGTGCCCAGCTTGGCACCATCCCTGCTGCCCCATGGTGCTTCTGTGCACTGCACCTTGCCCTGGGCTGGTAGTCAACCCTGTGGTTGTCGCTCTGTCGCACCCACCCTGGCCGCCACCCGGTCTTCATGATTCACTTGCTCAGGCGGGCTGTCTGGTTTGGCATGTGCGAATGAGCTAGCTGCTCTTGGCATTCGTAGCGTGGTGTTCGACACCGGGAAGCACAGCGTGGGCGGCCGCCTGGCCACGCGAGCCTCCCGCGATGCATCCCTCAAACCGTACCCACCCGCGCGACCGCCTTCGCGTCCGGGTGCCGCGCCAGGAGCGAAGAGCACGACGCAGACGACCAGGTTGGACCTTGCGAGCGCGGGACTGATGTTTGACCACGCGGCTCAATTCTTCACCGCCACGGACCCGCGGTTCAAGTGAGTTCCGGCCTTGATCCCGCAAAGGGTAAGAGCCGGGCGCCACCTGGGTAGACCAGGACTTGAACAGGGCATCTGCTGCCATCAGACCACGCATAGCAGTCCCGGGAAAGGTGAAAGAGCAGCATTGCTCCTGCTGTGTGCCCTGCCTGCCTGCCTGCCTGCCTGCCTGCCTGCCTGCCTGCCTGCCTGCCTGCCTGCCTGCCTGCCTGCCTGCCTGCCTGCCCTACACCCACCTGCTTGGCTGGCCTGCCTGTTCATCCTACCTCTGCACCAGTGGTACTGCTTTGTCACCCCGCTGCTGCCGCTGCTGCCGCTGCTGCCCCTGGTGCCTCCGCAGAGCCTTGGTTGCCAGCTGGGAAGATGCCGGCATAGTACATCCCTGGCTGGGGCCCCTGGGCACGCTGACTGCCTCCCCACAGCCCACACCAGCAGCAGCAGCAGCAGCAGCAAGGGGGGAAGGGGGCCCAGGGGGGGCGGCAAATGGAGCAAAGGGACAGTCAGTGCAGGTCAGATGGACCCCCCTGGGTCTGGGTCAAGGCGCTGGGGCAGCCTATGTAGGCAGCCAGGGCATGCGCGGGATCGCGCAGCACATGGCACAGCAGCTGACCAGGCGCAGGCCCGACCTGGTGGAGGTGGGTAAGGCAGTGGGTGTGTGTGAGAGGGAGGGCAGGGCATGTGACCCAATAGACCGGGTTGGTGCTAGAGGAGGTGGCAGCTCTCCTGCTCGCCTGCCATGGTGCATGTCCACCCACCATCGGCCCTAACAGCGACAGGAGGGGTGTATGTCCTAGGGCAGGGGTGACCTGATACATCAGGCCAGGGCTGACCTGCCCCCCCACACCCCTGGCTTACCCTGTATCAGCCCCCTGCTCGGCCCCTGCTGCCTGTGGCTCCCTGCTCTCACTCTCACTACTCCCCCCACTCATCTCACTCACCTCACTCTCCTCACTCCCAATGACAGAACTCCTGACCATCACAGTCCCACCTGCAGCAATATGTACCTACACCAGCTTTCCCCTGCCCTACCCAGCCACCTGCACCCCCTTAACCTTGCTCCCCCACCCCTATCCCTACCCTACCCCTACACTACCCTGCCCAGTGTATGCATGCAGCAGCCTGCTCATGGCCCTCCCCTTTGTGCTGCAGGTGCGGCGCCCCGTATGGGTCAGCAGCATGCGGCCCCTGCCAAGTGCGGGTGGCTGGCAGCTGCAGGGGGAGGGGCGACCTCAAGGCATATTTGACTTTGTCGTGGTGGCCCACAACGGCAAGTGCGCAAACAGGTGTGTGCCAGGGACTGATGCAGGGACAGGGGCAGGGGCAGGAGGAGGGGCAGGAGGAGGGGCAGGAGGAGGGCCAGGAGGAGGGGCAGGAGGAGGAGCAGGAGGAGGGGTGGGGGCAGGGGCAGGAGGCAGGGGCAGGGGCAGGAGGAGGGGCAGGGTCAGGAGGAAGAGCAGGAGGAGGAGCAGGGGCAGGGGCAGGAGGAGGGGCAGGAGGAGGGGTAGGGTCAGGAGGAAGAGCAGGAGGAGGAGCAGGGGCAGGGGCAGGAGGAGGGGCAGGAGGAGGGGTGGGGGCAGGAGGAGGGGCAGGGGCAGGAGGAGGGGCAGGGGCAGGGCAGGAGGGGCAGCGGCTGCTGGAGTGGAGGCAACAGGCTTCTGTCTTTGTAAGGACACATTGACACGCATCCCCACTGGTCACAGCACGCAGCAGCTCGACACCTGCTGCCTGGCTTTGACCTGCTGCCTGGCTTTGACCCGCTGCCCGGCCCTGGCGCAGGCTGGTAGGGCCCGCTGGAGCGCCCCGGGTGGCCCGTCAGCTGATGTCGCTGCGCCTCAATGCCGTGTGGGTGCTGCTGGTGGCCTTCAGGCAACCTCTGGACCCTGGCTTTGAAGGTGGGGTTGCTCAGCACTGGCCCAGCCCCTTCCCGTAGTGTCTCCTTCTCCAAGCCCACATCATGTAGTCTCGTACACTCACTCACGCTGAAAGACCGTCAATGTCATCATGTTGTGCTTCAGTTACGCTCCCTGCCCCGCTTCCTTCACCTTCCCCCTACCCCCCTGCCCCCCCGCCCCCCTCCTCCCCCTACCCCCCTGCCCCTCCTGCTCGCTTACCCCTGCCTCACCTGCTTGAGACACTGACCAGCTACCTGCCCTGATGGCCCTGCTGGCTCTGGTGCTCCCTCTTACTCACCTGCCTGCTGCTGCCTGCCCCCTCCCTCCTCCCTCCCTCACCGCCCCTGCACCCCCTGCCCCCTGCAGGAGCCTTCATCCAGGGCTGCCCACTGCTGTCCTGGGCTGCAAGCAATACACGGAAGCTGGAGCTGCGACACACGCCGCCTGGCCTTGACTGCTGTAGGTGCAGGAGCAAAGCAGCTGCTGCCTGACACCTCCACCCCTAACCAACACGGCCAGCAGCAGCTTGGCACCTGCTGCTTGCCCTGACCTGCAGGCTTGACTGCTGTAGCTGCAGGGGCCTTGCCTAGCAGCAGGGACTTGCAGTTAAGGCAGGGGAGGGAGGGCTGGGGGCTGGCAGAGGCGGGAAACAGGGAGGGGAAGGGCAGGGACCCTCCTCATGTTCCTTACCCCTAGCTCTTGCCATGGATGCCACTGCTGGTGGTGTGGGGTGGTGGCAGTTCAATGCGCCATCACAAGGTGGCTGCCATCACCCTGTGAGGCTGGTGCAGGGTGCAGGGACGCTGGTGAGCACAGCCCAGTATGGCGCTCGCAACAAAGTACCCCAGGAAGCGGTGCCAGAGGACGTGCAGGACAAGGTGGGGTCAGCGGGAAAGGGGTTCAGGGGGTGGGGGGCGGGGTATGCGTTGAGGTGGGCAGGGCAGTGCCAGCACCTTGGCTTCCATCAACCCTTGTGGGCAGCAGGTGGCCAGTGGGCATGAATGAGGGTTGGTCTGTGCTTAGCGAGCCGGTTTGTCTGCCTGGGACCCAGCACAGCAGCACCTTGTCTTCCACTGACTCTGTGGACGCCATGCGCTCCATGAGCCAAGGGAGGCTGAACCGACCTGAACCAGGCATAAGGCATAAGGCACCCATGCTCATGAAGGAGTGAGTAAGGCGCATAGGGTACGTAGAGGGGAGGAAGGGAGTAGGGCAGTAGGGCACGAAGGGCCTAGGGTGATGAAGAGTAGTCAGGTGCTGCCAGACCCTGTTGGGGTCCACACCACCATCGCCGCCCTGGCAGTGAAAGCCTGTGGGGCCTGCCGGCAAGCCAGCTGTGGCGAGCCTGTGGCCTGTGCTGCCACACCATCCTCTGGATGTGGCTCATCCACCTCAAGCTGGCTGCAACTGGCCGCAGGTCAGCGGTGAGCTGCTGGCGGCACTAGCCCGACACCTGGGCCACCCCGGCTCGCCCGCGGCCTTGCCAGAGGTGGTGTACAGCCGCTGCCAGCTGTGGGGGGCTGCGCTGCCCTTGAACTCGCCAGGTCAGTGCAGCAGCAGGCGAGGGGGGGGGGCGTGCTAGTGTTGTCCACCAGTGTTGTTTTTGCGTTTTATGACTTGCGTGATTTATAGCACAATGTGACATGGCTCAGGTAGAAAAGTCAACAAATTTCCCGCAAAATTGCAAGTCAAAAGTCGCTTTGAATAGCGGTGCTTCGCTCCCCTTGACTCCACCGCAAGTCAGGGCAGTTCGCAAAGCGGCCATTTCATAGCGCAAATTGACAAACATGGCATGTCATAGCAAACGCTCTATATAGTGCGGAAGAAAAACATTGTTTTCCACCATCTATATGCATGCATGCTAGAGGGGCTCGCCAGCTGTCACGCTTGAGTCGCTAGTGGCCCAGGCCAAGCAGCCATACCAGGCTGGCGATGGCAATGGGTGCAAGGCTATCATGATGACTAGCATGATCAACAGTGTGGGTTCCACAACGGCTTTACAGACTTGTCCATGCAGCAACTGGGCACAGGGCGGTGCAGCTTGTTAGGGTGTGGGTGGGTGACCCATAGCAGGTGCCTGCCCTTGAGGCCGCGGAGTTTAGCAGGTCTGTTGGCTTCACCAGGCTCCTCTGGCCACTCCACCAACTGGAAGGGGAGCAGTGACATTGTACATCATGCTCTGACAGCCTATAGCTCATGACTTGATGCCTGCTGCACAGTGCAGCGGTGTGCGCCACAGCAGCCACCATGGCTGTGATAGCACTGGGGCCGATCTTGGGTGACTGGTCACACAGCCGCTTGCTCAGCCGCTTGCATGCCTTGCACCTGGGCGACACAGGGCCTCAAGGCCAGGCCATTAGCACAGCTCCAGGGGCCGCCTGCCCTCCCCAATAAGGTGCAGGCTTAGCGCTGCGTGTGTGGCCCTGTCTAGCCAGGCGGGGAAGGGGCGTATAGAAAGGCTGCCCTTGTCAGGCTTGTAAGTGGTGAGGTGCCCCGAGGTGACATAGCTAGCTGGTGGTGAGGTGTCGCATGTCACCTGCCCGAAGGCTGCCTGAGCTGCCAGGTCCAGACGCGATGTGCTTGCACTTCTTGCATGTCATCATGGCAGCCCAGTGGTCCGGCGCGTGATTGCGCAATAGTGAAGCTCGAACTTCATTCTTGGGTCTTGACTTTTGAAAACTTGGCTCTTGAATCTTGTTGGGATCAGCGGTATACAGTGATGGGTAATACAAGATACGTGTATCGATACCGATACGTATTTTTGTATAATACAGAAATACACGTACCGTACTCTCCCTTCTGATTCCCTATCCCGAATCGTTTTTTGTCCTTCGGGAAACCGGGAATGATTAAACAATGTATTTTCTTGGTCTTTCGGGAAGTAGTCAAACAATTAGTTGACCTTGACGAAAGAGCCAGCAATTGACTAGTTTGTGGTCCGGGGTATCAGCGCCGCCGACGCAGCTGATAATCTGCACCGCGAGCTCCTTATGCACGATGAAGAACGCTTCCAAATGTCTCTCAACCGACAAGCGGCAATGATTGAGAAGCGACTACCTGGGACTACTAACTTTGGGCCTTCTCCACGCCTCAATCTTGCCGCATCGCCCAGCACACCTCCTGCTCTCGCACGCACCGGCAAGGCGCATGAGATTGGTGGCATCCTGCTAGGATTCACCCTAGGAGCCCACCCTGCAAGGGGGAGGTGGGCCAGGCTGGGGTGAAAGGCTGGTGCGGCGGGCCAGGCCGGTGTGGCAACTAGGGTGGCTGCTTTGCCCCGGGCAAGGTCGAGGGAGGTGGGCCAGGCTGGGGCAGAGGCTGGGGTCACAGGACAGGCAAGGGTGGCAACCAGGCTGGCAACCATGTCGAGGGGGGAGGCGGCCGCTCACACACGGGCAGCCGGCCAAGGCGGGGTTCTTGCTCTTGCCAAGGCAGCAGCATGGCAGATCATGAGATATGCCGCCACTGCCAGCAGCAGCAGGAGGACCACCACTTTAAAAGCGAGGTTTAGTGCCCCATGTGACGTGGTCAGTTATTAAGGCCACTAGAAGAGAGACAGTCGACAATGTCGATCATATGATTTTGATGCGAGATAATTGGGGTGGAAGGCTTGATTATTTCTATGCACGAAGGCGTTCTCAAAACTAACTTTCGACGTACTTTGGCCATCGGGGAACTTGAAACAATACAAAATATGGCTCGGGAATAATATTTTAATTATAGTTTCCGAGGCCTCGGGAATCAAAAGGGATAGTACGGTATCGTAGCAAAAAATACAAGTGCCGGCCGGCAAGTTGCGTGGGTGCCTTCAAAGCAGCTGCTGGTTGCCACCACAACTAGAGTCCGCCCTAAAGCCATGCCGCGCGGGGCTAAAGCCATCGGCCTGCTCCCGGAGCAGTTGGTCGCATGTGCCGGTTTCACATGCAAGAACATCAGAGTTGGGAGGCCCTGACTTCCCGCCGTCGCCGTCCTGCCCAGCCATCAAGGACAGGCTGCGGGACTGGCTGCGCTGCTCCTAGCTGCTCCTTTCCCGTATGACATGTAGCCTCTGTATCGCTGTATTGTATCGATACAAAAAATACACATTTTTCGTGTATTTTCTTGTATTTCCTGTATCGATACACGTATTACCCATCACTGGCGGTATATCACTGCCTTACAGCAGATGATTGGTGTACTATGCCTGTGATTGGCATGAAGCTGTTGAACCTCATTGCTGCTCCGCACTTGTGACACAGGTGTAGAGTGCATAGTTGACCCGTGGAGCCGAACTGGCTGTTGTGGCGATTGGTTGCTGGGGAGCAGCATGCAAGACGCCGCGGTGTCGGGCATCGCCATGGCGCGACGCATTGCGGCGTTGCGTGGAGTGCCGATGGATACCGGACTGGAGCAGCACGCACTGGGCTTACAGAACGCGGTAGCTCGACCTGTTGGTGGACCCAGTTGCAATGACATCGGTGCCTTTCCCGGTGTTACACTTGCGGCACACCTTACACCGCGGGACGCAGCGGGGCGCGCACCGGCGGTGGCATTGGCTGTCAAGCATTAGCTGAACAAAAAAGCACACCCAGGAGCAGGTCGTCAGTGCACATCGCCGGTGCAAATGCCACAACAGCATGGTGGGCATGTATAGAACCTCTGCCTCCGCACCGCTGCTTTAGAACTGAAAGCATCGAGCTTTGGAGCTGTGTGACGGTGCAAAACAGAGGTTCGGTTGAGAGTTGTGACGTTTCTGCCTCTGCCTTCTCTTCCCAGCTGGAGAGCCTAGCGTCAGCGCCAGGGTCTGGCACAAGTTATGGCCCAAACCGCTCCTTCACCATTACGTAACGACCCGAGCGCGCTTGTGGCCGAGACGTTCCGACCGTGCTTGCTCAATAGCGGGGCCAACCCTTCCAACTCTTCATTTCTTACATGCACGACTTCACCATTGCTAAACCGCAATGTTTCTTGCTTATATCATTGAAAGCCTGACGTATTAATGTTGCAAAGGCACTAGCTTGGAAAAGCATACAATTGCTGATCAACCAGGGATACTATGATACAAAAGAGGCACACACCCACTCACACAGTGAGTGCTGCCCTCCTAGGTAGCAATTGCAAGGCAGGTCAACACCACTGGGCCAGGCACCAACGCTATAAAACACATGCACACCATGTAGGGCCAAGCATTGCAACGACTAACGGCTTCACCAATGTAAGCAATCTTCTTAGTCACAATGCAGGATTAGACCACAACCTTCCTGGCCCCGGGCCTCCTCCCTCCCTGCCGCTGCCGCCACTTGGCAGAAGGAAAAGGTTCAGGGAAGAGCAGCTGGGTGGGTGCTCTTGAGTGTCGGCAGCAGGGGCAGCAACACAGGCCCCAGCAGCAGCTCCCAAGTGCCATACCTGTAGGGCTGCTCACGTGTACTGCATGTCTTAGGGTGCCATATGCCCACAGTGGCACCTGTCATGTTGCCTTCACACTGACACTGCCTGATAATCCCAACCCTGCTCAACACCAGCAATACTCACACCGCCTCCAGGCAGTTAGCGCAGCAACAAAGGCGGGTGATGTGTGACCAGCATGACAATACAGCAGCAGCAGCAGCAGCAGGGCTTGCACACATGCAACATGCAGTGGCATGCTTGACAGCAGTCAGTACTGAGGGCATCACAGCTCTGCGTTGAGCCGCCTGTGGTGTGTGTTGTGGGGCTAGCAATGCGCTTGGGCCTAGTGTCTAGGTCACTGCTCAGCGTGATGAATTGGGCGGCACAGCCGGCGGTCACCTGGTGCCTTACCAAGACATAGTCCACACCATACACTCGCGCACCGCCCCACACCGCCCCATGCCAGCGTCATGGCAGGGTATATTCCCACTCTTAATAATGCAGCAACTGGGCAAAGGTAGGGTGCACACTGTTGGGGTGTGCGTGGGTGGGTGGGTGGGACCCACAGCAGCACCGCACACAATCATGCTTAGGCCACAGTTTTTCTGTGTGTGAGGGTCACACCACCAGCTGCAGCCCATGGAAGTTTGTGCGGGTCTGCCAAACACTCCCCCCATGAGCCTGATCAGGATACTCTTTTCTCCAGCCACCCCACACTCAACATCAGCGCACTTGAGGCAAGAATCTTCACCTTGACCTGGCCACACACCCTCCCCTCCAGCTCCTGGTCCCCGCCACCTGCCTCTCCCTGCCCCAGCGGCTCTCTCCAGCAGCAGCCCTCCACCTCCCAGCTGACCTCTTTAGCACCCGTCCATCACCTCCCAGCTGACCTCTTTAGCACCCGTCCATCACCTCCCAGCTGACCTCTTTAGCACCCGTCCATCACCTCCCAGCTGACCTCTTTAGCACCCGTCCATCACCTCCCAGCTGACCTCTTTAGCACCCGTCCATCACCTCCCAGCTGACTTCTTTAGCACCCGTCCATCACCTCCCAGCTGACCTCTCCCCCACACCCGTCACTACTGGACCTGGGGCAGGTCGTCAGTCAGCAGGTCTATGAAGGTTTCCATGGAGTTGGGACCGTTTTTGAACATGTCATGCATGGCTGCTAGCGTCAGGCTCTGGTTGTGCTGCCCCTGCCCGTGGCAGCTGGCGGCTTGCTGCCCAGGGTGGCCTGCCTGCCGGGCCCCCCAGGGAGCCGTCTGCCCCATGTGCTGCCCCATATAGCCCATGCCAGACATGTCCCCACTCAGGCCCCCCTCATGCTGCTGCTGCTGCTGCTGCTGCTGCTGCTGCTGCTGGTGAGGGTGACGGTGCATGGGCTGCTGCTGCTGGAATTGGCCTGCTGGCCCGCCCATGGTGTTGCAGCCTCTGCTGTCCAGCTCGGCCAGAAGGTCACTGGTGCTACTCAGGCGCAGAGGTGCGGAGTTCAAGTCCTGTGCGCCGCTGAGTCCACCCAAGCTCTTGTTCATGTGGGGCAGCAGGGCTGAGTTGGAGATGTGCATGCTGGAGGGCAGGCTGAGGCCCAGGAGGTTGTCGTTGCTGGCGGAGGTGGGGCTGAGCTGGGCCCGCAGGTGGGCGGGCTGGTGGGGCTGGGCGCACAGCTCTTGGATGAGAGGGGCCCCATGGGCTGCCTGTGTGCTGCAGCTGCCCAGGTCGTTGAACATGAACAGGGGGGGGCTGGAGGGGCTGTTGCTGAAGGGGGAGGGGAGGGGCAGGGGGTCAGGGCTGCAGTCCCCTGAGGGGTGAAGCTGCTGCTGCTCACTGTGCCGTTGCATGAGCTGCTGCTGCTGCTGCTGCTGCTGCTGCTGCTGCTGGCGGTGTTGCTGCTGCTGCTGCTGCTGCTGCTGAAATTGGAATTGTTGCTGTTGCTGTTGGAACTGCTGCTGTTGCTGCTGCTGGAACTGTTGCTGCAGCTGTTGCTGCTGTTGCTGGAGCTGTTGCTGCAGCTGATGATGCGGCTGCATGCTGAGCAGGGAGTTGACGACAGCCCCTGGGGATGCCTGCAGGGTTGGCATGTTCAGCATTGCCAGCATGGCTTGCTGCATGCCCTGAGGAGGGGGCAGGCAGGCGTGCTGCATGACGCTGGAGGAGGACAGACCAGCATTAGGCATGGCAGGCAGGCCAGCCAGGCTGATGCCAGGCAGCAGCATGCCGGGGGGCAGCAGCAGCCCTGCCTGAGCCTGCTGCAGCAACAGCTGCGCCTGGATCGACTGCAGGGACTGCACGTGGGCCTCCTGCTGCTGCTGCTGCTGCTGCTGCTCCAAGGCTTGCTGCAACAAGCCTGGTGTGGCAGGGGCTTCCTGCCTCTTCCCTTGCTGCCTGGCCGCCCCTTGCTTTCCCCGCTGCCCCAATGCAGGGGCCGGCTGCACAGCCTGCTGCCCCTCCCCTCCCAGCAGCTGACCACCAACCTCGCCTGCAGCTGCAGGAGTGGGAGAGCAGAGCAGCCCTGCCGGGGACTTGTCCTTGTCGTGCCCCTGCCCCTGCCCCTGTCCCTGCCCCTTCCCTTGCGTCACTTCAGGTATGGTGAGCTGGCCAGTGACGGCTGACTGCACCAGGGCGCTCGGGGGGGTGCCGCAGTATCCCATGCTATTAAGCGCGCGGCTCAGCTTGGCAATCTGGCGCCGGGGCCAGCGCTTGATGCCGTGGCGGCGGCAGGCGCGCTTCAGGGTGGTCGCGCAGATGCCCAGGTTGTTGGCCGCGTCCTTCAGACCCCGGCCAAACTGACCCTGCAGGTCTTCAAACCTCAGCCGCTTGCCCGCCCCACCACCCACACGGTTACTGGGCCCTCCCCCAGGCTGACCATCCCAGTCGTCCTCATCATCGCCGCCGTCGCTGCTGAACTCCTCCTCCTCCTCCTTGGCGGCAGCGGCTCCTGCGTTGGACTTCCTGGGCTGAGAGATGGGCTCCACCCTCCCGCCCCGGCCACCACCAGTAGCGCCTCCCGTCTCTGCCTTGGGAGACATCAGGTTGTCAGCCCAGGATGTCAGCGACTGCAGAGCATTGGCAGTCAGGCCGTTCTGGGTCATCCAGGCAACCAGCTGCTTCATCTGGGCTGCCTCGCCTTCGCCAGCTTTGCCTGAGGTCAGGCTGGGCTCTGACGCGGGCTGGGGTGGCGGCGCAGGCAGAGCCAGCGGGGAGTGGGGGGGCGGGGTGTCCCTGGGCAAGAGTGGGCCCCACCCCTCCCCTCTGGCCAGGCCTGCTGGGGGGGACTGGACAGCAGTGGCGGCGGCGGCGGCTGCCACAGCGGCTGCAAAGCCCGAGGTGGTCTGCTCGCCGCTGCTGTGTGCACGTGGCATGCATGACCTGCAACAAAGGTAGGCAGCAGGAAACGGCAGGGCTGGTAGGCAAGACGCGCTATGCATGGCACAGACATGGAGTTCATGAGGTGCATGCCAAGTTTTCAGTGCAGGCTGCAGCGGGGAGGTGAACTGGCTGCCTGGGATGGGAGGGATCGGAGGGCAGAGCACCACACGACATGAGGCCCGGGTGCCTGCCCCGCCCCTCCTGCTCCCTTTCTCACCCCAACCAGATGGCATGGCCTGCTCCTGCTGCCCGATGCCCGGCTGCGGCTGCCCCCTACCTGGCTTGCTCGTTCCGCGGCTGCACCGCAGAGGCAGGCTGGTACTGGGAGCAGGGCGAGCCCCAAGAGATGCAGTCCAGCCGCTTGCTGGAGCCAATGTGAGGCAGGCCGCTGCGCTTCCCTAGGCTGTCGCTGCCGCGATCTGCAGTTGCCCAGCGGCCATAATAACCATCAGGATAGGGTCACCATCATCATGGTCATGGTCATAATTCACCATCATGGTCATCATGGCCAACATTCCTAGTCATGGTCATCATGGTCATGATTGCAGTATTGCAGCTGCACAAAGGTGACAGCACCGGCAGGCTAGGCAGTGGAGCCCTGGCTGGGGCTGGTGTCCAGCATGCTGTGAGGGCCCGCAAGAGCCAGATCCATGCATGACCCGCCCCTGCCGCTGCAGCTCCTGCTCATGCCACACACTGCACTAGCTGACGGCCTGAGCTGCGGCACACAGCTGCAGTACTTGCATGTAAGCCATGACGCCTGGCATGCACAGTCCTACAAACACCCACTGGCTAGCATGCGTCCACCACCATGCTGTTAAGAGGCTCCCTGATCTGACCCACCTGTTGGGCTGGAGGGTTTGGCCTGTGATGAGATGTCGGCATCCTCCTGTGCCCGCACCCGCTGCCCTGTAGAGCCCGCCCGGTCAAGGGAGTGGTGGGCTGCAGTGTTGGCGCTGAGGCTGGCCTCACACAGCATGGGCCATTGCTTCAGGCCCAGTGGCTCACCCTGCAGCTCTACCTCGCAGGTGGACAGAGACACGGCCTGCATGCAGAGAAGGATGCGCACAGGGGGTGCACACATGAGCGGTGGCAGCCTTGTGGGGAGGAGGGGGTCCACGATGCAGGACGCCCAGCCCACCTCAAGGCTCTGCTTCAGCCATGACAATAAAGCAGGGAAGGCCACGTCCTTTTCGCTCTGCACCAGCTCGAACACTCCCAGGGGCTTGTCTTGACAATCTTGCTCAAATATCGGCACGACAACGGTAGAGTGCACCCGGCATCGCTGCGCCTCAGAGGCTCGGAGATACACTTGCTTGCTGTATTGCTGCACGTCGCGGCACATCTCCGGCTGCACGGCGGGGAGAGGAAGCTCACAACATTGTCATTCCAAGCCGATAGGCTTGGCCCGTGAGCTTTCATTTGACCTTACCTCGTGCGTCGCATAGACTCGGCCGACCGCGCCCATCAGCGCAGGCTTCTCAGGGTCGGTAGAAAAGCGATAGCGCACGGAGACGCAGCGGAACAGAGCAAGCAAATCCCCAACGCCGGCTATTGCAAAGGGCAGGCCCTGCGTCAGGCAGCAGTCGCACATCTGGACGAAGTTCCTGTTCTTGCAGCGTGCGACTTGCTCACCTGGGCACTGAGCACCACAGTACCATCAGCAGACTGCTCGGGCATCCAGACCTACGAGCGACGACAACCCATGTGCTTACCCAGGTTCCCCGCAGCCACTGGTACATTCCCCCTGCCAGTCACCTGCACCAATGCGCCAGACCGAACGCCAGCTAGCTTTCCGCTGAATTCCAGCAGCGCCTTGTTAAGGCGTTCTTTCAGTGGCACGCCGGGGCCCATCTTGGTTGCAACCATCCACAGCGAAGGCTAGCAATAACGTGGTCAAAGTTGTGCACGTGGTAGCAATTTTTGGCTGATTTTGTGGCATGCTAGTTTTTGTGCAGCGGATTTACTTAGCTGCGGCTGCTTCCCAGAAGCGCAAGCTTGCTTCCTAGTGGTGGGCACGATAGACATGGGATCAGTAGGTTCCACAAGGGCTTCACAGACTTGCCTATGCACTGACAGATCTGCTGGCTTTGCCAGGCCCAACTGGGCCACCCCACCGACTAGACTGGGGGCACTGACATTGCACATCAAACACCCTCAAGCTGATGGCTGCCTCACAGTGCAGCGGTATGCTGTGATGACACTAGGCCTAATCTTGGTGTCCACAGCCACTTGCTCAGCAGCTTGCATGCCTTGGCGGCACAGGAGCTTGAGGCCATTCCACCAGCTCCAGTCAGCTGTGACACGCCCTGAGGAAAATTCAAATTTTGACGAACGGAGCCCATAGGCCACGGATAGCAGTTGCGCCTGGTGCGTTGCAATCGTACTTTTGCGCTGTATCCCGCTGATGGTTGTGCCTGGCCTGAAGCCTGTGGCGCCCTCCACATTGAATGTGCTTGAGACGCAAGCTTGCTACTGGAGGCTTGTAGTTGTAAGGTCGCACGGGTCAGAATGCCTATCGCAGCACCGTGCACTGTCACGTGACTGCCCAGTCGAGCGCGACGGTGGCTGGAGGTGCATCTATAGTCCTAGTTACAATTAGTAAGTGGCGCAGCACCATCAAACGCGATATGCCCCATGCCTTGACTGACCGGAATTCGGTGTTCCTGTGACCGGCGCCAGGCACTAGCAAGGGCTCCATCCGCGACCCTTGTCACACACATGTGTCCGTAGCAAGCACATCTACATAATAGGTAAGATTGTTGCAACATGCAAGTGAGGTGTGAGTGACAGCTTCACAGCAAGCCCATGGCACGCCCAGCCATGCCACAGCCATGAGAACTAATAAAACCGTATGCCACTTTGCTAGTGGCCTGTTATCACCCCAATGGAACTACAGCCCAAGTTTCATGTGGCTGTGACGATGCGTTCAACACTAACATGGGTATGCAGCCCCCCGACCTCATGTCCTCTCACTACCACCATGTGCCATCCTATTTGGCTGCAGGAAGGCATGCCAAGGTGTCTATGTTGAGGTGTGTGATGGCAATCATGGGTCTAGTTGGTGACAGGTGACATGTGCATCGCTAGAGCATCCAACCAGTCAGCTATGTGCATGTTCCGCACGGGCTTCACGGTGGGCTGCCCATTGCCCACCACAGCCCACAACTCTTGCAGCTGGTTTTTCAGCAACTTTGAGGTGGTTGGTGGCAGCTTGTTGCTAGCTAGCTTGCAGCGGTACAAAGCTACTGCCTGCAGGTGCCTGCCCTTATCTGCAGCCTTGTCCGCTGCATACTGCTTTGCCTCCTCTTGCTGCATGGTGTCTGTTTGCCCACAGGCTGACCGTGCCTCTAAAGATGCCAGGCTGATAGTGATGGACCCCACGCTTCTCTTGCAGACCGATGTGGAGGTGGCAACACCGGCTGTGGGTGAGGGGGTGGCAGCGGCAGCTACGGGAGAGGGGTGGGCAGTGGCGATCGAGGGTGATGCTATGCCAAAGAAGGCTACAGCTGCAGCCTGCTTGTCCTCCTTGCGTTGACGCTTGGCCACCCTGTCCTCCACCCTGCTCTGTGCTAGGCTCTCCCGTGTGATGTGAGGCACCCAGGTGTCCAAATTCTCAATGTGCGCCTTGACGTGAGCTGCCACCTGTTCTGGACTCATTTTCTCCACGCCGCTGCTGCTCAACGGCTTCAATGCTGTCTCACACGCTGCGTTGGTGATGTGGGCTGGTTTGTACAGGAGAGCAAGGAGCTCCTCCAAGCGGGAAGGAGGTACGTGCGCTGCAAAAGGCAGGCGCCAAGGGGTGGGAGGGCTGAAGGTGTTGTTGTGTAGCGTTGCATGCTTGTGGGCAGGTTGTGGGCATGTGCGTGAGCAAGCATGTGCGCATGTGCATGTGTAGCCACTAGAATCTGCCCCTTGCCCACTTTGTCCCATGCCCTTGTCCCTACCAGCAAGTCACCGACAAGCTCCTTTGATGGTGGCCTCTCGAACATGTCCATGCCACCACAACTGAAATGCCCCAACAGTGCCCATGCCGCTCGTTGCCGGGCTGTGCTGTCAGTGTCCCCCAGCTGGGCAAAGCGGTATGGCATCAGGTCCAAGAAGCCCATACGATGGCAGTAGTACCGGCGGGCCTCAAGGAAGATGGGTTGCACCACCTCCCAAGCTGATGCAGTTGTCAGGTGAAGCTGTTGGGCAACGTCGAACACCTCACATGCTGGGTGCGCCGACTCCTATCCCTCCTGAGGTGGGGCGCACACTCGGTGAAGGAGTGCGACCTCCTGGTCATGGCGTGTATGCCACTGTCAGAAATGTCTGCTGCTGCCTGCCTGCCCCCACAATAGGTAGGGTTGGAAGAAGCAACGGTTTAAGCCGGCCAGTGCGGCGCACTGCACCAAGACGTCAGGTGAGAGGGTCAAGAGCCGTTGCAGCTCTAGAAGGTTAGTGTGAGAGGGTGTGCCCTTGGCACTGGCTGGAGTCGCTGCGATGCGCACGTCCAACACATGCACAATCTTGGCATGGTGCTGGCAGCAATAGATGGCTATCCTGGCATACGACAGCCACCGTGTGCCAACGGCCTCCTCCACTAGGGGCATGCCTTTTGGCAGGTCCTTGCGCAGCTCTGCACTGATGTGGTCAAGCACCCAGAACAGAGCTGTGTTGTAGCCGGTCCGTTGATACAGTTGACTCTGTCCTGCTGACTCAAAGGCGTGCTTGGCTGTGTTGTGCAGGATGTGACAGAGACAGTGGATGGCGTAAACGGGGTGATCCTGGATGCCCTCGTCTTGAAGCATGTTGGACAAGTGGGTCGCAACGCTGTTGTGGATGCCGACGTTGGCGTTGCAGCTGTCCACCACCACAAACAAAACCCTCAAGCCCCAGAGCCCAACAGCCACCATGCACTGCTTGATTGCTGCTGCCTGTGACAAGGCAGTCTTGCTTGTGGGGCGGAAGCAGCCAACCGTGAACTCCAGTGGGTGGCCGGCAGTCGTAGTGACTTGGTATGGTGGGTGGGCATCAGCGGGTGGGCCAGCGGGTGGGCCAGCGGGTGGGGCAGCGGGTGGGCCAGCGGGTGGGCCAGCGGGTGGGTCAGCGGGTGGGGCAGTGGGTGGGGCAGTGGGTGGGCCAGGCATGGGCATTGCATGCTGGCATTTCAGCACCAGCAGCTCTTTGCCCCTCTTAGCCTTCCCATCCCATGCTAAGGCACCGTAGCCTATGTGCCTGGCATCTCCTGCACAACAGAGCATGGAGGGTGGGTCATGGTGGGTGGCATAGAGGGTGTCATGGAGGGTGGCATAGATGGAGGGTGTGTTTGTCAACCCACGTGCCACATCAGTGGGTGTGCCACATCAGTGGGTGTGCCACATCAGTGGGTGGTTCGTGCACTACTCACGTGCTTGTCCCTTGGTGACTGCATGGGCAATAGCCTCCGTGCCGCGGCCATAAGTCCGGGCACTTGGGACGGACACCGTCAGTTGCTGTCCAGCAGCCATAACAGCAGCCATAACAGCGCCGAGGGTGGAGGAGGTGGCGGCGGCAGCGGCGGATGCACCAGCAGTGGGGCAAAGTGAGGATGCAGAGGGATGGGGCGCAGCTCTGGGGTAGGGGGTGTCAGCTGCGGGTGTGGATGAAAGGATGGCAGCTGCAGCTGCGGGAGGAGGGGGAGGGCCTGCGGAGGGAGGGTCGGCATATGCGGGAAAGGGGGTGCCAGCGGAAGGGGTGGTGGGTGTAGGAGGAGGGGTTGAGCTCGTTGTAAGCCGTGCCGGATAGCGGCTACTGCCAACTCCATGGAATGTTCATCCTTCTGATGTTGTAGCAGTTGCGCCCTGGAACCCTGCAAGAAACACACAAAAATAGCATGCACCATGGGGCATGCACCCTAAAATAAGGATCTGCAACAAGGAGGTCTACTGGAACATGTGATGCAAACAAACATATGATGCATGGCCACTAACCTCCAGCAGTGATTGTGTGGCAGGCCCCTCGCTGCTGCCGGACACCGGGCGTTGTGCGGCAGTTGCAGTTGGAGCCACATGCGCCAGCCCAGCCCCCTGCCCCTGCAGCCCTGCCCCTCCCTGCCCCTCGCTGCTGCCAGCTGCCAGGATGGTGGGTGGACGGCGGGCAGGACCTGCAGCCACATGCGCCAGCCCAGCCCCCTGCCCCTGCAGCCCTGCCCCTCCCTGCCCCTCGCTGCTACAAGCTTCTGGGAGGGTGGGTGGACACTGGGCAGGAGGAGTTGAGTCCTCCCCCACCATCCTGGCTGCAGGCGCTGGCTCTTGGGAGAACGGTGGTGCTCCATTCGCAGCTTGGTACCGTCTCTGACAAAGCTGTACACAACAACGGTGAGCAATGAGGGCGAGGTCTTTGGCTTCACAAGCCGCTTTCAACTGGCTGTCCACAACACTGGCTGGCCCAATGACACACAGCTTGTACTCGGGGGCACGAGTGAGGGTACCCTTAAGGCGCAAGGCTTCATGACGCAATCGCCATGCCACCTCCATCCCATCCTCCCCCTGGTGCACACCCACAGCTACCCATGCATAGAACTCCCTGGTGACGTTGGGGAAAGTGCACTTGCAACAGAGCACGCATTTGCCCTGGTTGGGGTGCTGGAACCTTGGCATGCCTTCCTGCAGCCAAATAGGATGGCACATGGTGGTAGTGAGAGGACATGAGGTCGGGGGGCTGCATACCCATGTAAGTGCTGAACGCATCGTCACTGCCACATGAAACTTGGGCTGTAGTTTCATTGGAGTGATAACAGGCCACTAGCAAAGTGGCATACGGTTTTATTAGTTTTCATGGCTGTGGCATGGCTGGGCGTGCCATGGGCTTGCTGTGAAGCTGTCACTCACACCTCACTTGCATGTTGCAGCAATCTTACCTATTATGTAGATGTGCTTGCTACGGACACATGTGTGTGACAAGGGTCGCGGATGGAGCCCTGGCTAGTGCCTGGCGCCAGTCACAGGAACACCGAATTCCGGTCAGTCAAGGCATGGGGCATGTCGCGTTTTTTAGTATCACGCCACGTACCTGGGCCAGCTAGGACTAGAGATGCACCTCCGGCTCCTGTTGCGCTCGACTGGACAGTCACGTGATTTTGCAACGCGTCGCTAGAACAATTTGTGGGATGCCCAGTGATAGAGACCACTACTATAGGCTCATCCGCGAGGGAACATCTTCGCCCACCACCATCGCGGCCGTACTAGAGGCCAGCGACACAGACACGGCTTGAGCTATAGAGCGGGCTGGTGCAAACGCGATGTCCTGAGGTGGCCTGTGTGACCCAAACTGACCCATGCGAACATTTTATCAGGCGTGTCACAGCTGAGCTCCAGGGGCCGCCGCCTGCTCAGCCCAGTGCGCAGCAGGCATGCGTTTGTGTCCTTGTCTAGCCGTCGGCCTTGCGGCTGGCTTAAAGATGTGATATGATCGGGTCTGTAGTCAAGAGGATGATGTGGCAGATCGCCACACTTATCCACCTGGGAACCCCGAGTGCACAGAGGGTTTGTCGTCCTCAAAATCAGTATCACTCTCGGTGGCAGCTCTACTCTCCTCAAAATTAAAGCACGATTGAGACCATGGTTGACACCAAGTTGAGACCACGGCAATGAGGTTACGGGGTTTTGCGAGTTTTGGCTTAATTATATGTCATCATATTCCATCATGCTTGATCATATGGGGTCATATCTTAAGATTTTTTCGGGCGCGCCTTAGCTGGCGTGGAAGGGGGATATGAGCAGGCTTGTCTTTGCTCCGTATGAGGCTTGGCAGGGTAGCCTTGATGCGCCTGGCTGGCGGGGGAATGCTGGGCCCAGGCATTGTGGCTGCTGGCTGTGTGGCCTTAACCTTGTCAGTCAGTCAGGCTCTTATCATGGGTCCGTCCGTTGTTTAGCGCCAGGAGCGGGGTCTCACGAGCTGGCGGTGACCTAGCTTTGGGACGTTGTGCCAGTGTGACGGAGCTGAGACCAAGGAGCCTGTGAGGGCGAGGGATTGAGGCAGGACCCGGGGTCAGATAGAGTTCTGAGCCAAGGTACTGTCTCTGCCCACACAGAGCCCTGCGAATGTCCACCACAACCAGCTATGCGCCCAGGGCAGGTAACCCTGGCAGGACAGCCTCAGCGTAGATTGATGACTGCAACAATGATGAATGAGCCTAAACAAGAAACATGCAAGATTGATCCAGCAATCATACACCCTGATGCCCCTTGGCGTGACGGCCTAAACAAGAATGAGCTCAAGGTGCACAGAATGACGGTTGATCTGTTAACTGCGGTGTCACAACATCGCCATCGTGCAGGTTGATGCATAGCGTTATATGTTACAACGTGACCATGCGAATCTGGGCACATTTGTCGCACAGGTGCGTGGGCAGCAGCTGATCAGCAGCTGCAGGGATCAGGAGCAGACCCTGACGCAACATGTCAGCTTACCCAGAGGCTTCAGCTAACCCTGAACTTGAGAGTGCCAAGCCGTCGCTGGCTTGCTTGCTTGCTTACAATGCTCGCAGGCTTGAACTACTGGGCTGCTGGCAGCGCCTAATTAGGCAACCTCCTCTGCTGCACTCGTTGCCTAGCTAAGCGTCTAGCCGCCTGCACTGACAGCCATCAGGCTCTTCACACGCTGGGCATGGGCCTGTGCAAGAAGCAGGAAGCTATGCGCACCGTGATCGCCCTCTGCCCCCTGGGGCTGGCCAGGCACGGCAGGCAGCGGCAGGCAGGGCGCTGGGCCACCTGCTGCCTGGGGTTCGGACCAGCCAAAGGTATGCACCTGACCCAGGGCAGCAGGCACCCCCACCCCCCACTCCCGCAGCTCCCCTGCTGCTGCCCCTGGGCCTGCCGTCACCCCCCCACGCAGGCTGGCTGGCACTGCGACAACAGGTGGGGGGGGCTGTGGGTGTGGCAGTGTGACATGCAGGGTCGGCTGGGGGGGCTGGGGCAGGGCGTCAGCAGGGGGCACATGGGGGGCCAGGCGGGCCACCATGTCTGCCGCCATGCAGCTGAGGCTGGCCAACTTGCCGCTCAGGGAGGAGAAGCCCGCCGACCCCCTGAGCACCTCACGGCAGTCTGACTGGGGGTGTGGCGGGGAGGTGGGTGTGTAGGGGAGGGGCCTTGGCCCTGGGGCCCTGCCTGGCGCCCCCCCACCCTCCACCAGCCAGCTGTCAGCAGCAGCTGCTGCCCGGCCCCCCTGACCGCCCCCCAGCTGGCCTGGTGTCATCACCCCTGACCTGCCCCCTGACCTGCCTGCCACCCCATCTGCTGCCTCAGGCTGACCCTGCTGGCCCCCCAGGGAACCCCAGGGGTGAGAGTGGTCAGAGCGCGGCAGGCCCAGGGGGGAGAGGGGTGGGCTGGCCCAGGCCTGTGCCTCTGCCTCCTGCGCCTCCAGGCAGTGCAGGGTGGACAGGGACTGCGCGATGCTGGCCAGGCGCTGCCGCGTGGCACTCTGCGCCTCATCCGCCAGCCGGGCCAGGTCAGCCAGCCCGGGCTGCAGAAGGGGGGGGGGTACAGGCCTGGGCACCAGGGGGGGGGGGGCCTGCCTGCTGCTCCAGCCACTGCTGCAGGGGGTGCTGCGGGTCAGTGAGCGCCTCTGATGGCGGGGAGGCTGTAGGGCGGTGGTGTTGCAGGAGGGGGGGGGGCGGGGGGGTCAGGTGCCTGCTGCTGGCTGTAGACATGGCCTGGCTGCTGCTGTGGTGGCGGCAGTGTGTACTCCTGCACCAGCTGCGGCTGCCGGCTCTGACCCTGGTGGCATACACCCTGGGTGTGTCTAGGCTGCTGATGCTGTGGGTGCTGCTGCTGTTGGTGGTGGTGCTGCTGCTGTGGGTGCTGCTGTGAGTGGTGGTGGTGGTGGCGATGGTGGTGCTGCTGCTGCTGCTGCTGTGTGGCGCAGGAGCCCCCCTGAGCCTGCCATTGCCCTGATGATGCGCAAGGCAGGTGGTGCGTCGGGGAGGAGGGCCCCTGCCCCCCCGGCTGGCGCCATTGCTGCTGCTGCTGCTGGTGGTGGTGTGTGGGACTGAACCCAGCCTCAGCTCCACTGGGGCTGCTCCTGAAGAGCCTGTGGTGGTGCGGGGGGGGGTCAGGCTGCAGGGCCCCTGGCGGCTGAGGGGCCTCAGAGGCCTCAGGGGGGGTCCAGGGGGGAGGCCCAGCCATCTCTAGGCAGGCGGCCTCCAACCAGGCAGGCACCCCCTCCTGCCACTGCTGCTGCTGCCGCTGCTCCTGCCACTGCTGCTGCTGATCCTGCTGCTGCTGATCCTGCAGCTGCAGCCCCTCCTGCTGCCTCATCTGCTGCCTTGCCAGCCCCTGGCCCAGCTGCTGCTGCTGCTGGGGCTGCTGCCTGTGTCGCGGCTGCTGCTGGGCGCTGTGCTGTGTGTCGGGCTGCAGCTGCGGGCCAGGGGGTGAGTCGCTGGCCTGGGTGCCCAGCAGCTGCTGCAGCTCCTCCAGGATCAGCTCAGCGTACGCCAGGTCCTCCTCATCCATCACCTCGCTGCCTCCCCTGCCACACCCAGGCTGATGTTTGCAGGTGTCACTCTTTTCACTCCCCTCATCACACCCACCGTGCGCCCCCCACTGCAGCCAGGCCACTGCATGAGCGCCCTGGTTTAGGGATGATGGGGACATGGCTGATGGTGGGTTGCGGCTGGGAGGAGTGTTGTCAGCAGAGGGGCAAGGCCTGCCCCAGGCGTCCTCTGCAGATAGCAGGCAATGCAGGAGAGGAGGGTGGGGGGTGGGGGCGACCCAGTAGAGCAGGGCGGGGTATGGGGGAGAGCAGGGTGGGGGGTGGGGCCAGGAAGGAGCGCCTGACAGCCCTGACAGGGTTCAACCCTGTTTGCCCCCTGCACCGCTGCCCCTGCTCCCCTGCTCATCCCCATCCCTTGTGAGGTCCCCGCCGCCCCCTCAGCTAACTCCTAAGCCCACCAGCACCCCCCCCGGCCGGTCCATTGGCCCTGCTGCCCCCGCCCCCACCCTGCTGCTGGCTGCGCCTCAGGCCTTCCTCCCCCCTCCCTCCCAGCCAGCCCCTGTCAACCGGCGGCTCACCTTCCCACCGGGCTGGACTGTCGCCCTGGAGGCCTGCCCCGGGCTGCCTGGGTGCACAGGGGCTGGGTGCAGCTGACCTCACAAGCCCAGGTGGCGGCAGACCCCTGGCTGCCCCATGTGAGTGCCAGGCCCGGGTGGGTGAGGCGGGGGAGGCTGGCTGGCTGCTGGCTGGGGGGGAGCGCCAGCCCCAGGGGGGACCCGGGCTGCATGGCCGGCTGGGGCTGGCGGGGGGGCCGGCAGCTGCGGGTGAGGGGGGGCTGGCTGCGGCAAAGACAGGGGTGCAGGTGCGGCGAGGGGGGTAAGGGGGGCTGCAGGGGCTGCCTGGTGGGGAGATGGCTCCTGTGGGGCTGCAGGGCTCCTCAGAGGCTAGGGGGTTGTAGAACACCTGGGGGGGGGTGGCACTGCTGCTGTCGTCAACACCCCAGCCACCAGCAGGACCATGGCCACCACTGCCACCCCCTCCTCAAACAGAAGCAGCAACCCACCCCTACACACACCCCAAGCAAAAGCAGGGGCCCCCCCACCCCATCCCCCACCCCCACTGGCAGCAGCCCCCCACCCCACCCCCACTCCAACCGGCAGCAGCGCCCACAGCTGCCATCGCTGCCATTGTGATGCATGGCGGCACCCAGCACCGCCCTGCCTCCCCCCCACCACAGCCGCAGCCCTGACCTTGGTGCCTGACAGGCGGTCCAGGTACATGTGGCCAGCCTGCAGGCCCCCCGCACCATACAGGGCGCACAGCGGGCCGTGGGCCTGCTGCCAGGGGAGCCAGGGCAGGGCAGCGCTAGGGGGGGGCGGGGTGGAGGGACAGAGCAGCAGTAGAGCTGGGGGACCTGGCCATGGGGCTGAGCTCTGCCTGGCCTGTGCCTGGGCTGTGCCTGGGCTGGGTTACGGCTGTGTTGGGGCTGTTTCTGCTGTTATCTGGCTGTGGGTTGGTTGTGCCCTGAAGGTGTGTCTGGGCTGTGTCTGGTTAGGTTTGGCTGGGTCCGGCTGTGCCATGTGGAGCATGTCACCCTGAGCATGTTGACACAGTATCCTGACATGCTCTGCAACCTTGTTGTTACCCCACTGCACTCTTTTAACGGTTGATGCAGAGCTTGGCTGCGACTCGCCCCTTAGTCCGAGGCCGAGTCCAAGTCCGTGTCGTGCACATGTTCGCTTAGAGCAGCTCACCTGACACGCTACTCCAGGACTAGTGGTGGGGGTGAGCGCGATAGTGCTGCAACACGCCGTGAAGATGTGGCGCATGAACCTCCGGCTTAACCTCCCACTCCACAGCTCCTCTGCAATGCACAGCTGTTCACCGCGAACATGTTTTCTACACTTTTACACTGGGGCAGTCGCACTAGCAAAACCGCCGGATGACGCGTAAAAGATGGTTGCAGCGCTCTCTGGCGGAGCAGGCTCCTCGGCCTAAGTTAGGTGGACTAGGCATAGGGCGGTGTTTAGACACGAAGCGGCACTTCCGGCCGCGAAGCGACACTCTGGACACACCTCGCTGAGTGTCACCTCGCCATGTCCACGCAGTGTGTGCCTACTCGTACGTCCGTCCGCAATGTGCCTTGCCAGCACTTCGCTTCGCCTATCTGATGCGTTAACTTGAGAATACAGTGCCAGGGCATGACAGACGTAAGCATGGCATGACAGGCGTGCCAGGGCATGACAGACGTGAGTACATCTCAACACCGCAGGTATCTGTCAAGGTGCCGGCCAGCTCAGCACAGTTCCGACCAATGACTAGTGTCGCATCAGGCCATGCATAGTCCCGCAGCCAAGTCCCACACGTTGGCCCGCACCTGCAGCCTCGGCGCATCTCCCCTATAGCAAATCAGCGTGCGCTGAGATGCCTAGCGTTGGCTTTCACCGGCACTAACGAAACACAACTGGCGCGGTGCGCTGCCATTCCTCCGCCATGTGTGAGATGTAGCGCAGCAGGGTAGCATAACCAAACCGGGTCTTGGCGCTGGTGACAATGTACGCTGGCGTGTGCTCAGGCGGTTGTGCCGGTCGCAAACGACAGGATGCCGCTCCGCCTTGCTGCTTCCATTGCTCTTGCAGCTCTGTTTCTTGCTCACTGAGCAGTTTGCGCAACGCGGCACAGCACGTTCTGATGTTCTGTGCTGCGTCGTACTCGTCGCCTGATCCCCCTGAGACATTTGCACACCATTCCTTGTTCACTGCTGAGCGTTCCGCTGACATGCAAGCATGCTCGACTGCCGTCAAGCTCGGTGCATCCATTGTCCAGGCATCGTCCGCGCCGTCGGCTTCGTCGTCGCCCGCACCATCCCCGAACGCCCGGTCATCTGGCCGGGCCGGACGGTCTACCTTGTTGAAGAGCAGGGTGTGCGGCACGCGCTTGCGCGCCAGCCACATCGCCGCCTGGATGTCCAGCATGTGCGCGGGGAATGTTGCGTCGATCAGCAGAAACACATGCGCAAGAGGACCTCGCGTGAGCAAGTAGTCCTGGGTCACGGTATTCCACGCCTCGCGTTCCGTCTTTGACACCGGTGCGAACCTGGCGATGAGGCCGAGGCAAGCAACGCGTGGTGAGCGCCTGCCACCCTGGTGGCCCCTGGCATCCTAGCAGCACTACGCAGTCCTTGGTCCTATTGATGACCCTGCTGCCACCCCAGCTCGTCACTGGACAGGGCGGAGCGGGGTGGGGTGGGGTGGGGTGGGGCATTGTTCACCAATGCCCTGAACCTGATGTGTGTGTGGACATAGGTCCTTGAGGTGTGTGTGGAGCATAGGTCCTTGATCCACCCAGCCTACCTAAACCAAGCATGCCTGGCTCATAGGCATTGTTCACCAAGGAGGGTTAGGGTTAGGTTGAGGGCCATTAAGAGAGTGATGGCCACAGAGGGAGTGAGGGCCATGAAGAGAGTGATGGCCACAGAGGGAGTGAGGGCCATTAAGAGAGTGATGGCCACAGAGGGAGTGAGGGCCATTAAGAGAGTGAGGGCCACAGAGGGAGTGAGGGCCATTAAGAGAGTGAGGGCCACAGAGGGAGTGAGGGCCAGTGAGAGAGTGATGGCCACAGAGGGAGTGAGGGCCAATGAGAGAGTGAGGGCCACAGAGGGAGTGAGGGCCATTAAGAGAGTGATGGCCACAGAGGGAGTGAGGGCCATTAAGAGAGTGAGGGCCACAGAGGGAGTGAGGGCCAGTGAGAGAGTGATGGCCACAGAGGGAGTGAGGGCCATTAAGAGAGTGAGGGCCACAGAGGGAGTGAGGGCCAGTGAGAGAGTGATGGCAACAGAGGGAGTGAGGGCCAGTGAGAGAGTGAGGGCCACAGAGGGAGTGAGGGCCAGTGAGAGAGTGATGGCCACAGAGGGAGTGAGGGCCATTAAGAGAGTGATGGCCACAGAGGGAGTGAGGGCTATTAAGAGAGTGGGGGCCACAGAGGGAGTGAGGGCCAGTGAGAGAGTGATGGCCACAGAGGGAGTGAGGGCCAGTGAGAGAGTGATGGCCACAGAGGGAGTTAGACCCGGACCTGGGCTACAAGTGGCTGTGAAGGCGGCCTTTCCCAGCACAACCACAAGCGGAGGCCAACGGCACAGAGTCAGTTGCCTGGCTCTCATGACGCTGTGGCAGCTGGCAGCGTAGCAGGTGTGGCGGGCGACTAGAAGCACTAGACCCCTCCTGATGTGAGCAATAGTCAGGCATCAGACCAGCGCTGCCCTGAGGAGAGTGGGCCATGAGGCAGGCTAAGAGCAGGCTAAGAGCAGTGAGAGAGGGAGCAGGGAGAGACCCACGGCAAAAGGCTGAGCCCCGCAGCCGGCGTGCACAAAGGGAGGAGACTCCGCCTGGGGCACAGCCTGCTCCCACCCTAGGTGTGCGAGACCCATGACAACAGGCTGAGCCCTGCAGCTGAGGCTGCTGCCCGCAACTCGCAGCCCTGCCCTGCTGATGAGGCGGCCAGCCTGCCTTGCTGGCGGCACTGACCCGTAGCCCGGGCAGTCCACCAGGCAGTAGCGGCGGTTGACCAGGTAGTGGTTGATCACGCGCGTGCGCCCTGCAGGCGGCAGCGGGGAGGGGAGCGAGCTTGGCAGCAGGCAGGGAGCAAGAGGGCGTGGTGCACCAAGGTGCTGCTCTGCAAGCCACTGATGTGCTGCCTGGCCTGCTGCAGGTCATGCGGAGTGAACGCCACTCCCCCTGGCTGCAAGAGCATGATATGCGGTGTGTATCCCTGATGCTGCTGGCCTGGTGCTGGGATCAGGCCTTTCTTGAAGCTGTTTCCTCTTGAGTAGTCATCTTCGTCTTCTGCTTCTTCTTCTCAACCGTGGCCGTCGCTGCCATGTGCCTGATGTGTCCACTCGATCATGACCATGACCTCATCAGCTGCCAATGCTGGCACTCAAGCGCCTCCACGCAAAGGCGAGCCACCAAGGCAGCGGGGCCGGCCAGGCAGGCAATGCTCGAGCCCCGCACCAGCAGGGGCAGATTGGCCCCAGCCAACCCCCAGCCCGCCGGTCACATCAGGCTGGGTCCCTCCCGTATGCATGACTGCCTGGCGCTCTCAGCCAGGCGCCAG
The DNA here is from genome assembly GCA_030144725.1 of Haematococcus lacustris. Classification (NCBI taxonomy): domain Eukaryota; kingdom Viridiplantae; phylum Chlorophyta; class Chlorophyceae; order Chlamydomonadales; family Haematococcaceae; genus Haematococcus; species Haematococcus lacustris. The sequence goes on along the minus strand of JASKMD010000008.1, from coordinate 4,049,647 downwards.
CAGCATCAGGGGCACGGCAGGGCCGGGTGCGCTGACCTGTGATGCCCCATGCTCCCCAGGCTGCAGCCCCCTGAGAACCCAAGCAGCCAGACAGCCTGGATTGCGCAGCTTTCCAGCCTCCAGGCCCACCCCATGCAAGGCCAAGGCTGCTGAGCCAACTTCTACCCATCGCAGCCAAGCAGGCAGCCGCACTGGGACGACAGCTGCGCTCTGCTGCGCTCAACATGCAGCGCAGCTGAGAAGGGAGTGGCAGTTGCTGGAGCTGTGCCCATGGCAAGACCGCTCACCCAAAGCCCAGGAGCAGCAGCCTATGGCACAGTAATGTGTGCTGAACAGCACTCAAGCCAGATCACGCCAGAAGCTGTGTGCTTCACATAGCTCGATGTGGCTCATTGTCTGTGAGCCATAGCCATGGCCAACTCATAGCTCATGGAGAGGGGTGGGCAGTGGGTCCTATGTAAGGGGCTGTCGAGGTCATGAGAGCGTACAGCCATGGTGCGAAGGGGAAGGCGTGCTGAGCTGGACCCCACCAGCATGAAGGCTGTTCTTGAAGCCAGCAGCTCAGCCTAGCTGCTCAGCCGGCTGGCAGAGGCTGAGGGCTTCCTCCTAGGCCGGCTGCAGGGCACGGTGACCCAGTGCTGCGCAGCTGCACGCGTGCAAGCTGCATGCTGGCACATAGTGGGAGAACCCGCTGCACAGCTGCAGACTGCATGGAAGCATATGGTGAGGTTGACCCTTGCATGGCAGGGTTGCTCCACTGAGCTGGGCTCCCTGCACCTTGGGCCACAGGCAGGCAGCTGAGCAAAGCCAGGCTGTGGCCTGGCAGCTAGCGGGGCTGCTCACCTGGTTTGGAGGATACGTTCGCCAGACGCTCCTGGCCTGTCAGCAGGTTGATGAGGGACGACTTGCCGGCATTGGACATGCCCACGAAACAAAACTCTGGCCCTAAGAGCAGGGCACAAGGCTCCGCCATGTCGCATGGTGGTGAGGTCTTACAAGAACAGGTGGTAGGGGTTGACGAGGAGTGTAGACGAGAGCGCTTCGGGTGGGGCGGTTAGCATTATGGGCTGCAAAGCGGGCACCTGCCGCAGGAGGCATGGCGTCCATGCTGCATGAGCTCTTCACGAATTTGCAGCTGCTGATGGTCCAATGCCTGATGCACTCCAGCGTGGCGGCGTCGACAGGTAAGTGAGCCGCGAAGGGGTCATCAACTAGCTTGCGCAGCTTGCCGCGGCCCCCGCTCAGATGCCGATAGAGCCCCGGCAGCTGGGTCGCCCTCTCGATGCCTGTTATCATTGAACGCAGCATTCAGCATTTGGCAAGGTCAGCTATCGAGGTTCATACTTAGCCTGCCCGTCATTTTCTGTTGGCCTGCATGCGCCATTGTCACGGTCATGCTGGCCCTGCTGCGGCGCACTGCCTTCTGTCCTAACCCTTCTGTCGCCAAACGTCCACGCCATGTCCACGCCACTTCCTCACCGAAGCTGATGGAGTTCACCGTCTCCTTCCGTCACACTCAGCACCTACCTTGTGCTGCATCTCATCTATGATTGCCAATGCATTGCAAGTATGAGGCTAGAGTATGAGGATGAAGATGTTCATAGCAGGGGACATCACTGATAGTCACTTTGTGTGACGAGAGCAGATGTAAACGCCAGGCCAGTTGGAGGACTCAAGTCGACCTAGCTGCCAGGGTGCTGCCAGTGAGGTGAGCCCTGACAGGGTCCTACGCATCAACAATTCAAGAAGCCGAAGAGGTGGGCGGTGCAAGGCTGCCTGAGCCTCAGGTGCTCTTATGCTGCATCATTATAGCAAGTGGATGGCTTCGGCCATAGTCACATAGCATTTCACCTCACCTGCTGGTCCACTGCCAGCTCTCAGCTGCAGTACGCACGAGGATCCGCCTCCAGAACAACCGTGTTCAGTTGCAAGCTTTCGTTTTGAGCCCATATGCACCACTTTGGAAATGCAATGCTCGCGAGTCCCGAACCCCTAGAGGGGGAGGGCGGCCAGACGGCCTGATACCTGACGACATTGGTGGTGTGAGCCATCATCATCATATGAGTGTGACACACATATCACAGCTCTGCCTTTGCTCCCGACTTCAACCAGCATCCGAATCACCAGTACTTAAAAGCACAGAGCCTCTTGATAAAGCTGTAAATCCGGGTACTACATGCACATCCGCACGGGTGCATCTGGACCTCCCCCACCAGCCCAGCGGGCAACAAGTACCCACGCAACGGCAGAACGATAGGAGCCCCATCAAGGATGGTGTTTTGTCTAGTGCGCCTCACGCTTCCTTTCGTAGGCTCTACAAGGTTTGGGCGGTGTCATCAGCCACATCAGGCAGACTGCCCTAGGCCAAGCAGCACCCAGTGGGCCCAGGGCTCTCACCTAGGGGCACAGCCTCAACAGCCCCCCCCTCCCCCTTCCCCTTCCCTCCTCCTCCCCCTCCTCTTTCCCTTTCCTTTTCCGCGTTCCCAACTACCTGAAAACCACCCCCCTGTGATACGAAGCCTGTATCTCCGCAGCCACTTAGTCAAAAATAAATGTAAGCAGTGCTTTGAACAGAGGACACTCACAGCTACGATATGGACGACGCAGCAAAAACTATTTCGCTCTCAGCGGTGCTCAGTGCCTGCCCAAAGACCGACATTTGAATTCATGCGATTTCGCCCCATGCGAGGCGCGCCGCTCTAGCACGCTTCGCCACACTGCTGTGAGTGGCACCTGCAACGCGCAGCAGCAGTCGGAACATGTTTTGCTTTTGGCATGTGGACGCGACGACGGCAGTCGTGACAGCTGGATATCATCATTAGCTTTTGGAGCTGCTGCTGGCGCTAGTGCATTACCGGCTGCTCTACCACGCTTAAAGAAGGTGCTAGGTGCAGTACATGGTGTTGTCTCACCTTGCTTTGCTGCCCTCGGCTTGTTAGCTGCAGGTGCCTCACGCTTACGTGACGTGCTTGCCGCTGCCAGCTGTTGCTGCTGCTGAGGGGGTGCACTAGCAGGCACAGCCAGCTTAGGGGTGGTGCCTGCAGGTGTCAGTTGCTGCTGAGGGGGCGCAGCTGCGGCAAGCTTCCCACGGATGTGGGTGCACACGGATGTGGTTGCCTCCTCAACAGTTGTGTGGCTAAAATCATGCCCCCCCAAGGCAAGGGCATGGGCTGCTGCAAGCCGCTCTTGGCACGCATGGTCACCCACATTTACCGAGCCCACATGAGCTCGGGCACCAAGAAGCTCTCCCCAACAACTGCCACCACGCTGAGCCTGAGCAGCAGGCTGTTGTCCTGGAGCAGCTGGCTAAGGGTGACAGCCCATGGTGGAGACCGATCCTTCTGCCGCTCAAGCAGCTGTGACACGGCATCTCTCGCATGCGCCCAGACGCGCAGCATGGACACCGTTGAGCTGATGTAGCTGGCCCAGCGGGTGTCACACGGCACTTGGGGCTTGGCGCCCCATGCTCCCATGCCAAGCGGCACCCAATACTGGGCCAGCAAGCTGGCAATGGATTCAATGGCTGGGCGGATGTCACCACCCAATGCAGCTAGCCCAGCCAGCAGGGTGTTGTGTATGCCGTGGCTATAGCAGGGCTGCGCCCGAATGCAGCCAGCCTGCCCCTTGCTCTGCAGGAGCTTGCTCTGCAGGAGCTTGCTCATGCGGGTGACAACACCACCATATTCACCTATGGTCACAGCTGCACTGTCTGCTGTGATGCTGGCGATGCAGGCAGTGTCGAGGCCGTGGAGGAGCTGCTGCCTCTGCTTGAAGGTGAGTGGGGAGCGGTGGGGGCGGTGTTTGTTCCGGTAGATATGCACCGGACCCTGGAGGCGGTGTCGAGCAGCCCGTAGGGAGTGATTGGTAGCTGCCGCTCTGGATGCCACCTGCTGCAAAGCCGTGTGCTCACCCTGCAGGCGTTGGTGTGCTGCCTGCAGGTCGTCTAGGTCGCCCTACAACCCATCCACGGTGCCCATGAGGGACTGCTCTACATCCCGCAGCCGCTGCACCTCAGCCTGCAGGTCACGGTTTGTCACCTGTAGCCATCAGCATGTGTACCTTGTAAGGGGTCAATCTTTTCACATACAGACCCAATGATTGAGTTGCATAGTGCCACGGACGCGTCATTGAGTATGCTATAACAAATCCGAGTGAGGCCAGGCTGTTTGTTCAATGGTGCAAAACATAAATCAGATAATAGCTGTAGGGGGTGACTAGTCCCTACTGTGCCGCCCACCATTACAGCGATACAGCGCTGCCACACTCGGATTCGTGTTTTGTCATATCCTCGCCAAGCGGCCTGCACCATCAGGAAGCTCGCGCTGCCATTTTTACCGGACTTCGGTGGTGTGCGCCACCGACATGTCGTGCATCGCTAACGGATAGCCAAGGACGTAGCTTACCAGTGTAGCTAACCACGGTCTGCGATTGGGACACATCCGGGGTCACATGTGGCTGCCCGCATCGAATGACTCCGATGGCAATTCCAGTCTTACATTAAACGCGCATTATCGCATTGCAGCAGACGCAGCAAACGTTACATGAAATGATGGAGTAGATGGGCTGCAGTTGCATGAAGATTACCAACCCCATGTTGGGAACGCCTGAGCTAACAGCCTATGTAAAACTACTAGGCCCTACGCGTTGCCCCGCCGGTGCAACCCTCTGCAACTGATGGCTACAGGTGCACGAGGAGCCGACTGAGCTTGGCTTACCACTTTGCCACGTGGCCACCAACACAACTTAACCCACCATCTCCCAACCTCGTCTACCCCGCCCAGCTCCCAGTAGCCCCTCCTCCCAGCAGCCCAGCCTGGCATCAGCCACCTCCCCCCTACCTCTCCTTCTCCTCGCCTCCTACCTCTCCCCTATCTCCCCTACCTCCCCTACCTCCCCCACCTCCCCCACCCCCTCTCCCCTACCTCTCCTTCAACCGTAGACCCGCTCAGCAACTCACCCACCCCCTCTCAATCCCTAACCATGGGGAAGAGATTAAGCAAGGCGCATAGTGCCCAGCTCAATGCACTAAACAACTCGCTAAGGGCTGGCAATCGGCATTGCCCTAACAACATCAAGGCTGCAGCCAGTAGGGCACAAGCGACAAACCGTGACCTGCAGGCTGAGGTGCAGCGGCTGCGGGATGTGGAGCAGTCCCTGATGGACACCGTGGATGGGTTGCAGGGCGACTTAGACGACCTGCAGGCAGCACACCAACGCCTGCAGGGTGAGCATACGGCTTTGCAGCAGGTGGCATCCAGAGGGGCAGCTACCAATCACTCCCTACAGGCTGCTCAACGCAGCCTCCAGGGTCAAGTGCATAACTACCGGCACAAACGCCGCCCCCACCACTCCCCACTCACCTTCAAGCAGAGGCAGCAGCTGCTGGTTTTGGAGCAGCACCCCGTCTCAATGGAGGTGTTGAGGCGGTGTGCAGAGGCAATACACCTGCAATTTGATGGGTGCACATGCGATCGCCATGGCAAGGTGCTCGTATTGCGAGTGACAGCAGCAGTCACCCCGCAACACCTGCCAGAAGGCTGGGAGCAGAGTCCCTGTGGTGGGGCTGGGGCTAGGGCTAAGGCTGGGGCTGGGGCTGGGGCTGGGGCTGGGGCTGGGGCTGGGGCTGGGGCTGGGGCTGGGGCTGGGGCTGGGGCTGGGGCTGGGGCTGGGGCTGGGGCTGGGGCTGGGGCTGGGGCTGCAGCTGGGGCTGGGGCAGCAGATGGGGCAGCAGATGGGGCAGCATGTGGGGTAGCAGCAGCAGCAGATGGGGCAGCAGCAGCAGCAGCTGGGGCAGCAGATGGGGCAGCCGCAGCAGCAGATGAGGCAGCAGCAGCAGCAGCTGGGGCAGCAGCTGGGGCTGGGGCTGAGGCTGGGGCTGGGGCAAGCACGTCACGTAAGCGGCAAGCACATCACGTAAGCGTGAGGCCGGCCCATGGGCGGCATGGCAGAGCAGCTCAGCCCAGCCGGCCTCGCCCCCTCACCAGTAGACATCTTCATTCCAACTCAAGAGGACCCTGTGGGGAGGCCAGCAGCCAGGACTGCACCCTATAATGCTCACCAGTGCTTGAGCACCGTCAGGTTGCATCTAGAGACCGGTGTCAACCGCCGTGCCCTCTCCAAGTGCCGGCAATTCTTCGTCTCACCTGCAGGCACCACCCCTAAGCTGGCTGTGCCTGCTAGTGCACCCCCTCAGCAGCAGCAACAGCTGGCAGCGGCAAGCACGTCACGTAAACGTGAGGCACCTGCAGCTAACAAGTCGAGGGCAGCAAAGCAAGGTGAGACAACACCACGTACTGCACCTAGCACCTTGTTAAGCGTAGTACAGCAGCCGGTTATGCACTAGCGCCAGCAGCAGCTCCAAAAGCTAGTAGTGGTATCCAGTCGTCACGACTGCCGTCGTCGCGTCCACATGCCAAAAGCAAATCATGTTCCGACTGCTGCTGCGCGTTGCAGGTGCCAGCAATAACAGTGTGGCGAAGCGTGCTAGTGTGGCGCGCCTCGCATGAGGCAAAATCGCATGAATTCAAATGTCGATCTTTGGGCAGGCACTGAGCACCGCTGAGAGCGAGATAGTTTTTGCTGCGTCGGCCATCTCGTAGCTATGAGTATCCTCTGTTTAAAGCACTGTTTACATATATTTTTGCCTGAGTGGCTGCGGAGATACGGGCTTCCTATCACAGGGGGGTGGTTTTCAGGTAGTTGGGAACGCCTGAATCACCGGCTTATACCCCCCCCTTCTCCACTGTGTCCTCCACTGTGTTGCACCCGCTGCATCCACAAGAAAATGGCTACGAAATGTGTTTTCTTTACCCATTGGCGCATCTAGTGAAACAAACCGCACAACAAACAGCCCAGGCCTCGTTCAGTTTGACAGCTTCAAAGTTACATCATGTTCACTAGGCAGGTTCTAGGCCACGGCATGCAACAACCCACCATGCCCGCCCCCCCTCCACCCATCATTGCAGGAGCCCACCTCATTGAGCCTGCCCACCCCCTCCCAGCCCTTCCCCTCGCCCCCTCCCCAAGCCCACCCCCTCCCAGCCCACCCCTCCCAGCCCACCCCTCCCAGAGCACCACTGTGGGGTGGCAGTTGAGTTATGAAACTTTGCACGCAGGTGGATGGCATGTAGGGGAGTGTAATTCTCAGAGGAGCCGAGTCCAAACTCAGTCATGGTGTGGAGTTGTGCGACTGACTGCATGGCTCTGGCCCTGACATCGGCTAAGGGAGTCGAGGGTCACAGACCAAAGTGAGCGTTTGGCTTATCTGAGTATGAGCGTTTGTAACACTGTCCTAGAGGACCTTAACCTAGTAAGTAGCATGCTGTAAATCAAAATGGTCGAGCTGTGGCATTGCCCTCCAGGTATGGGGGGGAGGTGGGCCCGGTGTCACATTCCCATGATCGTTCTCCGATCCGACTGCTGCTGTCGACGCGCACGCTCACGTAGAGCAGCCTCAGCGAAGCGGGCGGTCGTAGCGATGACTGCATGCTCCGCAACGGCTCACATTTGAGTCACCAACTTTGATGCTTTGCTGTGCACGACCTACTGAGTGTAAAACTATTCTGGATGGTCGAAAGGTAGCTGGCCGGGTTGGCTACATTGTGAATCATCTAGCATAATATTTGGCGCAGCGAGTGCAGAGTTACAGCCGTCCTACTACCAGGGGTCGGTTTCCTGTCATTTTTAAACAGTTGGGAGCGCCTGACCTCAGGTGCTCTTATGCTTCATCATTTTAGCAAGTGGATGGCTTTGGCCATAGTCACATAGCATCTCACCTCACCTGCTGGTCCACTGCCAGCTCTCAGCTGCAGTACGCACGAGGATCCGCCTCCAGAACAACCGTGTTCAGTTGCAAGCTTTCGTTTTGAGCCCATATGCACCACTTTGGAAATGCGATGCTCGCGAGTCCCGAACCCCTAGAGGGGGAGGGCGGCCAGACGGCCTGATACCTGACGACATGGTGTGAGCCATCATCATCATATGAGTGTGACACACATATCACAGCCCTGCCTTTGCTCCCGACTTCAACCAGCATCCGAATCACCAGTACTTAAAAGCACAGCCTCTCTTGATAAAGCTGTAAATCCGGGTACTACATGCACATCCGCACGGGTGCATCTGGACCTCCCCCATCAGCCCAGCGGGCAACAAGTACCCACGCAACGGCAGAACGATAGGAGCCCCATCAAGGATGGTGTTTTGTCTAGTGCGCCTCACGCTTCCTTTCGTAGGCTCTACAAGGTTTGGGCGGTGTCATCAGCCACATCAGGCAGACTGCCCTAGGCCAAGCAGCACCCAGTGGGCCCAGGGCTCTCACCTAGGGGCACAGCCTCAACAGCCCCCCCCTCCCCCTTCCCCTTCCCTCCTCCTCCCCCTCCTCTTTCCCTCCCCCTCCATTCCTCCTCCTCCTCACCGCCCTCCTCATCCTCCTCCTCACCACCACCACCACCACCACCACCGTCCTCCTCCTCCTGCCCCCCCTCATTGTCAGCGTCGGCATGGGGGTGCCACCTCCTGTTCCTTGGCAGGGCGGGCACCCCTGACTCTGAGTGGCTACTGCAACTACTGTCACCCTGTCCAGGCGCCTGCGGAGGTCCCGAGCCATTCCAATATCCTGTCACTCAGCTCAACAGTACAGCAGCGCTGTCCTGACGGCATGAGGCCTCTCTGCCCCGGTAGACCATGCCGGGAGGTTGCATCACTGCAGCGGGGAGGTTGCATCACTGCAGCAGAAGAGGTGAGCACACACTGCACCCTCGGCATTAGCCTCAACCACATGGCACCACACGTGCTGGACCCCACCAGGCAGGTCAGCCCTGCTGGTAGCACCACCACCACCTGCAGCCCCAGCCGCCTTCATCAACATCCACGTGCCTGTCCTCAGCCAAGACAAGCTGCGATGCTGTCAGCTAGCCACGTCACAAGACCCAGCGCCCCAGCACCCCAGCGGTGTAGCTGCTGCTCCTGTTGGAATTGAAATTGCTGACCTTGTCCTTATCTTGCCCCTGCCCCTGCCCCTGCCCCTGCCCCTGCCCCTGCCCCTGCCCCTGCCCCTGTCCCTGCCCCTTCCCTTGCGTCACTTCAGGTATGGTGAGCTGGCCAGTGACGGCTGACTGCACCAGGGCGCTCGGGGGGGTGCCGCAGTATCCCATGCTATTAAGCGCGCGGCTCAGCTTGGCAATCTGGCGCCGGGGCCAGCGCTTGATGCCGTGGCGGCGGCAGGCGCGCTTCAGGGTGGTCTCATCATCATGATCATCATCATGATCAGCGGCTAGACTGCGCAGCTCCTAACCAGCCCCTAGGGGGCGGAGCCGGCAGCTTGAGTAGCGGCGGAGAGCGCATGCTGCACGGCGTCAGCGTTCAGGCCCCCACCCTTGGTGGTCTCCTCCACCAGCTTCCTGAACGCGCCGCCAGGCCGCTGCACATGGAGCAGGCGGCAGGGGTGGGCAGGGGCGGGAGCCGGAAGCTGGCAGGCGGGCAGGGCGCAAGGGGCAGGGCAGCTTGCTGGTGTCTGGTGGGTGCTGTGCAGGTCAGGTGCTGTGCAGGGTGAGATAGACACAAAGCGGGGCGGAGCGGTCACAGGGCATTTCATGGGCGGAGGGGGTGAAGGGCAGGGTAAGGGGCAGGTTGGGGGACAGGGTGAGGGGCCAGGGTTGGGGGCAGCTCCCCCCTTTCCCCCCTTCCTTTCCCCTTCCCCCCTCTCTTTGCCCCTGCCCCTCTTTCACCCCTTCCCAGGTGTTGTGCAGTGCGACAGCATGATCTTGCGCATCGCCATAGGACGATGGCCTTCCCTGCTCTGTCCTTATTGCCATGCAGCTTACCCCCCTTCCCTGCCTGCGCCTGACCTGCAGCAGCACGGCGGGGGACTCAAACTCCGCCAGCTTGCCGGCATCCAGCAGCAGGATGCGGTCAGAGTCAATGATGGTGTGCAGTCGGTGAGCGATGGTGAGCACCTGCAGCCGCAGGGGGCGGGCGCAGTCAGGACAGCGGCAAGGGCACCAGAGTCTCAGGCACACTGAGGGGTAGAGACAAGGGAAGAGACGATGCAGCAAGAGGAGGTTGAAGAGGAGAGGGGGGGGGAAAGGGGGGTTGAAAAGGAGGTTGAAGAGGAGAGGGGGGGGGAAAGGGGGGTTGAAAAGGAGGTTGAAGAGGAGAGGGGGGGGGGGAAGGGGGGTTGAAGAGGAGGGTGAAGAGGAGAGGGGGGGGGGGAAGGGGGGTTGAAGAGGAGGGTGAAGAGGAGGGGGAGGGACGGGAACACATAACCAGCTATTGGCTTTGTTTAGAGGAGTATGGGTGTGTGTATGGGGCTGTGTGGCTGACGGGGAAGGGCAGCCATCACATGGGCTGCCACCCTGCACCACCCCACCGTGCAGTCTGCGAAGGCTGAACGGATGGTGGCCTGAATCAGGTTGTCTGTTGCGTTGTCCACATTGGAGGTGGCCTCATCCTGCGCCCACCAACACTCATCCGCGTCACATCTGCCAGCAGTGCTCATGTGGAAGCACAATTGAACGTTTCTCTTCCTCACTCCCTCCTTTCCCAATTCTGCTTCCCCTCCAGCTCCCCTTCCCCCTAAGTCCTGTCCCCCTCCCTCCCCTCCGCCAGCTCCATCGTCCCAGCAGATCTTCGTCCCCTCCCCGCTTAACCCTTTCACCCCCTCCCCTCCCCTCCAGCCAGGCCTTGCTGTCACCCACCAGCACCAGGATGCGGCTGGCACGCAGCAGGGCGCGGGCCATGCACAGCAGCTGGCGCTGGCCCACGCTTAGGTTTGCGCCGCCCTCCTTGATCACCGCGTCCAGGCCGCCATCCAGCCCCCGCACAAAGTCAGTGAGGCTGGCACGCCTCACCTGAGACCACACCGCAACGTCAGGGCAGCAGGCAGCTGCTGGCGGGCACACGGCAGCAGGCAGGCAGTGGCAGGCACACCGTGGACAGTGGGTTGAAAGCAGACATACCTTGGTTGTCCAAAGCCATAGCAAACAGGTGAGAGGGTGCGGGTGGCAGGTAAGAGGGCGCCTGCCTGCCCCCTTTCCTGCCCTCTTTCCCTCTCCTCCCCTGCCCTAGGCCCTCACTATGCCGACTCACCGCTTCCCAGATGGCGGCGTCGCCAGAGGCAGCGCCAAAAGGGTCCAGGTTGGAGCGCAGCGTCCCTGAAAAGATCACTGGGTCCTGCATGCCACCAGCAGCAGCAGCAGCAGGGGCAGGGGCAGCAGGGGCAGGACGGGGGGCGGTGGCATTGTCGGCAACAGCAGGGGCAGGGGCGACAGCAGTCACAGGAGTAGGGGCACCGGGCCCTGATCACCTCCTAGCACTAGAGCCAGGCGCAGAGAGGTAGGCTGAGTGCAGCCACAGGCTGGACCACCCTCTGCTCCTGTTCCAGTGTCAAACAGACTACACCCTATGCCGCTCCCCCTGCTGCTCCTCCTCTATCCCCCTGCTGCTCCTCCTCTGCCCCCCTGCTGCTCCTACTCCACCCTCCTTGCTCCCCCTGTCCCCTGTTGCTCCCCCTGTCCCCTCTCCCTCCTCCCCTACTCCGCCCCACCCTCCAGGGACTACCTGCGGCACCAGGGACAGCCGCGAGCGCAGGTCCCTCAGCCCTATGGCCGCCACGTCCACCCCGTCAATGATGATGGCGCCACCGCACGGCTCCACCAGCCGGTACAGCGTGATCATCAGCGTGGACTTGCCGCACCCGGTGCGACCGCACACGCCAACCTTCTCACACCCGCGCACTGAGAAGCTGTGGCCGAGACAGACAGCCAGGCAGGCAGGCAGGCAGGCAGGCAGGCAGGCAGGCAGGCAGGCAGGCAGGCAGGCAGGTTGGAGGCAGCGTGTAGGAGGAGGGGACTTCAGCTGCAGTGATTTGAACAGCAGCTGCGGCAGCAGCTCCCTCACAGCCCACCCCCTCCCACAAGGGCCTATGGCATAGGCCCGGAGCACCGTCCTTCACCAGCAGCAGGCAGCAGTGGGGCGACAGCAGAACCCCTTGTGGACTGTGAACTGTTGTGAGCCTGCTCCCCTCCCACCCCCCAGCTCCCCTCCTCTCCTCATCGCCCTCCTCATCCCCCGACATCCTGGAAGCCCTGCCCGGCCCTACTGCCTTGCCCCTGCCGCGCCTGGAGGCCCTGCCCGGCTTATTGAGGCCTGCAGCACATGCCTCCGCAGCCCCTGCCCACCTGAGGCTGCGCAGCACCGGGTCCAGGTCAGGGCGGTAGCGCACGGTGAGGTCCCGCACCTCAATGGCCCCCGCGTGAGGCCAGCCTGCGGGGGGCTGCTTGCCGGGCACCTCGGCTGCCGCCTCCTCCTCATACCTGAACCACCACAACCACCACCAGCATCAGCAGGAGGTGTGGGCAGGGATGAGACCAGGGACACGTAACGAAAGGGTGCAGCGTAGGCATGAGCAGAGCAGGGGAGCGGACGGGCATTGACACAATGCACACGGACAGGGGTCACCAGGGGCATTACGTGTAGCACGTGGCAACAGTGAGCAGGTGAGGGGAGCAGGGGGTGCAGCTGGGATTAGGCGGCACCACGCACTTGAGGTACTCCGTCATGCGCTCCACGCTGTTCATGTTGACCTCCAGCTCCGTCATCTGCCTTACCATCCAGTTCATGATGCCTGAGGCCAGCAGCAGCAGCAGGGGCAGCAGCACATCCCACCATCACAGCAATGCACATCAGTGATGTGGCAGTGAGACACCCCAGCAGCAGCACCCACACGGCTAGGACGTGAAGCAGAGCAGCAGCAGGGGCATACCTCACCAGCAGCAGCCTGTCTGGCCTGGCACGATGGAGCAGCAGGCCAGGCAAGCAGCAGGCGCCTCACCGCCCTCTCAGGGACTGTGCTGCTGTGGCTCTGTTGGAGATAGTCTGTGTCTCAGTCATGTCCGCCAAGCCCTTGAACTGAAGCCCATGGACTTAAGTGTGAGACCCTTCTTAGCTTTTGCTTCGGGCAGAGTTCTTCACTGCTGTGGTGGAGTGCTCGCTCTAGCGTTTGGGGCTTGCACCCTGCTGTGGCCACTCCCATTGTGCCCCTGTTGTGCTCCTCACCGCTCGCCTGCCCTGCCCTCCCCCCACCACTACCGAGCACACACACCCTGCCTGCCTTGGCCCCTGCCTGCCTTGGCCCCTGCCTGCCTTGGCACCCATTCCCTTGGCCCCCCCCTTGCCTTGCCCCTCCCCCCGCTGCCTTGCCCCCCACCTGTCAGGTTCAGGGCTGAGCTGATGGCAAGGCCCACCAGGCCGGAGCTGGCGGGCATGATGACGGTGACGCACACCGCGGTGACAAACACGATGGCGGCGCCCATCAGCTCCAGCCGCACCGACAGCCAGCGGTTGACCACTTGGATGGGCCAATAGGCTCGGTTACTGGTGTTCAGGTTGTGCTGCGCCGGGGGCAGGCGAGGAGCAAGGGGAAGAGCAGGGGTGGGAGGTGCAACTACGATGTGTGAAATGCAGCAGCAGCAAGACATGGCCAGTGGGAGGATCTGTCTAGGTGCACTGCTGCTTAGGACGCCCTGAGAGCCATGAGGGCTGGCAGTGGGGGGACCCCACAAGCTACCCACGCAAGGTGCTGCAGGTTGCCTCACACTGCCATGTTCAGCCCAGTAAGCCTGCCTGCAGGTGGCAGGGTGCTGCACAGGGTGGGGGGTGCAGGGCTGCCGCCTCCTCCTCATACCTGAACCACCACCACAAGCGCAGCTGCACCTCGCGCAGCATGCTCTGAAGCCGTGCAGTGGTATGCCCCTCACCAGTGCACCATGTGGCAGACTGTGGCAGCCAGAGCTGCGCAGCGGGCGCCCAGGGTGCTGTGAGCACCTTCACAGGCTGTGCTTGCCTGCCCCACCTCTCCCTTAGCCAGCTGCCAGCCAGTTACGTAACATGTTGCCAGGCATATGTGCCTGCTGCCTTGCCACATACTGTGTGTGGGGTGACCAGAGCCTGACCCACTGCTTGCCCTCCAGTGGGAGTCAGCAGGACCCCCTATGCCGTGTGCCTGACCTGCCCTACAGTGCTGCTGCTGCTGGTTGGGGGCCTCACCTTGTTCTGGCCGATGAACAGGGCTTGCTTGTCAAAGGCGCGGATGGACATGAGGCCTTGCAGGGACTCGCTGAAGTGCTGGAAGATTGGGCTGAAGGCCAGTGAGTCGAGGCGCTTCAATTCCCGGCTGGTGGCGATGTACACTGCCTGGATGCGGTAGTAGCTGCGGGGGCGGGGGCAGGGGCCAAGGTGGGGTCAATGCCAGGGTGAGGGTGAGGGTGAGAGTAAGGGTGAGGATGAGGGTCGGGGGCAGTGCAGCGTGGAGCAGGGAAGGGGGAGGGGGCGTGAGGGGAGCAACAGCAGAGGGTCAGTCTGTCCCTTTGTACACCGCCCTACCGCCCTTCCCTGCGTGCTCACTCTGCTGTCACCGCTGCAACTGCTGCGGTTCAGCCCACTGCGGGCCAAGGTTGAGCCAGGTGGCACTCACAGCAGGCTCATGGGCCCCAGGGCCACCAGGGCCACAGGGGACACCAGGCTGACCACCAGGATTGACAGCAGCGCGTTCACCAGGCAGATGAGCGCCATGTTCACGCTGCCGCTGACCTGCACGCAGCACGGCATCAGGGCCATGAGGTGATGAGTAGTGCATTGCCAGCTGCCCAACACCTCCACGCTCCCATCCTTTTTAGTCATCATACCAGCCTCACACCAGCCTCACGCAAGCGGGGCTGCGGGCGCACCTGTACATCCACTGCTTCCGTATCCTTGGTCAGCCTGTTCAGCAGCCGTCCGGTGGGCTGGGAGTCGTAGAAGGACATCGGCAGCCGCACAACCTGCACCACACCGCCACCTCCCCACACACGTCAGCGCTCTGCACTCATGCCACAGCATGGATGCAGGTGAGTACACAAGCGAAGGAGCTGGTACACTACCCGACCCTGTGCCCCCACCCCCTCAGCACCCCCTGCCTGGGCCAGGCCGCTGCTGAGGTACCTCTGCCCTGCAAGCCCTGATCGGACTGCAGAGCCAGAGGGTGGCTGAGCACGCTACCCCTGTGCTGCTGCCCACTCTCTATGTCCCTGGGTGCAAATGTTGGTTGCAGCTCACGCCCATCAACTCTATCATTAGTGTACAGCTGGTGAGACCTCTGACCCTCTCCAGCACTTTAGGCGAGGCCAGCAGGGCGCATTATGGCCAGCCAGCCTAACCAGGCTCGGGCCAGCTGCCTGCATGTGACAGCCGAGTGATGCGGAGCCAGCCGGTGCCAGCGCCCCAACACTGACGGCCTGGTGACAGCCTCATGGCCGCCCCCCTTGCACCAGTCGCGCTGCAGTACAGGAACAGCTGGCGGCAGTTCAGCTGGCCTGGCACTGGCACTGGCACTGGGGCACTGCGGGCTTACCTTGGACATGAGCTGCTTGTGCAGCTGGCGGCTGGCCGTGATGGCGCCAGTGATGGTCATCACCGCACGCACCAGCTGCAGCCCGATGGAGATCAGACCCAGCATCACATACAGAGTCAGCCACCGCCTGCAGCAGCAGCAGCAGCAGCAGGAGCAGCAGCAGGGGTTGGAGCCACGAGGCTTGACTGAGTCCTGCTCCCCTCATTGGCCCCACACAAGCACGTCATCCTGAAACGCAGTATCGCCAGGCACAGCCAACGATGCTGCCCCTCCACCTGGACCCACAAGCCCAACACAGTGAGCAGCACACTGTGCATTGCTGTAGTGAACACTTGCAAGCAGGCAGGGCTACATGGGGGGCGGGAGGGGAGGCTGGCCACACAGCCCAGCCGAACCCTGCCAGCGCTGTGCTGTGCTGTGCTGCCCTACCGCCTCCACATCATGCTTGGCGCTGGGTCTGAGCTGCTGCCCTGACCTCTCTGAGTCTGTGTGGCCACCTGCACCCAGCTGCCTGGCGAGCCCTCAGCCTCCAAAGGAGGTGTCGGACTCACTTAGTGTGTGGCTTACGGCCCAGGGCAGTGGAGTCCTGCGTGTCGTTGCTCCACCAGGACAGCACGTAGTTTTGCCCCACCTGCAATTAGCCACAGCCACAGGACTCAGCCACAGCCTCAGCCTCAAGCCAAGGACTCAGTCAGGTTGAGGCAGGGCCCCAGCCACCAGGGAGTGAGGGCCAGTGCCCAGGCCAAGCTGATAGCCACGCGCCAGTGAGGGATGCAGGCCAGGGTGGGGACCCACACGGTGGAGGTACACAAGTCCAGTGCAAGCCCCACACGCTCCTCTTACACTGCCTCTTACCAGATCTTGCATGGTCTGGGACCATGCCCCCCCCCACCACCACCACCCCCCGCAGCGTCCCTGCCTGACTCACACCCTTGGCTCTGCGACCTGCTGTGTACCTGCAGCCCGCGCTCGCTGAACGCCAGGAGCACCACGGCGGCCGGCAGCAGCACCCAGGCGGAGGCCCAGGCGCCCAGGTAGGCCCGGTACACGGCACGCGCCACCTGCCCCACTGCACGCTCCTCCACCTGCACACAGCGCCACCACACGCCCTACTGCTGCGCCCTCCTTCTGTGCCCTCCTGCCCCGCCCCGCTGGCCCACCCTGCTGCGCCCTACTGCCCCGCCCTCCTGCCCCCCCCTCCTGCTGTACCCCACTGCGTTGCACTAGCCGCCCTTGCCTCTCCTGGTTGCGGAGTGATGGTGTCCTCTCCATCACAGCTTGCCTTGCCCCGCCCCTCCGCCCTACCTCCGCACCCCCCTCCTCCTCCACCCCACCCTGCTGGCCCAGGCCCCACCTTGACGATCTTGCCGTCCCGCTCCTTCAGCTCCAGCGTGCGCCTCAGCGCGGCCCTCAGCGCCGCCAGCTCCTGCACACTGGCTGCACGCCGGGCCGCAGCACTGCGCACCAGCTCCTCCCCACGCAGCAGGCCAGGCCCCCGGCTGCCCGTAACGCTGCGTCGGCCCACAGAGAAACTGCTGGTGCGGCTGACGCCTGCACTGACCGAGGTGCTGGAGCTGGGGCCGTGCAGCTGCAGGGCGCCTGAGCCTTGGTCAACACCCGCCTCGCTGCCCCGAGCGCTGCCTGCACTGGGTTTCATGCTGTCTCGACTCAGGTCAATCAGCTCCAGGGCAGATGGCTGAGGCTGTGGCTGAGGCTGTGTCTGTTGTGGCTGGGGGTCGGGCTGAATTGTTTGTGGTGGGGAGGGAGGGATGGGGACGGGGGCAAGGAGAGTGGGTGCGTCGCTGTTTGCTTTGACGAACTTGTTGAGGTCTACCCCCCGCGCCTTGAGCTCCTTGTGGGTACCCAGGTCGGCCACCTTGCCGTCAGACATCACCACCACCTGCACCCGCCAGCATGCAGCAGCAGCATGCAGCACACAAAGAGTAGTGGCAGCAGGCCAACTGGCAGGAAAGGTAGGGTTACGTCAGGGCCAGGGCCAGGTTCAAGGTCAGGGTTAGGGCTAGGGTTAGGTAGGGTAGACAAGGTGCCATGAGTGGCAGCAGTGAGGTGGCGGGAGCAGCCAGCTGCAGCAGCACACGCTAAGGGGTGGCCAGGGCCTGTCAGGGCCTGCGAGTGTCAGGGCTGCAGGGGTGGGGTGAGGCAGAGTCTGCTGTGGAGGACAGGAAGGAGAGTGGGCTGGGGGGAGGGCACGAGGCAGGGAGGCAGGGTGAGGGGTGAGGCAAGCCATTGAAGGAGATGGGCGGGGAACAGCACCACGCACCACATCTGCAGCGTCCACATACTGCAGCTGGTGGGTGACGAGGATGCGGGTGCTGCCCGCCAGCAGCCCACAGAGGCACCTGCGGTCCAAGGCACAGGGACCGAGGCAAGCAAGCTAGATAGCTAGAGCGGTCCAAACTGCATGCCTGAGCTTGCGCTCCAAGCTGCTCCAAGGCGCTGAACAACTGCTATGACAGGCGACATTGCAAATTGATGCGTCCCTGCCATGCCTCCCTGCCTTGACACGCGGCAGCCAGAGCAGGGTTACGTAGCAGCCAGAGAAAGGGGACACGCAAGGTAGTGCAGGGAGGGTCGACAGGGCAGGAACAGGCAGTGAGGCCTGAGCTCCGTTGCCACGGCTAAAGATGGGGCAGGGAGGCAGGCAGGCAAGCAAGGGGGCAGGTAAGCAGGGATCAGGGACCGCCTTTCTCACTACCACCCCTATTGCCCTATTCCGCCATACCCTGCTCCTCCCACCCGTCTGCCCCCTGCCCGGCCGCCCCACTCACATGTCAAACAAGTGGCGGCCCACATGCGCATCCACTGCGCTCAGCGGGTCGTCCAGCAGGTAGATGTCTGCGCCCGAGTAGGCGGCCCGGGCCAGCGCCACGCGGTGCTTCTGGCCGCCTGACCTGCAGCCGCGCAACACAGCCGCAGCATGGTGGAGCACTGCGGCAGCTGGCAGCGCTCCAGCCTCCCCCTGGCCCCCTGGCTGGCCTACCTGTGTCAATCTAGAGCGCTGGGCCTGACCCCCTGCCTCACAGCCCTGCCTGACTGACCCTGACTGCTGCTGCTGCTGCTGCTCTTGCTGCTGCTGCAGTGCGGGTACAGCTTGAGGTGGAGGTGGTGTTGATGGCAGGGGTGTTGGTGGCCTCAGGGGTGGTGGGGTGGTACTGCAGACCCCGCTCTTACAAGTTGACGCCCTTCTCCCCAATCTCTGTGGCGTCGCCTGCTGCCAGCACCTCCAGGTCGGGGCCCAGGGCGCATGCCGCCAGCACGCTGGTGTACAGCTCATCGTCGTAGGCACGGCCCAGCAGCACGTTGGCGCGCAGAGTGCAGTTTTGCACCCAGGGGTCCTGAGGCCAGCAGGGGGGCAGCAGGGGGGTGAGGGTGAGGGTGAGGGTGAGGGTGAGGGTGAGGGTGAGGGTGAGGGTGAGGGTGAGGGTGAGGGTGAGGGTGAGGGTGAGGGTGAGGGTGAGGGTGAGGGTGAGGGTGAGGGTGAGGGTGAGGGTGAGGGTGAGGGTGAGGGCGCAGCAGCAGCATGTCGGGAGCGCGTCAGGGGCGGTGGGCGGTGGCTTCAGCGGCGGCAACAGCCCAGCAACTTGAGCAGCCCAGCAGTGTCCAGCGTGGCCGGGTGTGCCATGAGATGGGTGGTGGGAGGTGAAGCAGCCTGCAGCCCTGGGATTCTGTCCTGGGTCTTTACCTAAGGCCCAGGGCCGTGGAGGCGCACCTGGGCGGTGTAGGCCACGCTGCCATGCACCTTGACATGGCCTGCTGCCCGGTGCATCTCCCCCAGCAGCGCTGCAAGAAGGGAGGACTTGCCGCTGCCCACCTGCCGCCAGGGGATGGGATGGCAGACCACTGTCAGCTGATGGGTGCACCAGGCACACCACTGGCAGCACAGCAGTGTGCAACCCTGACCTTGCACCCTCAAGCCTGCCCACACACCCCTGCCCCACACACCCCTGCCCAAGCGGCCCTGCCCTACGCACCTGCCCCACCACCATGACCAGCTGGCCCCTGAGCACCGCCAGGTCTAGGCCGCTGATCACAGGCTGCTTGCTCCGCTCCCAGGCAAACGTGCCGCCCTGCACCTCCACCGCAATGTCCTCCTCCACCACAGCCTCCCCCCCAGCCACCAAATGCCCCATGTGACGAGGGTCAGGGCTGACCATCCCCCCAGCATGGCCATTGAGCTCGGGAGAGTGGCCGTTAACGTGGCCATTAGCTGGCTGTGCCTGACCGTTCGCCTTGGGCAGCAGGGGCACCACATCCTGGTCCTTGTCAGCCGCTGTGTTGATGGCGCTGGTCAGCAGCTGGTGGGTGGGGCTGAGGGCACGCTCTGGGGCCAGCAGGGCAAAGGGGTTGTCGCTGCCGCTGCTGCTGTCGTCTGTGCCACGCCCGACCATCTCGTCGGCCTCGAGGAACTTTTGAATGCGCTGCAGGCCCACCCGGGCGTTGATCATGTTCATGATCTGCACAGCAAGGGAGGGAGGAGTGGAGGGCGGGAGTCAAAGCAGCAGGACTGGGGTCAGCAGCAGGCCTGGGCATCAAAGGGGAATTACGCAGCAGGACTGATGTGGGGCAGCCATGTTTCATTTTACATACATAGCGCATCGGTGGCATGACGTCGTCGCCATCTTCACTAACTGGCATTTGCAGGTGTGCAGGACCGCCCTGTATGCTTAGGGTGGCGCCATAGGGGCAGACCAGCATGGCAGCAGGTCTGGGCTGAGTGGCAGGAGCAACCCAAGGCTAGCCTGTGGGCCTGTAGCGACAGCGGCTGGCAACAAACAAAGTGCTAGTGGCTGGCGGCAACGGCAGCGGCAGTGTGCTGGTGCTACTGGTTGGTGCACTGATGGTTTGGCTGCCTCATAAAAGTAGGACTGCAGGACAGCCCATGGCCAGGCTGAGCTTGCGTGCTGGCTGCAATCCAGCTGGGTTCCAGAACTGTATCTAAAAAGTGGGCTTGCATGTTGCCACCACGTTACCACCTTCCCGCATGGCTGCATGGCTGCATGGCTGATGGTGAGAGAAGAGATGCACACACCTGGGACGGAAACCTGCAGGCAGCATACACAAAAGGCATGCACCTTGCCTCAGTCCACACGTCAAACATGCTCTCACACCCTTGCATGACTCTGTACAAGACAGGAGTGATCTGAAGTGCAGCCGTGTGACCAGGCTGTGTGACCAGGCTGGCTACAATGTTATCAAAGTGACCTAGAGGACCTACATGATGATTGGGAACCGCAGCAGGTTGAACAAGGCCAGGGCTGGGAAAGCGACGGCGGCAGTGAGGCTGTAGCCCATGGCGCTGTGCACACCGAAGGCGGCCAGGGACACCTGTGCAGTGCAAGAAGGCAGCAGCAGGGCTCTGCACAGCGCAGCACCACACACTCCCTCATCCCCAACCTCCCAACGCCTAGCTGTGCTACGTTTTGCATCCACTGTGCTGCCATCACGCACCAGCACTGGACCTGACTGGAACACCGCGGTATTCAGCATCGACAGCATCTGGGTGTACCGAATGTGCACCAGCTCCTGCTCGCGCAGCTGATGTATTCGCTCTTCATAAGGCTTCTCCCAGGCATACAGTTTGATAGCCTTAATGCCTGCAAACCACCAAACACACACCCAGTGTGGGTAAGCGAAGAAACAAATGTCCTACAAACAATGATGATGATGGTGGTGATGATGCTCTGATACAACTGCTATACAAGCTACTGTCACACAGATATCAGATTTAACCACACAGCACGTGAGCGCAGATGTGCCGGAGCTGGCACTATATGTTCTTGCCGCACGCTGGGCTACCCCGCCACGCCCACCCCGCCCTGCCCCCCCTGCCTGACCTGTGATGATCTCCGTGGCCAGCTTCACGCGCGCGTCTGTCTGCTTCACCATGGCGCGCCTTGCAGTGCCCAGGGATTTGCCCACCAGGGTGGACAAGGGGATCATGACCACCGTCACGGCCAGCCCAGCCATGGCCGGAGCCCAGCCCATGATGCGCACCAGCAGCGCCATCACGACGAAGATCTGAGGCGGGGTAGCAGCAGGCGCAGCAGGTGATTAACTGCAGCTGCGTACAGAAGGCAGCAGTGGGTGAGCACCCGCAACATGCAATGGATGGCAGATGCACGGGAGGGCTAGGGGATCAAGCACTACGCCATCTTCCTTACATGTAACCTGTACAAGCAGACACACCCCACATCACAAATAACATCAAGCAATCATGCACTTACAGCGCAGCTTCTGGTTGCATGCGTTTGGCGCACTCTATGTAGGACTCATAACCCAGGACAGCTCTCATCATTCGTCTGAGGGTGTGGCAGGTGCAAAGCATCGCTCCATAGCCTCATAGACAATGGTGTCACTGCTGAAGGGCACCTGCCGCTACCCATGCTGGCAAGCATGATGCCGCTGAGGCAGCTGCACTTGCTAGACCAAACCCCCATTCACGCACCTGGAACGGTCCGTTCCACACAATATGCAAGTATAAGGGAATGTTCCAGATCTTGGAAGCATCGTTGCTTTGTAAGTTTACTATGGCGCCCACTCCCAGCTCACTCTTCACAGCACTGGTCACTCGTAGTGACTTTTCATAGATGTTTGTAATCATCTCTGATTTCATGTGTAGGGACATGCGGTACAGGATGTGACTGCAAGCATCAGGGCAGCAGGGCAGCTGGTCAGGCAGCTGCTTAGGCAGGTGGTTAGGCAGCAGCTCGAGCCAGGGCCCTGCTGGCCATATGGTAGGCTAATGGGCATGTTCAGCTGCCTGGCCTTATGTACAGTGCACGCCAGTGGCATGAGCCCTGTCTATGGGGCAGAGCTAGGCAGAATTAGTCTGGCCAGGCCTGCTCTAGCCTGGCCTGCTTGAACCTGGCTCTGTCCTGGTCTGTCCTGGCCTGGGGCCCACTTACAAGTAGTAGTTATCAGCAGGTTCTCCACCACCGCCGTCAGCAGCATGGCCAGGGACAGGTAGAAGGAGCCCTTGCGGCTGCCGCCCAGGGCAATGTGATGCAGCAGGGTGCTGAGGATGTAGGGCGGCGTGAACATCACGCAGTCGTGCACCAGCTTGACAATGCCGGTCCAGATGAACAGCTTGCCGTGGGTGCGCCACAGCGCCCGCCAGATCACACCCTGCAGCCACAACCCGCACCTTGCACCTCACACCCCGCAGCTTGCACCTCACAGGTCACACCTCCCAGGTCACACCCTGGCTATCCTGTGGCAGTACAAGTGGTGAGCGGTGTTGGTGCTGTTGGTCATGGAGCTGCCGCAACTGTCGTGCTGCCACCAACGCTGGCCTTAATGCTCCTGCTGTTGCTCCTGTGCCCAAGGCTGCAGCTGCTGCGCCACTGCAGCAAGGCTGGTGTGACTCGTCGCCCATGTTGGCGCCCGTGTCGCCCTCCTGGCACCTGGCCTCCTAGCCCTGACCTTGGGGGCTGTGCCCGGCACCACAGTGCTCTGCAGGTGCTTGTTGAAGCGGGCGTACACGCCGCTGGCATCATCCTCCTGCATCAGGCCAGGCATGATGGCCAGGCAGGCAGCGGCGCACAAAAGAGCGAGGCTATGGGCACGCCAGTAGATGCAGGACACCAGCCAACACAGAAACCCTAGCAAGCACGAAGTGATCACGACTGCGGTCTATGGGGTAACCTGTACGGACATGTGTGCACATGGCTAGGTGCCATTACTTGGTGGTGGCTAGAGGGTGCCTACCCGGGCTATGTCCCATAAATCGTGTTGCTCAAGGTGTTTTGCTTTCCCTGCTTTGATGAGGCCATCGCAGTACAAAAAGTAGGCCATGGAGAACCAGTTGGCCTCCTCCTCTGGACAAAATCGCTTCGAGCTTGAGCTTGAGCCATCCTCTGCATGGTGCAATGCAGTGGTCTCTCAAGCCTCATGCGTGATTACCTGGCTGCACAGTAAAGGGAGGCGGGGTTGTGGCAACGTTGTCAATGCTGCTTGCAACTTGCACTTGCACTAACCCGCATTGGGGGCTCCATCTACGCGCTGGAAGTTTCCCTTGGCGCTCAGCCAGGTAGAGGCATCTAGCCCGCCCTCGCCAAAGCCCTTCTTGCTCTTAACTACCGGGGTTTTCATTAATTGCTGTAGCTCCTCGTCTTTCTGACTTGGAGCCATTGGTTCGCAAGCCGCCTAGGGTAACGCAATCTGACCCGGTTCAGGCCGCCATGTCGCTCGTAGTACGCACTGCAGTGAAGAGAGATTTGCCTCTAGTGGCGTGAGGGGATGCGATAAGGCGATGAGGTAATTTGCAAGTACGAAGTTCAAGCATTTGTGGCGCACCATGTGGGTAATACCCGGGACACTTTCAGCACATTATTCCCCTACTAACGGGTAGGGGCTGTGTTATCTGTAGTCCGAACTGTTTGCCTGAGACAAGCATCCGGTACCAATATCTAATGTCCTACCCTCACCCCCTTGCGGAGGGTGGGGCGATCGATGTTGGCATGAAACACATGCCCTGTTGAAAGCAACAGCTTCAGCTTTGTCTGATGCACACATACTACTGTGCTACAGACTGCTGGGCTAGGGCCTTGGGTGCTCGGTCTCGCAGCTTCTTGAAGCCTAATGCGGGGTACTCCTTGCCCTTGGCAGGAAGCCTTGCTCGGTGTGGCCACCTGCACAGCTCCAGTGGGCGCCACTTGCTCTCCCCTGCCCGCTGGATGTTGAGGGCTGCGTTGCAGTCCCTGTCCACCCATTTGCCAAGGTCCCCAGGGGTGGCCTGGGCCAGCCAAGGGCACCACATGAGCCCCCGCACTGGCGCCTCAAACCGCTTGCTCCAGGCTGACCGCAACAAGCGGTTCTGCACCTGACTTCCAGCCTTCAGCCCTGGTGGGCTTGCTGCTGTCCAGCTCCTCCTCACATGGCTGGGGGCTGTTCATAATTGCGCTGACCCTGCTGGTGCGGAACTCATCCACAGACACCACCTTGCCTGGCAGCCTGTCTGTTGGCTTGCCACTGTTGGGCCTCTCCACCACCTTACGGCAGGCCTGCAGCACGGCCTTGGCCCCCCACCCACCTCGGGTGCCAATGCCTGCGTTGCCAAAGAACACCACCAGCTGCTTGCGGGTCCCCCACTGCTGCTGGGACACGCTGGCTGCCTCCTCCTCCAACTGCATGGCACACAAGGCACACAATGCGCATGACATCCTTGGCAGAACTGGGGACATGGCATCTAGCAGGTCACATGTGGGGCAGTCATCAGCCTCTAGCCCTGCCCCTCCCCCCCTACCCTTGGCACTCCCACCTTGAAGTAGCGCTCCAGGACCTTTTCCTGCGCACCATGCAGCCTCATCCTTTGCTCAGCCCACTCGGGATGCAGGTACTCCCCCCACACTGCATCCCAAGTGGCCAGGGTGACGGCCACATGCCGCTGGATGGCCACCAGGGAGGTGCCTGCTGGGGTGGCTGCTGCCAGGTGCTGCATCTTGAGCTTAATGTTGTCATTCCACTGCTGAGTGTCTGAAGCACCAGCGTCCCAATCCTGTACGACATACACAATCGTGCAGCACCTCATCAGCCCAGCGAAGAGCCCTCAATAATAGCAAAGACAGTTTACAGAGATAGTTTGCAGCTCAAACCGCCATGCAAGCGCCCTGCTCTGCGCGGTGCGGTGCTGAAGCCCGGGATAGAATGCTGCGCTCCTCAAGGCGAGCAGCCCTTCAGCTGGTACACGCGTTGTCCGCGGCAGCGCAGAAAGCAAGTCCGCACATCATAGCCGCTGACCCCCCGCACCTCTGGCTGGTAGATCAGCCCACTGTCGAACACTCCCTCTCCGCGGCTGACCCAGTTCCTCGCGAACCGCCGTCGGCATGCAGCTCAGCAGAGTTGGCCAGGTGGAGCATGCCGGCCCTTGCGCCTGCCCCACAGCAGCCCTGGAGCGCCCCCCTTGGCCTCAATCTTGTCAAGCTTTATAGTAGCAGCACCAGCGGCAGGAGCACCAACAGCAGCAGCGCTAGCT
>JASKMD010000008.1:4007169-4023768 GCA_030144725.1 Haematococcus lacustris | reverse complement strand
TCAGTGACTAGATCATGGGCTGCGCTGTAACAATATGATAATGCAATAGAGGGGTGTGGTTGCACAAGCGGGGTGAGCTCCCTGGTTTTCGAGCGTGGCATGTGTGCTACCCGCATAGATAAATAGTGTGTTGTAAAGCACATAGATTGTCTTGCCAGCTCATGCACCCCGTTACACACGACCTGCTGTGCCCATTCTGGTGCGCATGCCGAAGTTATGGGACACAGTAACCGACAAGTGGGAAAATGACATGGGATGGTGCCCGCCAAACTTCGCGCCAAAGGCCAAACAGCAGATGCGTTGCTATCGATGTAGCCACCTGGAGGGCTGTCAGCAGCAAAGCCTACCGTTACGGGTCAAGAGTCTGACTTGGCGCGAGTTTTGACTTGGCGCCAAAGTGAAGCTTGACGTGCAACTGGGTGCATTCCCAAGCTAATGCAGTGAAGCTCGGCACATTGGGCCCAGTGACCGCGAACCTGAAGTTGACCCGCGCTGCCAGGTAAGCCATTGCAAGCCGCAGCTGTTTGCAACCCACTGTTTCACTTGCAGGCACCGCATCCTGTGCTGTGCGAGTGCGTCCAAGGCAGACGAGCCAGCCAGCAAGAGCCACAGCACGTGCCCAGTAATTGCCAGTGTCTCCCAGCTGCTCCTCTATGTGCAGAGTCCAACACAAGCAGGGTCCTCTTCGGGCGCCTCCTCAGACGGCGAAAACATAGCTGCCCTGCCAGTCAGTCAAGAAAAAGGAAAGCTCCGCGGTCCAGGACTGGACTTGCTGCTCCAGCTCCACATGTTGTGAAACTGACTACATTGTCAGAGGGAGCTACACTGAGAGTGCTTGTTACAAGGTGAGTTTGCTGAAGTTTGCAATTGACATGTACACTCTGCTCCTAGTTATGCAGCTGGGTCACCGTGTCATAACTGGGTCCTGCCACTGTGTCATAACATCGAATTGTAGGGTTACAGGGATAGGTATAGCACATATCCAGTTGTACCAGGTAGCTATTCTCATCTGGAGTGGCTACATCAGCCACACACGTTCGATGCTGCCTGCATCGCATCATCTAGGCCTCTCACGCTGCATATGCATACACCTGCACTACTCGAGACACTGTGATACCAGCCAGCTGCCACAATGGGCCCCTCTATGCCTAGCTGTCAGGAAGGGAGCACAGCTACAGACTGTCAACAGATGACAAATGACAGATTAACAGATGAACATGCCTACAATCGCTGTGCTGACAGCAGCCTTGTGTAGTCAAGTCAGGTCAGCTCATGCACCTTCAAGCCATGAGGCTGTAGGTGTTGGCGTCTGTGTCGCAACTTGGTGTCTGTGCACTAATGCAGTGCACTCTTGTCGGATCAATACAAACAGTGGTGTGTGGACGGATGTGAATGCATATGCATGGGGGGGACAGGTCACAATGCTAGTGCTCTTCTCGCAGAGCTGGATGTGGTATGCGCAAATCTGTCTGCCATCTGCTCCTTCAGCTGGGGGGACTGGCTGGCTGCCAGCAAGCATTGGTGCCATGACTCCCATGACATGGTGGCATCTGGCATAGCCTGCATAGCTACTGCGAACACTTCTTCCTCTATCCCTGGAGCCACCTCCAGGAGCTGCATGAATTCCTGGACCTGTGGCCCTCCTTCTGGCTGGGCTATGAAGTCCACGTATGCCTGGAACACAGGCTGGAGACAGTGCCGCGGGATGTGTTGCAACAGGCTTCCTGCTGGACTTCGAGCCTCCATGACGCTCTCTCTGCACCGAGCAATAGGCAGGGGCGAGTGGTTGATGTCGAGACGATGTGCGTGAGCTGTGTTGTGCAACGTGTTGCGAGAATGTACAACTGCATTCCGATGTAACCCCGTGCAACGCACCTCGCCAGCGATAGTGCATACGAACTAGCTTGTCCCGAGTGCGCACCCCTGGAGAGTTGAAAGAATAGCCCAGGGTTGAGTTGGGAAATTCCACCTGTCATGTCGGGCTGTCATTTTGATTGTTTGCGCCAACGCGTACCTTCGAGCTGGTTTCCTTGGTGCTGGTGGGCAGATTGGCACCTTCGAGGCCGAGGGAACACACATCCTTGGTGAGTCCATAGTAATAGAGCTTGTCAATGTCGAAGTCAGTGCGGCACTGTTCACTTACTACCTTCGTTATGGGCGCACAGATGCGGCTGGTGCCTTTCAACTCATTCGGTTGCTGGCAGTTGCCATGCACCTTGCGTTCGTGGCCTTGGTCGTGCCGCATTCTCGCTGCGCAGCGTGACCATGCAGGAGGGCACTACCCCAGGGAACCGTTTGTTGTATTTCGCAACCCTGCCTCGTGCGACACTCTTCACCAGTCCAGTATCGCAGCAGCACAGGCGGCAAGGCAGCTTGTGAAGCTTGGCACACTCAGCGGTGTGTACCTTACCTCACTACTCCACAAGGCATGTCATTCATGACCATGCTGATGCATCACGATACCCTTGACAGAGGCTGTGGCTTAGACATTTCTGCCCTTCGCAGCGCTTCCCAACCCCACCGCCTACACCAGCGCTCAGGGAAGCTGGCAGCATTCCACAGAAGTCCTAGGGATGTCCCTGCTGTTGGCCTCCACTGCCGTTGCTCTCCACTTTCTCTTGATTCCTTGTTCCATTTGGTGCGGTTTCAGGCCAGTGCTCAATGCACATTGTCCCAGGTGTAGCCATCAGGCCTGCTAGTGCAGCCCCACGCGTCTAGGCTGTTGCTCGCAGCCGCCTGTCCAGCCAGCCAAGGACCTCTGTCACAACCCAGGCCAGCAGGAGCCCCAGCAGTACCACCGCAAGCCATGTGGCGCCGGCCTTCACTTTTTGCATCTGCTCAGCTCGTCGCCTCACTGCCTCCCGCTGATCCGCCAAGGCCTGCCTTTCCGCCCGTGTCAAGTGCTTGCTGCCTCTGCTGGCCGCTGCCACGCCTGGTGTCGCCACAGCACCAGGCACAGTCCGCACATCCCTGCCCCCCCCTCCATCCACACTCCCAGCCACTGTGTCAGCTGGGTTGGGATCACCACATGGGGCGTGACGCTGTCCGCCAGTCACTCGCGCCCACCAGGCGCCCAAGTTCCCCTGCGGTAGGTCATGCGCCTGCCGCCCCTGCACCCCTGCTGCTGTTAGCCCCCCCTGCGAGCTGGCCAAGGGCTGTGTGGGGCCCGCCTGCTGGGTCCGCTCACATTCCGGCCCGCATGCCAGCAGGCGCAGCGGGGTGGTGGCGTCATAGCTGCAGGCACCCCTGCGCTCCTGTAGAGCCTGCTGCACACGGGCACATGGCCATTTCGCTCGCTGCCGCTTACACTCACAACGCACCGTCACCTCCTGGTCACAGCGGCTGGCCTGGGTGCAGGGCCCGGCATGGCAGGCCACGCTGCAGGCATGTGGGCAGTGAGGCAGCTGGCGATGGCACGGGCGCCCGCAGCTCAGCACATCCACACTGCCCTTCTCCTCCGCCCGCTGCTGCTGCTGCTGCTGCTGCTGCTGTGCATTGCCCTGGGCCGTGTTTGTTGTGTGGGCAGCACTGCCAGCCTCCCCATTGGCTTTGCTGCGCCCAGGGCTGTGCTCCAGCTGCTGCAGGGTGCTGCAGGTGAGGGAGAGGGAGGCCTTGCCGCAGTGGCAGGGCCGAGAGGCTGCAGCCAGGCAGGGCGGGCAGCTGCCGGGGTGGCAGGGCAGGGGACAGGGGTGGGGGCAGGGCCGTACCCGGCCACAGGTTTGCCCGCAGGCCCCACAGGCCGCTGCACCTGGGCTGCCCTCCACAGCATGGCAGGGCAGCTGGCAGGTGTGGTTGCCGCAGGGCAGGGGGCGGCCGCAGGGGGAGGAGCAGGCCCAGGGGTGGGCCTGGTGGCAGGGTAGGGTCCGGCTCTGGTGTCTCCCTTGGCAGGTCAGGGCCACTGGCAGGGGGCAGGGCGGGCAGGCAGTGCGCAGACGCGAGTCATGGCTGCCTGCACCCTCACCCCCCTCTTCTGGCAGTTCCTGCAGGAGCGCTTGCGCAGCCTGGGCTGCTTGATGGGCAGGGGGCAGGGTGTGGGGTGAGGCTGTGTCAGCGCCAGGAGCGGACAGGGCGGTGGGGGGCGCCTTGCCTCGGCTGCGCTTGAGGCTGCGGTTGCTGACCTGGCAGGCGGCTGCGGCCAGCTCGTCTGTGTCGCTGAGCAGCAGCTGCACGCGGGGGGGGCGGGGAGGGGTGAAGGGCGGCACTGCTGGGGGGTCGGGGTCGTGGCAGCCGGCTGAGCTGCAGAGGTGCGTGCAGGGCAGCAGGGTGCCGCAGGGGAGGGTGCAGGGGGGGCCTGGAGGGCAGCAATGCAGGCCAGTCAGGGGGTGGTGCAGCAATGGCTGGCAGGCAGGCAGGCAGGCAGGCAGGCAGGCAGGCAGGCAGGCAGGCAGGCAGGCAGGCAGCAGCAGCCAGGAGTAGCTTTGGCACACTGACACGGACACCAACACAGCTCAGGGGCCTGGAGTCCCTGAGGGGGGGGTCTGGACACCCACCAGCAACAGAGCAGCTAGGGTAATGGGCAAGCAGCAGGATGCGATGCCCAACCTCAACCCTGCCCTGGATCCTGTCAGGCTGTGAGGCCAGGGGTCAGGGGTCAGGGGTCAGGGGTCAGGCGGAGTTGCGGCCACACCATCAGCTGCCAACCCCCGCAGGGAAGCTGGGGGGC
The DNA here is from genome assembly GCA_030144725.1 of Haematococcus lacustris. Classification (NCBI taxonomy): domain Eukaryota; kingdom Viridiplantae; phylum Chlorophyta; class Chlorophyceae; order Chlamydomonadales; family Haematococcaceae; genus Haematococcus; species Haematococcus lacustris. The sequence goes on along the minus strand of JASKMD010000008.1, from coordinate 4,019,105 downwards.
GGGGGCCGGGCAGCCACTGCACCACTCACAAGGCCCAAAGTGGCAGCGATGGGGAGCAGCCGCCCCGCCTGCCCCGTGTCGGCACAGCCTGGGCACAGGGCAGGTGCCATAGCAGCGGGGCGGCAGCGCTCGGGCCTCCGCACCGCATGGGAGGGTGCTGGCCATGCGGCCGCAGGCGCAGGCGAAGGAGATGGTGAGGGGGCAGGGCCGGCAGGGGCCGGAGTGGCAGGGGGCAGGGCACTTGTGGTGGCCACCTGCAGCCAAGCAGCTAGCAGGCGCATGCACTCAGGTCAGCAGCCAGGGGCTTGGGCCCGGTCACGGGCAGCAGCAGTAGGCTGGTCAGCACCCCTTTCCCCCTCCCAGCATTTCCCCCCCTGCCTGCACTGAGATCAGCAACCCAGGTAAGCATGCATGACGACAAAGCATATAGCTGCTTCGTGCCCAGTGACTCGCCCTGGCACTCGGCCTTTGGAGTCCTGCAGCTCCTGGCGTCAACACTTAGGGATTGCACTGCTTGCATAAGGGCGGTGGCCCACAGCCTGACCCTGTAGCTTGGAGCTAGGGGGAGGGTAAGGGTGAGGACCCTACCCCTACCCCACACATACCCCCCCCAACGGCCTGTTTCGTGAGGGTGAGGGTGAGGGTAAGGGTGAGGGCCCTTAGCAGCAGCAGCGACGAGGGTGGCAACATCAGCATCCGCAGCAATGCTAGCGACAGCAGCATCCGCACCCACAGCGCAGCTTGCGCCCGCAGCTCTCTTCGCAGGGCGGGCAGCTGCGGCCGTCACAGCAGCGGCGCTTGCAGGGGTGGCGGCCACACGCCCGCATGTTGGTACAGCGCCGGTCACACTGCAGGGCGCTGCCGCACGCCACCTCGCGCTGCAGCTTGCCGCAGTGGCAGGAGCGGGTGGTGGTGGCCCGGCAGGCGCTGCAGGGGCCAGAGTGGCACCTGGGGGCAACCAGGCGGGAGGGAGGGGCAAGAGCAGGCCACGCTATGACAGGGGGGCAGGGGCAGGGCCCAGCAGGCTGCAGGGGCTATGGGCGGGGGCCAGGGGGCAGATGCCAGGGGCAAGGGGAGCCGGCCAAGGCAGCGGAGGGTTATATCCCTGGCCAAACTGCCAAACTGCTTGCCAAACAGCCTCAGACAGCCAGCCATCCACCCTACACTGCCTGGCCCTTTCCCACCGCCTGCCTGCATGCTCTCCCCCTTTGCCCCCACACCACCATTGGCTGTGCCAGGCACACGCTCCCACCTTACTCTCTTCAAGGGACCCCCTGACTCCCTCCTGCCACCCCACGCTCCTCCAGCAGCAGTCTCACGCCATGTCTCCCTCCCGCTCCTGCCCCTCCCCCCTACTGCTGCTGCTGCTGCTGCTCAGGGTTCACCTGTCCTGGCAGTGGTGCAGCCCGCAGGCCAGCAGCTTGTCGCAAGTGCCGCCACAAGTGGGCGCCTTGTCAGCACAGGACAGGTGCGGGTAGGTGGCCTTGCCGCATGGGCAGGTGCGCACCCCTTCATGCGGGCAGCCGCCGCATGGCCCGGCATGGCACACACGCTCACACGTGTGGTTGCCACAGGGCAGGCGCTGGCCGCACACCTTGCCGCACTGCCACTCGCGCTGGCAGCAGGGCAGCAGGGCGGAGCGGGCGCCACAAGCGCAGGGGTGATGGCCGGGGAGGGTGCAGGGGGGGCAGGGGCCCTCATGGCAGGTCTCAGGGCAGGGGTGGCCGCAATCCAGGCGAGCTGAGCATACCTGCCCGCTGCAGCCAAGCCAGCAGTGAGGAGGGCAGGGGGAGGGGCAGGGGCAGAGGCAGAGAGTGAGGGTGGAGTCGGCTGTAAGGGCTTGTGGCTGGGGCTGGGTGAGGGCTGGGTGAGGGCTGGGTGAGGGCTGGGTGAGGGGGAAGCCAAGTCGGCCCTGATGCTGAAAAGGAGGAAGGGTGCAGGGTGAAGGGTGCGGGTGCAGGTGCAGGTGGGCTGCATGGGCAAATGGAAAAGCGATTATGGCAGTGGCAGTGGAGGCTGCGGCAGCGAGGGGCTATATCTACAGCTGCACGCTGCAAGTCGTGCTGGTGCGGGGGAAAGGGCAGGGGGGGTCCAGGGAAGGGGGAGGGGGCGAGGGACCACAAGACCCATAGGGTCAGGAGAGGGGAGTAGAGGAGAGCTGCTCACTGCCATTGCAGCAGCAGCATAGCAATGCTGACAAGAAGCAGCAGCAGCAGCAGCAGCAGCAGCAGCAGCAGCAGCAAGAGCAGCAAGAGCAGCGGCAGGAGGAGGAGCAGCAGCAGCAGTAGCAGCAGCACAAGCGCACCAGCTGAACTCATGGTGGCCGCAGCGCAGCTTCTCAGTGCGTGCCCCACAATAGCAGCGCGCGTCCACCACCTGGAGTCAGAGGGGGGAGGCACGTGGCTCGGTGGAGCAGCAGCTGGGACAGCTGTTCAGGCTGGGCCATGTCCCACAGTGCCTCTTGCTTGGTAGCAGCACAGCCGTGATGAGAGCAAGCAGCCTGGCCTGCAGGAGCTGCTGCTGATCTGGCAGCTCTGACCAGCAAGGCTTGGGGCAACTCGGCTGTCCCAGGCAATATGTGAACATGGGGTCAGGGGGGACAAGGAGCTAGGCCAGCTGCCTGAACTCCCACGCAGCTGCCCCGGGCAGCGCCCTGCAGGCCTTGAGGGGCAGGGGCAGGCGCAGGCGCAGGGGCAGGGGCAGGGGCAGGGGCAGGGGCAGGGGCAGGGGCAGGGGCAGGGGCAGGGGCAGGGCGGTGAGGCGGGTGTTGCCTGTGAAGCCCACAGCCCCACCCACCAGGGGGCAGGGCGGGCAGGGCCCTGGGTGGCACAGCAGCAGGCAGGTGTGCGTGCAGCCGCCGCCGCCGCCGCCACCACGGCCAGCCTCCAGCTGCTGCCCCAAGGGCCTGGCGCACAGGTCACCGCAGGAGTGCGGGGCACGCCAGGGGTCCCACTCCGGCTCCTCCACCTTGCCGCAGAAGCAGGTGTAGACAGAGGGGATGGCGGAGGACGCGTACATCTGCCTGCGGCCAGGTCAGGCCAGGCGCCAGTGGGTGTCAGTGCAGGTGGGCACTGTGTGCAGGCGGGCACTGCGTGCAGGTGGGTGCTGTGTGCAGGTGGGTAGATGTGAAGTTGGCGGTGGGGTGGACAGCCAAGATGCAGATCCAAGTGTAAGACCCCTACAGCAAGGGGTGGCGGTGTAGGCTGGCGTTCTGTTGAGCACCCATGGGATGTGGGGAGAAGGGGAAGGGCACACGTCAAAAGGGCAGGGTGAGGGGGGGGCGGTGGAGGTGGGGGTGGAGGTGAAGCGGTGTGCTGCTGCTCGACTAGTCAGAAGTGTTAGTGGGGTGGGCAGGGTCAGGGATGGGGGCTTGGATCAGGGGGTGGGCCGGGCCAGAAGGCAGGAGGGGGGTGCAAGACCAACCTGCATTTTGGGCAGCCCCACTCTGCTGCTGCTCGGGCCTGGGCTGCTGCGCCGGGGAACTGGGTCAGCTTGCTGAGGGCCTTAAGCACGGCCTGGTCCACTTGGTTGCGGGCCCACTCCTGCTCTCAGGGCAGGCCATGCGGGGGTCAGGGCAGCACCATGTGGAGTTGAGGATGCACCCTCCCCCTCACCCTCCCCTCCCCCCTGGCAGCACCCTCAGCCTCTGCCACAGTGGCAGCAGCAGCAGCAGCAGCAATCAGAGTGGCAGCAACAGACTTTAAAGCAGGGTTAAGGCGCCAAGGCAGGGTCCACACTGCTACTGCATAAGCCAGCCATGAACCATGCACAAAGCAGCCCATGCACAATTGCTAGTCTGCTTGCATGACTCTTTCCATGACTAGGTTCATGGTGGCAGTGGGCTGTGGGCTGCTGCTCTTGTGCAGCTGTGCCCCATGCCTGTGTGCAGGGCTGAGGCCCAGGGCTCCCGGCACCTGCCTGTATGCATGGCAGGTGGTACAGGGCGCAGCAGCCCGCAGCACACGACCAGACCGCCTCCCTGGGCTTGATGGCGCTGAGGCAGATGAGGCAGGCCGAGGCATCCCCGCTGCTGCCGGCCAGGAACTCTCGCACCCTGGCCAGGCCTTGCTGGAACACCGCGTCCCTGTGTGGCCGCAACCAGGGCCAGGCAGCACAGGGGCAAGCAGGGCAGGCAGGGTCAGGCAGGGGCTGTAACGGGTAAAAAGAACGTAGGCTGGCCAGGGGTCAATCCTGGAACCTGTGGAGGGTGCTGAGGGTCTCTGTTGCCTGTTCATCTGACAGTTTGAAGGAGCACGGAGGGGCATGGAGGAGCATGGAGGAGCATGGAGGAGCATGGGTGAGCTGAGCAGGGAGGAGCTGTGGGGAGCCTGGAGGTGAGTCACACACTGCAGCGCTGGCCTGGTGGGGTCTGGGGTACAGGCTGGAGAGGAGGGTGCTGTGGCGCTGCGGCCAGCTGGGCAGCGGGCTGTGACCTGTGTTCTCTTGCATGCCTGCGCTCAACCTGGCCTCTGCTTAGCCATGTGGTTCAGCACCTCACAAAGTCCCTCACCAAGTCCCATGTGGTTCAGCACCTCACCAAGCCTCGTGCCCTGCGCTAGCACCCTGCTGCCCGCACCGCTGCTGCTGCTGCTGCTACCGAGCTCACCGCTGGGAGCCACCGCTGAGTGCTGAGGTATAGCGCTGGAACAGGGCGTCCAGTGCCTGCATAGCAGCAACAGGCACCAGGGCCCAAACCAGCTTGGTGAGTGGAAGGAAAGACACGACTGTGCCCCTCTTCGGCAGGCATCTATGAAGGGAGGAGGGTGCTGTCATTGGTGACCCTTTGCTGTCCCTTCGCAAGCCCATTGGAGTCAATAAGAGGATGGTTGATGGTGGGAGGTTGTTGGTCATTAGTGGGAGGTTGATGGGAGGGTTGATGGGACTGAGAGCTAGGGCCGTGGACTGCGGCTTGTGGAGGGCAGGGGCTGCAGGGCAGCGGCACACACCTGACCCTCCCCTTCCTGCAGCACCCCCTCATCTTCACTACCAGAGGTCAGGACAGTGGTGACTCCACCCTTCAGCAGGCGAGGCATAGTCCAGGCTCTGCATCGTGACGTTCCATTGCAGGGTGTCGGGGCATGCTAGGCAGCCTCACCACCAAGGCATTGCACTGGTAAAGGCAGGTGCCATGCAAAAGTGTAAAGGCCTGTTCGTCTTTGCTCATTTGTGGACACTCGACGCATGGCACGGGCCATGTAGGTATACTGCATCTTTCGACCTCTGCACATCTGCACAGCTGTCATTACTAACCACTTTGAGCTGGCGACAGGCTCGCTGTTGGGATGGCTTAAACGCGGCTTCACAGGCAGCGTCAGGTCCGGCTTCCAAATATTGTGGACTACACTGGCACCCGCAAACAAGGAAACGAGAGCAACTAGGTAGCCCTTCAAAGCATCTCCACCCAAGGCCATCGCAACGCTGATGATCGGCGACGACCGCGCTGCACAAATAAATGAACAAAGAGTGAAGAACCAAAGTATACTAGGGCAGTGGGCCCGTCCCACATCGGACGGCCAGCAGGCAACATATGTATGTGCGGCCTCCGGCCGCACCACATTTGTTTAACAACCAGCCCGACAGCCGGTTAAGCAAGCCCGCATGCAGCCGAACAAAACTATGCATGTCCAAGTCCACTTGCAATGTGTGTATGAATGATGTTCGCATGCTTGCATGATGTTCGCTTTGCATCCCTTGGCATCTGAAAAATGTGTGTGAGCATGCTGTCCAGTTATCACTTCTGCACTGTGCGATGTGTGTGGGTGCAGCAACAGTGTGTGGCAAGAGCAATTGCAGCTGCAGTCACAGTGGCAACAGCAGTGGTGCCAGCTCAGTGCCAAGTCAATGCAAGTTAGCATGGCCTGTCACCAGCCCTCATCGTCGTCGGGGCCAGGTGGCAAGGCATAAAACACCCTGGTGTACACCACATTCTCAGTGTAAACTGCGACAGCACGGAGAGGCAGCACAGACACCACATGCGAATGATGCAACCCACTTGATGAAGCCAGTCAAGTAAGCCTACACGACCTGGTTCTTTACGGTATCCTGCTGCTTCAGTTCTTCCTTCAGCTTCTTCCTTTAGTAGTACAGGAGGCAGTACAGGAGCCTTTCAACCCACTTTGTCACCAAACGCCCTTTAGGGAGCTTTCCTTGCGGGGGTTCAACCGTACACTCCTTGCGCTCCGTTGCCTTGTGTACTAAACGGTCGTTCTGCACGTTTCCACGTTTTTGTTTAAATGGATGGCATAGGCCTTGTTCACATGGCACCACACCTGTTGGACAGTCTTTTCAGCATTCCCAACTGTCCATGGCTGCATGGCAGTGTCTTAGCACAGATGCAACACACGATCTGTCTTTCATCTGTAGCTTCTGCTCGTACACCTCTTGTGTACCCGTAACTCCATGCTGCCGCAATTTCCAGATCGGCTGCCGCAAGTTCCAGAGCTGCTGCCGCTGCTGCCACTGCTGTCCCTGCTGCCCATGCCGCCCTTGCTGCTCCTGCTGCTGCTGCCCCTGCTGCTGCCGCCCTACTGTTGCAAGTGCTGCTCATGCTGCTGCTGCCCCTTCTACTGCTGCTGCCCCTGCTGCTCCTGCCCCTATTGTTGCTGCCCCTGCTGCTGCTACCCCTGCTGCTGCTGCTCCTGCTGCTGCCGCCGCAGCTGCTCCTGCTGCTGCCGCCGCAGCTGCCGCTGCTGCCGCTGCTGCCCCTGCTGCCCCTGCTGCCCCTGCTGCTGCTGCTGCCCCTGCTGCCCCTGCTGCTGCTGCCCCTGCTGCCCTTGCTGCTGCTGCCCCTGCTGCTGCTGCCCCTACTGCTGCTGCTGCTGCCCCTACTGCTGCTGCTGCTGCCCCTGCTGCTGCTGCCCCTGCTACTATTGCTGCTGCTCCCATTGTTGCCGCTGCTGCCCCTGCTGCTGCTGCCCCTGCTCCCCCTGCTGCCCCTGCTGCCCCTTCTGCTGCTGCTGCCCCTGCTGCCGCTGCCCCTGCTGCCCCTGCCGCGCCTGCTGCCCCTGCTGCCCCTGCTGCCATTGCCGCCCCTGCTGCGACTACTGCCCCTGCTACTATCGCCGCTGCTGCCACTGCTGCCGCTGCTGCCGCTGCTGCCCCTGCTGTTGCCGTCGCCGCTGCTGCCGCTGCTGCCGCTGCTGCCGCTGCTGCCGCTGCTGCCACTGCTGCCCCTGCTGCCCCTGCTGCCCCTGCCGCCGCTGCTGCCGCTGCTGCCCCTGCTGCCCCTGCCGCCGCTGCTGCTGCCGCTGCTGCTGCTGCCCCTGTTGCTGCTGCCCCTGCTGCTGCTGCCCCCCTGCTGCTGCTGCCCCCCTGCTGCTGCTGCTGCTGCCCCCCTACTGCTGCTGCTGCTGCCCCCCTGCTGCCCCTGCTGCCCCTGCTGCTGCTGCTGCCCCTGCTGCTGCTGCCCCTGCTGCCCCTGCCGCGCCTGCTGCCCCTGCTGCCCCTGCTGCCCCTGCCGCCCCTGCTGCCCCTGCTGCGACTACTGCCCCTGCTACCGCTGCTGCCACTGCTGCCGCTGCTGCCACTGCTGCCCCTGCTGCCCCTGCTGCCGCTGCTGCTGCTGCCCCTGCTGCTGCTGCTGCTGCCCCTGCCCCTGCTGCTGCTGCCCCTGCTGTTGCTGCCCCTGCTGTTGCTGCCCCTACTGCTGCTGCTGCTGCCCTTACTGCTGCTGCTGCTGCCCCTGCTGCTGCTGCCCCTGCTACTATCGCTGCTGCTGCCATTGTTGCCGCTGCTGCCCCTGCTGCTGCTGCTGCTGCCCCTGCCGCCGCTGCTGCTGCCGCTACTGCCGCTGCTGCCGCTGCTGCCGCTGCTGCCGCTGCTGCCGCTGCTGCCCCTGCTGCCCCTGCTGCCCCTGCCGCCGCTGCTGCTGCCGCTGCTGCCGCTGCTGCCGCTGCTGCCGCTGCTGCCGCTGCTGCCGCTGCTGCCGCTGCTGCCGCTGCTGCCGCTGCTGCCGCTGCTGCCGCTGCTACCGCTGCTGCCTCTGCTGCCCCTGCTGCCCCTGCTGCAGCTGCTGCCCCTGCTGCCCCTGCCGCGCCTGCTGCCCCTGCTGCCCCTGCTGCCACTGCCGCCCCTGCTGCCCCTGCTGCGACTACTGCCCCTGCTACCGCTGCTGCCACTGCTGCCGCTGCTGCCACTGCTGCCCCTGCTGCCCCTGCTGCCGCTGCTGCTGCTGCCCCTGCTGCTGCTGCTGCTGCCCCTGCCCCTGCTGCTGCTGCCCCTGCTGCTGCTGCCCCTGCTGCTGCTGCCCCTGCTGCTGCCCCTGCTGCTTGCCCTGCTGCTGCCGCCGCCGCCGCTGCCGCTGCTGCTGTTGCCGACGCTGCTGCTGCTGCCCCTGCTGCTAGCCTGGCTGCTTTTCGAGGCTAGACACCTGCCATCAGGTGCATTGGGGACATGAGGCTCCGTCGCGCTGAAGCAGAGGCTGAATATGTTTTACCGTATAGGCAGTGCGCAAGGTTGACGTGCACGCCACGGCCAAGCGCCGCATCCGCCCAGTGGACTGCGGCTGTCAGTTCATAATGATGGACCAACCTGTGTCATGTTCATCTAGGGCCGGGGCTGTACTCCGCGGGGGTTCGGGGTCTTTGTTTGACTGAACTGTCGGTTGACGGGCCGGCCAGACCATTCAAAACGAAACATCGCGAGTAGACGCGCTGGCATCTACATTACCAGACCCACTAATCATCTCTATTTTTAAGGCCTTCAAAATTCAGAACGACTTTCGATCTTACTGCACAGTGAGTCGCGCTCGATTTCCTCGATGTACGATGCGGTGTTGAAGTTAGGAGAGGTCGCACGCAGAATCGCAGGCCATTCCGAGCACATTTTTCATCTTGACCCCCTATTTTTTTTATATGTAGATGGCACTAGGGCTGCACGTATCTCGTATTACCCATCACTGGCTGCACCTCCCACCAGACGTCTCTCGCTGCAGCCCAAGCTCTTTCCTCATGCAGCTGCTCTGCCTGCTGCCGCCCAGATGCCGCAGCAGCCGGTCCGGCTCCTGCCACCGCTGCTGCGCCACCACATGCCGCGCGTTCATCTCTCGCTGCTTCTGCTCTTTCCCCGCAGTTGTGATCTCCCTGTCGCAGTTGTGATCTCCCTGTCGGAGATGTGCAGTGCACCCACTCCCTGCCCGCACCTCAGGCGGGGCGCTCGCAAGGCGCTGCTAGACTGGTACTGGGTCCCGCCTGCGAGGCGCGAGCTGACTTTGGCTGACTTTGGCTGACTTTGGAGAGTCTAGGGAGGGAGTGTGATGGGGTACTGCAGTCATCAAGGGTGCAACCGAGGATGCTTCAACTTGATTGGAGTAGCTGAGTGAGATTACCCACAGGCAAACATGTTATTCCTTGTTGAATGAGTTTTGTTTGTGCTGCTTTTTGGTAGGTGCTTCGTCCCTGTCTAAGTTGGCGGGTCAGGGGTTTGGGGTCACTCTGGTTTGTTGGTGGGTGTGGGAGGCTTATCTTGCTTTGCCCAGTAGCAATCCTTGTTTCCCCTCTCTACCCCCTTCTCGTAATGCATCTCTCATAAACAACAAATGGGCCACATGGATACATACATGGATCACACATGGAGTGAAAGAGTGAAAAACCTGCCCCTGGCTTATCAGTCCTCGTGCACGCTCCTGTGAGCTAGCGGCAATCATGTCCGCCAGCGAACCAGCTTCCAGAACTCGGCCTCGCAACCGGCCAGAGGTCATGAGTTACGTCTCTGCTAGTGGCGCGCTATGCCTCAGCGGCGCTGCTCTGCTGTACCTCTACTCTCTGTACCAAGACCGCAAAGCCCAGGAGTTGAGGGGAGCGCACCAGCTGGCCAGCCTTGCAGGCGCGTTCAGCAAACAGGGGGACCAGCAGCCTACAGCCTTGTGCTCAGCAACATGGCATCGCCCCACCTCAGCACCTGTGGCAGCACCCAGCGTCACCAGCACCAGCCCCTGCCTATGTGGTGTAGCAGAGCGAGCTACCTTAGCCACTCATGCATGTCTCTCACCCCTGGCTGCAGACTTGCATAATGTCATCCTTCCAGCACTTGTGTCCATCCGAGGGCGAGTCAACAGCCATGCCAGCAAGAAGTGCGAGCTGTGTGACAAGGCAGCCGTGATCCACGAGGCGGGTGGCAGCATAGAGGGAAACAGGGCGCAGCGCAGCACAGCACAGCACAGCACAGCACAGCACAGCACAGCACAGCACAGCCAGGACTCCAGCTGTTCCCTGTCTCCGCACCAGGCGCCGCACCAAATGTGGGCCTGCACCCCCCGCAGCCCAGCAGTGCAGCCCCAGGCCTGCAGCTGCAGGAGCCCCTCCCAGCACTGCGCTCAGGGGGCGGAGGCTTGCAGCAGCAGAGTGACCAGCAGCAGGTCTTGGCAAGGGCCCAGGTGACCAGCCATTTTCAGCCTCGCGTCCCTCGCCCCCCGCCCCCCTCACCCCTCACCCCCGCCCGCCTTGTTCTCCCCTATCCCACCTGGCCTGCACCAGGCTGGCTTTGTGTGTGTGGTGGCAGGTGGTGGAGGAGGAGGTGTGGCGCAAGCAGCGGGCTGAGGGGCGCACCGTGTACGAGCCGTTTGAGACGCGCAAGGTGTTTGAGGAGGCGGAGTGGTTCCTGGTGAGTAGGCGCTGGGCAGGCAGGCAGCAGGGGCAGCGGGCACACAGCAGGCGGGCAGCAGGCGGCTGGGCAGTAGCACAGGCAGACTAGGAGCAGGGCGGCAGGGAGCCAGCTGCCAGTCTATGGGGGTGGGGTGAGGGGTAGGGGGGTGGGGGTGGGGTGCTTGGAGGGGGGCCCAACTGTGCTGTAGAAGGCCGGCGGCATGTGGGCTTGCAGTGGGCAGAGAAGGATGTGCGGCTGCACTCAGACAGAAAGAAAGATGTGACTAACCTCTTGCGGGTCACAGATGGGTTTGATCCTAGGACCTCTCAGACGTAGTAGTTACTCCTTCCCATCTGAACCATTCATCCGCACGAAGGGGCGGGATGCAGCTGTGAGGCTGTTCATCAAGAACAGACGTCAGAGGCAGAGGAGGTGTGGATCAGCCTGGATGTGTGGTCTGGGCAGCCTAGGTACGCAGTCCAGCAGGCCCCGGCAGCAGGCTGAGGGAGGTGGGGCTGGGGCTGCAGCCTAGGCCACTGCCCGCTGCCGTGGCGGTGTTGGGCGGGCCTGGAGCCGTGAGGGCTGGCTTGCTCAGACCAGCGCAGCCCTGCCCCCCCCACCAGGCTGACCAGGCCAACAGAAGCTGGTCACATCAGGGCCCCCAGCTTGTGTGCAGCAGGCGCAGTATGCTTATGCTATGACCCTCCGTTTGCCCCCCTTGCGTGGCTGTGTACTGGTGGGCTGCTGACCTGGTGCCCTGCCCCACCCGCCAGCCTCAAGTCAGGCACCCTGGCCGCAAAGTCCGGGCAGGATGTGGGTTAGAGTGAGGGTGAGGGTGAGGGTGTGTGCCTAACCCACACCCACCCAACCCTAACCCTAACCTTGACCCAACCCTTGCCTCCTGGTGGGGTGGGTGGGTCGGTGGGTGGGTGGGTGGGTGTGGGCGGGTGTGGGGGTGGGGGTGATCACAGGAGGCTCAGGGGGTGTGTGGTCACACCTGCCTGGTTTGGGGTGTGAGTGTTCACAGGAGGACGGCAGCGGTGTGCGAGTCAAGGTGGAGAATGCGCTGCAGGCTGACCGGCTGCGCAGCGCTATGGAGGTCAAGTCAGAGTTTGTGGCGGAGGACCTGAGTCAGAAGACGCTGGGCAAGGTGAAGGGGGGGGTGGGGGAAGGTGAAGGGGGGGAGGGGGTGGGGGGAAAGCGCTCAGCAACTGCGTAGGGAAGGGTGAGGTGTGAGTGGGTGGGAGAGTAATGAGCAAGGGGAGGGGGGGGGGGGGGTAAACCAGCAGCGCAAAATGCAAACGTCCCTGGGGAGGGTTAGGTGGCAGTGGCAAATAGCAAGGTGGAGGGTTGCA
>JASKMD010000008.1:3937091-4006669 GCA_030144725.1 Haematococcus lacustris | reverse complement strand
CTGTGTGGCCGCAACCAGGGCCAGGCAGCACAGGGGCAAGCAAGGTAGGCAGGGTCAGGCAGGGGCTGTAACGGGTAGAAAGAAGGTGGGCTGGCCAGGAGTCGATCCTGGAACCTGTGGAGGGTGCTGAGGGTCTCTGTTGCCTGTTCATCTGACAGTTTGAAGGAGCACGGAGGGGCATGGAGGAGCATGGAGGAGCATGGAGGAGCATGGGTGAGCTGAGCAGGGAGGAGCTGTGGGGAGCCTGGAGGTGAGTCACACACTGCAGCGCTGGCCTGGTGGGGTCTGGGGTACAGGCTGGAGAGGATGGTGCTGTGGCGCTGCGGCCAGCTGGGCAGCGGGCTGTGACCTGTTTTCTCTTGCATGCCTGCGCTCAACCTGGCCTCTGCTTAGCCATGTGGTTCAGCACCTCACAAAGTCCCTCACCAAGTCCCATGTGGTTCAGCACCTCACCAAGCCTCGTGCCCTGCGCTAGCACCCTGCTGCCCGCACCGCTGCTGCTGCTGCTGCTACCGAGCTCACCGCTGGGAGCCACCGCTGAGTGCTGAGGTATAGCGCTGGAACAGGGCGTCCAGTGCCTGCATAGCAGCAACAGGCACCAGGGCCCAAACCAGCTTGGTGAGTGGAAGGAAAGACACGACTGTGCCCCTCTTCGGCAGGCATCTATGAAGGGAGGAGGGTGCTGTCATTGGTGACCCTTTGCTGTCCCTTCGCAAGCCCATTGGAGTCGATAAGAGGATGGTTGATGGTGGGAGGTTGTTGGTCATTAGTGGGAGGTTGATGGGAGGGTTGATGGGACTGAGAGCTAGGGCCATGGACTGCGGCTTGTGGAGGGCAGGGGCTGCAGGGCAGCGGCACACACCTGACCCTCCCCTTCCTGCAGCACCCCCTCATCTTCACTACCAGAGGTCAGGACAGTGGTGACTCCACCCTTCAGCAGGCGAGGCATAGTCCAGGCTCTGCATCGTGACGTTCCATTGCAGGGTGTCGGGGCATGCTAGGCAGCCTCACCACCAAGGCATTGCACTGGTAAAGGCAGGTGCCATGCAAAAGTGTAAAGGCCTGTTCGTCTTTGCTCATTTGTGGACACTCGTCGCATGGCACGGGCCATGTAGGTATACTGCATCTTTCGACCTCTGCACATCTGCACAGCTGTCATTACTAACCACTTTGAGCTGGCGACAGGCTCGCTGTTGGGATGGCTCAAACGCGGCTTCACAGGCAGCGTCAGGTCCGGCTTCCAAATATTGTGGACTACACTGGCACCCGCAAACAAGGAAACGAGAGCAACTAGGTAGCCCTTCAAAGCATCTCCACCCAAGGCCATCGCAACGCTGATGATCGGCGACGACCGCGCTGCATAAAAAAACCGAACAAAGAGTGAAGAACCAAAGTATATGGCACTAGGGCTGCACGTATCTCGTATTACCCATCACTGGCTGCACCTCCCACCAGACGTCCCTCGCTGCAGCCCAAGCTCTTTCCTCATGCAGCTGCTCTGCCTGCTGCCGCCCAGATGCCGCAGCAGCCGGTCCGGCTCCTGCCACCGCTGCTGCGCCACCACATGCCGCGCGTTCATCTCTCGCGGCTTCTGCTCCTTTCCCCGCAGTTGTGATCTCCCTGTCGCAGTTGTGATCTCCCTGTCGGAGATGTGCAGTGCACCCACTCCCTGACCGCACCTGAGGCGGGGCGCTCGCAAGGCGCTGCTAGACTGGTACTGGGTCCCGCCTGCGAGGCGCGAGCTGACTTTGGCTGACGGCGACGGAGAGCTAGGGAGGGAGTGTGATGGGGTACTGCAGTCATCAAGGGTGCAACCGAGGATGCTTCAACTTGATTGGAGTAGCTGAGTGAGATTACCCACAGGCAAACATGTTAATCCTTGTTGAATGAGTTTTGTTTGTGCTGCTTTTTGGTAGGTGCTTCGTCCCTGTCTAAGTTGGCGGGTCAGGGGTTTGGGGTCACTCTGGTTTGTTGGTGGGTGTGGGAGGCTTATCTTGCTTTGCCCAGTAGCAATCCTTGTTTCCCCTCTCTACCCCCTTCTCGTAATGCATCTCTCATAAACAACAAACGGGCCACATGGATACATACATGGATCACACATCGGCAAGGTCGAAAGAGTGAAAAACCTGCCCCTGGCTTATCAGTCCTCGTGCACGCTCCTGTGAGCTAGCGGCAATCATGTCCGCCAGCGAACCAGCTTCCAGAACTCGGCCTCGCAACCGGCCAGAGGTCATGAGTTACGTCTCTGCTAGTGGCGCGCTATGCCTCAGCGGCGCTGCTCTGCTGTACCTCTACTCTCTGTACCAAGACCGCAAAGCCCAGGAGTTGAGGGGAGCGCACCAGCTGGCCAGCCTTGCAGGCGCGTTCAGCAAACAGGGGGACCAGCAGCCTACAGCCTTGTGCTCAGCAACATGGCATCGCCCCACCTCAGCACCTGTGGCAGCACCCAGCGTCACCAGCACCAGCCCCTGCCTATGTGGTGTAGCAGAGCGAGCTACCTTAGCCACTCATGCATGTCTCTCACCCCTGGCTGCAGACTTGCATAATGTCATCCTTCCAGCACTTGTGTCCATCCGAGGGCGAGTCAACAGCCATGCCAGCAAGAAGTGCGAGCTGTGTGACAAGGCAGCCGTGATCCACGAGGCGGGTGGCAGCATAGAGGGAAACAGGGCGCAGCGCAGCACAGCAGGCAAGGGCAGGGCAGCACAGCACAGCACAGCACAGCACAGCACAGCCAGGACTCCAGCTGTTCCCCGTCTCCGCACCAGGCGCCGCACCAAATGTGGGCGTGCACCCCCCGCAGCCCAGCAGTGCAGCCCCAGGCCTGCAGCTGCAGGAGCCCCTCCCAGCACTGCGCTCAGGGGGCGGAGGCTTGCAGCAGCAGAGTGACCAGCAGCAGGTCTTGGCAAGGGCCCAGGTGACCAGCCATTTTCAGCCTCGCGTCCCTCGGCCCCCGCCGCCCCCCTCACCCCTCACCCCCGCCCGCCTTGTTCTCCCCTATCCCACCTGGCCTGCACCGAGGCTGGCTTTGTGTGTGTGGTGGCAGGTGGTGGAGGAGGAGGTGTGGCGCAAGCAGCGGGCTGAGGGGCGCACCGTGTACGAGCCGTTTGAGACGCGCAAGGTGTTTGAGGAGGCGGAGTGGTTCCTGGTGAGTAGGCGCTGGGCAGGCAGGCAGCAGGGGCAGCGGGCACACAGCAGGCGGGCAGCAGGCGGCTGGGCAGTAGCACAGGCAGACTAGGAGCAGGGCGGCAGGGAGCCAGCTGCCAGTCTATGGGGGTGGGGTGAGGGGTAGGGGGGTGGGGGTGGGGTGCTTGGAGGGGGGCCCAACTGTGCTGTAGAAGGCCGGCGGCATGTGGGCTTGCAGTGGGCAGAGAAGGATGTGCGGCTGCACTCAGACAGAAAGAAAGATGTGACTAACCTCTTGCGGGTCACAGATGGGTTTGATCCTAGGACCTCTCAGACGTAGTAGTTACTCCTTCCCATCTGAACCATTCATCCGCACGAAGGGGCGGGATGCAGCTGTGAGGCTGTTCATCAAGAACAGACGTCAGAGGCAGAGGAGGTGTGGATCAGCCTGGATGTGTGGTCTGGGCAGCCTAGGTACGCAGTCCAGCAGGCCCCGGCAGCAGGCTGAGGGAGGTGGGGCTGGGGCTGCAGCCTAGGCCACTGCCCGCTGCCGTGGCGGTGTTGGGCGGGCCTGGAGCCGTGAGGGCTGGCTTGCTCAGACCAGCGCAGCCCTGCCCCCCCCACCAGGCTGACCAGGCCAACAGAAGCTGGTCACATCAGGGCCCCCAGCTTGTGTGCAGCAGGCGCAGTATGCTTATGCTATGACCCTCCGTTTGCCCCCCTTGCGTGGCTGTGTACTGGTGGGCTGCTGACCTGGTGCCCTGCCCCACCCGCCAGCCTCAAGTCAGGCACCCTGGCCGCAAAGTCCGGGCAGGATGTGGGTTAGAGTGAGGGTGAGGGTGAGGGTGTGTGCCTAACCCACACCCACCCAACCCTAACCCTAACCTTGACCCAACCCTTGCCTCCTGGTGGGGTGGGTGGGTCGGTGGGTGGGTGGGTGGGTGTGGGCGGGTGTGGGGGTGGGGGTGATCACAGGAGGCTCAGGGGGTGTGTGGTCACACCTGCCTGGTTTGGGGTGTGAGTGTTCACAGGAGGACGGCAGCGGTGTGCGAGTCAAGGTGGAGAATGCGCTGCAGGCTGACCGGCTGCGCAGCGCTATGGAGGTCAAGTCAGAGTTTGTGGCGGAGGACCTGAGTCAGAAGACGCTGGGCAAGGTGAAGGGGGGGTGGGGGAAGGTGAAGGGGGGGAGGGGGTGGGGGGAAAGCGCTCAGCAACTGCGTAGGGAAGGGTGAGGTGTGAGTGGGTGGGAGAGTAATGAGCAAGGGGAGGGGGGGGGGGGGGTAAACCAGCAGCGCAAAATGCAAACGTCCCTGGGGAGGGTTAGGTGGCAGTGGCAAATAGCAAGGTGGAGGGTTGCAGCATTGTGAGGGGGGGAGGGTGTGCAGGGCCAGGTGGCTGGGGAGGGGGGTGGAGAGGAGACAGTGGCCCTACCTTACCCAGGTGTGCCCAACCTGGTGGGGTAGCTGTTCCCTCCCCCACCCCCCTCCTAGCCCCCTGCCCCTGCAATCCCCTGCACGGTTGGGCACGGTACGGTTGGTGGACGCGATGCCAACTTCTCCCCAGGCCACAGCTACTGACAGCAAGTGCCCCCCCTCCCCACCCCCTGGTCCTCCCCCCCTTGGTGTGATTGTGTGATGTTGATCTGGCCTGCAGGTGCTTATGGAGAAGGCTTGGTGGGGCTAAACTCCGAACACTGACTCCTGCCAGCTTGGCAGCCTTCCATGCTACCCCACCCCCACCCCCGCCTTCCTTTGCTTCCTATGCGCCCCCCCCTTCCATGGAGCTCAAACTAAATCAGATCAGACAAGATCAGACAAGATCAGATCAGATCAGATCAGATCAGACCAGATCAGATCAGATCAGCACCTGGCACCACTCGCCGCATCACCCTCCCATCGGGGTTGACACCGACCTGGTCAGCTCCTACAACTGCCCGCATGTCAGGCCACGTGCTGCCAGTCTGCTCCCTACCAGCTCCTCTGCCACCCACTTGCCTCCCGCCTGCCCTGACCTCACCACTGCCCTCACCGCACCCGTGAGCCCTGAGCAGGCGCCACCTTGCTTGCCATGACTGGCCTTGGCAACAACTGCCTTTCATGATGCTTGCATGGCTGCTTGGCTACTACCTCCGAGCAGCAGGTTCAGGCGCTGCAGCCCAGTGGATAGATTGAGCTGGCCCTGCTGCTGCTGCTCTTGTTACAGCTGCTGCCTGCCACTGCCTCTGCTAACCCTGCCGCTGCTGCTGGTGCCCTTGCTTCTTCCCTTCAGGCAAATGACCAAGGCAGGGGTGCGGAAGACGGAGCGCTACCTGCCTGTTGGCGCTGTCATCACCTGCGTGGGCGAGCTGGCGCCTAACACCATCTGTGGCCCTCAGGGCGCGCAGGACAGCAGCAGCACAGCCAGCGGTGCAGGGCCAAGCGCAGAGCCAGGGTCGGGGCCGGGACCCGGACCAGCAGCTGCCTCCATGTCTGGGAGCAGCGACGCAAGCACCAGTGCACCAGCAACTGACCATTCAGCTGCCCACTCAAGGCTTCCATTTGGCGGCAGCAGCAGCAGCAGCATGGGTGGTTCAGCAAAGCCCAGCAGCATGGGGCCCATGGGCTTGGTGGTAGGACCTCTAGCTGCAGCAGCCAAGCTGGCTGGGCCTCTGCAGCTGGGGTTTGGGGGCGGCGGCGGCAGAGGGGGGGGCGGGCGTGGCCTCCACCCGGACATTCCCTACGTACTGCGCAAGCCGGCGTCAGGCCCATGCTACATCACACCTATGACCACGGATTTGCTGCATGCGGCATTGAGCAGCACCTCAAGAAACTGCAGGGTGGGTGCCAGGGTTCTTGCCAGGCAGTGCTGATCGCGCAAGCTCGATCACTCTGTTCACACATCTGCCGATGTGATTTTGTCGCTCTGTCTGTGTGACGTATCTGATTTCATAGACTGGGCATGGTCTTGGTATGCTGCTCAGGGCCCGCACGGCGACATGACTGCGTGTGTAGGTGCTCGCTTGTGCGCTGGGCGCTGTGGGCGCAATTCTAGTGGCGAGGCGGGCATGGGCGCGTTTGTTGCAAGCAGCTCACGAACGACGGGTGCGAGCACGCGTCGCTGCTGTCGAAGCCGCCAAGAAAGCCCGGCTCGCCGAGGCCCGGCGGAGCCGAGCAGTTGGCCCAGAGCAGCAGGGCGCCGGGGTGTCCAGCGCGGCCACCGATGACGACGAGGATGATGGATCGCGCGTGCAGCACGACCGGCAAGCTGGGACGTGCGTCGTGTGCTTGGATGGAGGTGTGGAGGTGTGTGACCTTGCATGCAGCCTGCACACCATTGCATGTCAGCCTGCATCAGCGTTATGAAGCGTGGTACCAAGTTGGCAGGTGTGTAGTGCAACTCAGCAGCATCGTGGCAGCCATTCGTCACTCCGCTACCTTTCAGCACAAAAGCGTCGCCGCAGCGAGTTGTCCCAGACCCACCCCAGCCACAGCATAATTTGGACCCCGGCATAGCGGCTTTAGCGGCAGTTGACATTCCTTCTCGCCTGGTCGGGTCGCGCAGGTTGTATTCACACCGTGCGGACACCTGTGCTGTTGCGCGGACTGCGGCTTGACAATGGACCGGTGCCCGCTGTGCCGGATCAAGGGGAAGCCAACCAAAGTGTATCTCCCGTGAAGCGAACGTGGCAGTGAACCCGCTACGCTGCGAGCAGGTCTGCGCACTTGGGCTGTGCCACCTCCTGTGTGTGTGAAGTTATGAAAATGTGTAAGGTCACGAGTACCGCGATATCGCAACAGTACCCCTATACCATGTTTGCAGTATCCAGGAGCTGGGGACTGCATGACTCACACGCTCACGCAAACATAAAACATTGCACATTCAGAGGCAATGTAGCTCAACACCAACCCACAGACTGTCGGTGCGTGTCGGTGCGGGCGTGCGATAGTGTAATCGCGGTAGTTGTATCCTAGGTCAGTTATGAAAGTGTGTAAGGTCACGAGTTCAGGCCTCCTGCTTGCCGGTTGTAAGTTTGCATCGGCCGCGCTCCAGGCGATGGTGACCTGTGCAAGGGGTCGGAGAGTACCACGATGATGTAACAGTACCCATATACCATGTTTGCAGTATCCAGGAGCTGGGGACTGCATAACTCAAACGCGCGCATACTCTCACGCAAACATACAACATTGCACATTTAGAGGCAACGTAGCTCAACACCGACCCACAGACTGTTCAGAGCACGGGAAACCCAAGTTGCTTGCAAAGGTCACCGCCCGTCGTAATGCGCATCGCGTGATGGCTAAGAAGGGCAGCGGCAAGCACAAGAAGGACCCGGGAAAGAAAGAGAAAGTTGCGTGTCCCCAGCCGACTGTGAGCTCCGTGAGTTACGCGCTGTGTGATAACCCGTCGCTCCTGTTGGTTCCATCGCAGCGTCTCGTTCCCCTCAAGGCAAGCAACGACAGGAGCGTCGAGATGGCTGGACCACGCGCAGACGTCAGGTGCCGCCCCCGCATTTTGTGTCCCCGCACTGTTTGTGTCCCCGCCTTGTGTCTTGGCCTGTCAAATTGTCAACTGTGCTTGGCTGCAGGTCATCAAGGTCCCCGAGGACGCAGTGCTGCGCGGCTGCAAGAAGACGAGGCGCAAGGGCAATAATGTAGGTGGTAGGCGGCTCATGTGCCATGTGCACTGGGTTTACTCCACACACTGTGTGACACAGCCCAATAACACCATTTGAGTCGGGCCACTATTGCCCACTAGTATATTCCCGGTAATGGCTGCTAGTGGCTACTACTGGTCCGGCTCAAATGGAGGCCCTAGCGAGGGACAAGGGGGCTGCATGACTCACACCTTGCTTTAAAGTGCGTTACAGAAAGTCCCGAACCCCTAGAGGGGGAGGGCGGCTAAGCAGCGTACCGGCTGGAGGCTTAAGTGGTGTAAGCCACCTATCTATCTTTCCGCCAGGATGGGCAGTGGGCAGCGGGCGCTACGTCATCATCAGGCGCAAGCGGAAAACCCAGTCCAGCAACCCGCAGCTGGCTCAGCCATGCTTGTCACAGGGCAAGGCTTCATGGTGCAGGTGGCCACAACACGAATGGGTCTGCTTCATGGAATCATGAGAGTTCACAACATGGCCAACACTTGACATCATTATTGCTCATGGCGGCGATGGTGTCAAGGGCCACGCACCAGCCCTTACACCCCACACCACCCCTGCCCTCCCAACCGCCTCTTGCCTCCTCGCCGTCCCTTTAATGCCGGTCCTCGCCGAGTCTCGAGCACATCACAGTGCCTTGAGCACCTCGCAGTGCCTCGAGCACCTCGCAGCGCCTCGAGCACCTCGCAGTGCCTCGAGCACCTCGAGCACTTCCCCCCCCTTCACAGGTCTTTAAGTGCCTTGCCCGCCATGAACTCCAGCACCTGGGGCAGTGTTGCCTGCAATGCTGCTGCTGCCGCCCCCAGGTTCTCAAGGAACTCCTCTTGGGTGGCGCGCTCCCCGTCCACAATGTCAGTGATGGCCTGCAGCCGCAAGCCAGCCCCCCTGTGTGGCCACAGCTGCTGTCACCACAACCCGGCCCCACCCATTGCATGCTGGGGCAGGGGCAGCAGGGGTAGTGAGAGCAGGGGCAGCGGCAGCCAGAGCACATGCAGCCAGGCTTGGCCGCTTGCCTGGATAACAATGCAAGGTGGCTCATACTCACGGCACGTGTGGCTGGCTCTTCCTTGGGTGGCTGTCCGTTACTCATTGGCGTGTGGCTGACTCTGACGTGTGGCTGGCTCTTCCAAACCAAGCTGACGGTCACAATGGTGTACCTCCTCCCCCTCCTCCTCCTCCTCCTCATCATCATCATCATCATCATCATCATCTTCCTCGATGCTGCAGGCTGCTTCAGGTTGAATGAGGCTGCACCCAGCCCACTCGCGCCCACTAAGCCAACACACTCAGGCAAAGCTTGATTGAAGCATCTCTGCCCATGATCCTACCACTGAGGTGTTGCGCTGCCTAACCCCTCCATTGCTCCCTCTCCCTCTCCCTCTCCCTCTCCCTCTCCCTCTCCCTCTCCCTCTCCCTCTCCCTCTCCCTCTCCCTCTCCCTCTCCCTCTCCCTTCTCCCCTCCCCACCAGCACCTGCCGCACACCTTGATGGCAACCACAGGCTTGTTGAACAAGGCAGCCACCCAGGCGATCGCGGCCACTTCCATCTCCTTCACCGCCGCCCCCTCTGCCGCCATCACCTCCAAGCAGCGCTCTGTGTGGTCCAAGGAGTTGCCTGCAACCGGCAGCCAGACGCACGAGTGCACTGAAAGGGCGCCAGCCAGCAGCTTCCCTCAGCTGCTGCACATATGGCAGTTAGCGGTTGAGGCCGGGATGGCTATTGAGCTGCATGCCACAACAGGTGCCAACGGCTCCTACAATGCCACTGGCAGCGGGGGGGCGTGGGCAGCAGCATCAACAGCAAGTCTGCCCAGCCTCTCCCCCCATGTAGCCCTGCCAAATCCTTACACCTTTCCCACCCCCTACCCTCGCACCAGATGTCACCACTCCTGTCTTGAGCCCCAGCGCCGCCACCAAGGCGGTCACTGGCCAGGTGTTGGTCCGGCCCCGCCCGTACTTGTCAAACGCGGGCAATGGGATGCGCCGGTCGTGGTTGACCACGGCAGTGGAGGCGAAGATGTCGCCGATGCATGCACCCTGCGGCCAGGCTGGCCCCAAGAGCGGAGCTGGACGAGGGCTGGAGTCAGGGCTGTCTCGCCTATGGGCTGTCCTGCATAGGGGAGTGCATTGTGGGGGCTGCAATCATCAAGGGTGCGACCGAGGATGCTTCAACTTGATTGGAGTAGCTGAGTGAGATTACCCACAGGCAAGCATGTTATTCCTTGTTGTATGAGTTTTGTTTGTGCTGCCTAGGGGAGTCAGGGCTGAGCCAAAGGGCAGCTGGAGACAGCTGGCAGCGGCTTGGGAGGGCAATTTGGTGATGAGAGAGATGCGAAAGATGTGGGTCTTTGCCATGGATTGGCTGCCACCTTGGATTTGAAGCCTCCTGCTGTGCCCGCGCTGATGATGATGTCGGGCTGGAAGGCTTGGACAGCTAGGTAGGTGGACAGAGCAGCGGGCACAGTGCCCACATTGTCCACGTTGTGAATCGAGCATCTGCCATTCCACACTACGTGGACAGCTAGATCGCCTGCCTTGCCCGAGTACGTGATGCACGGAGCAGGCTGCTGGACCCTGCATGGGCAGCGCCGCTTGCACGCCATCATTCTCCCGTCGTCTCAATCGTCACAGGGGATGCGCTGCACAGTGCTCACATTTGTGCTGTGCGCAGTGCGCATTCGCTTGCCTCGGTGGATCGTCCTGCACCAAGCCCAGCTTAGCGATGAAAGGAGCAGCCTCCGCCTCCATTGCTGCATAGCCACAGGAGATATGCTCGCTTGAGACATGCTGACAAGTGACGCGCGGCTGGAGCTCGCCCGACCTCACCAAACACTAGTAGCACGCATCGGATAGTCATTTTCAAAACGCGCACGGCACGTTGCAAGGGGCCATCGGGTCAAACTGGAACCTGGGAGTGACCCGCCATGTTGGCAACTTAACCACGGTGAGGACATTGGGTCAGCCTCAGGGACTCTCAACATGGGGTCGGTCAACACGTAGTAAAGTAAACCAAGGAGTCCAACATGTCACATAAAATGATATGTCGGTTGGCTGGTCTGGGTAGCTGCCTGGTGTGTGTCGGAGCAGATGCAGCAAAACGCCTGCTTTGTCCCTGTCGGCCTGGGCTCCTGCCTTGTTGTAGCCTATGAACACATCAGGATTGCTCAGTGGGAAGGGGGCCAACCCTGATGATCCAATCTGCAGTTAAGGGACATCTTGTTTGTTCTGGGGTGTTGTACACGTATTTGACCAGCCTGCCTTGTCGTTCTTGTTGTGTGCTCTAGTCAGGTTCTTATGTTGTGCGCCATAGGGGATGGGTGGATGGGGGCTTGAAGCCGCCAGCTGCCAGATTCGTCTGTGTGCAATCGTGGCATATGCCAGAGTATGGAGAGTGGTATGATGTTGCAGGTCTGTCTAGCAAGGGACATGATAGACCATGGTGGCTGGTCAGGCTGGGCGACAGCATGCGTTGACTCACAGCCCTGCTACTTCACTGCTGCCCGTTCTGTTTTGCTGCTACTGGATAACATTGTGCCGGTTGACATGATGCCCTCAACACTGTTGTCACTGACAGGTTAGGTATGCCTAGTATTTGTAGTTCCCCCGCCATCACACCCTGCATCAGTGCAGGTTCTATGACCGGGACGTGTCAGCCGCGCTGAACATTCGCCGCTGCGCAACTGGCCCAGGGCCACGCCCCACTGAGCTGTGCTGCTGGACTGACCGCCCAGCCATGCCAAAGCCAGGCCAGCCAGGCCAGGAGTGGGTGAAGGTAGCCGACAAGGCCCTGTTGCGCAAGTGGCAGCGCAAGTTGCAGCGGTAGCCAGCTACAGCAAGACAACCCCAATACAACAAAACATCATACCCCTCACAAAGGGGTTGCAGCTACTAGGGGAGCTCTAGCTACAGACACACACACCAGAATGGCTGAGCTGAAGTGGGCATTATGCACACTAGCAGTAGCCTTTACAACAATGAGCTCGCAGCCTGTGTTCGATAACAACTCGTGCTTTATGTTGGTGTATCATGAGGGCTGTAGGGATTAGAACCCGAAAGGCAGATCGATGACTCGGCACTCGTAGGAAGTTGAGACCGTTGCTTGCATGGCCACGAAAAGTGCTCTCCGCTAGGCACACGCCACTACCATCCATTGGCATCGTCACTGGCCTCTTGTGCTCTTACGTACCAGCTGTCTGCGCAACGCTCTCCCATCCGCACAAATCTCGGGCCAAGTAGCAGGCTCAACGCCCCTGTCCGGTTCGGGCTCATCGTCGTCTGAGCAGCAGTGGTTCGGTCTCAGGTACCCAAGGTGCTGACGCGCGTATCTGTCTAGGAGCTGCGGACAACAGGCACAACGACCTGGTTTGCCTACTGAACACTGCTAGCGATGCTATCGCGGTGCCACTATCCCCACAGCCTGTGGACACGGAGACCCTACTGCTCAGCCTCACGCAGCAGCCCATGCGTTCCAGGCCACAGCACCCAGCTCGATGTACCTGCGGGGTCTGTAGCACTTGGCCTCCGGTCAGGTTCCGGGCGGCTCGCCTGTGCGCACGGCAGGAGCAGCGTTAGCACCGCCGTGCAAGAAGCACCTGACTTAGATGCATCGTCATCGTACGTGTCCAGTGGTGGTGGGGCTGGTCGCTTCATTGGGCAAGACGCGCAGGCCGTCATCGCGAGCGGTCAGCTGACCGACACCCTCGTCCTGCTCGCCACCTCTCACGGTACCAACCCTGCTATATGGGAGCTAGCGCCCGCCACCTCCCGCATCGCACTCACACCCAGTCCGGCTTCCGCCCCTCCCCTCCCGCCCCAGCCCGCTGTCTTCGACAAGTCCGCGTCCCTCGACGACGAGCAGCTGGAGCTGGTCGAGCGGGTGGCAGCGCGCGGTAAGGAGAACAGCAGCGAGGCCGCCACCACCGCGCTTCCCGCCGCCTCCGCCGCAGTGCCGCTACAGCAGGACCGGGTGCTGAAGCCCAAGGCCGCATTCAAGCCCTGGGCAGCAGCCGCCTGCGTGGCAATTGGGTGTGGGGTGCAGTGGCTGGTGCCCATGCCCGAGGGAGCCAGTCGAGCCTCCTGGACGCTGCTGGCAGTGTTCTGCTCCACAGTGGCAGGGCTGGTGCTGGAGCCGCTGCCAGTCAGCGCCTGGAGCCTGTGCTGCATCACAGCTCTGGTGGCCACCAGGGCCTGCACCTTTGAGACAGCCATGGCAGGCCTCACCAACGACGCCATCTGGCTCATCGTCATCTCCTTCTTCTTCGCAAAGGCAAGCGGCAGTGCCTTTCACAGGCAGCCAGGGGGGGCCTACGTGACCAGGCCGACCCCCTGCCACCCCTCCCACCCCTTGGCTAGGAAGGCTGGGTGGTAGAGCTCCCAGGGGGAGGGGGCAGCGGGTGAGGTGGGGTGGGGGGGAGTTGCCTCGGCAAGCACCAGCCGCTTGGCCCCTGCCCATGCAACTGCCACTGCTTGCGCTGACGCAGCATTGCAGCCTGCTGCTCCCCTGCCTAGTTCTCGCCAGGGCAGGCTGGCCTCACTGTGAGGTTAGGGGGCTGGGGGCCCTGCTGCTGCCCACTGCCCCTACCTACCCCCTACCCAAGCTGGGGTCAGCCCCCAGTGCTGCACCCCTGCAGGATGGTGCTGTGTCAGTGACAGCTGTGTCTGTGCTGGTGCTGTGTCAGGGCTGGCTGGATGCTGCTCTTCGCAGGCGTTTGAAAAGACGGGGCTGGGGCAGCGCATCGCAAACATGATGGTGGCAGCTGTGGGCCACTCCACACTGGTGGGTGACTGCTGGGTAGCAGGCTGGGCACTGAGGGGGTGGGCACTGAGGGGCTGGGCACTGAGGGGCTGGGCACTGAGGGGGTGGCGGAGGGGTACCTCAGCTGACACAGAGGGATGGGGTGGGGTGGGGTTCTGGTGCGGCGCGGTCCCTCCTCTCGCCCTCCCCTCCCCCTCACCTGCTGCACCCATTGCTCCTCTGCAAGACCGCTCCCCTGCCCTGTCCTCCTCTCCCCTTGCTCGCCTGCTGCTGCTCCTGCTGCTGCTGCTGCTCCTGCTCCTGCTGCTGCTGCTGCTGCTGCCTGTTGCACCTGCCGGAGATGCCTGCCCTTGACTCGTGTGGCCTGCCGCTCACTGGCCCCTGCCCCTGCCTGCACTGCTGCTGCCAGGGTCTGGCCTACAGCCTGGCGGCTGCAGAGGTGCTGCTAGCGCCAGCCATGCCGTCATGCACGGCACGAGCGGGCGGCATCTTCATGCCGGTGAGGAGAAGAGGGCAACAGGGCACGAGCAGGGGTGGGCGCAGGGGCAGGGGCAGGGCAGGGAATGACATCAAGTGCTTGTGGTTGCAATGCAAACATGGCCATCACTCATCACTCATCACACACACACACACACACACACACACACACACACACACACACACACACACACACGCTGCCAGACACACTGCATTCCCACACACTGCCCCACCCCACCCACCCCATGCACACAGCCAGCCAGCCAGAGTGCCATTTGGCCGTACAGGGCAGCCCGGCCCACTGCCCTTACTGCCCCAACAGCCCAGCCGCCAGCCTGCAGCCTGCTGTTGTCTCTGGACCCGCAGTCAGCCTGTGGACTCACACACTGGGCCCTCAGGGCCAGGGTCACTGCTGGCCAGTGCATGCAGCAGGGGTGGCTGGGGGTGGTACTGGAGCTCAGCACTCCCACACAGTGCACTAGGGTCAGCCTGCCGCCTGCTGCCCCCTCTGACTCAGGCCCTAGGACACTGCGGGCCAGGGGAGGGTGCAGCAGGGGTGGGGGGCTAACTGGCTGGCGGTGGTGCAGGGGGGCACTGTTCAGTAGTTTGGTGGCAAGGCCCAGGACTGGTAGGGGTGCAGCCCGCAAGGCCAGCAACCTGACTGCTCAGAGCTACCTAGGGCCAGAGTATGCGGGAGTAGGGGTAGGGGGTGGCACAGGGGGCCTGGATACCCGGACAGGTGCGAGTCAGCCGGACCCGGTGCGAGTCAGCCGCCTGCTGTCCCCCTCATGGGGCATTGTTGGCTGGCGCCTGCTGCCTGTTGTCCAACAGTAGCCAGCCGCCTGCTATTCCCCACCACCACCACTTACCCCTACCCCTACCCCCCTCCACCCCCCACACCAGGTCATCAAGTTCTTGTCAGAGGCGGGCAACTCATTCCCTGGCGCTGGGCGCCGCCGCCTGGGCGCCTTCCTGGTGCACAGCCAGATGCAGGCCAGCTGCAACATCGCGGCGCTCTTCATGACGGGCGCAGCACAGGTGGGGTGGGGGGAGGAGCGGCCACAGCGCGTGACCTCACCGGCACCAAACTGGCCTTGCCGGCACCTGTTGAGCTGACCCTGACCCCGACCCTGACCCTGACCCTGACCCCGATCCTAACCATGGCCCTGATCCTGACCCTGACCTGAGCCCGCTGTACCGCAGAACCTGCTGGCCATGAACATAGCCCGGGGCATGGGCGTGCACATCCCTGACGCCTGGGGCACCTGGGCCCTGGGTGCGCTGGTGCCAGGCCTGGCCTCCGTGCTCATGATCCCCCTCATCACCTTCTGGCTCACGCCCCCTGGTGAGACCCGGCCACCCCCTGCTGACCAGCCTGCCTGCTGCCCCTAGCCCCATACCCAGGCACTCCATGCACCTCCCGTGCTGACCTGCATGCTGATGTAAGGAGGGAGGTGGGGCAGGAGGTGGCAGGGGGTGGCAGGGGGTGGCAGGGGTGCCAGGCATTGAGGCAGAGGCCATTGGCGGGCAGCTAGGCGCAGGCTGAGGTTTGGGACGCAGGGACAGGTGTGGGTCCAGCTGCCGGCTGCTTCTAATGCATGGCTCAATAGGCAGGCGTGCAGTTGTCGGAGGCGTGGCAGGTCAGCAGCGGCAAAGGCTCCAGAGGCAGCACAGCATCAGAAGGGGAGGGTCAGACAGCTGCACGGCTGCAGCTCGGATACACTGTGGCATGAGTAAGGACGGCCGGAGGCGCAACAGGTACCCCACCCCACCCCACCCCACCCCACCCCACCCCACCCCACCCCACCCCACCCCACCCCACCCCACCCCACCCCACCCCACCCCACCCCACCCTGCAGAGGTGCGCCACACCCCCCAGGCGCCTGCGGAGGCGCGCGCCCGCCTGGCTGCCCAGGGCCCCCTGTCCGGCCCCGAGCTGGTGACCCTGGTGACGCTGGGGGGCGCCGTGGTGCTGTGGGGCCTGGGGGAGCAGCTGGCCTTCAGCTCAGTGGTCACGGCCATGATGGGGCTCAGCACGCTGCTGCTGGCCGGGGTGCTGTCCTGGCGCGACTGCCTGGAGTACACGGCAGCCTGGTGAGGGGCAGGGGGGGGGGAGGGGGGGGGAGCGCACGAGGGGGAGGGGCAGGGAGGGGGGGCAGAGGGGCCAGGGGGCAGGGAAGAGGAGGCCAGAGGTAAGGTTTCAGGGCTGCCAGAGCCGCCTGTGACGCTGTTGGACAGAACCCACAGCAACACCGCCCATGCTGGCTCCACACAAGTCCACGCCCCATCCCCCTAGTGGACCCCCCACTCCGCCCCCCTGCCTGCCTCACTGCCGCCCCCTTGCCCCACCGCGTGCCTTGCCTCAGGGACACCTTAGTGTGGTTCAGCGCGCTGGTGAGCATGTGCAGCGCACTGGCGGCATCCGGCCTGGTCACCCGGCTGGCTGACATGGTGGGGGTAGCGCTGGCGCAGGCCAAGCTGCCCTGGATGGCCTCATTCGGCTTGCTGCATGCGCTGTTCTTCTGGGGCCACTGTGAGTCAGGGGGGGGGGAGGGGGGGGGCCCAGGGGGCAGGGAGGTGTGGTAGGAGGCAAAGCAGTTCAAGGGTGGGGGGTGGGGGCAGTGTGAGCAGTGAACAGCATAGTTGCGCTGGGCAGGGGAAGATGGGGGGTGGCGCCTGGCCTGAGGGGGGGGCAAGGTGATGAGGGGGCCTGAGGGGGCCAGCTGGGACGCCACCTGGGCAGGGTGCCGCCACATGGTGCTAGCATGTCGCTAGGGCCATGACGATAGGCTACAGGCCGCAGGCAATGAGGGGCCACACTGGAGTGAGGAGTGTGAACACCCCCTACCCATCCCCGCCTCGTTCCCTGCCCCGCTTCAAGCCCCCCCCCTGCTGCCCCCTCCTGCCCCCTGCTGCCCCCTCCTGCCCCGCAGACATCTTTGCCAGCCAAGTAGGGCATGTGGGGGCGCTGTACGGGGCGTTCCTGGCCATGGTGAGGACCTGACCACACGGCCCCAGCACCTAGCCACCACACCCACCCACCCACCCAGCCCTGCAGCCCAGGCCCCCACCCCCCAGCCTCCCATCCACCCAGCCCTGCAGCCCAGAAGGG
This sequence comes from Haematococcus lacustris, assembly GCA_030144725.1. NCBI lineage: Eukaryota > Viridiplantae > Chlorophyta > Chlorophyceae > Chlamydomonadales > Haematococcaceae > Haematococcus > Haematococcus lacustris. The sequence continues at coordinate 3,989,570 of JASKMD010000008.1, read as the reverse complement.
GTGAGGCGCGCAGTGGGGACGCGGCACTCACCCAGGGCTGAGCACCCGCCCCGCCACTGACTGTGCTGCCAGGCCAGCTGCCTGGGGATCATGCCCTCCCCATACTCACTCCCCAGGCGCTGACTGTGACGCTGGGGGGGTACCCCACCCATGGCTCACCCCAACACTCCCAGCATCACCTACTGTGCCCCACCACACCTCCCCCCTCCCACCCTACTACCTGCTGCGCTGCCCTCCCCCCCTCCCCTTCCCCCCATTCCCCTCGCCCAAGGGTGGGTGACCTCAATGTTTTGGGCGCGCCACATCCCCTCCCTCATGCCGCTGCCACTGCCCACCACTGCTGCCGCTCCTGCTGCTGCTGCCACCGCTGCTGCTGCTGCTGCCACCGCTGCTGCTGCTGCTGGCAGATGATTGCTGCGGGGACGCCCGCCACCCTCGCCGCCCTGACGCTGGGCTACTCCTCCAACCTGTTTGGCAGCCTGACCCACTACGCCAGCGGCCCTGCGGCGGTGTTCCACGGCTCAGGCTACACGGAGCTGAGGGAGGTGCTGGGCCTGGGCGCCCTCATGGGCCTGCGCTCATGCCTTGTGTGGGGCGGCCTGGGCATGGCCTGGTGGAAGCTGCTGGGCTGGTGGTGACCTGGGCAGCGCCACGGGGGAAAGGGGGAGGTCGGCTGGCAGGCTGAGCAGCAGCAGTCGGCCGACAGGGTGGCATGGCAGGGATGTGGGGGGAGGGGGAGGGCGGGGCGCATGGGCTTGGTGGGAAAGGGAGCAGAGGGGCAGCAAGGCAGCAGGCCAGGGGGCAGGGCGGGCGCAAAGGGGGGGGCTGGGGGGGCAGGGTGTGGCTGGCCCCTCAGCTGCAGCCCTGGTTTCCTCCCCAGCGCTCTGCCCCGCCTGCCCTGCTAGGCCCACTTGGTCCGTCACGGGCAAGGAGGGCAACTCAGCTGGGGCGAGTGGTGAGGGGGGGAGGTACAGCCAGGGTGTGGAGTGGCAGGGGGGAGTGTACAGGCAGGGTGTGAGGGGGGGAGGTCAGCCTGGGGTCCATTGAGGCTGGTGAGGGGCTGCTGCCTGCACTGGCTACGCGGGCCAGGGCCTTGCTGCACCGCCAGTGCTCCAGCAGTCCAGGGTCCAGGCCTTGACTGGGGGTCACTGCTGGGGCAGCCCTCCGGGGAGGGGGCCCCGGGCGGGGCCAAGGGCCCAGGTGCAGTGGCGCCCCCTGGTGAGGCTCCCAGGGGGCCGCCCCTGGTCCTGGGTCAGTGAGCCAGCTGTGGCTGTGGAGTGGACTGATGCCTGGGGTAGAGGGTGGGTCGCCGCATGGGGGGGGGGGGTGGTAGAGGTGGTGGTGGGGGGGGAGGTGCCGACTGGGAGCACAGTGAAGGGGGTGAGGGGTGTTGAAGTTGCCTGTGATTCATAGTTGAAACACAATTCTGCTCATGCAAGCCATGCATGCAGGCACCCTTGCTGCAGGGGAGGAAACGCGTTGATTGCAGTTGTATGTGAGTCATCCTGACCCTGTACAATAAATGAGCTTAGTAGGTGTGACCAGTCAGTGTCACACTCAGCACAGCGCATGTGCTGCCCTTGCTCTGTCCTCTGTCCATTCAGCAGTGCAAGGGGGGAGAGGGGGGTCACCCCCGCATGCCCCCCCACTGCTCCCCTGCCGCCAACGCCTGGCCATCTCCACTGAGCTGGGAGAGGCCTCTGCTCCCACCACCCCCTCCTGTTGCTGGCATGTGTGAGTGCCTTGCTTGAAGTTCCTTGCATGCAGTGCCTTGCTTGAAGTGCCAGCTGTGAGGCAGGGCGTTGAGGCACAGCTGTGAGTTGGCCTTAGTCGGCATGTGCCTCCAAGGGTGAGGCGGCAGGTGTGGACAGCAGCTGCATGCAGGGGACTGGTGCACTTGTAGGTGGGGAATGTTTTGCATGTTGCATGCAACTTAAGAACCAACGCGAGCCATGCGCCAGCTGTGGGCCAGCTGTGGTAGGAGGAGTAGTTTGTGATGTTCGTGGTTTGGTCCAACAGGTGTAGCATCAGAAGTGCCGACTAACTAGACGCTAAACGCTTGTGAACCCCACAGCTTCCCTACAGCTTCATTACTATACTGCAAATACAGTCCTCTTCTTCCAGTCTTCCTGAAGAGTTGTACATGAGACACAGGCTATGAGCACTTGGTTGTAAAGGCTACTGCTAGCGTGCCTCATGCCCACTCGAGCCCCGCCCTTTGTTGGCCTCCGTTGCTAGCTCAAATGCATACTGTCCTTGCTCACACATATCCCTTTTGTGACTTCATAGTGGGATTGACTAGCTATCGCCGCCACTTGCGCAACAGGGCCATGTCGCGCACGTACACCTAATCCTGGCCTGGCCCGCCCGCATACGGCATGGCTGGGTGGCCACCTGCAAGAACACATGTCCATTCTCTTTTGCAAGATGTTACTTAAGGCGTCCACCCTACCCGGGCGTTGACCCTACCCGGGCGAGCCTTACCACCTCCCATCACTGCTTCGTTAGTCCTGGTCCCTGCTCCTGTCCGTGCCTGGCGAAAATGTTAATGGTGGTGGCGGAGCATGCAAAGGGGAAAGTGCAGTCTTGCATGCCGCAGCCGCAACCCCCAAATCGTCCACGACAGCTGCAACAACACGTGTTGCGTGCAACTCAAAAACCAACGCGACCCATGCGCCTGCAGATGTATGTCAGCTGTGATAGGAGGAGGAGTTTGTGATGTTCGTGGTCCAACAGTTTTATCATCAGAAAAGCTGACTAACTAGACCCCACAGCTTCCCTACAGCTTCCTTACTATACTGCAAGTACAGGAATCTTTGGAGCTGAGTAGGTCTGTTTGGAGCAGTGTAGGTCTGTATGAGTGAGTCTCCTCCAGTGTAATGGACCTCAATTCCTCCCCACTCCGGTTGCCGGCACTCCGGGTGGATGGGGACCTGATGCGCATCCCAACACGGCCACTCCGCTTGGATGATGTAACTAAATCCCTGATATGCTCCCGAAGAGAAAACGCAAGCGCCCCGTCTCCCCCGCACAGACTGCAGCCGGTAAGCCACATTGCTTGGCGAAAGGCTAGGCCCCCCCCGAAGCTCACTGACGACGCGACGCAGTGAGCACCACGCGACATTGCGACTCCGTGCATTAAGTCCTGCGTGTGTTGTGCTTTCCCACGTCTGCAGGTGGTCACCCCTCCCATTGAACCACCACGTAAGGGACATTTGACTTTGCGGCATGCCTGGTGGGAGTTGAGTTGTCATTTTAACGCGGAATGTCTATCTCTGCGCCGCGCTTGCGCCTGCGCGCCCGAGCTGCTGGCACCCACGGTGACCGGCAGTCTGCCAGGCACGCGAACGGTTCCGCTGTGCGCGATGGGCCTTTCAAGTGCTGCCTAACAACACCCACAACGCGGGATGCAGAGTTCTCCGCTGCGGTACACTACGGTACACTTTACGCATGGAGCCCGTATCAACGTTATCTTACACAGCCAGCTCAATCACACTCTGCCTGCCCATTGAGATGCTCCAGTACCATGTACCGTAGGTCAGCACGCAAGGTGTTGGCTGGCACATACAACCCCACTGCCTTGCAATACTCGTTTAACATTTTCACGCTCAGCTTCTTGCCCAAGGTGCACAGCTGCTTCACGCTATCTGGTGCAAATGAGCACAGAAGGGTGAGGCACTCATCGTCCCAGTGCTTGTCATCCCTCTTCTGATCGAACATGGGCATGGCCACAAAGGGCTTTGTGATTAAGGGCCTCATGCACACACCCCTTGGTGCGGGGGCCATGCATTGGGCACATGCACATGCAGTCTCTGACCACTCAACGCCCACATGCCCAGAACTCTCCTTGCTGTCACGTCATCTGTGTGCTGGCCCCCCTTCTTGCCACACGTGCCGGAGTCTATGAGCAGCTGCACTCTATCGAGCAGTAAGCATGCCACCCTCTGTTTTGTGGTGGGACACTGCTGCATGGCTTGTTGCACAGCCACCGGCAGCTGGGGGCTGGTGAGCACTCTTTCCAACAGCTGAGCCTGCTGGTCTGCTGAGCCACATAGCTCAAACACCTCCATCAGCTCCTGACCCATGCGCTCAGTGTGCTTGTCACGGGGGCCTGCTGCTGATCCACGCTTCCTCCGCTTACACGGCTCCTGCTGCTGTGGCTGCTGGTTCTCCGCATGTGTGGCGGAATCATGGGTGGGAGCAGCCGGCCCTGACCTGCTCCTGCCCCTCTCCCTGCCCCTGCCCCTGTCGGTGTGTGGTACACTGTGTTGCGCTGTGGCAGCACGGGTGGCAGCTGCGGGAGGGGGGCTGGGGTGAGGGCTGGTGCGGGGGCTGCGATGAGGGCTGAGGTGGTGGCGAGGGCTGGGATGAGGGGAGGAGTGGGGACCAGGGCAGGGGCTGGCATGGGGGTTGGGGTTGGGCTGGATGAGTGGCTGAATGGAGGCTGATGGCATGCTGTATGCCGGCGTATTGACCTCGAAGTGGATGGCCCCCTGCTGCAAGGGTGCGGGGGTGCCAGGACCCTGCTCCCCAGGTAGTGCTGCCAACTGGGATGTCGAGAAGGGCCTGCAGCACATCATGGCAGGGCAGGTAGCCTGGTAGCATGTAGGGGTGACCTTGTAGGGGTGACCTTGTAGGGGTGACCTTGTAGGGGTGACCTTGTAGGGGTGACCTTGTAGGGGTGAAACTTGGATGTCGGCATGCTGCAGGCATGTGCACACGCCAGCTTCTAAAACCCCTATTTGCAAAATCTCAGCAAGAGTTGAGACCTTGGCAGGGGGTCCACAGATAGGTTCCCTAGCCAGTGACGCAGGGCTGGGGCATTCGTTTGCGTCCGATGGTCGCCATATTGGCATCAACAGAGTGGGCAGCATGGAGGAGTGTTTCCCCACCTTTTGGAGCCTAATCCACAAGGGATTGATGCAGCTGCCACTGCTGTGCTCCTACTGTGGTCTCCTCCAAGTTTCAGAGCCCCTGAGCCAGCGCATGTTGGTCACGATGTTGGACATGGGGTCGGGCTCCTCGCACATCGCGCACTATTCATCGCGTCAATGAGGGACTCACTAATACTGGGTCAGCGTACATCAAGTCCGCAGGCTCGGTAGGGTCGGATACCCGGCAACATGCCCGACCAGCTCGGCGCGTGCCTCAGCGCGGCCGCATTCCGACGCTTCAATTCGCGTGTAAACCCGTGCAGAGATGAGTCCGGACAAGCCGTTGTCCCTTATCGTTAGGGGGGTTGGTGGTTCAATGGGAGGGGTGACCAGGTGCCAGTGGTAGTGGGCAGCAAGACCATGGGCAGGGGCAGGCTGTCAAGGTATTGGACAGCGGCGCCAGGTTATCAAGGCTGCCCTGCGTGGCCTTGCGGAGGCAGCCCGGCCTGATCTCAGCCCAGCACAAGTAGACGCAGTTGTTGCAGAAGTCAACTAGCGCACGACCATTCTCATTTGCACGATGTTACCTGCTCACCCGGGCTACCCGGGCTACCCGGGCAAGCCGTACCACCTCCCATCACTGCTAAACCCTCACCGTATCTTCAATTATATAGGCCTCTCATCTAAAGGATTTAGGCGGCTCTTCCGGCAAGGCCCCACTGGGGTTGCTGTAGGCTGAGTTGACCCGGCTGGTGCGGAACTCATTTACCAACACCACTTGCATTGCTGGAAACTGCTTCACATTATGGGCAGGTAAAGCTCATAGCCGTTTTGACATGTTCACAGCCAGCCAGATGTACATCAAGCCGTCACATGAAGTGTCAGTGCCTGGTGTGATATACGCTGTGATAGAATCCGTTGATCCTGGTCCCTGCCCCTGTCCGTTAGGGCGTGCCGGGTATTAATACCTGCCTGATGTTTTGGGTACTACGGGTATTAATACCGGTACTAGAGGTATTAAGTAGTAGATAGTGGAAGCGCCGGTAGTTTTAGGCGCCCTAAAAACGCGAGGCCGAGGCGCTGGAGCGTAACAGCTCTCGACCTCAGCCAGCAGCCGCGGAGCGTAGCGACGCGGCTGCTGGCTGAGGTCGAGAGCTGTTACGCTCCAGAGCCGAGGCCGAGTGTTTTTGGGGGCCTGAAACGCCCCGGGCGCTTCCACTATCTAAATTAGTTCCGTTTTCGGTGCGTTGTGGCTACATTCTGTGCGGCGAAGCCGCACTTCTGGAGCAACACTTTGTGTTGGAGCGAAGGGCGGGGCGTGGTAGCACCATACGCGACTTGCAACGGTAGCCAGTTTGAACCAGCTATGCACTTTTCTAAAATGGTCCGCGTCCCGCGTTTTTAAGAGCATAATAGGGAACTAAGTCTCTTAAACAGCAGGCTATTAACTATTATAACGCATGAAAACGGAACTAATAACTGACAGTGGCACTTGTGCGAGAAGTCCCAAGATCAAATCCTGTCAGAATTGGGTATGCTCACCTTCGGAGCGAGAGAATGAAGGAATAAGTACAGGATCGCTAGTCGATTGGGCCAGTCTGTATCGAGGTTACAGTGACAGAGCCCGCAACGGCTGGTGCAACATGCAACACACCAAGACACCCGAAGACACCAACTCAATATGCCCAACCGTTGCACAGCCGTTTTCACCACGCCACACAGCAAGCCCCTGTAGTTGATGCTCAATTCATGATGTATCTTAGACGGCCGGCGTGTCATCGGCCCTATTCGCGACTTTTTTGGTATTCTATTTTCTGTTTTCTCCCCAACCGCTGCACTTTTTGGCCGCCCCGCCGACTGGCTGCACCGATGCGAGTGTTAACCATACACGATTCTCCTGTGTACCAGCTTCTGCCCGGGGAGTGTCTCAACGTTGCAAATACACGCTATTAGAAGCCGTCACTCGCGCCGTCAACCGCCCAACCGCGGAGAAAGTTCAAACTTTATTCAGGCCCCTAGAAAACGACCCGAGTAAACTTGAACTTGCTCGGGGGTTAGGTCGTTGAGATACTCCCGATGTCCGACCTCAGGGAGCTGGCTGCACGGGCGTTCGCGTCAGTAGGCTCTGATCCAGCGGCACAACAACAGCAACAATGTTCCATGGGGGCCTAAATGAAGGAGTGTGCGCACCGTGTTAGCTACGGAGCTACGTGTGTTAACTACGGAGCTAAACTACGGTGTGCGAAACTACGGTGTGCTCAACTACGGACCTAAACTTAGGTGTGCTAAACTACGGTGTGCCATGATGTACGGTCTGGCTGCACGGGCGTTGGCGTCTATAGGCATGGCTGCATGACACATGTGTCCGAAACATGGGGTTGGTAATCTTCACGCAAGTACTCCTTACAAAGTGCACCGTTTTCACTAGCGTTCATCATATCGGCAGCTGCGAAATAACGTGCGTCTGTTAGCAAGCGGTGCATTAACTCTTGCGCGTGAGACCATGCTGGCACAAGCGATCGCGGACACACATCAGCTGCTCACTATCGATTGTTCTAGTGGTGAGTAGTGGCATCAATGATAGAACTGCGCCTGTTATCGAGCCGCAAGTACAGTCAAGTTTCAGCCGGCCAAGCTCGCTACGCGAGCCTCTCATCGGCCCTAGAGTTTCAAGACCAGCCGCAGTCGCAGCCGCAGTCGCAGCCGCAGTCGCAGGCACAGCAGGCCACGGGTGGTTGCCCCCAACCGCCCTAACCGCAGAGAATCAGAGAAAAATAGAATACCAAAAAGTCGCGAATAGGGCCATCATCATCATAAATTATACTGTTTTCCCGAGTGTGAGGGAGTGAGGGAGTGTGCGGCAGGGAATATGTTGAGGCGCTGCGTTGAATATGTTGGGCGCCACAGCTTGAATTGGAACCGAGTTTGCGGCCTGGTCACTCGCTGGCAAGGCTGTGACTGCGGCTATGTTACATTGGCACTGTCAGCCTCATCACAATGTAAGCCTCATGTTGGGCGCTCCGGCGTGGTCGCGATATTTCCGATGGGTTGCACAATGGCACACCGACACTCAATTATATCCGGCATAAGCCAATGCACTCTACTCATAGGTACTCATTAGTACTTTTGTGTCCAGCCACGCTTCGGCTGCAGGATGAGTGTCGGGCGGTGTAGGGCTGACAGTCGTAGCCATAGTGGGCCAGCAGTGCCCAGTGGCGCTGATGTGGCGCTGATGTGTGCCGCCGGTGGGCCGGTGAGGTATTAATACCTCGTTCAAATTCCTCAGGGTATTAATACCCGGGTACTAATAATACCTGGCCGGGAACGCCCTACTGTCCGTGCCTGGCGAAATGTTTCTGGTTGTGGATACCATCCGTGACTATTTCGATGACCCCATCGATTTTGCTACAATCGACAGGTTTCGATGACCCTGGGAAAGTCTCTGGCGGCCACCCAACATATTTCGATCAGCTTCGACCGCCTTCGATCGCACTCGATCCTACTTCGATGACCCCATCGAATTTTCAAAAATCGACAGGTTTCGATGACCCGGGGGAAAATGTCCGACGTAGCCATCGTCGCCACTTGCGCAACAGGGCCATGTCGCGCACGTACACCCAATCCTGGCCTGGCCCGCCCGCATACGGCATGGCGGGGTGGCCACCTGCAAGGACACATGTCCATGCTCATTTGTGTGACGGTGCGCTTATGCGTATCCGTATACCACACTTTAGCAGAGTGACTGAGGAGGTCAATGGTGGGCTGCTACCAGCTCACCATTCGGGTTCGACTCCCGAGGGTCCCGTTCTAAACCTGGGCTCAGTTGCTGTGCGAGAGTGTGGATAGTAGAGACTGCGGTGGACATTTCTAAGTGGACATGCCGCTCACACTGTAAGATTTAAGGCAGCGGCTGCGCCGTGACAAATGGTTTCCGACCGACGTCGGTACAGCAACATGACAGACAATCCAGGCAATGGCGGGCCATCCGCCGGAGCCGAACCACCTGCTAATACTCCTTCAGAGCCCGACATGCTAGATAAGCTCCTGGAGGCTGCTCGGACTAATCCGCAGCTGCGTGCGAAGTTCAACGCCGTGGTTGAGACTTTCTCAGGTGGCTCTAAAGCCCCTGATGACCATCCTAATGACGATAACCCAGAGGATACCCCTGGTGGCAATATGGAAGAAGGCGAGATGGACGAGCGACCTCGCTACGTCGGAGGAGACGAGGACTACATCCTTGAGCTGGAGGCACAACAGCTGCAAATTCAGGCTGAGAATGAAGCCCTGCGTCAAGCCTGTAACGGCGAGCCTCGAGCGACACCGTTCCCCTTTGCCCGCGACACCTGTGTACTGCCTATGGCGGGCGCAGGTGGGCGCATTACTTTTACCGAGTGAGTAGGGCAGGTTAAAGCCTAGCAGCGCAAGCTGTGAGGACAACTGGTTCGATTCCAGGGGGCCCCGTTCTAAGCCCTAGCCCTCTCACGAGGTATTCCTGTAAACTTCTCCATGGCAGTTTTCCTCGCAACACGCAAGACGGTCTCTCGGCTAACAACGTGCACTGCACGTTACAGAGTGGTTTCCGACCAGACTTGCGTTTGCGAGGGCATCATGCCTCCAGCCTCCGGCTGACTTCTGGCTTTCACGCTAGTGGAGCTTCGGCTTTGGAGAACGCTGACAGTGGAGGCGAACAGCCAACGCTGCCCACCATTATCGGGGCCAGGTGGTCGTTCCTGTTTCTGCCTGACAACCTGGTCGTGTCTGCTGCCCTTTACGGATTTGTCCGTAGTTGCCACAATTCGCCCTCCGACGATGGCTACTCCCAAAGGCTACTCTCGCGAAATGAGGTTCCTGTGGCAGGTCCAGTGTTGCGCCTTGTTGCATTTCATTGCACTCTGGCAGGCTAAATCTGTAGCGCTTGTCGCACCTCCTCTAGTCCTTCTGGCCTGCATGTCTTCAGCGGCCGCAGGTTGCGTCTAAGCTTCCGGCTCAGACCGAACAAAGGACAACACGTCGTAAACGTGGATCCAAGCAGATGGACAAGATAGCTACCTTAATGGTACGCTGCCAGCGTGCTATGCATGTTGTACACATCTGTGTTTGTTGTGCACAACTTCATTGTGCGTGCAACTAGTCCTTTGCCAGCCCTGAATGTATCAGGTTTGCATATGCTTGGCCATCGCTGCCAGCCATGCTACAGCCGTGCTATGCTTAGTACATGCTGCTGACAGCCTCAAGCCCTAAGGCTTGCTGATGGCCTTGGTGATGGCTATGGTACATATCTGACCTTTGCCTTCTACTCACCATGCTAATGTGGTTGTTCCAAGTACAGGTGTTTTTACAGGTCCTTTATGATCTCTATGAAAACCTTTATGGCAGCCTATGGCAACGCCTATTACCAATGGTGCAACCTCTATGGCAGCCTATGGCAACGTCTATGGCAGTTCTGCACATGGACAGCCCTAATCTTGGTGCGGCGTGGCACCTAGTGTCATCTTCTGCCATAAGCATCTGCTTGCACTATGCATACTTGCTTATCAAGGCAATGTGTTACTCGACGTTGTCGCCTTGCTACTGTGGCACTCTGCTGGTCATGAAGCACAGTTCAAGGGAGCCCTATTGTGAGCCATTGTGCCCTGATGGGTTGCATGACAGCCTTGTAGGCTCAGGTCCATGCGATGGTGGCCATGCCCCACCCTACTGATCATGATACCCATGGTCCTTGTCACCCTGAACCTAGTGTCAACTTCGACCATTTCATGTGACCCATGTGTTGCACTTTGGCGCACTCCTCGCATACAAGAATATCTTGTCATGCATGAACTTGTTCTGATCATCAGGTCATGCTTTGCCATTCGCATTTAATGCTTATCTCATCATTGTGTCACCATGACACTTTGATGTTGATCATGCACTCAGAGCTGCTCTGATGACCTTAGATGGAGCTCTTGTGCTGTAAACAAGCTTGTAGGCTACATCATAAGCCCATTTCATGTATGGTCATGTGTCCAGCCCTTATGGGTAAGACATTCAATGGTATGCATGACATGCTTCCATGGTATGTGCATGCACATGGTGTCATGTTGTACACACTTGCTACTGTGCTTGTGGCTGACAACCTAGTTGTGCAGCGCTATGCCATTGAGCACGTGTGGTTTTTGCAGACAATATTATCTTGTCATCAACTTTGCCTTTGGCCTAGTGAGCAAACACCATGCAGCCGCCTTGATAAACTGTACCAATGGCTACTGCCAAGGTGGCAGCAAGGTGGTTGAGCAAAGGCGATCATGCCGCTGTGGCTCTTATCAGCCCTGATGGCTCTGCCATACCTCAACCTGAGGTGACCCCTCATGGTCTCCCTGATGCTATCAAAGCTCAGTTGGATTCTCTGCTGGCAGAATACAGTGATGTGTTCACACCTCTCACTGGCTTGCCACCAGACCGCCCAGTGGGTCATACTATACCCCTGGAGCCTGGTAACCGCCCTCCAGCCACTCCCATGTACAGGCTAGGCAAGCCTGAGCATGACGAGCTGAAGCAACAGATACATGACCTCTTGGCTAAAGGTATGATTGAGCCAAGCTCTTCTCCTTATGCAGCTCCTGTACTGTTTGGTCAGAAGAAGTCAGGTGAATTGAGAATGTGTATAGACTATAGACAGCTCAACAAGATCACACTGCGTGACCAGTATCCACTGCCTCGCATTGATGACTTGTTTGACAAGCTGTCTGGCTGCAAAGTCTTCTCTTCCCTAGACCTGCAGGCTGGTTACCACCAGATCAGGATCACTCCTGAGGATGTGCCTAAAACGGCCTTCCGCACACCTGAAGGTCACTTTCAGTTCAAGGTGTTGTGCTTTGGGCTGACCAACGCTCCAGCTACATTTCAACGGGTCATGAATGACGCCTTTGCTACTGTGCTGGGTAAGTGTGCCTTGGTGTATCTGGATGACATCCTTGTCATGTCTAGGTCAGTTCAGGATCACCTGCTGCACCTCAAGCAAGTATTTGAACTGCTGCGTAAGAATAAGTTGTATGCTAAACTATCTAAATGTGAGTTTATGCATTATACACTTAAATTCTTAGGCCATCTGGTCACTGCTGGAGGCATTGCTGTAGACCCTGATAAGGTCTCAACAATTGCTAACTGGCCTATTCCCCAGTCCCTCCAGAGATTATAGTCATTCCTTGGCACTGCTAATTATGTGCGCAAGTTTGTCTGTAATTTCAGCAATATTGCTGCACCTCCCACAAATCTTTGTGGTAAAGGCGGTCTGTCCCTTCCATGGCATGACAGGCCTGAGGTACCTTTGACAGCATTCAATGCTCTCAAAGCTGCCATCGCTGCAGTTCCCATGCTGAGACTACCCGATCACACCAAACCGTTCCAGGTTTACTGTGATGCGTCCCTTCAGGGACTGGGTGCAGTCCTCATGCAGGATGGCTATCCACTGGCTTATTTAAGCCGCAAGCTGTCACCTGCTGAGATCAACTACACAACTGGTGAACAGGAGTTCCTCTCCTTAGTCACAGCATGCAAAGAATGGCGCTGCTACTTAAAAGGCGTGCCGTTCACTCTATTCACCGATCACCAGCCTTTGGTTGCCTTGCCTACCCAGACAGTGCTATATAGGCGCCAGGCCAGGTGGTAGAGTTTATGAGCAGGTTCTCATACAGGCTCGTGCATATTGCCGGCACTGTGAACCCTGCAGACCCTTTGTCCCGGATTGTGCACGATTCTCCAGAAAGTGCCTCGGTGTGTGCTGTCACCACCAGGAGGCAGGCCAAGCTTTCTTTGGAGGGGGGGGGAGCTCGTGAGGCTGGCCTTCGTGCCGCTGCCCCGGCTGCCATCAGTGCGAAATCCCCCCTTGCTCTGTCACAATTTGAGAAAGATACCACGTGTGTTGAAGCCATGTTGGACCCGATAGGGTCTGAGACCCCTGTTACACAGGATGAGACAGCGCAGTATCCTGCGGCTCCCGCTGCTCCTATGGGACTTTCTGATCAACTGAACCTTGGATACCAGCAGGACCCTGCGTTTACTGCCAATGCTGATCATTCTGGAATGTACCAGGACACCGACGGTCTCTGGCGGATCTCTGGTAAGGACTTAGTGGTGGTCCCCAATGTGCCTGAACTGCGTGAACACATCTTGCATGAGATGCATGATGCTGCTTATGCTGGCCATGTGGGAATGACCAAAACCCTCGAGCGTGTCACACGTGTATTCTGGTGGAACACTGTGCGTGCTGATGTGAGGGACTATGTGGGGACATGTGATGCGTGTCAACGCGATAAGTCCTCCAACTCTAAGCCAGGTGGTCTGTTGAGACCCCTGACTGTCCCAGGGTATCGGTGGGAGCATGTGTCCATCTGTGTCATTGTTGACCGCCTGAGCAAAATGGTGCATTTTGTGCCATGCAAAGAGTCCATGAATGCCATGGCCTTCGCCCGGCTGTTCATCAACAATGTATTCAAGTTACACGGCCTTCCGGCTGAAGTACTCACCGATCGTGGTGCACACTTTAATAATAAGTTCTGGCATGCTGTTTAAAAGCTGCTGGGTATGAAGACTAATATGTCTACTGCCTACAGGCCACAGAGTGATGGCCAGACTGAGAGGTACAATCGTGTACTTGAGGAAATGCTTCGGCATTACATCTCTCCCACTCAGGCTGACTGGCCTGATCACCTTGCCTTGGCTGAGTTTGCTGTCAACAACTCATGGCAGGAGTCTATACACTCCACGCCCTTCTTCCTCAACACAGGCCAGAGCCCTGTCACTCCTGGGCTGCGTGACCTGCCTGATGGCGGCCGCTGTCCCTCTGCCCATGCCTTTGCCACGTGGTGGAAAGAAGGTGTTGCCCATGCAAGGCGGCACATGGCTGATGCGCAAGCCAGGTACAAGCGTCATGCTGACACTGGTCTGAAAGACGTGGAGTTTGAGGTGGGTGCACAGGTCTTGCTGAGCACCAGGAACCTGCGCATTAAGACAGGCAAGGCCCGCAAGTTTGTGCCACGTTATGTGGGACCCTTCGTGGTTGAGGCTAAGATCAATGCCAATGCCTACAGACTCACTCTGCCTGCCAACATGAGCAGGCTGCACCCTGTCTTCCATGTGTCACTGCTCAAGAAGTACTCTGGCAGTGATGTGGGTATCATGCCTCCTCCTGTGGAATGGATGGATGAGACTCCTGTGTACTATGATGAGCGTCTGCTTGACCACAGATACGTCCGTGCAGGAAAGGCTGGGGAGTTCCTGGTCCAGTGGGAAGGCTATGACGCCTCCTTCAATACCTGGGAGCCACGAGCCAACCTGACTGGCTGTGACAAGCTTCTGGCTGAGTACAATGCCATCCACTGTCTCAAGTGAAGACCCAGCCTGATTAGTGTTCCTGCTACGGTGCTGTGGTGTGCTATGGGTTGTGCTGTGTGTGTGAGCAGCCTTCTGGCTGGATGGTTGCATTCTTGCACCTGAGCTATCATGCTCCTGGCTATCATGTGTGTTAACCAATCATGGTTCACACTAGCCCCAATAAGCAGTATTGGCTGCGAGTCCTTGGATCTCCTTGGGCGGAACGGACCTCTTCTGGGGGGGGTGAATGTAACGGCGAGCCTCGAGCAACACCGTTCCCCTTTGCCCGCGACACCTGTGTACTGCCTATGGCGGGCGCAGGTGGGCGCATTACTTTTACCGAGTGAGTAGGGCAGGTTAAAGCCTAGCAGCGCAAGCTGTGAGGACAACTGGTTCGATTCCAGGGGGCCCCGTTCTAAGCCCTAGCCCTCTCACGAGGTATTCCTGTAAACTTCTCCATGGCAGTTTTCCTCGCAACACGCAAGACGGTCTCTCGGCTAACAACGTGCACTGCACGTTACAAAGCCCTGTCGACAATTACGTCTCAGGTAAAGTCGCCTACTCTTCCACCTCGCAGGCCAGATCTAGCAGGCAGGGCAGCTGCTCCTGCGTCGACTAGACAGCCTGGTGCAGGTGCTGCAGGCCTAGGACGAGCCGCCCCTACGGGTCCCTCGCCCCTTGCCTTGCCCCTTCCCTTGTCTTTGGGCTCAAGGTCTATACCTGGTCCTGACAAGTGGACTGATGCGTGCAGTAGCACCCACCGCAGAGCCTTAGCGTTCTGCGATGACCTTGAGCGTCACTGTGAACGCTGTCGCCTTGATGTTGCCTCGACACTGCCTGCTTTCCTGACTGGCGCTGCTCGCAACACCTGGTACCCTTCTATCAAGGAATCCTATGCTGCCTTGTATGCTGATGTCCCTGACTGGCCTTACCTGCGTGCCGCCTTCTGCGAGTACACAGGAGACGACCTGCGTGACGACTGTAATGTCGCCCGTACTAAGCTGCTTGATGGTGCCATCAAGATGTCTGCAGGAATGCTCCTGGGCCAGTACATTACAGAATTCAGGAACAACCTGCTGTTTGCAGGAAATGACAGCATGTGTCAGCCTTTGCTGGCCATGGTGTTCACCAGAGGCCTTAGCTCAGCTTTACAGCCTGCTGTGCTCAAGGACCTGGCTCAATTTAAGAACCCCACACTGTCTCAGGCTATGGAGGCTGCTAAGCAGGCTCAGCGCAATGTGGTCATGCTGTCCACCACCACACCTACTAAAGGTGCTGGTACTTCTGGTGTTCATGCTGTGCAGGCGTCAAGTGCCCTGGGAGGTGAGGCCCACCCCGGCAGGCGTGGCTCTAAGCCCCCTGTTTCTGGTGGTGCTGGCAAGAGGCCCAGACACGATGAGCTGTGGTCCAAGAAACCCCTGTTGCCTGGGCAATACTGCTTCAAGTGCAACCATCCCGGCCACCTGACCAACCACCCTTGCCCCTTCCGCCACTTCACGGCTATTGAGGCCCGGCGCAGGTCTGGGTATGCTCACCCACCTGAGGGTGCCAAGAAGCCTGGCCAAGCCAAGTCCAAGCCCCCTTCAGAGTCTGGTGCTTCTGAGTCAGACCAGGAGCCAGAGCCCCAGCCCCCACCTAAGGCTTCTAGGCCTAGGGATCAGGGCATGCGCCGTGGTGTCCGCAGCGCCCGTATTGCCACCAACCGTTAGGGTGTTGCCCAGCCAGCCAGCCAGGACTGTGCTGTGGTACAATCTGAACAACTGTTGCATGATGCTGCTGTTGTAGGAGCTGATGATGATATGAGTGTGCCCAAGGCTAACTCAACAACAGCTTCTTTGCCTGCCTGCCCTGTAGAGCCCCTGCCTGCCCTGTCAGCGAGACTGTGTAGTCCTGCTTTGAATGATGTGCCATGTAAGACTGCTGTTCCCCTTGTGGCTCAGCACCAACAGGCACATGTGTTGGGTATGGTGGGACGTGATGGCAAGGTGAGATTCAGATTTGCTGGCACCCTTGACCGTCAGCATGCATGCTTCTGCCTTGCTGATGGTGGCGCTGATGACTCTTTCATCAGTGAAGCATTTGTGTCTACACACAAGTTGAGACTGCATGATTACCATGTGGCACTTCGTTATGAGGTAGCTAACAATCAGTCAGTGTACTGTACACAATATGTCAAAGTGCACTTGTCCATCCAACAGTTTAGCTGCTTCTGCACCTTGACTGTGATGCCAGAGCTGGTACATGAGTATGACGTCCTGCTTGGTGCTGATTGGCTGACTGTGCAGGGGGCCTTGCTTGACTATGTCGACAAGTCTCTCACCCTGCGGACCCCTAAGAGCCAGCCTACCTTACTACCTTCAGCGGTAAGCAAGAAGGGGTCAGTTAACTGTACAGTTGAGTCTCTACAAACTGTAAAACCTGTAAAAGAAGCCTATGCTATTCCTCCTGGTTTCCTAGTGCCCGGCCCTGAGGTGGTTTATACCCCTCTGTCTGCCAAAACGGCTGCTAAGTGGCTCAAAGATGGAGGCACAGGTGTGGTGGCACTGGTCTCTTATGAGAACCTGCAAGACCCACCTGGTGTTCCCCCTGAGCAGGCTGCACAGTTAAAGAGCCTCCTTATGGAGTTCTCTGATGTGTTTGAACCTATCACTGGGTTGCCCCCTGCCCGTGATGTAGGGCACTCTATACCCCTGCAGGATAGTGCTAAACCTCCTGCCAGGCCCAGTTATAGGATGAGCCAGCCAGAACAGGAAGAAGTTAAAAAACAGGTTACTGACATGTTGTCCAAAGGGCTGATAGAGCCTAGCTCCTCCCCATTTGCAGCACCAGTTCTTTTTGTAAAGAAAAAGTCCGGTGAGCTACGCATGTGCGTAGACTACCGCCAGCTTAACAAGCTCACTATACGTGACCAGTACCCTCTCCCAAGAATTGATGATTTATTTGATAAATTGTCGGGTATGACTGTATTTCCTCCCTGGATCTCCAGGCTGGCTATCATCAAATCAGAATACCTGATGAAGATATTCCTAAAACTGCGTTTAGGACGCCCATGGGACACTATCAATATAAAGTGTTATGCTTTGGTTTAACCAATGCTCCCGCTACATTTCAACGGGCAATGAACCAGGCGTTTGCCACGGTGATTGACCGGTGTGCTCTGGTATATCTTGATGACATTTTAATCATGTCCAAGTCTATCCAGGAGCACCTGTCACACCTTCGTGAAATATTCAGTTTGCTGAGACAACATAAATATTTTGCTAAATTATCTAAATGTGAATTCATGAAAGAATCTCTACCTTTCCTGGGGCACATCATCTCTAAAGATGGTGTAGCTGTAGACCCCAGCAAGGTGACTGCAATCAAAGACTGGCCTGTTCCTACGAACCTGACAGCTCTGCAGTCATTTCTTGGCATGGCTAATTATGTACGTAAATTTGTGCGTAATTTTAGTTCCATTGCTGTTCCACTTACTAATTTGACTGGCCCTGAAGGCAAAACATTCAACTGGGCACAATGGCCTAAACCCCAGCTTGACGCTTTCAATGCTCTAAAGCAAGCCATTATGAAGGTGCCTATGCTCCGGTTGCCTGATATAACCAAGCCCTTTGAAGTCTACTGTGACGCCTCACTCTTGGGTGTTGGCGCAGTATTGACGCAGGCTGGTTACCCCCTGGCATATTACTCACGTAAGCTGTCAAAAGCTGAAATGAATTATACCACTGGGGAACAGGAAACTTTGGCCATTATTGCTGCGTGTACACAGTGGCGGTGCTACCTTGAGGGAGTACCATTCACCCTGTTTACTGATCACCGCCCTCTAGAGGCCCTACCTACGCAGTCTACACTGTCCCGTAGGCAGAGCCGCTGGTTGGAGTTCTTATCCCGATTTAATTACACCATTAAATACCTACCTGGCAACACTAATCCTGCCGATCCACTGTCACGTATTCCAGTAACTTCAGCGACGGCTAAGACTGATACTGACAAAATCCTGGTGACGACCAGGCAGCAGAAGCGGAGATTACAGGAGGGGGAGGACGTCGGTGCGGGTACACCGTTGAGCAGCGGCAGCGGAGGCAGCGAACAGCAGCCTACCGCTGGATCAGACCCTGACCATGATGCTGACTCTGATGATGCTCTAAAGCCATCAGAGCCTAAGCGGTTAAGGTGGGCTGACCCGGTCTCTAATGACTGTGAGGCACAGGTCCCTGAGTGTCCTGGTCACCCTTCTCAGGTTACAGATTGGCTAATTAGTGCCTATAGCACTGATCCCGCCTTTGCTGAGCCTAATGAGGAGTGGGAAATGACCCAGGAGGGACTGTGGCGACACCTTGATAAGGGTACTATTATAGTTCCTAATGATATTCAGCTACGAGAGCATATCTTGCACGAAATGCATGATGCTAAGTATGCTGGCCATGTGGGCATCACCAAAACCCTTGAACGTGTGCGTAGGGTGTTCTGGTGGAAAACCATGCGTGCTGACGTTAGACACTATGTGACTAACTGTGATGCATGCCAACGAAACAAAGCGTCACGCCAGGTACCTGGTGGGCTGCTAAATCCCTTGTCTATACCTGGGTACCGCTGGGAATCTGTCACCATGGATTTGGTGGTTAAGCTTCCAGTCGGTGTGCATGGCTATGATTCTATCTGTGTGGTCGTGGATCGTCTATCAAAGATGGTTCACCTAATCCCATGCATTGAAGCCATGGATGCTAAAGAATTTGCTGAATTGTACATTGACCATGTATTTAAATACCATGGCCTTTCTAAAGTGACCATCTCCGATCGTGGAGCGACCTTTAACAACCAGTTCTGGATTGAGGTCAGAAAGCTGATAGGCGTAGACCCTGCTTTCAGCACCGCGTATCATCCCCAGTCAGATGGTCAGACTGAGCGTACAAACCAAATTGTGGAAGAAATGCTTAGACATTATATCCTACCTACCCAAGAAGATTGGCCTAGGCATTTAGCCTTTGCCGAGTTTGCTATTAATAATTCATGGCAAGAGTCTATTCAGTCCACACCATTCCTGGTGAACTATGGACAGTCACCCATTACACCTGTGCTGCATAAGCTGCCCAGGCCGTGCCTATCTCCCTCCGCTGAGAGCTTCGCCAAGAAGTGGGAGCATGAGGTAAAGCATGCTCAGGAGTGCATGAGGGTGGCTCAGGACCGCCAACAAAGGTATGCTAATAAGCGTAGGCGTGATGTCACGTTCAGCGTAGGTGACAGCGTCCTGCTGAGCACCAAGAACCTGCGCAATGCACCTGGCAGAGCACGTAAGTTCTTGCCTAGGTATGTAGGACCTTTCAAGGTCACAGGCAAGCTAGGTGAGGCTGCCTATCGGTTGGAGTTACCTCCCACCATGAGCAGGTTACATCCTGTGTTCCATGTGTCACTCCTTAAGAAGTACACTGGCAGCCAGGGGTTTCACCCCCCTCCTGTGATGGAGTGGCTGGAAGATGCGCCTCACTATGAAGTGCATAGCTTGCTGAGCCACAGGCAGGTACGTTTCAAGAAGCGTATGGAGTACCTGGTCAAGTGGACAGGCTACGATGATACCTACAACACCTGGGAGCCAGAGGCTATGCTGGCTGGTGCTCCCCAGATATTGTCTAGGTACAAGGCTGTGCATAACCTGCCTTGATGTGTAAATGTCTCAGTGACCTATGTCACTTGGCCTGGTCCTATGACCATGGTCCCCATGCGGCACCTTATGGTGATGCATGTGTTTCTGTGGGTGGCTGGTACCCCTATGGGTCAGCCTTATTGTCAGTGGTCTCTATAGACTGCGAGTCTTGGTGCTCTGGGCTATCCCAGGTACCTTGGCGGAACGGATCTCTTAAGAGGGGGAGGAATGTGACGGTGCGCTTATGCGTATCCGTATACCACACTTTAGCAGAGTGACTGAGGAGGTCAATGGTGGGCTGCTACCAGCTCACCATTCGGGTTCGACTCCCGAGGGTCCCGTTCTAAACCTGGGCTCAGTTGCTGTGCGAGAGTGTGGATAGTAGAGACTGCGGTGGACATTTCTAAGTGGACATGCCGCTCACACTGTAAGATTTAAGGCAGCGGCTGCGCCGTGACAATTTGCGAGATGTCCACCCTACCCGGGCGAGCCTTACCACCTCCCATCACTGCTGAACCCTCACCCTATCTTCAACCCTCTCACTGAAAGCACCCAGGCGGCAAGGGCTCTTCCGGCAATGCCCCACTGGGGTTGCTGTAGGCTCACCTGACCCGGCTGGTGCGGAACTCATTTACCATCACCACTTGCATTGCTGGAAACTGCTTCACAGCCTGCCATCACTCCTACAATTTAGTCCCTGCGTTTGTCCCTGCGTTCTACCGACCTTGTCCGATCGGGCTGAAAATTTGATAGATGGCAGTTTTCAGAAAATAAAACAT
Source organism: Haematococcus lacustris (assembly GCA_030144725.1). Taxonomy (NCBI): domain Eukaryota; kingdom Viridiplantae; phylum Chlorophyta; class Chlorophyceae; order Chlamydomonadales; family Haematococcaceae; genus Haematococcus; species Haematococcus lacustris. The sequence goes on along the minus strand of JASKMD010000008.1, from coordinate 3,968,928 downwards.
TTTTTTCAAGAAAAATATTTGGAAAAATCCAAAAGCTGTTGCGCTGTTGCCCGCAACCTATCCATGTGTCACTCCTTAAGAAGTACACTGGCAGCCAGGGGTTTCACCCCCCTCCTGTGATGGAGTGGCTGGAAGATGCGCCTCACTATGAAGTGCATAGCTTGCTGAGCCACAGGCAGGTACGTTTCAAGAAGCGTATGGAGTACCTGGTCAAGTGGACAGGCTACGATGATACCTACAACACCTGGGAGCCAGAGGCTATGCTGGCTGGTGCTCCCCAGATATTGTCTAGGTACAAGGCTGTGCATAACCTGCCTTGATGTGTAAATGTCTCAGTGACCTATGTCACTTGGCCTGGTCCTATGACCATGGTCCCCATGCGGCACCTTATGGTGATGCATGTGTTTCTGTGGGTGGCTGGTACCCCTATGGGTCAGCCTTATTGTCAGTGGTCTCTATAGACTGCGAGTCTTGGTGCTCTGGGCTATCCCAGGTACCTTGGCGGAACGGATCTCTTAAGAGGGGGAGGAATGTGACGGTGCGCTTATGCGTATCCGTATACCACACTTTAGCAGAGTGACTGAGGAGGTCAATGGTGGGCTGCTACCAGCTCACCATTCGGGTTCGACTCCCGAGGGTCCCGTTCTAAACCTGGGCTCAGTTGCTGTGCGAGAGTGTGGATAGTAGAGACTGCGGTGGACATTTCTAAGTGGACATGCCGCTCACACTGTAAGATTTAAGGCAGCGGCTGCGCCGTGACAATTTGCGAGATGTCCACCCTACCCGGGCGAGCCTTACCACCTCCCATCACTGCTGAACCCTCACCCTATCTTCAACCCTCTCACTGAAAGCACCCAGGCGGCAAGGGCTCTTCCGGCAATGCCCCACTGGGGTTGCTGTAGGCTCACCTGACCCGGCTGGTGCGGAACTCATTTACCATCACCACTTGCATTGCTGGAAACTGCTTCACAGCCTGCCATCACTCCTACAATTTAGTCCCTGCGTTTGTCCCTGCGTTCTACCGACCTTGTCCGATCGGGCTGAAAATTTGATAGATGGCAGTTTTCAGAAAATAAAACATTTTTTTCAAGAAAAATATTTGGAAAAATCCAAAAGCTGTTGCGCTGTTGCCCGCAACCTATCCATGCGCTTATCCCTGCACCTACGCCCCAGGGCCACAGCGCAGCCGCCTTTGATTTTTTCAAAATATTTTTTCTGAAATATATGTTTTATTTCCTGCAAACTACCATCTATCAAAATTTCAGCCCGATCGGACAAGGTCGGTAGAACGCAGGGACAAACGCAGGGACTAAATTGTAGGAGTGATAACTCATCGCTTATAGGCAGGTTAAGCTCATGGCCGTTTTGACATGTTCACAGCCCGCCAGATGTACATCAAGCCGTCACTTGAAGTGTCAGTGCCCGGTGTGATATAAGCCGTGATAGAATCCGTTGATCCTGGTCCCTGCCCCTGTCCGTGCCTGGCGAAAATGTTTCTGGTGGTGGCACATCAAGCCGTCACATGAACTGCTAGTGCCTGGTGTTACATGGCTTTGATACATTCCGTTAGTCCTGGTCCCTGCTCCTGTCCGTGCCTGGTGTGGATGTCAATGGTGGTGGCGAAGCATGCAAAGTGGAAAGTGCAATCTCCCATGTCGCAGCCGCACAACAACCGCAAAGTTATCCACGATAGCTGCAACTACACAATGGACAAGGTGTTGCTGGAATATGTTTGGATTGGCCCGCTAGGAGCACTTCGTTCTGAGACCCGCGTCTTGGACGAGAAGCCGGTCAGCATTGAGCGACTGCCCATCATCAGCATTGGGGCAGAAGGGTTCCAGGAAGTTTTCCTCAAACCCCGCAAGCTTTTCCGCGACCCTTTCCGAGGGGGGGACCACCTCTTGTGCCTGTGCGACACGTTCCAGCCTCCACAGGTTCGCCGCAGCGTTGAGCTGTTCTGTTGTTCTGTATCGCAATTGTGGTGGACTATATTCTGCAGTAGCCTGAGGGTTCAGACCGTGTGGTGACCGCGTAGGTGAATTTGGAGGATTTGTATGCTCCTGTGCCGCCACTCAAGCCGCATCCGACCAATATGCGCGTTCCCTGCATGGATATCATAGCCAGGGCCAGCGAGTCCACCCCAGTTCTGTCAGCCAAGCAGGAGTTCTGTGTCTACGAGGAGGCTGATGAGCACAGCGCAGAAGGCACAAGCTACTTCTGGCCCCACGAATACCTGCCCAACCACAGCCGACCGTCTGCCCCATACGGTATGTCCAACGTGATACCTAGGGACACTGCCCGCCCATGTGGGTGAGAACGTAGAACCTTGTTGCAGCGGCTACACTCTGTAAAGCTACTAGTATTATCATAAATATGATGGGTAGGCTGACGTGTCCTTAGGCCTGACATGTTTGAGCTTCATTGAGTTGTGCAAGCAGGCTGCATCCACTGCGTGAACCTGTGTGTTACGTAGGCAATGCTACTCGCATGGGGGGAGGCGGCAGGCCCGGCAAAACTTTAGCTGTAGGGCGCAATGTGAGCGACAGCCATCTGCAGCACTGTCTAGCCGCTGGAGTGCCCATCACAGGCACGGGGCAGGACAGGGATGGGGTGTGGAGCTACAAGCTGGGGCCTTGCACGGGCGTGGAGTTTGGTGACCAGGTTTGGATGAGCCGGCACATTCTTCTGCGCGTAGCAGAGGGCCTGGGCGCAACTGTGGTGTTTGGCAGCAGTGGATCAGATGACCCTGGCTGTCACCTACATGTCAAGTTCTCCACAACAGAAACCCGGCAGCCAGGCCTGGGAATCCTGAGCATCAAGCGCCACCTGGCAGCCCTGCAGGCCACACACCTGGAACACACCCTCGCCTACGGCTCGCCCGGCAGAGGGCCTGGCTTCTCTGGGGAATTGGGCCTCACTGTGCCATCTTCTACTCTGCTGCGGCGCAGCGGCTACTATATAGACAGGCGGCCAGTGGCCAATTGCGACCCTTACACAGTGGCAATGCTGCTGTCAGCCAGCAGCCTGGGCATACCCATGCCATGCAAGCTGCAGATGGCCACCCAGCTGCCTGTTGCAGTCCCCAGCAGCCACAAGTCAGGTCACAGCATGTGTCCAAGGATAGCTGGCCGGGAGGTGTGGGGCGCTCCATCATGCAGCATCACCAGCAGCATGAACACAGAGGACGTGCTGTTGGACGAGTTGGACCGCATGGACGGTGAGTGCATGCGATCTGACGCTGCAGTCAATGCTCTGCTGCATATAGCTTCTGTGACCTGCACAATGCTGTCCCTCCAGTGCCAGCCTCATCTTCACGTGTGTGCAATGCCGGCAATAGCACCTGTGGTGCCGCCCAGTTCTGGGTGACCAATCGCATGTGTGCCCATTGTTCCTGTTGCTTGAGCAGGTCACTACTCAGAATCACCCCCCAGCCTACCACCTTTCCTGCACTCATCGCTGGACAGCCTGGATGCAGTGGAGGGGTCGGCGGAGAGCTGCAGCCCTTGCAGTCCACGTTGCCGAAATTAGCCAAGCAGAAGAGACCTGCAGCAACAGCGGCAGCTGGTTGCACACACCAAGAGAGCATGTGGTCAAGACATTCATGGCACTCAAAGCACATGTTCTGGGGGGGTGTAGGGGCAGGGTCATCAGTCACGCTTGCACCCAGCTGCATAACACAGAGTTGGGTCAGCCAAGCTCAATGTCAATGTCTGCTAATGTGTCTCCGCCCTCACAGTGTCAGCAGGCTACACCAGGTGCTACTTGCATGTTCTTGGTGAAAGTGCACCTCGCATGCATAGCAGCATACCCTCAGGGGCTTAGGCATGACACAGTGCTCGGATGTATGACTGTTGGGCTTGCGGCTGTAGCTCATGAGTAGTTTCTGTGTGACCCAGCTAAATTGTTGTGTAGTCATGCTAGGTTCCTTTCTGAAGCTGTGCTGCCCATTCTACAGCCCTGCATTGGTTCCCCACACACTTGTTTTGAAGTACTGCAGCATAGTCAACCCTACTACAAGTGCTTATGGTGTCCAGCCAGCCAGTTGCAAGTAGATATGTGCTTGCCACCTCCTGCTGGCGGGGCCCATTGCTCCTTTGTTTGCCAAGAAGGCCATGCACGTACCCAACTGCTTCATCTTGAATGCTGTGGTGTACCTGGAAGCACAACACTTGTCGGATTGTGCAGGTTAGGCGTCAAAGCTGTCCGAAAACTATTTGTGCAATGGTCATCAGCTGTCGTTGCATGGAAGCAGGTACTTGACATGGCAACCTAATTTGGCATCCTATTGTGACTATATGCAGGGTACCTGTGGGTATTGCTAGAAGTTTCTGCATTTCTTTTCATCTGCCGCATGGTTGATAATAATTGCTGTATTCGTGCTATGCGTTGGAACGATGTGGTGCTTGTGTGAGGGCATGGTTGGAAGAGTGTGCTAGACTGAGTAGGCTGAAGGATTGAGGGGTTAAGGACATGGCATTGGTAGCGAGTATCAGTGCATGGGACATCATGAATTATTGTCAGCTGTGTTTCGCTCTGAAGTCAGGCGTTTCCAATGAACAGGAAATGACAGCAAAGAGTAGTAGGACGGCTGTAACTTTGCACTCGTTTTGCCAATTTTATCAGTATACACCTTGCCCTAGGAAGCTCATAATGTAGGCAACCCAGCCAGCTACCTTTCCCCCATCCGGAATAGTTATGCTGTCAGTAGGTCGTGCACTGCAAAGCATCATCAGGCTAGGAGGGGGAGGGCGAGGGGAAGAAGTATTGTCAACTGTGTTACGCCATGAAGCTAGCAACATGAATTTTGGGTACATTATACGCATGGCAAAATGCCAGAACCCTAACAATGCATGATTGTGCATTGTGCACAATGGAAGAAATGACGCACCGCCCTCGATGCCCCTGGGCTTGAGTAATGAGTGACTCAGGCAGCCACTACGCCGTGTATACTATACAGTATAGTGGTCCCTGCGATGATGATCGACATGGTCGTGGCTATGGGTCATGGCTATGGCTATGACAGCATGCTTGAAACACACAACCAGCTGCCATCGCCATGATAGTGTTTCTTTGCCCGGTCCTTGAAGAGTCTCGCCATACCGTGCACAAACAGTGGGTCCACATTTAATTTATAAATAACATAGTTTCTTCTAAACGTTTCACTTGAGCACGACTATGAGCGAACGACTTATCTTCACCTCCATCTTTACCTCCACCTCCATCTTCACCTCCACCTCCATCTTCACCTCCACCTCCTTCTTCACCTCCACCTCCATCTTCACCTCCTCTTCCATCTTCACCTCCACCTCCTTCTTCACCTACACCTGCATCTCCATCTCCACCCTTACCCTCATCTTCGACCTGGACCCCTCGTTGTCACCCTACCTCCTCCAGCCCTCCTTCAAGTTCAGCCTTTGACCCTCCTACCCCCCTTAAGCTCCTTTTCCTTTGGTCCCCGAGTTCTTTTCTCCTAGTTTGTTTCCCTCTTTTGCTTAAACTGCTGTACGTCCAGTTCAACTCTTCGGCTTTCCACCTTTGGAGGTTGGCTTGTAACCATCCCCTGCCTCCTCAGTGTAGCAACTACTACTACTAGGCATATACACCTTGTGCTAGGAAACGGATAGCAAACTTCGCCATCGCGCAGAGCTATGACAAGCGACAAGTGACGTGTTACTTGCGTATTGGCGTGCAACTGTTTTACTCGAGCCATGCATTAGAAAGGTCAAACAATGAAGTTGTGGGTATGAACCTGGGTATGAAGCTGGGCCATCTCAAATTTGAGCTGCAAACCATGCATTTTTGAGGACGACAAGAAAAGAAAGAAGACAAAATAGAACGCTGCTAGGAACACCTTAGGGGAAAGAGGACAGCACTGGAACCGCCATGCCCATGCTCATTACACGAGTTCTTGCATGCATCAGTATGCATCAGGTCACAGGGCAGTCACGAGGCACGATGGGAACGGTAGAAACTCACATTCACTCATCATGCTGAAGTGACCTGACACATGGCGTGGCGAGTGCTGCATCCACAGCTCCCTGGCGCCTGCCTCAAAGTGCCTTGCGCTTGATGTTGTTCAGGGCCGCTGCTATGTGGGGGCCCTCAGGGGTGGCCGGCACGGCATCAGCAGTCCGCTTGCTAGGGGTGGCTGCTTGGCTGGCTGAAGCGGATGCGCTGACGGTCACTGTATGCCTGCATCAGGCAGCACCATGGGCAGCACCATGTTGGCTCCAACATTCCAATTGCTGATTGTGGTGCATCTCGCTCGAACCACCAGCCTAGCCGGATGTGGCTGTGTCGGCATCCTTTCCTCCATGGTGAAAGCCTAACCAAGCATGCTGGCACTGCTGCATCACGCGGCAAAAGCATTCCATGCAGCTCATGCACGGAGCCATGGAAGGGTGCTCACAGGAACATGTCACGCTGACCCAGGTCATCCATCAACTCACACTCACATCACTCCACCTGTCAATCCATATCACACACCCGTGCCACACCTCACATCACACCACGCCCCCGTCCCTGGTCAACTCCCAGGCCGCCTCACCGCCTGGAGGCCAGCAAGTAGTCAAAGTAGTACTGGCCACCATGGTAGATGGACAGACTAGCCATGATGACCAGGATGGCGGTGTGCGCCAGGAAGGAAGACCAGGCACAAGTGCCCACCAGCATGGTCACGGCACAGAAGCAGCAGTGCAGCACCTGCAGCCACGCGATCACAAACTGGTCAGGGCAGGTGGAGCTAGGAGGGGCTGCTCACTCCCATGCAAGGTGGTGTGTGTCCTTGGTTGCTGGCGCCGCCTCCTGTCTGCCAACGCTTGCTCCATTCTCACCCTCAGGCCCTGGCACCCCTGTGACGACCACCACCTGCCCTCCTTCATCACCATCATCACACCATCACAACACACCATCACATCAGGGGGTGGCTGGACCTGCCAGAATTCGAAGTGTGAGGTCACAGCCTGTGACGGTGTACTGTGTGCTGCCAACCCCCTCTGGCTGCCTGGCCTGCTGCTGCTAGCCTACCTCCCACCCTGTGGTGTCAGGGGCAGTGCATGCGGCTTGCACCACCACACATCAACTGTCAAGACCGAATGTGTCAGGTGGGCTGCAGTGCGCTGCACTTAGCGCCCTTGTCCCTGGCGCCTCCAGGGACAGGGGCCCAGACCGCCACACTCTAGCCCTGGAGCTTCACCAGCCACCAAACTTCAGTTCTGGAGCTCCACCCACCCCTGAGCCCTGGAGCCCTTGGAGTTTGGCCACGCCAGGGACTAGCCCCCTTTCCGCCTTCCTGTACATCATAAGGCTGCAGGTGGCAGGGGTGTAGCCATGGGCTGCCTGCTGCTCACCAGGTACGTGACGGGCTGCAGCGGCCGTGGCACTCGCCGGGCTATTGCTGCAAAGGTCCCTCGCTTCTGCCTGCGTGCAGTCACACCATCACACATCTCACCCTCACCTCCACACACCTGCCCCAGCCACTGCTGTGGCTTATGCGCCTGCTCTGACCACCACCACCACCACTGCTGCTGCTGCTGGCAAGGAGACCCAGAGGGTTGAGACCCTGCCATTAGCGCAGGTCACAGGGAGGCAGAGGGGACAGGAGGTGAGGGGAGAGCTGAGAGTGGAGGGGATGCGGCAGCAGTTGTCAGCAGGCGGCTGTGACCTACGTGGTGACATAGTTGAACAGGGTAGCGTAGCCTCGGCGCTTGATGCGCCCCGCAGCAAACACAAAGATGGTCAGAAAGTAGGAGACGGCCTGCGGGAGCATGGCGAGGGGAGGAGAGGGGGCTTGGGCCCAGGCCAGGTGCAAAGATGCCTGTGTCGGCAGGCTGGTCATGTGCACCCTAATCCTTACCCCAACACTGACTCAGTGCTGGCAGGCTGGAAAGGGGAGCGGGTGTGCGTGACTGCCTCAGTGTCTGGGGGTGCGTGACTTGATGTGCGTGCGGAGCTGCAAGTAGTGACTGATCTGGGTAGGGCATGGTCACCCCAGGCCCCTCCTTGATGATTGCGCAGGTAGGGGGTTCAAGTCTAGGCTGGCCCAACCATGAGCGCTGGGGTGGCGTCGTGTGGCCCCACAGCCATATGCCCAACATGCCCACTGTCAGTGCCTTGCTAGCCTGTTGATGTGTGCACCCCTTGTGCCTAGCCTTGCGGGCCTATGGGTGGGGGCTTGCATGCTCACCCACCCACACACTGTAGAAGGCTAGAGGGATGAGCACCAGCTGCTTCAGTCCCACTCGTGTGCCCCTGAGCAAGGCACCACACAAACAAACAACTGCTGGGCAGGGCAGGCAGGGCAGGCAGGGCAGGCAGGGCAGGCAGGGCAGGCAGGGCAGGCTGGGCAGACAGGGCAGGCAGGGTGGGCAGGGCAGGCTGGGCAGACAGGGTATGGCAGGTTGGGCATGGCAGGCAGGGAGCAGCACAGCAATGTCTAGTACACAGCACTCTGCTCCACCACCCTAACACACAGGCCCGCCCCCTGAGCCCTCCTGCCCTGCCCTGCAGCCCTACCTCACACCTGCCCGCCTGCCCTGCTGGCTCACGTGTTGTCTAGTGGAGTGAAGCGTGAGGTGTCCAGGTGCCAGCGCTGGGCCCATGACACACAGGCCGGCACCAGGTGCAGGTACAGGGAGGTCACCTGGGGCCACGGCAGGGTAGGGGTGCTTGAATGCAGCAGCAGGTAGGTGGCGGCAGCAGCAGGAGCAGGAGCCTGGTGATGTATGCTGGTGTTCCGCATGAGTGCTGCGGCAGGGAGGTTGCGGAGGCAGCAGCAGCAGCAGCAGGTTGGTGGCGGCAGCAGCAGCAGGAGTAGCAGTAGGTGGGGCAGCAGCAGCAGTGACAAGCTGCCACCAAGCAGGAGCCACAGGTCCAGCAGCTTCATCAACCCTACCCTGCCTGTCCTGGTCTCAGATCAGATCAGGTCAGATCAAACCAGATTAGAGTAGGTCGAATGATTAGGGTGTGGCCTTTCAAGCCAAATCAGGCACCTTGTCCATGTCGTGATAGACCAAGGAGTTGCGGAAGGCCAGGATGGAGAATGCCAGCGGGCCCGTGTTGAAGGCAAAGGTGGTGTGCGCCAGCAGCTGGCTCCGCGGGGCCGCCCACAAGTGCGTCAGCAGCAGGGCGTTGCAGCAATAGCACAGGTCCAGCAGGTAGTAGTGCCTGCTGGTACGCACAGCCAGGCCACGCCAGGCTAGACAAAGGCCATGCTGCAAGGGGCTCTGACCCGCTCTGACCAGCCTCACTCATGCCCTTACCTCCCGCTCCCCTCCTCATGTTACTGCTCTTCTTGCGCCTGCTGCTGCTCTTGTAGCTGCTGCTGCTGCTGCTGCTCGTCTGCTGCTGCTGCTGCTGCTGCTGCTGCTGGTCTTCCTTCTGACCCCCTGCTACAGCTCCCTGCTCATGCACATGCCGCTGTTGCAGGCTAGAGCCCTCCCGCCCCGCAGCACGCACCACTTGCGGGCCCTGTAGGTGGCATAGCGGGCTGTGAAGAACAGGAGGCCCAGGCCCGTGTACAGCTTGTAGAACGAGCCTGGGCTGTGGCCCAACCAGAAGGCACACACCCTGCAGCCAGGCTGACACACCCTGTCTGCCAAGCTGCGCCTTAGAAAGTGTGATACAGGCTGATGGAGGGATGCATGACAGGCTGGCTGGGCAGGGTGGGCGGCTGCCCCAGTCAGCAGCGGGGGTTCAACCCCAGTCAGCAGCACAGAGGGAGGTGGGGCCGGGCCAGCCTAGGCCAGGCAGTGCATGGGGCATGGGCAAAGCATGACGCAGCCCGGCATTCCATCTAGGGTTCACCTCCCACAGCCTCCCTGCAGGGCATGTCTGCCTGGTGCCTGGGTGCCTAGATGCGGGCTGGGAGAGGTGGTGTCCGGCAAGGCCAGGTCAGACCAGATGGGGCATGGAGGGCAGGGGCATGGGGACCCACCGGTTGCATGCATAGAGCAGCCTGGTCAGGCATGCATGGTAAAGCATGCAAAGTGAGGGGCATTACCAAGGCTGAGGCTGAGGCTGAGGCAAGTGTGACGCATGCCAGCCCTAGCTATAGCTGGAGCAGTGACTGTGGTAGAGGCAGCAGGAGTGTCGATGTCTGTGTCTGTCGCTGTGCCAGTGCTGGATGTTTGGTGTGGTGCGTGGAGCGGAAGGGAGGCTGCGGCAGGGAGCGGCCTGCCTGACCAATAAATGGGCTGGGCAGGGCGGGGCATGCCCCACAATGCCTTTTCACTGCTCCCCCACTTCGAGGGCAGCGCGCCCAGTTTCCAAGCACTAGGAGGGGCGCGAGCAGCAGTGGGCAGCGCACGCAGACACCTGACACACGCACCAGAGACAGCTGGAGCCGAGCAGGAACGCCAGCTTGTCGCTGAGCTGCATGCGCTGGCTGCCCAGCGCCGTGAGGGCTCGAAATAGGCGCAGGTCGACAGGTCCCACCTCCAGCTGCAGGCGGGGCAAGGAGGGCTGGAGTATGTTTAGGCTCATGGTTGTGGCTGTGACTATGGTTATGGTTTAGATTGGGGTGAGGGCTAAACCTAACCCTAACCTGTAACAGAGGTGGGGCAGTAGGGGAGGAGGCAGGGGCCAGGTCAGCTGAGGTGAGTATAGACGAGAAGTCGAGGTGCAGGTGATGGGTGCCAGGCCATGAACACAGCCACCATAAGCTTAGTCCCTGCTATGAGTGCTGCTGCTGCCATTACTGATACTACTACTGCTGCCGTCGCTGCTGCCACTGCTACCGCTGCTGCCCCTGCTGCCCCTGCCACTGCTGCTGTTGCCGCCACCACTGCCGCTGCAGCTGTCGGTTCTACTGCTGCTGCGAGGTAATGCTCCTGCTTCTTGCGTGTTGGCTGGCACAGGGCCAAGGTGACATAGCACGTGGGTGGGCGATGAGGCGCCCCATGAGAGGCTTTGCACGATGAACACTGCGCATCCGCCTTGGATCTGCGAGATCAGCCACCTGGTCATATTGGTCATGGTCAAACTTCAGTTCGCTGAGCTGCGCCACGCTCTCCCCCCCCAGCTCAAAACCGAGCTCCAACTCCGCAACGCCTTCCGCGAAGCCCAGCTCCTCGAATAGCTCGGCAGCGTCGAGGAACTCGTCGACATCATGTCCTTGCGCTGCGCCGGACCCACTCAACCCGGAGCCTGACGGCTCCATGCTGCGCACCGCCGTGGCAGCAGCGCAGCCTACTTGCTTTCGTAGTCCGCAAAAGCAATGAACTGCATGACGTAAACCCGTGCGCTTCCACCGACAGCCGAAGCTGAAGTGACGTTGGCTGCTGCAGAGCGCCTACGGTGCTCCGCTTCTATGGTGGTTTGTGCGATCCATGTCCCATAGCCTGCAGATTCAGTCGCGCCGCCTGCCGCCGCGCCCGTGGCGCCCCGCGTGCCCCCCTAGCTGGCTTCCTGGGCATTGGCATGTCGTTGCGTACGTGCAGCTGTGCGACTTTGTCAGTGCCTCTGCTGAGGAGGAGAGGGAGAGGAAGAAAGGGAGCGGTAGGAGGAGAGGTGTGCATGCTGGGTGCACGGCCAGCTTAAGCCAAGTAAATGCCTAGGCGGCGCAGGCAGCAGCTTCCAGTGCAGCCCTCCACCCCAAGCCCTAGGTTGCACATGAATCCTAGCGCAATGTAAGTGCAAGGCCAGTTGGGCCTATGTGCATGACTCATGTCAACTGGCCTTGCACTTACATTGCGCTAGGATTGCCCTATGACCTAGGGTTGCCCTATGACATAGGGTAAAACACATGGCCGCTAGGATTACCCTATGACATATGTTTTTTGTTAAGATTGTACGCATTTGTGCCATGTGTCGTACCCTAACACCCCGTGACGATGGGAAGGCGCACAACGCGGCAAGACACATGGCACACCCGCTTTGCCGCATGTACAGACCACAGCCAGAGGGGTGGGGCGGGGGTGGGAGGTAGGGGGGGCGGGGCGGGGCGGGGCGGGGCGGGGCGGGGCGGGGCGGGGCGGGGCGGGGCGGGGCGGGGCGGGGCGGGGCGGGGCGGGGCGGGGCGGGGCGGGGCGGGGCGGGGCGGGGCGGGGCGGGGCGGGGCGGGGCGGGGCGGGGCGGGGCGGGGCGGGGCGGGGCGGGGCGGGGCGGGGCGGGGCGGGGCGGGGCGGGGCGGGGCGGGGCGGGGCGGGGCGGGGCGGGGCGGGGCGGGGCGGGGCGGGGCGGGGCGGGGCGGGGCGGGGCGGGGCGGGGCGGGGCGGGGCGGGGCGGGGCGGGGCGGGGCGGGGCGGGGCGGGGCGGGGCGGGGCGGGGCGGGGCGGGGCGGGGCGGGGCGGGGCGGGGCGGGGCGGGGCGGGGCGGGGCGGGGCGGGGCGGGGCGGGGCGGGGCGGGGCGGGGCGGGGCGGGGCGGGGCGGGGCGGGGCGGGGCGGGGCGGGGCGGGGCGGGGCGGGGCGGGGCGGGGCGGGGCGGGGCGGGGCGGGGCGGGGCGGGGCGGGGCGGGGCGGGGCGGGGCGGGGCGGGGCGGGGCGGGGCGGGGCGGGGCGGGGCGGGGCGGGGCGGGGCGGGGCGGGGCGGGGCGGGGCGGGGCGGGGCGGGGCGGGGCGGGGCGGGGCGGGGCGGGGCGGGGCGGGGCGGGGCGGGGCGGGGCGGGGCGGGGCGGGGCGGGGCGGGGCGGGGCGGGGCGGGGCGGGGCGGGGCGGGGCGGGGCGGGGCGGGGCGGGGCGGGGCGGGGCGGGGCGGGGCGGGGCGGGGCGGGGCGGGGCGGGGCGGGGCGGGGCGGGGCGGGGCGGGGCGGGGCGGGGCGGGGCGGGGCGGGGCGGGGCGGGGCGGGGCGGGGCGGGGCGGGGCGGGGCGGGGCGGGGCGGGGCGGGGCGGGGCGGGGCGGGGCGGGGCGGGGCGGGGCGGGGCGGGGCGGGGCGGGGCGGGGCGGGGCGGGGCGGGGCGGGGCGGGGCGGGGCGGGGCGGGGCGGGGCGGGGCGGGGCGGGGCGGGGCGGGGCGGGGCGGGGCGGGGCGGGGCGGGGCGGGGCGGGGCGGGGCGGGGCGGGGCGGGGCGGGGCGGGGCGGGGCGGGGCGGGGCGGGGCGGGGCGGGGCGGGGCGGGGCGGGGCGGGGCGGGGCGGGGCGGGGCGGGGCGGGGCGGGGCGGGGCGGGGCGGGGCGGGGCGGGGCGGGGCGGGGCGGGGCGGGGCGGGGCGGGGCGGGGCGGGGCGGGGCGGGGCGGGGCGGGGCGGGGCGGGGCGGGGCGGGGCGGGGCGGGGCGGGGCGGGGCGGGGCGGGGCGGGGCGGGGCGGGGCGGGGCGGGGCGGGGCGGGGCGGGGCGGGGCGGGGCGGGGCGGGGCGGGGCGGGGCGGGGCGGGGCGGGGCGGGGCGGGGCGGGGCGGGGCGGGGCGGGGCGGGGCGGGGCGGGGCGGGGCGGGGCGGGGCGGGGCGGGGCGGGGCGGGGCGGGGCGGGGCGGGGCGGGGCGGGGCGGGGCGGGGCGGGGCGGGGCGGGGCGGGGCGGGGCGGGGCGGGGCGGGGCGGGGCGGGGCGGGGCGGGGCGGGGCGGGGCGGGGCGGGGCGGGGCGGGGCGGGGCGGGGCGGGGCGGGGCGGGGCGGGGCGGGGCGGGGCGGGGCGGGGCGGGGCGGGGCGGGGCGGGGCGGGGCGGGGCGGCTCATTGCCACATTGCTGCAACCAACTGCTGCTGCCGATGCACATGCTCATGTAGAGCAGAATAAGCGACGCGGCCGGTCGCAGCGATGACTGCATGCCCCGCAACGGCTTAAACTCGTATCACTGACTTTGATGCTTTGTTGTGCACGGCGTACTGACTGCAAACTTGTTTTGAGATGTTAAAAATGTAGCCGGCTGGGTTGCCTACGCTGGCTGGGTTGCCTGTCTGCAGCACAGTGTGATAAGTGATACTTACTATTTACTGAGCTTCTGAAGGTTCATGGGTGCGACCGATGTCACTAGTCATGCCTGCTCGTTGTCGTTGCCTGGCTATTTCAATCACCGCCATGCTCGTCTGGCTGATTCCTTTCCTCCACGGTGGGAGCACACCACCAGGGTCGCCGTCAGCTTGCAAGGTCACAAAGGGCACAACAATTCCATATGCGTCCTGCCCACCGTGGTCTCTCACGAACCAGTTCTAAAGCAGCGGTTGCACGCAAATGCCTGAGCTGCTACTGCCACTGCCACTCAAGCTCAGTGCGAAATGTTGGCTGTACCAGGACATGCCATCAACCTTGCATCGCAGCTGTGACTGCCGCAGGCGCATCTGCGCAGCTCACGGGCATGATGCCCGCGCCTACACCTCCCATCCTAGCATTTCGGTCTCCTGCCCCATTGCTGTCCAGCCCGCCCCCTCAGCAACCCAATGCGATGGGCACCCCGCTTTTCATAACTTTCTACGGCCTGGACCTTTGGTCGCTGTTGACCAGTTGGGGCTCACGCATCCAAGCTCTGCTCGAGGCACAGCAGTCACCCAGCCTGAGCCTGCAGGGCCTCTCTGCCCCAGGCATGTGCGCCTCCCAGCTGCTGGCCCTCAACACCACTGCCCTGCTCAACACCTCGCTCACGGCCCAGCAGCTGATGCCGGGACTGGGCTACATTGCGACGGATGTAAGTGGTCATGATCGCCCTGCTCCTAGCCCCATTGCTTCCCATGCTTGGGTTCCCAGGTTGTACCGCACTCCACCTCTCGGCCCGCAACGGCTCCACCTCTAGCTTGCCCCTGTGCTTGCAGGTGGCCCAGCTGCTGCGTGAGTACCTGCAGGACAGCAGCATCACGGTGCAGGTGACAGACTTCTGCGCCGGCAACCGCACTGCTGCCTCCTTCACTGCCAACAGGACCCTAGTCAACGGCCCCTGGCCCACACTGCGCGTCACCATCAACCTGCTCACCACTGACCCTGACAGGTGGGTTGTTATATTCACTGAGCTGTGCCGCAGCCAGGGAGGGAGGCTAGCCTCATCCCCACCTCTTTAGCCCTGGCCCCTGGCCTTGGTGGATATGAACGACACATGGCACACACCCATTGAGCATCACCCTGCTGCTCCTCGTGCTGCTCACCCACCTGCCCTCACTTGGTGCCATGGCATCAATCATGTCATGCGCCAGACTTCACTGCTTTGAGTCCAGGTTGTGCCCCAGTGCCTGCAGGCTGTCCTCCCCTCTTGGCCCGCTGAGGCAGCTGCTGGTGAACTGGTGAGTGGCAGCACTGGTGGCCGGACCTGTGAGCCGGGCTCATGATGAGGCTGCCAGGCTCTTGACGAGTCAGGCATCATGTGATGTTTGGCCTCCTGGCTGTGCTGCTTGCCTGCAGCCGTGGCGCCCTGACGACCAGGGACTCACTGGGCTTCTTCACCCTCTATGGCATGCCTTTCCACCGCTGCCAGGCCTCACTGCTGCCCAGCTCCCCACCCCCTTCACCCTCGCCCCCCCAGCCCTCCCCCCCTCCCTCACCCTCACCCCCAGCGCCCCCCACGTGAGTCAAGCCCTGCCTTTGCGCTGTTGCTGCAGCTGTAGTGCCCTCACCCCTGGTCTGATTGCTACCACCCAATCCAGTGATGGGCTGTGTCACACGCACTGTATCACCAGTGTGGTGCTGCCACGCACCGTGTACACAACCCTGGTCAGGCCATGCACATCACTTACCATGATGGCAACGCGATTCATGCAAGAGTGCAGCCAAGCACCACCACAGGCCAAAGCTTCCAATGAGCTTGCCGACCCCACTGCAACATATGCCGCTGGTGGCAGTGCAGCGCAGCATCATGCCTGGCGCTGTACACTTATGCAGGCCAGCGCCTGCGCCCCCTAGCCCCCAGCCCCCTCCTGCCCCACCCTCACCCCCTGCACCAACACCTCCCAGCCCTAGTCCCAGGCCCCCCCCTCCCAGCCCCTCACCCCCGCGCCCACCTCAGCCCCCCCCCTTCCCCCCGCTGCCTCCCGCCAACTCCCAGCTGCTGGCCCCCCCGGTGAGTGAGCCCAGCTGGCAGCCTGCAGCAGACCCAGCCTGGCCAGACACCCCCATGCACGCACCATCAATAGCATGTGCATGTATCAAAGTCGCCATGCGTATGCATGGGAGGAAAGTAGGTTGGTGAACCAGGCCTTTTCTTTAGACTGCACACTTGATGCCATAATGATGGGCATGCTGCTGCCTTGCTTCCAGATGCCACCCCCTCCCCTGACAAACGCTTGTCTCGGCCCCACTGCAGTCACGCTTCCAGCACCTGGTGGGTGGCTGCATCACCTGATGGCTGCATCACCTTGCCCAGCTTACTTAGCCACTTCCACCACCTTGACCAGTCCAGGCTGTGTTGGGCTGTGTGCTGTGCAGGACAAAGCCGCTATGTGTCTGGCCCGTTCCCAGTGACCGGCAAGGTTTATAATGGTAGATTACCAGCCGTTGTGTTTGGCCCTATCACAGGCAATGGCAAAAACATCACCTTCTCCACCTGCTTTGAAGGTGCTGTGTGCCGCCTGGTCAGCTCAGCCAGATCAGGGTGCTGTCTGCTGTGTTCAGCTCACGCCTGGTGCCCGGTCACCTAAACTCCCAGTGGCGCTGCAATGCTTGGGCCCAGTGGCAACAGCTCCTGTGGAAACGGTGTTGTTGGCCACTGTGGTGACTGCAGGAAACGCTGTCTGGGACTCGCTCCTGGTCTTGTTTCAGACTGACGATCCTTTCAGTCTTTCTTTCTGTGGTGGCTCAAATTCATCCTCGGTGGGTGTATTGTGGTGGCACATGTAGCAACCCGGTGGGTCTCCCTACCCTCTGCCTTGCCTCTGCCCTTTGGGTTTGTGTTAGTAGCAGGGCTCATTGCTCTTCCTAGGTGTATCGTCTCTCCAAGCTGGGCCCCCTGTCCTCGCACCTGCTGTTGAGGCTCATGACTGAGTTCGCTGAAGTGATGGCGGCAGAGGCGCAGGGCTGGGCATGCAGTGCTGCACCACCCTGCTCTTGCCATGCTGCCCTTGCTGTATTGCCCTTGCTGTACTGCCCTTGCTGTACTGAACACCGCCACCCTGACTGCTAGGATCTAATGATGCTGGCACTCCAATGCTTGCTCTCCTGCTTGGCTGTGCAGGTTGCCTATAACAACAACAGCGAAGACGACCGCGTCTTCCCTGTTTGCCAAGTCGGCCCAGGACTGTCAACCTTTACTAGCACCCTGACCTCTGGGACAAAGTATTGGCTGGTGAGCACCCGTCAGCTGTAGAACAACCGTCACGGCTGTGATCCGTTCATCAACATCACAGCCCATCACGGAGCGGACAGGCCGGCAGTCTCTAGCGTCGGCAGTCTCTGCCTGCCCCTTGCTGTGTAATGCTGCACGATGCACAGCCATAGGGGTGGTTGCTGGCAAGGCAGCAGCCTGCAGTGGGTGGTGGGTGACCCTGCACTGAGGCTGTACTGAGGAGGCATGACACTGCATGACACTGCATGACACTGCAATGAGGCTGTACTGAGGAGGTGAGCAACACAATGGCAGGGGTAGGGAGCCTCACTAAAGCTCCAACCAGCCATCATGGGCCAGGCACGCCTGGGGCTGTTCAGGCCACGGCTGGTTGCTGAGGCTTTTGGTGCCTCACCGCCATTGCCTGACCTCACAAGGGCTGCCAGCCACTAATGCTGCTGTAGCAGACAATCATAGCTAAGCTGACCTTGCTGGTGCCAGCCACTGCTGCTGCTGTAGCAGACAATCATCCATGCCTGGTGGGCTGCCTCACAGGGCTGGGGTTTGTGCACAGCTAAGCTGACCCTACTGCTGTGGTGTGCATCCCACCTAGCCGCACCATGTTGCGCTGCCTGCCTGGCTTCCTGCTATCCACCCGCTTGTGCTCGCCCTGACTGCAGTTCATGACTGCTTACAATGGAGCTGCACCACCCAACTCAACAGTAGTAGTGACATCTTCTCCCTAGCTCATCATCCTGGTGGCTGTGCGCCGCTCCTGACGAACCCTGGTGCGCTGCTGCCAACAATGCATGTGGTGTTGCATCATAGCCTGTGCATGCTGACCAGGGTGGAAAGGGTGCACATCAGGTGATGTGATCTCCCTTGCAAAAGCAGTAGAGCAGGGATTAGCAGAAGTGTAGCAGAGTATGTAGCGCAGATATTAGCAGAAGACTGGGGGACATCTCGGCTGAGGCCACTGCACTGGGGCAAGCAGTAGAGCATTACAACCAGCCTTGCACAGCTGTCGTTTCTAATGAGCCTTGCATTGGGCACTAGAGCCGTTTCGCACTGCTTGCCTCAGCACTGGTAGCGTGGCTGCCCAGCTCCTGTGGTATTGGGCTGTCACCATGTTGAGCACACAGGGCACCTCACTGCAGAGGCTGCCATGGCGTACCCTGGCTGCTCACCTGGCCGCAGATGTCGAGCACCCCATGGCAGGGAACACAACCTAGTACCTGACCCTTGGTGTTAACCAAGCACACAGGGCGCCACAACCTAGAACCTGCCATGTCGTCACTTGGCCGCAGATGTCGGGCAGCTGTGGGCCAGCCTCACCCCAGTCAGTCAGTGATGTGAAATCAGTGGTGACAGCATTCAGAGCTGGTACCTAGGGCTGCAGTATGGATGTTTAGGTGGGGCTTATATTCAGTAGATTATGAAATGCATTTGAGGACAGCCATGATGCACAGCAGCGACAATCAGGGAGCGCACGAGCGACCAGACTTGGAAAGCGACCATCAATGCCTGCGAAGGACAGTGAAGTTCAGGGAGCAGTAGATGGTGCGCTGGCCGTTAAGGCGCGCCCGAAATAATCTTTAAGATATGGCCCCATGTGATCAAGCATGATGGAATATGATGAAGTATAATCAAGCCAAAACTCGCAAAACTCCGTAACCTCATTGCCGTGGTCTCAACCTGGTTTCAACCATGGTCTCAATCGTGATCTTATTTGACGGAGAGTAGAGAAGTGTTACTAACTACAACTGAGAGTGGTGCTGATTTGGAGGACGTCAAACCCTCTTTACACTCGGGGTTCCCAGGTGAGCTAGTGTGGCAATCTGCTACATTGTCCTCTTGACTACAGACCCGGTCATATCACATCTTTAAGCCATCATATTCAGTCACATGACCAATTCCTCAGCAAGTCATATGATCGGTCGCGCCCTACTGGCCGTGCAGCACGGTGTGAGACGCTGCTAAAAGAAGTAAGACTGAGCTGCTGAGATAAGCCACGTGCCTGGTGTGCTGTGTGTGTAAGCCGGTGATGCTTGTCAGAGGCACAGCTGGTGGCTGGTGTGAGGCCGCCGCAGCAGGTCACCCCTCCCCATTGAACCTCCACGTAAGGGTAATTTGACTTTGCGGCGTGCCTGGTGACAGTTGAGCTGTCATTCAAGCAGTTGAGCTGTCATTGAGCTGTCAGTCTGGTCGCGCTGCTGGCACCCACGGTGACCGGTGACCGGCAGTCTGCCAGGCACATTAACGGTTCCGCTCTACGCGATGGGCCTTTCAAGTGCTGCTTCACAGCACCCACAACGCAGGTTGCAGAGTTCTCCGATGCGGTACACTGCGGTACAATTTACGCATGGAGCCCAGTTTTCTCAACGTCATCTTATAGGTGGGGTCCGTGTGACGCTGGGCCGGGCCGAACCGGGGTCGGGCTGCTTGAGGTGCGGCTGGGTCAAGGGGTTTAGCGAGCTGGCAGGTCGAGGGCTTGTGAGGCATCTCGTTTACAAAATGGTAACAGCGGAAGTCAAGGAAGGACGAAGTGTTGAGGAGCACAGATCTTGCGTTACGTAGTAGATAATGGTGTCGCGGGTCGTTTTAGGTGGTTGTAACAGGCGAGGTCGAGGCGCTGGAGCGCAACAGCTCGAGACCGAAGCCAGCAGCCGCGGAGCGTAGCGACGCGGCTGCTGGCTGAGGTCGAGAGCTGTTACGCTCCAGCGCCGAGACCGAGCCTTTTACAACCACCTAAAACGGCCCAGGCGACTCCATTATCTAGTGTAATTGAGTTTTACGTAGGCGAAGCTCTATTGGCGCGGCGAAGCCGCGCAATGTGATGCTTCTTGTCACCTGCGATGGTGTTGGCCGGCTGTTACGTGTTCGTTGGCAACCACTTTTTGTTAATACACCAGGTCGCTGCAGTTAACGATTCTTAGTTCCGTTTTCATGCGATATAATAGTTAATAGCCTGCTGTTTAAGAGACTTAGTTCCCTATTATGCTCTTAAAAACGCGGGACGCGGACCATTTTAGAAAAGTGCATAGCTGGTTCAAACTGGCTACCGTTGCAAGTCGCGTATGGTGCTACCACGCCCCGCCCTTTGCTTTAAAACAAAGTGTTGCTCCAGAAGTGCGGCTTCGCCGCACAGAATGCAGCCACAACGCACCAGAAACGGAACTAAATTAGATAGTGGAAGCGCCCGGGGCGTTTTAGTCCCCCAAAAACACTCGGCCTCGGCGCTGGAGCGTAACAGCTCTCGACCTCAGCCAGCAGCCGCGTCGCTACGCTCCGCGGCTGCTGGCATCGGTCTCGAGCTGTTACGCTCCAGCGCCTCGGCCTCGCGTTTTTAGGGCGCCTAAAACTACCGGCGCTTCCACTATCTACTACTTAAAACGAGGTCTATTAACGATTACAACTGAGTAAAACTCAATTACATGCTAGAAAACTGCTAGAAAACTAGCTTAAGAGCGACATGTCACACTGAAACCTTCATCAAGCATGTCATCATTCACTGGTCCATAACCACTCAGTGATGCAGAATTACATGTAATTTTACAAAATTACATGTAATTACACGCGTAATTCTGTAACTTTGTAACTTTGTAATTACATGGTTGTCCGCAGGGAAATCGTGTAATTACATACGGCCATGTAATTACGTAATTACAGACTCGCGCAGCAGGCCGTCGGCTATCGTCGCAACATGTCGGAGGCTTCACAACAATGTAAGAAGCGGATGGCCTCAGGGCTGAGAGGCACATCGCTTCCTTCGCCACTGTTGCCCAGTGGACGTGGAGGCTCATTCATGAAGAGACACAAGACTCAGAAGTCGGCGTGGGTGATGGAACAGCTAACGGCCGTCACAATACCAACAAGCGAGACTGACGGCCATGTCGACGGCGTTCTACGCTATTCTTGCAATCACTAGGAGGCGAGCAGTAACAAGGAGGCGAGCATTAACAAGGACCGCCTTAAGAGACATCTCTTGCACTGCACGAAGTTTCTGGCCAGCACGCAGGCATTGAACATCGCCAAGACCTTCCCAGAACTCGCGGCAGCCATTGAAGCGTACAAGCAAGAACCGAGGATGTTGTGACCACCCCGAGCAGCAAGTCGACAGCTCGCGCAGGTGACCTTAACCCTAGGACCACGATGTGTTAGGAGGGTGCAATAGTACTGAACTATTGTTTATGTTCTGTGCACATTACAGGTGTTGTGGAGGACAAAGGACTTCAACATCGTGGACAACCCAACGTTCAAGACCTTCTTGGCTACCTGGGTGCCTGCAATGCCTGTCCCCTCTCGTGACCAGGTGCACTATTACCCCCTCCCAATCCCATGTGCTCATCACCACCACCTCCCAAACCCCTCCACCACCTCCCAGCACCTCCCAAGCACCACCCAGCCCACCACCTCCCAAGCCCTGCCCTGCCCTTAACTGCCCGGCCCGGCCCGGCCTGCCCAGGTTAGCAGAATCCTAGATGACTTATGTCTTGACCCTTTACCCCTACACTCTATGCCAACGTTTGAGCCATGGTGGAAACTGAACAGCTGCTTGGTGGAGCTGATGGTCCCCGTGGCTCAGCTATTGACAGCCATCCAAGCAGATCACGCCAACCTTGCGGACGTGCACTATGGCTTGGCCTTAGTGGATAAGTGGTTTGGTGATGCCACCAGGTGAGACACTACCTCCACCCCACCCCACCCCACCCCACCCCACCCCACCCCACCCCACCCCACCCCACCCCACCCCACCCCACCCCACCCCACCCCACCCCACCCCACCCCACCCCACCCCACCCCACCCCACCCCACCCCACCCCACCCCACCCCACCCCACCCCACCCCACCCCACCCCACCCCACCTGACCCCACCTGACCTGACCTGACCTGACCTGACCTTACTATGTACAGGAAGGTGCCCATGGAGTCTGTGGACGAGGTGATGGAACCCCGTGGCCTGGTGGCGCAGGTATGGCTCAAAGCTGCCACACCTACAGTCTGTTCAGTGCCTTCAAGTTTATTTGGAGCGACCGGCGCTCACGATTGCTGCTAGGGCGCATGTGGATCATGTCCTATGTGTTCTTCAACACACGGGTCATGACTCGCAAGGAGCATCACGCATCAGCTGAGGCACAAGAGGAGTGGGAGAGCTTCATTGCAGCCCAGGTAGTGTTGGATGCCCCTCAGCTATAGCATGCACATACACCCCACAGTGGTATTGCAAGACAGGGCTTGTGATGCAGCCTGGAGCGGGCAGCCTGTAGCGCGTAGCCTCAAGCTGGATGGTTTTGTTGTGTTGTGTGTTCTTGTGTTGTCTTACCTTGTTGTAGAGGTAGGTATAGCATGGTGCCAGCAGCCAGGAGTGCCTAGCCCAGCCCAGCCCAGCCTAGCCCAGCGCGGTGTGGTGTGGTGGGGTGTGGTGTGGTGTGGTGTTGACTTGGTGTTGTGGTGACTTGTGGTGACTTGGTGTGGTGTTGTGTGGTGTGGTGTTGACTTATGTAGTTGCTTGTGCAAGTATCCCCGTCTTGACTGAGATGAATTGGTCGGTAGGACCCTGCATAGGGTCAGTAGGACCCTGCACAGGGCTAGTACTGGTGGGACCCCATACATGGTCGGTAGTTCTTCTATCAGGGCTCCTGGTGTCATTAAAGGTTGTCTAAGGATGACCCTACACAACTCTCAAGATGTCGGCTGAAGAAAACGGTTGTAATTCCCTGTAATTACATGTAATTTACATGTAATTACATGTAAATTACATGTAATTACACGGCGTAAGTAAGTAAGTAACTTTGTAACTTTGTAATGCCGCATCACTGTAACCACTACACACGGAAGACTGATGGGCTGGATGACACTCCCACAACACGAAGGACTTAGAAACGCAGGAGCAACGTTTTTTTTAAGCCCAGCTAACCAAGGGCAGCGGAATGAAATGTCCGCAGGCATGTCCGCAATGTAAGCAGCTAAGCGGCTAAGCAGCCAGGCCCTTCTTCTTGCGGATGGCCAGCCGCACCCTGCCCTGCTCGTCATCAATGCGCTTCGCTGCCATTTGGAACATCGCATGGCAGTGGGGATGAGCGGCCCATGCGGAGCCGGTCCCGCGCCTCACGCTGCAGCCAAACAGCAAGCCCGTGGATTGCTGGGCCCTCCGCGCCTGCTGGCCCAGGAACGCCGAGACCACATCGTCGACGGTGGTGGGGAGGGGCTGGCCCTTCAAGTTGGCAGCCTGCTTTGCATGGCCTGCCCCCTCTGTTGTACCTGCTGCAGGGATAGAGGGATGGGGCAGAATCTGAGCCTGCCTTCCTGCTGCTGCTAGAAGCGACGCAGCAAGAGGGCAAGGTGGTTGGGTACCTGCAACCCCCTTGCTCTTGCTCCTGCCAATGCTGCAGCCAGGATGGAAGAGGGTCAGCCTGCTGGGAGCCAACACAAGAGGGGCTGCAGGTGCAGGCAGCAGGGAGGAGGGATTGTTGGGCAGCAGCAGGTGCTGCTCCTGCTGCTGGGTCAGCCTGCAAGGAGCAAGCACAGGAGGGGCTGCAGGTGCAGGCTGCAGGGAGCAGGGCAAGGACTGCTTGTCTCAAAACTGGTAGCCTGGCTGCCCAGCTCCGGATGCTTGCTGCATGCAAACAGTTCGGATTACAAATAACACAGCCCCTGCCCTGTAGTAATAACAGGAAAATAATGTGCTAGGCAGGGAATCATGTAGTCAGGCGTCCCCAACATGGGGTTGGTAATCTTCATGCAAGTACTCGCTACAAAGTGCACCGACTTCGGTAGCGTTTGTTGCATTGGCACCTACGAGTTACTCCGCATCTACTGGCAAGCGGGTCACCCCTCCCATTGAACCACCACGTAAGGGACATTTGACTTTACGGCGTGCCTGGTGAGAGTTGAGATGTCATTTTAACGCGGAAAGCCTTATCTCTGCGCCGCGCTTGCGCCTGCGCGCCCGAGCTGCTGGCACCTGACCGGCAGTCTGCCAGGCACGCGAACGGTTACGTTCTGCACAATGGGCCTTTCAAGTGCTGCTTTACAACACCCACAACGCAGGATGCAGAGTTCTCAGCTGCGGTAAACTTAAAGCATGGAGCCCAGTTTTCTCAACATCATCTTACACAGCCTCCCTCTCCACATGAATCTCCAGCCAGCCAGTGCTGCCAGCTGGCGTAGACCTCACACAACACGCACAGCGGGCAGCCTGGCCCTCCTGCCGTTTGTAGGGGTGATACTTGGATGTCGGCAGGCTGTAGGCATGTGCACACGCCAGCTCCTAGAACCCCTCTTGACAATTGTCAACAATAGATGAGACTTTGGCAGGGGGTTCACAGTGAGTTCCCTAGCCAGTGACGCAAGGCTGGAGAGTTTGATCGAGTTTGATGGTGGTCATAATGGCATCAGCAGAGTGCGCAGCATGAAGGAGAGTTAGCCCACCTTATGGAGCTTAATTAGCAAGTGAATGATGCAGTTGCCACTGATATGCTCACGCCGTGGTCTCCTCCTAGTTTCAGAGCCCCTGAGCCTAGTTCCGTCGCCCCAGAGCCAGCGCATGTGGGTTATTATGTTGGACATGAGGTCGGGCTCCTCGCACATCGCGCACTATCCATCGCGTTTATCAGGGACTCATCGCTACTGGGTCAACGTACATCAAGTCCGCAGGCTCTGTAGGGTCGGATACCCGTGTAGAGAGCGTAGGGACAGACGCGGCACTCAGCTTAGGGTTGCTTACATAACTAACTGCTGACGGCACTAAGCACACTGCTCGGTGCCTACCTGTAGAGAGCGTAGGGACAGACGCGGCACTCAGCTTAGGGTGCCGAGGTCTGCCCCTCTAACTGCCTTAAGACAGACAGTCTCACTCTCTCACTCTGCAGCCTGAGTGCTGTCAAACATGTCTCACACTCCCGGTGCTCAATATCTTTTGCACCAGGACATGTTCACAACACTCCCACTCAGTACTTAGGCCAAGAGTCTGCACAACTGCTATATCAAAACAACTGCATCAAACAACTGCAGAGAAGCTGTCTCAGGTATGCAAACCTGTGCTTTACCAAGCTTCCAGTCCTGAAACACAAGCAGGCTGGATACACTAGGCTGTTTCAGGCATGTGTGCCTGTGCCTAGCTTAAGCTGAGCTGTATACCCCACACCCTTGCTTGCCCCAATCAAACTTGACAGCTGCAAGAGGCTTGGTGAGGAGGTCTGCCATCATGCTGCTTGTGTGACAGTAGTAGAAAGCAACCTCACCCCTGGTAATGCGTTCCCTAACGAAATGGTGATGCACATCAATATGCTTAGCTCGTGAGGTGGCCATGGGATTGTGAAGAAGCTGCAGAGCTGCCTGGTTGTCACACCCTATGGTGACACAGCTGGCGTCTAGCTGCAGGTCCCTCATCAGCTTCCTGAGCCACAAGGCCTCTTTAGCTGCATTAGATGCTGCCATGTATTCGGCTTCAGCTGTTGATAGAGCCACTGTGGGTTGCAGGCGGCTGGACCAGCTGATTGCACCGCCATTGAGAGTAAACAAGTATCCTGTAGTGCTTCTGGCGGTGTCTTTGTCACCAGCATAGTCTGAGTCAGAGAAGCCCTGTAGTCCTGTGACACCCCCAAACAGCAGTCCATGGTCACACGTGCCCTTAAGGTAGCTCAACACATTGCATGCAGCTGCCCAGTGCTGCTTGGTGGGTGACGACATGTGCCTTGCCAGAGCACCCACTGCAAAAGCAATATCTGGGCGTGTGCAGCATGTCAGGTACAGCAGGCTACCTACCAAGGCGCTGTAATGATGCACTGAAGTGTCAAGTGGGTCTCCCTCCCTGACTAGCTTAATGGCTGGTGCCATGGGCACTGCCTTGCTGTGTGATGACGACATGCTATGTGTGGTGACCAGCTCATTGATGAATTGTCGCTGGTCAAGCATGATAGAGCCCTATGCCCTATTCCTGGTGATTTGCATTCCCAGGAACCACCTGGTGTCGCCCATGTCTTTGATGTTGAAGACAGAGGCGAGTTGCTGCTTGACATGTGCCAGGCCTGCAGTGTCCCCCTGCTGAGTACACAGCAGGCAGTCATCCACATAGACCAGCAGGTAGACTGGACCTGATGGCAACTGTAGGGTGAACAAAGCAGGATCTGCCTGAGAAGCCTGGAACCCTATGGCAAGTAACTCCTCACAGAGGCGTGCATGCCATGCCCTGGGTGCTTGCCTTAGGCCATACAGAGCCTTTTGCAACCGGCAAACTGTGTTACTGCTGCCCTCCTCAAAGCCCTCTGGCTGCTGCACAAAGATAACTTCATGCTCTTCAAGCTTGCCATTCAAGAAGGCTGTCTCAAAGTCAATCTGGTGAATCTCCATGTTCTCAGCTGCTGCTTTGGCTAAGATGGTGCGCAGTGTGGTATGCTTGCTAACAGGTGCATACACATCGCCTACGTCCACACCTGACATTTGCAGAAAGCCTTTGGCTACCAGTCGGGCCTTGAAACGCTCAATGTCTCCTGCAGCATCACGCTTGATCTTTAGTACCCACTTAGTGGGCAAGACACGTGCACCACTGGGCCTCTCAGTCAAACACCATGTCTGGTTGGCATGCAGTGACTCAAGCTCAGAGCGCATGGCCTCACGCCACATGTCAGCATGTGGCCCTGACAAAGCCTCACTGACTGATGGAGAGTCATTGTCATGGGAGGTGGACATGGATGTGGCATGCAGGGACAGCTGCCTGAGCCGGTGAGGTGGTAGTCTCTCCCTTGGTGGGTTTCGACGTGGTGCAGGGGGTGCAGGTGCAGGCAGGGGAGCAGGTGCAGGCAGGGGAGCAGGTGCAGGCTGCAGTCTGTGCCTACCTATTCCAGAAGGCTGGCTGCTGACAACCGCTGAGTGGCTGGGTTCTGGTGCAGGGGGTGCAGGTGCAGGCAGGGGAGCAGGTGCAGGCTGTAGTCTGTGCCTGCCTATGCCAGAGGGCTGACGGCTGACAACTGCTGAGTGGCTGGGTTGTGCAAGAGTGCCGCTGCCCCTGCTGCTGGCTGATCCACCAAACAGATTGCGTCTGACCTGACTCTTGCTGTCTTCACCATCAGACTGACCGCTGTCACTGTCATCTTGTATGACCCTCCAGTCTATAGGCCTGGACCTAGGGTGTTGTGCACTGGAGCCTGGTGCGCTGCTGCTGTTGCTGCTGCTGCTGCTGCTGCTGCTTGTTCTGTCTGGACTCCCACTGTCATCTGAGCCAGAGTCGCTGGTGTCAGTCTGCTGCTGCTGCTGTTGCTGCTGCTGCTGACGTCTGTCCCCCTCATCAGGGAGTCTGGCAGGCTGTAGATCAGGCTGTGGGCTGGGTGGGTAGGGTCGAAGCAGCATGCTGTCAGGCAGTGCTCTCTGGCTGCCAGTTCTGGTCTTGGTTAGGTCATCAGTGGCTGGCGAGAGCTCATCAAAGGTCACATCCTTGCTCATCTGCTCTCTACCATCCAGAAACACCTTGTAGGCTTTAGACCCTGGCTGGTAGCCAATGAAGACTCCTGCTGCTGCCTTTGGCTGTAGCTTGCTGCGCTGATGGCGTGGGATGTGTACCCAGACCTTGCTGCCAAAGATCCTGAGTCCTGACACGTCAGGTTTGACACCGAAGAAGGCCTGCCATGGAGTCTGACTCTGACCTGTTACAGGCAACACATTTCTTACATGATTTGCTGCTTTTGCTGAGTCAGCCCAGAACTCCACTGGCAGGTGAGCTGCATGTAGCATGCTGCGAAGCTTCTCAACAATGGTTCTGTTTAGTCTCTCAGCTGCTCCATTCTGCTCAGGGCTGTAAGGGGCAGAATGCTGGTGCAGTATACCCTTGCTGCTGCAGAATGCCTGCACCTTCTTGTTAACATACTCGCTGCCATTGTCAATCCTAATCGCTTTGCACCTGCTGCCAGACTGAGTCTCTAGCTGCTGGATGACCGTAATAATGCAATCTGGCACCTGGTCCTTGCTGCGAAGAGGCATGACAACTGAGAACTTGGTGAAGTCATCAAGGAAGGTAGCAAGGTAGCGGCTGCCGTCTCTGGCTGCCAAGCTGAATGGGCCACACACATCCATGTGAACCAGCTCCAGTGCAGCTGTCACAACAGGTGCATTGGGAGATGGCAGAGGGAAGTGTACATGCCTATGCTGTTTACCTAAGGCGCATCCCTCACACACTGCTGGATCAGATCCTGCTGCTCGAAAGTGTGAGGCTGTTGTGTCGACACCGCTAACTAGATGCTCTCGTTGCATGCGTTCAAGTACAGATGCATGACCTAGTCTCTCATGCCACACCGGGGGAAACTGAAGTCCTGCGGTGGCCGCTGCTTGCTGAGTCCAGCAGCTGCTGCTACGATGTAGTCTCCTCAGGGCCTGACACTGAGGTAGGGGCAGCATGATTAGCAGCTGAAGCTGAGGTCAAGCTGCTGCATAGCTGATTGGGTGGTGACGGAAGCATGCTGATAGATGCAGCCTGGAAAGGATAGCTGTCATTCTGCTTTGGTACTTCCATGCACAGGCTGTGTCCACGGTAGCTGCCCTCCATCAGGCAGCTGTCCATCTGAAAAAGAAACTTGTAGCCTGCAGCGGTGGCTTGGGCGACAGAGACAAAGTTAGCTGATGCAGAGGGTACCAGTAGAGCATTCTTAAGACACAAAGTACCCTGATCTGTCCTGAGCCATGCATCTCCTTCACCAACTGCATTTAGCTGATGGCCAGCTGCTGCCAGGTAAACAGGCTGTGGAGCTGGGTAGGAGCGAAAGCCGGTGAGGGTGCTGACACTAGTGCAAATATGCCTTGATGCTCCTGAGTCAATGAAGTAAGGCTTGTGAGGGTCGCCATCAATCAACTGCTGCCTGGGGTTCTGAGCTGAGACAGGCTGACCATAACGGCTGGTGAAAAGTCTTGCTCTGTTAGGGCTGAGGCTGCTTTTACCAGCAGCAGGGCTGTATGTTATACCCTTGCCTGGGCTGCCAGCTCTGCCTGGGCTGTGACCAGAAGTCCTAGCTGGGCTGTCGTCAGCTCTGCCTGGGCTGGATAGCAGCATGGACCTTAGTCTCTCTCGCTGGTTCCTGTCAAAAACACGACACTCTGACATGATGTGTCCCTCTTTGTTGCAGAAGTGGCAGGTCATGTGAGCATGTGGATTCTCTTCTCTGGTGCTGTGATCTGAGTGAGCAGGGGAGCTGCTGCGCTGCATGGCTGCGCTGCTGCTCCTGCCTGGCTGGGGCACCCTGCCCCCCCTGCCACGCCACCCCGACCCCCCTGAGTAACCAGCCCCCCTGGGTGAGAATGAGGAGGAGGAAGCCCAGAGAGAGGAAGAGGAGGAGGTGTCGAGCTGCTTCTGCTGGTCCAGCTGCAGGTCTGCTTCTCGGTATTGCAGGACTGTTTTGACTTTGCTCAGGGCCAGTGCTGCGCTAGACTGATCATAGCGAAGCTGTTCCACGGTTGGTCTGAACTCATCAGGCATGGCAGCCAGCACTGACAGCACGATGGAGGTGTCAGAGGGATTGCAGTTGCATGCTCTTAGGTTGGCTTGCAGCATCTGCAGTCGGCTGAAGAATTGGGAGATGGTCTCACCAGGGTTCAGTCTGAGCATAGACAGTTGCTGCTGTAGCTGGGTCTGGTGCGCGAGGGAGGACTGGGTGTACTCAGCTTTGATGTTGTCCCAGGCGACCTTGGCTGAGGCTGCAGAGTCGACGGCGAAAAGGTGCTGTACACTGACGTAGCGTAGTATCATGGCTTTGGCTTTTGCGTCTGCGGTGTTCTCTGCATCGCGCACAGTAAGCGCTGCTGCATAGGCATCTTGCGTAGCCTGCGAGGAGCCTTGGTTAGGCGCAGTGGGCAAGGGGGTGATGCCTCTGTCGACGATCTGAAATAGGTTGTGCTCGATGAGCGCGTTTCTGACGCGGATCTGCCAGAACTGATAGTTATCATCAGTGAGTGGGTCAATTTGGGCTCCCGGCCCGATCGACGAAGCCGCCATCGCCGAACGACTAACTGTCGAACGCACGACCCCTTCCCGGCGACTTACTGGTGCCTTTCACGCGTCTGCGTGCGTGGGCCCATAACCCTGTAGGGAGCGTAGGGACAGACGCGGCACTCAGCTTAGGGTTGCTTACATAACTAACTGCTGACGGCACTAAGCACACTGCTCGGTGCCTACCTGTAGAGAGCGTAGGGACAGACGCGGCACTCAGCTTAGGGTGCCGAGGTCTGCCCCTCTAACTGCCTTAAGACAGACAGTCTCACTCTCTCACTCTGCAGCCTGAGTGCTGTCAAACATGTCTCACACTCCCGGTGCTCAATATCTTTTGCACCAGGACATGTTCACAACAACCCGGCAACATGCCCGACCAGCTCAGCGTGTGGCTCAGCGCGGCCGCATTCCGACGCTTCAATCCGCGTGTACATCCGTGCAGAAATGAGTCCGGAAAAGATAACGTTGTCCCTTATCGTTAGGGGGGTCGGTGGTCCAATGGGAGGGGTGACCAGCGGCGGGTTAATCCTTGCATCAGAGTCCATGCCGGCGCAAGCGATCGCGGACACACCTCAGCTGCTCATTACCGATTGTTTCAGTGGTGAGTAGTGGCACCAATGAGGGAACTCCGCCTGGCATCCAGCCGGAAGTACAATCACATTTCAGCCCGCCAGGCTCGCTCCGCGAGCCTCTTGTTGGTGCAGGCGGTGTTGGAGGGCTAACGCTGGGCATGTTATGTATCGACATTGCTGCAAACGCGGGAAACGTGCGTCTCTCTCTCAGGAATGGAGACCCCCATCCACAAAATGGCATGTTGTGAGCCGATACATAACTCTGTTCCTTACTCAACGTCACAACTGTTGGAGAAGAAAGCATGGCAATCAGTTGATCAGGCCTGCTTGAAATGACATTGGCGTGACCCGACTTTGCCCACTCGCGCCGATTAAGGCCGGAAGTCGCCTACGTCATTTCCTCCCGGGAGGCATACTGCAGATAGCCCCAGGAAAGGCCGACTCATCGCCGTTGTAATCATTGAAAAACTCCAAGTTGTTGCGATGTTATAACTATTTGAAAAATCGCAAAAACCTGTACCGGATCCTACCGACCCTGTACAGGGTCCTAGGTCACAGGGTCCTGCCGCACGGCTACAAGGTCCTGCGACATTTGTTTACAGGGTTCTGCCGCACGGCTACAGGGTCCTGCGACAAATGACTACAGGGTCCTGCCGCACGGCTACAAGGTCCTGCGACGTTTGTCTACAGGGTCCTGCCGCACGCCTACAGGGTCCTGCTACATTAGGCTACAGGGTTCTGCCGCACGCCTACAGGTTCCTACGACATATTCTCACAGGGTCGTGCCGCACGGCTACAGGGTCCTACGACACAGTTTTACAGGGTCCTGCCGCACGGCTACAGGGTTCTGCGACACATTCTCACAGGGTTCTGCCGCACGGCTACGGGGTCGTACGACATATTCTCACAGGGTCCTGCCGCACGGCTACAGGGTCCTACGACACACGTTCACAGGGTCCTGCCGCACGTCTACAGGGTCCTGCCACAACGTATGCAACGACGCCCGAACACCTCGCAACACCACAACAAACGGCATGTATTGCTGGTGCTAAGCATAAGCATTGATGCAAGGTGACAACACCTTAACACCTTAACACCTTAACACCAACACTGTAAGCCAGGACCCTGTGGTGTGGTGCCAGGACCCTGTGAGCCTCAACCCTGTGGTGTGGTACCAGGA
>JASKMD010000008.1:3880533-3936591 GCA_030144725.1 Haematococcus lacustris | reverse complement strand
CTGTAGACAAATGGCTTTTC
The DNA here is from genome assembly GCA_030144725.1 of Haematococcus lacustris. Taxonomy (NCBI): domain Eukaryota; kingdom Viridiplantae; phylum Chlorophyta; class Chlorophyceae; order Chlamydomonadales; family Haematococcaceae; genus Haematococcus; species Haematococcus lacustris. Next base: position 3,936,571 of record JASKMD010000008.1, on the reverse strand, counting down.
CTCATTTCCACATAGGCTATACAGTATGGGCGTAGCAGCACAGCATCGCTCCTCAGCAGCACAGCAGCACAGCTTCGCGTTCAGCATCGCAGTTTGGGCGTAGCAGCACAGCATCGCTCCTCAGCAGCCCAGAAGCACAGCCTGGCGTTCAGCATCGCAGTTTGGGCGTAGCAGCACAGCATCGCTCCTCAGCAACCCAGCAGCACAGCCTCGCGTTCAGCATCGCAGTTTGGGCGTAGCAGCATAGCATCGCTCCTCAGCAGCCCAGCAGCACAGCCTCGCGTTCAGCATCGCAGTTTGGGCGTAGCAGCACAGCATCGCTCCTCAGCAACCCAGCAGCACAGATTCGCGTTCAGCCTAGCACTACAGCGCAGGACATAAGCACAGTCGCAGCAGCAGCAGCAGCAGCAGCAGCAGCAGCAGCAGGAGTGGAGTCTCCATCGACAAGGAGAAGACCACCTGAAGAAACCCCGCCTTGTGTGCTGCACTCTGTGCAAGCCGGCACCCATATGTTTCCAGCCCAGCCCCCGGGTCATTGGGGGACCGCTGAGCTAAGTTTTCACCCAGTGTGCTACCCCCTGGTTGGTGCTTTGCTGACGTCGTGCCCCTGCCTGCGCCTTTGGCCCCCCAGGCTGCCACGGAGAACCCTATGGAGCCAGTTGCTACCTCTCAGCTGCTGGCGCAGGTGCTGCAGCGTTACATTTTCTCCTCGGCCCAGCCTCTGACCAGGGACTCCCATATCCAGCCCCAAACCCTTCAGCACTTCAGTGCTGGGGCTTGGTTTGTCCCTTTGGGCCGCCTTTGCAGGGAACGCTTGCAGCTGTACCAGCAGCAGCACCCCCTTCTTCCCCCCCCCCCAGGCCGACGTTGCAGCCTTTGTTGAGGCCTGCAGCACAGCCCTTCTAGCCCGTAAGCAGCGTGAGGGCAGGGCAGTCGCCTCCCTGTCTTGCCTTCACTCTGCAGGCCACCCCCACCACGGTTTGGTGTTGGTGCATGACCACACCAGTCCAGCAGGCAGGAGCCTAGACGCCCAGCTGATTGCCCAACCCTCGCTTCAGGTGAAGTTCCTAGGCGAGACCCTGTGGGTGCCTGTGGAGCCTCTAGATCCAGGGCCCCCCCCAGGGGCAGTCAAAGTGGTCATCCATCACAACAGTCCCCTAGCAAGCAAGGTGGGCCTGGTGGCAGCCCTGCTCAGGGCAGTGGGGTATGAGGTCAGCCCTGCCCCTCCCCCTGGCCTGCCTGAGTCTCTGCAGCTGTCCTCGGCAGCAGTTCTTAGTGAGCGCCTGGGAGCTCACTCTCGCACCAGCTGTTTCAAAGGGTCATAGGTGGGGAATGGGTGCGTAGTGGAGGCCATAGTGTCCACCCCGGTCGGGGACGACAAGCTAACCCGCCTTCCTAGCAGGTTCGCCACACCCACGGGGGGTTGGGGCAAGGTGCAGGTTTTCCAGCTGGGTGGGGACTCCCGGCCCCTAGAGGACCCCCTCTCTGACCCTGAGCAGCTCCTCAGGCCCCCTCAGGGGCCTGCAGGCCAGCCTCCCACCCCCCGGCCCCCTCCACCCCCTCCCCCTCCACCCCCTCCCCCTCCCCATTCTGGGCACTCGCCACGGCGCCCTGATCATCCCCCTGACCAGTTCCACAACCACCCTGCCACCCACCCTCCCTCCTCTGCACCTTCTGGTCAGCCCACTACCCCTCCTCCCCCACCCCCACCTCAAACAGGGCAAGACCATACCCCTCCCTCCCCGGCTGAGCAGCCCCGCCTCCCCCCCCCCCAACACCAGCCCCCCCCTGCCACCCCGGGCCCTGTCTCTGACCATGTTACTTCTACCCCCACCCAGCGCACCGCAGCGGGTGGTGGCCCGGCCAGGCCTGAGGTGGCCAGGGTGGTGGGCGGCTCCCAAGGGCAGCAGCAGCAGCCGCTCAGCCCTGCGACCCTGAGCCCAGACCCTGACCAGGCGGCTGCCACCCCCACCCAGCGCACCACAGCGGGGGGTGGCACGGCCAGGCCTGAGGTGGCCAGGGTGGTGGGCGGCTCCCAGGGGCAGCAGCAGCAGCCGCTCAGCCCTGCCACCCTGAGCCCTGACCCTGACCAGGCGGCTGCCACCCCCACCCAGCGCACCACAGCGGGGGGTGGCACGGCCAGGCCTGAGGTGGCCAGGGTGGTGGGCGGCTCCCAGGGGCAGCAGCAGCAGTCGCTCAGCCCTGCCACCCTGAGCCCTGACCCTGACCAGGGAGCAGCCCCGCCTCCCCCCCCCCCAACACCAGCCCCCCCCTGCCACCCCGGGCCCTGTCTCTGACCATGTTACTTCTACCCCCACCCAGCGCACCGCAGCGGGTGGTGGCCCGGCCAGGCCTGAGGCGGCCAGGGTGGAGCAGGTCTCGCGGGCTCAGCTAAAGCAGCAGCCTCACCCCGCTGCCACCCCCAAACTTCCCACCGCAGCTTCCCGTAGCCCCAACCCCGGCTTTGAGGCGGGGATGGAGGCGGGGGTAGGGGCAAGGGCGGGGGAAGGAGCGGGGTCAGAGGTGGGAGGAGAGGATGGGGCGGGGTCAGGCTCAGGGGTCAAGTCAGGGGCTACAGGGCGTGGGCTTCAAGGTTTGGGAATCCGCCCGTCCGCTCCCTCACGTGGGAGGCATCCCCGGTTTGTATGCTCTTGGGGCCCAGCTGTCACGGAGCGTCCCGGGGGCCAGTGGCTAGGCCCGGCATGGGCTGCCCAAGTTCCCTCAAGGGGTGTCACAGAGCAGCGGGGTTGGGGGTAAGGAGTAGGGGTTGGGGTTACAGCTCGGTCTGCGGCGAGGGCCCGGGAGGGGTCTGAGGTTTGGGCCAGGTTTGGGGCTGGGTTTGGGGCGGTGGATGGGGCTGGAGCTGGTGCAGGGGCAGGGGCAGGGGCAGAGGCTGGGCCTGGGGTTGGGGCGGGGGCGGGGGCGGGGGCGGGGGCGGGGGCGGGGGCGGGGGCGGGGGCTGGGGATGGGGATGGGGCGGGAGCAGGAGCTACAGCTGGGGCCAAGGGTGAGGCTGGGGCCGGGGCTAGGCATGGGACTGGGGTTGCGGCTGCGGCTAAGGCTGGGGCTGCGGCTGCGGTTGGGGCTGGGGCTGGGACTGGGGATGTGGCTGGGGCTGGGGCTGGGGCTGGGGCTGGGGCTGGGGCTGGGGCTGGGTCTGGGGCTGGGGCTAGGGCTGCGGCTGCGGCTGGGGCTGGGGGTGGGGCTGGGGCTGGGGCTGCGGCTGCGGCTGCACCGGGGATTGGAGCTACCCCGATGGCTCTGGACTGTCCCCGCCTTTCCCACCCCCCGATCCCTACCATTTTCCCTACGTCCACCACCTTCCAGCCCAAAGCCCCAGGGGCCTTTGTGGCCCGGACACACCTGCCTCCTTTTGTACCTGACCCCATGTGTCACCCCCCTCCTACCTCCCTACCTTTTGTGCAACCCTCTGGCCCCCCCCACCTCCCTTTGGCCAACCCTCTTTCCTTTTCTCCTCTCTCCCTCCACCCATCGCCATGAGCTCCCCTCCCAGCCCCCCCCTGTCAGCCTCCCCTCGCCTCCCTTGTCACTTGGGGCTGCTGGAGAAGGCCCTAACCAAGGGCGCGGTGCTAGCCTCCAGAGGCAAGGTTGCGGCCGAAAAGCTCAGAGCTGCCACAGCCAGGGGCCTAGTAGCGGCCGGGCAGTGGGTAGGTGGAGCCCCTTCCGGCAGCCCTCCCTCCCTCATGGACGCTGAGTTAGCGGACCCCGCCGCCCTGAGTGTTGGGTCCACCCTTCCCCTCCCAACGCAAGAAGTCAGTCCCTCGAGCTGGGTGGACAGCCGGCTTGTCTTTGCGCGAGGCCGGGCCGTAGAGCTCCATGGCAGTCAGCCTCCTCGCAGGGCTGTCAGCGTCGCTAGGGCCTCTCCGCGCCCTTCTCCGGATGACAGGAGGGCCGTTAGGGAGGAGCGTCAGCGGGAGGCTCAGCGTTGGCCTAGGGGAGGCTCTACACAGCCAGCAGCCCAACAAGCCCAAGGTGGGCCTCGCCGACGCCGCTTTGGCTTTCTCTCTTCAAGTTCTAGCTCTGATGAGAGGGAGGCTCAGCAGCGGCAAGCCGGCAGGCAGCGTGCTACTCACCTTGGCCGTGGGACCCCACACACGCTCCGCTACGGCCTGCTCAGCCCCACCACCAGCCTAGCCAGCTCGCAGGGGGCCTCTGCCAGCCCTGTAGTTGAGTCACCTTGCCCCCAAGAGGAGAGGCCCAGGGTGCCAAAGCGGCAGCAGCCAGAGCGAGTAGGTGCCCAGGATGAAGAGGGTCTGCCCTTCGGTCCTCTTCCCCCTCGGCCCCCCCTAGCCATCTATAGTCGTGAGCCCCGAGTCCGCCTTCGTCGCCCTGGGGCAAAGCTCGCTTGCATTGAGGCCTCTTCCGTCCCTCCCCACCCCCTGTCAGGTCAGCCTTCTCCTCCTAGCCCAACCACCCTCATCCACACACGCGTAGCCCGCGCGGGGGCGAGCCAAGCTTAGCTATGCAACGCCCAGGTGTGGCTGCCAGGTTTATGGCGGTCACCCTCAACGTGCAGGGCCTAGCCCAACCGCACAAGCTTCAGGCTCTGCTAGACTGGGCCGCTGACAGCCCAGCGCAGGTGGTTTTCCTCCAAGAGTGCCACAAGGCGGAAAGCGTGTGGCAGTGGGCCGAAGCCCTCTCCGGGGCCAAGCCAGCCTGGCGTGGGCAGTGGTTCTACACTCCCGGCACCGGCAGCTCCCAGGGTTGCCTAGTGCTCGTGAAGCCCTCCACCCTCCTGAAGGGGTGCACCCAGGTGCAGCTGCAGGCAGAGGCGGCCCAGGGTCGGGTCCTGCGAGTGGACGGGGTTCTGGCTGGTAGGTCTGTCTCCTTGGTGTGCGTGTATGCCCCAGCGCAACAGTCGGAGCGCTCCACGTTCTTTTCTGTTTGCCTCCCCGCCTGCCTTCCCCCAACTGCGGAGGGTCGCCTCATCATCATGGGGGGTGACTTCAATTGCATCCTCTCCCCTTGGGATAGGGTAGGGGTCCCGCAGGGCTCTCAGCACGGGGAGGCCTGGGTGGGTAGCCGGGGCCAGGGGGCAGAGCAGCTGAGGCAGCTGGTGACGGAGAGGGGCCTGGTGGACGCCTGGCGGCAGCTACGCCCCCCCTCTGCCAGGGACCTCACTCACTTCAGTGAGCGTTGGCAGACAGGCGCCCGCCTAGACCGGTGGTATGTCTCGGAGGGCCTAGCTCAGTGGCAGTTGGACAGCACCATCTTGGGGGTGCGGCCGGTGCCCACCGACCACCAGCCCGTCTCTGTCTCCCTGTGCCCTCCCGACCCCCCCCTCACTGCCCCCGCCCCCTGGCAGCTGCACCCCGCCCACCTTGACGACCCTGAGCTGCTGGACTATCTCAAGGGGTACCTGCAGGCGGAGGACGCTCACCATGAGGCCGCCAGACAGCTGGGGACGCAGCCTAGGGACGGGCACAGGGCCAGGTGGGCCCGCATCAAGCAGGGCATGGCCCTGCGGGCCCAGCAGTTCCTGCGGACCAAGCGCCGAGCAAGGCGTGACCTGCGGCAACGCAGGGAGAAGGCAGCCTTGGCTGCAAGGGCCCACCTCGTGCGCCAACTGCAGCAAGCAGAGCAGGTCGGCCAGGCAGAGGTGCTTGCAGCGCAGCACCTCGGTGACACGACAGCCCTAGCCGGGGTGGGGGAGCGCGTGCAGGTGGCCCATCAGTCCCTGCTAGCCAGCGCTGTCCTGGACCAGGTGTATGGCGACCGCTCCTCCTTCTTTTTCTACCACCGCGACCAGCCTGCGCACACCCCCACCCTCATCTCCTCCCTTCAGCTCCCCGGGCAGCCCGGCTTGGCGGCCGACCTCACCACTCCAAACGGGGTGCGCTCAGCGTGCCAGGCTTTTGAACATCACTATTCAGCCGCTGCGCCTGCCGGAGTCTACGCTGCAAAAGCCATCGACCCAGCCGCGCGCGCCACTCTGCTAAATTGCCTTACCTCCCGTCTCACCCCCGCTCAGGCCAGGGCTGCGGAAGGGCCTGGGGGAGATCCCATGCTCTCGGAGGAGGAGCTGGGTCGGGCCCTTCAAGGCAGTGCTCACAGCAAGGCCCCGGGGCTAGACGGGCTGCCCATGGAGGTGTACGACCGGCTTTGGCCTCAGCTGGTGGGCCCTTTGCGAGCCATGCTGAGAGAGGCTCTGGCAGATACGAGCGACCCAGCCCCCCTGGCTGAGTTCCTCACTGGGGTCATTACCCTGGTGCCCAAGGCTGGCAAGCCTAGAGGCCAGGTGGCGGGGTACCGCCCCATCACGCTGCTCAACTGCGATGTGCGGCTGGTGGCCCGGGCCCTAGAGGACAGGCTGCAGCTGCCGCTGGACCTGCTGGTGTCTCCTTCCCAGTCAGCTTTCATCCTGGGGAGGGACATCAACGACAACGTGCAGTTCCACCTAGGCTTGCTGGAGTGGCTCCAGCAGCGGCACAGCCCTGCCTGGCTTCTCTTGCTGGACCTGGCAGGGGCCCATGACAACGTTTCTTGGAGCCTGCTCCAGGACACGCTAGTGGCCATGGGGTTCAGCCAGCAGGGGCACGTGCGCTGGGCGCAGCTGCTGCACCGGGGGGCCACCAGCCAGGTGCTCGTCAACGGCTACCTCACCGACAGCTTCCCCTTGGCCTCTGGGCTTCTACAGGGCAGTGGGGCTTCCCCGTTGTACTGGTGTGTGGTGTTGCAACCGCTCGTTAGCTACCTCAGCTCGCTCCAGCGGGCGGGTCGCATCACCACCCCCGCTATTCCCACTAGTCCCCTGGCCATGCACGCTGCCACCCTGACCCCCGCGCTTCCCACCAAGGAGTACGCGGACGACCTCACCATCCTGGTGGCGGATCGGGTCAAGGACGGGGAAGTGGTGGTGGAGGCCTTGGTGCGGTTCCGCGCCGCAGGCGGCCCAGCGCTGAGCGTGAGCAAGAGCGTGGCCCTGCCGTGCGTCCAACCAGTGACCGGTCAGGGCGAGCAAGAGGCCCTGGGGGCGGAGGGAGCAGGGTTGGCTAGGGTGGGAGGGGAGGGAGGGGGAAGGGGAGGAGCTAAGGTAGGGGAGAGGGGAAGGGTAGAGGCGGGGGCAGGGGCAGGGGCAGGGGCAGGGGCAGGGGCAGGGGCAGGGGCAGGGGCAGGGGCAGGGGCAGGGGCAGGGGCAGGGGCAGGGGCAGGGGCAGGGGCAGGGGCAGGGGCAGGGGCAGGGGCAGGGGCAGGGGCAGGGGCAGGGGCAGGGGCAGGGGCAGGGGCAGGGGCAGGGGCAGGGGCAGGGGCAGGGGCAGGGGCAGGGGCAGGGGCAGGGGCAGGGGCAGGGGCAGGGGCAGGGGCAGGGGCAGGGGCAGGGGCAGGGGCAGGGGCAGGGGCAGGGGCAGGGGCAGGGGCAGGGGCAGGGGCAGGGGCAGGGGCAGGGGCAGGGGCAGGGGCAGGGGCAGGGGCAGGGGCAGGGGCAGGGGCAGGGGCAGGGGCAGGGGCAGGGGCAGGGGCAGGGGCAGGGGCAGGGGCAGGGGCAGGGGCAGGGGCAGGGGCAGGGGCAGGGGCAGGGCAGGGGCAGGGGCAGGGGCAGGGGCAGGGGCAGGGGCAGGGGCAGGGGCAGGGGCAGGGGCAGGGGCAGGGGCAGGGGCAGGGGCAGGGGCAGGGGCAGGGGCAGGGGCAGGGGCAGGGGCAGGGGCAGGGGCAGGGGCAGGGGCAGGGGCAGGGGGGGTCATGCGCGCCGCGCCGCCGGGGTTGGTGGTGCGCCACCTAGGGATCCCCCTAGGGGCGACCTCTTACGCTGCCACAGGAGAGGCCGCCTATGGTGGTGCTGCAGCTGCCATCACAGCGGCCTCCCTCCCTTGGCAGCCCCTGGGCCTCAACCTGCTTGGGAGGGTACAGGTGGCTCAGCAGTGCCTGGCCAGTAAGGTCGTCTACCAGATGGCCGCCGTGCAACCTCCCACAGCCTTGGCGCAGGCCATGGCCCTTGCCATCAAACGCTTTGTTGCGGCGTCAGACCTTCCCCAGGAGCGCAGCCCCAACAGCAACCGCCTGTACCCTAGCGAGGCCATCTGCGTGATGCCCCGGCGGGAGGGAGGGGTGGGGCTCCCAGACCTAGGGGTCATCAGCACAGCCATGCGGGCGAAGATGTTAGCCCAGCTTTGGTCGCCCCGGGTGCGCCCTTGGCAACCCCTTACCCACAGCCTTTTGGCAGACCCCAGCCACGGCCTCAGCACCTGGGTCATCACAGACCCCAGCGCCCCTCCCTCGCGCAATATCACCCCGCGGCTGCAAGCTCACGTGGCCGCCTTGGCCCAACTTCGTCTGTTCCGGGTGGTACCCCCAGAAAGTCAATCCTTCTACTCGGTGATGGCGGAACCGTTGTGATTCAACCCTCTGATCCGCCTGATACCTTCTGCTCGGCAGGAGGCACAAGGCCAGGGTTGGACCCACGTCCGCCACGTGCGGGAGGCTCTTCAGCGGCAGTCTCAGCACGAGGGTGTCACCCGGTGGGCTGCAGACCTGGTTAGAGCCTGTCTCCCGGAGCCCTGGCAGCAGTGGGTGGACCTACGTGACCCCCCCCCGCCTGATTGGGAATGCTTGAGGGTGGGGCCCGGGGTGGGGCTCGTGGCTCGGTGCCACCCCTCGCTCCATCCCTCCCACTGGGTGGCCCCCAACGGGCGGCTCTTCCCCCTTAACCCCACGGGTCAGGGGCCCCTGGGGACGTTCCAGGTGCTGGAGGGGGCAGTCTGGGAGCCGGCTGCGGTGGCCCGCCTGAACAAGCCCAACTACCTCTTGACACCGGAGGAGCGAGCTACCCACCTCCGTCCTCTGCCTGCAGGGCGCCTGGGCGGGCAAGGGCAGGAGGGTGGTCAGGGCCAGGGGCAGGTGGGGGTAGATAGGGTGGGGGGGAGGGGCAGAGGCAGGGGAGGGAGCGGGGGTAGGGACAGGGGTGGGGGGCGGGGAGGGGGTGGAGCAGGAGGGCAAGGTGGAGCCCCAGCGCATAAGGCCGGGCCCCCTCCCTGGCCCAAGGAGGAGTGGCTCCTAGGCCCCTGGGCCCACCTGCAGCTGGATCCCCAGGTGTGGGGCTTGGGCACCACCACCCTCTTGGAGTTTACCGTCAGGGATGCCAAGGTGCGCCTCCACCAGCTCCAGCCAGTCAGCGTTGACGCGCTCTACCCTCCAGGGGGGGGCCTGTGGCCGGTGCTTTGGGGAAGGCGCCCCCCACGGGAGGCCGGGGTGGCTCAGGGGACAGCAGTTGACGGAGAGGCGTTCAGGGAGCTGGAGGAGCGGTGGCAGGCCAGCGCTCAGCAAGTTACAGCCCAGCGAGCAGCGGAAGAGCGGGAGCAGCAAGGCAGGGACGCGGAGGAGCTGCTCCCAGAGGAGGTGCAAGGCAGCCAGGCGCCGCGCTGGCGAGACACCTCCGCCATAGCCCCTCCCCGCCCCTCCCCGGAGCAACGAGCAGCCGAGCGGGCGGAGCGGCAGCTGGAGGCCCAGCAAGGGCCCCGGCGCACCGGAAGGCAGCCAGCTACCCTGCAAGTCCCCCCCGATGGCACGGTGGATGAGCTGGCCGCAGCAGCTAGACCGGGCCAGTCCTGTCTCCAGGTGTGGAAGGAGCTGATGGATCCCACCCTCCGCCGGGAGCATGCCATCGTGGCCTGGCGGGTGCTCCACGGCAGCCTCATGGTTGGGGCCTTGTGGGGCCACATCCTTAAGGGCGCTGCTGCCCCGGGTTCCTCCGACTGCCGCCTCTGCCAGCCGGGCCAGCTGGAGACCCTCACCCACGCCTTCCTCACTTGCCCCGCCGTGGCTCCGGTCTGGGAGTGGGTGTTGGATGTGTACGGCCACCTTACCGGCACCCGCCCCCCCTCCGGCGATGCCCTCCTGCTCCTCAGTGGTCGCCCCACCCGCAGTGAGGCTCCCCCCTTCCAGCCCCCAGACAGCTTGCTGTGGCTCAGGTTGCGCGTGGCCTATCTAGGCACGGTGTGGCGTCTCCGCAGCTCGGGGGCCGCTACAGCCCTCCAGCCGCAGATGGTGGCGCAACGAGTGGCAGAGGAGGTCGTCCTCACCCTCTCCTCCGCTGTTAAACGCGACTGGCACCGGGTAGGTAGAGACATCCGGGTGGGCCTTTGTGGAGCGGTGCCCTCCACCTGGTTTAGGGGTACGGACCCGGAGCTTGGCGCAGACCAGTTTGACCGGTTGTGGCCGGAGCCGTCAGGAGGGTGGTTCGCCAAGGAGGGGGCAGAGGAGAGGGCGCTGGAGAGGGTAGGGGGAAGGGAGGCCGGGGGGATAGTACCGGGGGCCAGGCAGCGGGAGGAGAGGGCGTTTGGGGCGGGTGAGCTAGTTGTGCGCCTGTCCTTGCAATGGCCCGTCCCCTTCCCTGCCCCTCTTGCTTGAGCTGGGTTAGCTTGTTAGGGGTTCTGAGTGTTTTGAGGGGTTGGAGGCTGTTAGGTCTCTGGGGAGCCCTAGGTTAGGTTCTTGTGTTCGCTTAGTGGGGGCGGAGGGGCTGCGAGGGTTGTGCCTTGGAGCGGGGGGGCCTAGGGGTGTATGTTGTGTTGTCCGGGGGTCCCTAGGGTCGGCGAGGTGGAGGGGTTGCTGAGGGTGGGGGTGTGGGGGGTGTTTGGACGTCTTTCCTTGGGGGGGTGAAGTTACCGTTCTAGGGTGGTTTGGACGCTGTTTGGTGGTGGGGTGGTGGGGTGGGGTTTGCTTGCCTTTTTGAGGAAGGGAGGGGGTAGCTTGCTCAAGTTATGGTCTAGTCTTTCTTTTTCTCTCTCTCTCTTAGTCTCTCTCTTAGTATATCTTACTCCTGTAATCTCTCTAAAAAAAAAAAAAAAAAGGAATGGAGACCCCCATCCACAAAATGGCATGTTGTGAGCCGATACATAACTCTGTTCCTTACTCAACGTCACAACTGTTGGAGAAGAAAGCATGGCAATCAGTTGATCAGGCCTGCTTGAAATGACATTGGCGTGACCCAACTTTGCCCACTCGCGCCGATTAAGGCCGGAAGTCGCCTACGTCATTTCCTCCCGGGAGGCATACTGCAGATAGCCCCAGGAAAGGCCGACTCATCGCCGTTGTAATCATTGAAAAACTCCAAGTTGTTGCGATGTTATAACTATTTGAAACATCGCAAAAACCTGTACCGGATCCTACCGACCCTGTACAGGGTCCTAGGTCATAGGGTCCTGCCGCACGGCTACAAGGTCCTGCGACATTTGTTTACAGGGTTCTGCCGCACGGCTACAGGGTCCTGCGACAAATGACTACAGGGTCCTGCCGCACGGCTACAGGGTCCTGCGACGTTTGTCTACAGGGTCCTGCCGCACGCCTACAGGGTCCTGCTACATTAGGCTACAGGGTTCTGCCGCACGCCTACAGGTTCCTACGACATATTCTCACAGGGTCGTGCCGCACGGCTACAGGGTCCTACGACACAGTTTTACACGGTCCTGCCGCACGGCTACAGGGTTCTGCGACACATTCTCACAGGGTTCTGCCGCACGGCTACGGGGTCGTACGACATATTCTCACAGGGTCCTGCCGCACGGCTACAGGGTCCTACGACACACGTTCACAGGGTCCTGCCGCACGTCTACAGGGTCCTGCCACAACGTATGCAACGACGCCCGAACACCTCGCAACACCACAACAAACGGCATGTATTGCTGGTGCTAAGCATAAGCATTGATGCAAGGTGACAACACCTTAACACCTTAACACCTTAACACCAACACTGTAAGCCAGGACCCTGTGGTGTGGTGCCAGGACCCTGTGAGCCTCAACCTTGTGGTGTGGTACCAAGACCCTGTGTAGAAAGACACTCATCGTAGGACCCTGTACAGGGTCCTGCCACACATGGTTGAAAGCATCAAAACAGGGTCAACATGACCAACCACCGGCTATGTAGGAATCCTAACAGGGTTCTATGACATAGGGATGCAAAGAATGATTATAATATCAACACTCATAGGGTACACAGGACCCTGTACAGGGTCGGCAGGACCCTGTACAGGGTCCTACGACCATGATGTCGCTAGGAACACTCAGGCAAATTAGTAACAGCATTTTTTAGATTCGGAGCCTCGGACTTGGTACATGGTCAAATGAAGGCATTGTAAGATTGGGGGTTGAAACTAAAATTCGTGATTTTGCGCGGTTGGTGAGATACGGCCATGCTACAGTACTGTAGGTATCTACAGTACTGTCGGGGTACCTCGCGAGTACACGAACAGTACTGTAGGTATCTACAGTACTGTAGACATCTACAGTACTGTAGACATCTACAGTACTGTAGGTACCTCGAGGTACCTCGAGAGACCATTTACAGTACTGTAGACATTTACAGTACTGTAGACATTTACAGTACTGTAGACATCTACAGTACTGTAGACATCTACAGTACTGTAGACATCTACAGTACTGTAGACATCTACAGTACCTCGAGGTACCTCGAGGTACCTCGAGAGACCACTTACAGTACTGTAGGTAACTACAGTACTGTAGACATCTACAGTACTGTAGACATCTACAGTACTGTAGACATCTACAGTACTGTAGACATCTACAGTACCTCGAGGTACCTCGAGGTACCTCGAGAGACCACTTACAGTACTGTAGCCTTTAAGCACTTAGAAAAATTCTGAACATCTCACTTGCATTCAGGCATCCGTCCAACACTTAGTCGCAGCATCGTGTAGCCGGTATGGCAGCGATGGCATCGCACGAGGTTACCCATACTCGCAGCCGCATCTAGCCCATACTCGCAGCCACATACTCGGCAATCAACCTCGCGGCCACACAGCTGGTCCAGCAGCGCAGAAGCATACCTGTGAGGCAGCTCGGTGCGAGGATCTCACCTCGCAGCCAGCCTCGCAGCCACATACTCGGCAGCCACATCTAGCCCATACCTCGCGGCCACACAGCTGGTCCAGCAGCGCAGAAGCATACCTGTGAGGCAGCTCGGTGCGAGGATCTCACCTCGCAGCCAGCCTCGCAGCCATTTTCCTCGCAGCCAGCCTCGCAGCCAGTTTCGCAGCCAGCCTCGCAGCCAGCATCGCAGCCAGCATCGCAGCTAGCCTCGCGGCCAGTTTCCTCGCAACGATTCTCCGCAATGAATCACAAGCATTGATGCACCAACGCAAGGCAGGTGCAACGTGTTGTGAGCAGCGAAGAGGCCAGACGGACTATGGTAAGAGCTTAGGACCAAGGTAAGAGCTTAGAAGGAGCTAGCATTGCGCAACATAGCCCTTAGTATCCAGCCTAACCGCTACCACACCTGGTTGCTGCAGGTCTTACAATCACGCCTAGTACCCCCCTGATTACTACCCCCTCCCAGTCCCCCTCACCACCACCACCACCACCACCACCACCACCACCACCACCACCACCACCACCATTTCATCACCTCTCACAACGTTCCCACTGTTGCCTCCCTTGTGTTGCAGCCCAGCCCAGCCCAGCCCAGCCCAGCCCAGCCCAGCCCAGCCCAGCCCAGCCCAGCCCAGCCCAGCCCAGCCCAGCCCAGCCCAGCCCAGCCCAGCCCAGCCCAGCCCAGCCCAGCCCAGCCCAGCCCAGCCCAGCCCAGCCCAGCCCAGCCCAGCCCAGCCCAGCCCAGCCCAGCCCAGCCCAGCCCAGCCCAGCCCAGCCCAGCCCAGCCCAGCCCAGCCCAGCCCAGCCCAGCCCAGCCCAGCCCAGCCCAGCCCAGCCCAGCCCAGCCCAGCCCAGCCCAGCCCAGCCCAGCCCAGCCCAGCCCAGCCCAGCCCAGCCCAGCCCAGCCCAGCCCAGCCCAGCCCAGCCCAGCCCAGCCCAGCCCAGCCCAGGAAGGTGGGTTCTAATGGAGGGCTGCTACACCTGCCCCTCCATCTGCCAGCTCTACATCTCCCTACTCTATTGGTGAGTGCATCCAGTACCCATGTCCAATGTTTGCTTCCGTTGACAAATCGTCACACCGTTGCCGCAGGTCTTGTGCGCCTACACCTAAGACTATCAATGCCCTCCCCACTTCTCTCGCCCTCCCTATGGACCTCCCCTTCCCTTCCCTCCTCTTCCTCCCCTTCCTCCACCTCTACCCACCCCCCACTTCCCCCCTCCCCGTCACCTCTCCCCTGACAGCAGCCAGGAGAAAGCCCACCCCACCCACCCTCTTCCCACCACCACCACCACCCCCTCCCTTCCCCCTCTCCCTCCCTCTCCCCTCCCATACTTGTCAAGCCTCCTCTTCCCCTCTCCCACCCTTCGATTGACGTGGCATCGCAACCCCCACCTCACCCCACCTTCCCTTCCCTACACCCTACACTCCCCACCGCAGTCCCACCCACTGGCGCATGGGATATGTTGCCTGGTGTGAGCAGGTAGGAGGCCAGGAGGACCACAAAGGTAAGGCCACGGTGATAGCTAACACAGTGCCCAGCCTGGTCACCCTACCGCACGTGCACGCCCCTTGGTTGCAGGTCTAGTGGGCACCTCCCTTCCACTTCACTTTCCCCTACACAACCAACCCCTCCCAATTCATCCTCCCCCGCCCCCGCCCCCGCCCCCGCCCCCGCCCCACCTCCCGCCTCCCTGCCTCCCGACTCCCCGTCTCCCGCCTCCCTGCCTCCCACCTCCCGCCTTCCACATCTACCCCCCCTCCCCGCCTTCACTCTTCCACCCCCCCCCCTTACTAGCAGCAGTCATCAAGCAGCCAAAAGGTAGGTAGGTGCTACAGTGCCCCTACTATATCTGCTGCTGCTGCCACTGCCACTGTTGCTGCTGCGCCCCTGCTGCTGCTGCCCCCCTACTGCTGCTGCTGCTGCCCCCTACTGCTGCTGCTGTTGCTGCCCCCCTGCTGCTGCTGCTGCTGCCCCCCTGCTGCTGCTGCTGCTGCCCCCCTACTGCTGCTGCTGCTGCCCCCCTGCTGCTGCTGCTGCTGCCCCCCTGCTGCTGCTGCTGCTGCCCCCTACTGCTGCTGCTGCCCCCCCCCCCTGCTGCTGCTGCCCCCCTGCTGCTGCTGCTGCCCCCCTGCTGCTGCTGCTGCTGCCCCCTACTGCTGCTGCTGCTGCCCCCCTGCTGCTGCTGCTGCCCCCCTGCTGCTGCTGCTGCCCCCCTGCTGCTGCTGCTGCCCCCCTGCTGCTGCTGCTGCTGCTGCCCCCCCCCCTGCTGCTGCTGCCACCCATGCTGCTGCTGCCTACAGTACTGTAGCTAGTCTACAGTACTGTAGGTGTCTACAGTACTGTAGCTAGTCTACAGTACTGTAGGGGTCTACAGTACTGTAGGTGTCTACAGTACTGTAGCTAGTCTACAGTACTGTAGGGGTCTACAGTACTGTAGTTAATCTACAGTACCGTAGGGGTCTACAGTACTGTAGACTAGCTACAGTACTATAGCTAGTCTACAGTACTTTAGGGGTCTACAGTACTGTAGCTAGTCTACAGTACTGTAGGGGTCTACAGTACTGTAGGTGTCTACAGTACTGTAGCTAGTCTACAGTACTGTAGGTGTCTACAGTACTGTAGCTAGTCTACAGTACTGTAGGTGTCTACAGTACTGTAGCTAGTCTACAGTACTGTAGGTGTCTACAGTACTGTAGCTAGTCTACAATACTGTAGCTAGTCTACAGTACTGTAGGTGTCTACAGTACTGTAGGTGTCTACAGTACTGTAGCTAGTCTACAGTACTGTAAGTGTCTACAGTACTGTAGGGGTCTACAGTACTGTAGGTGCCTTCCCCCCATGCATCCTTAACCCCCATGCCCCCTTCACCCCCATGCAGGAACAACTCAATGTAGCCCAAGCTCGTTTGCTATCCCGACAGTGCTATGCAAATGCGCTGACAACAAAGCGTGCCTATGTTGCCGAGCCCAGCCCAGCCCTGCCCAGCCCTACTCAGCCTCTAGGATTCGTTACCGACCCTGAGCCTAGCCCTTGTGTTAGGATAACAAGTGGTGATGTAATGATGTAGGATAAGAGTCATGATGTAATGATGTGAGGTTAGATGTAATGATGGATGGTTGAGGGCCAACCGCAAACAACTTTTGGGGCAATCTCTGCCGCACTCGATATTACACGGGAGGGTGCGGTGCAGGAGGTTGTTGTGATTGCGGGGCATCATCAACATCCACAGCTTTGCGGGAGCTTGCAAGCCGAGCTACCCAGTACAACCGACAGAACGGACCTAGCTTGCGATAGAGACGGGCCCCGGCCTTAGACCTTACACGTATGTATGTAGCTCCCTATGGCGACCTTATTGCGTGGACACAACTTTCGGCACAAATATCCATATCGAGCTTGCGGGCCTACGCTTCGACGCCTCTCACTATTTATAGCACGCAGAAGCTGACGGTGCAATCGCGGTAGCAAACGGTGGTTTGAATGTGGAGAACAGCATGGTACCCTATTTACAAGAGACCTTGTCAAATCTGACCTACAGTACTGTAGACACATACAGTACTGTAGGTATCTACAGTACTGTAGACATCTACAGTACTGTAGGTACCTACACTCCAACTGCTCACATACTCAGAATTAACAACAAGCGTCAAGTGGCGTTGGAGTCGCAAGGGCAATCCGAGGCGAACCGCATCAAAAAACTACCCCCCTAGGATGACGAATATCCGCACTAATTTGCCTGTGTTCACCTGTACAGGGTCCTAGGACACGGGCCATAGCTCATCACTGGCTGAGACTTTTTGCATGCCACCTACTAGGTTGGGCAGCTGTAACCACCCTCTACAACCTCTCATACTCATATTTCATGAAAAGTGACTTTGGTCACACGGTGCCATCTCCCTTAGCCAAAATCAGGGTCACAGCCCCACACCTGGCCCAGCAACTCGACACCGAGTGAGAATCACACTTTGGCCCAAGAGAGTCTTGTCATCCCCTGGGTCACAGCAACCCACATACCAAGTTTCAGACCTCAACTCTCAAGTTTTTCAAGCCAGCCAGGCCTTAATTTGCACGAGTGCCTTGCAGTCAGGCCGCCCCAACATGGGGTTGGTAATATGCATGCAATTACTCTCTCAATTCTGCACCGTTTTCGATACCGTTCATCACATTGGCAGCTGCAAGATAGTCCGCGTTATCTGACCTTCAGCGCAAGCCATTGGAGTCTTTGCTCGCGTACACAGATAAGCACCTAAGTTGGGACATTTTGAAACGGGGGGTGGCACAACTCATCACTTGCTTGGACGAAACGAATGCAACTCATATCGTTGGAGAGATCTACAAGTCCTCTAGCTGCCGATGCATCCATCTTAGTGTAATTCTCAAGGACTGGAGACTTATGACTTGGCCAGTGGGATACCCCCCCTAAAACCGGTTTTCCAAACTAAGTGCACCTATGTTGAGACGCTCAAGTATAAACGTTTTCCAGGAGAAACTTGGTCCTGCCCTTTTCGGCACTGTATCACTATAGGTCCCAGCACCAGATGGCATCAAAAATCCACATAAAAGCTGTGTTGTGAGTCGAAAGTTAAAGCACCACGATGTGCACCCCCTCTCCACGCAAGCCCCTCTGCCATACTGAGCTGCCCTCATGGAAAGCTGCTCTTCCAGCTCCTGCCTGTTGTAGAAGTGGCCCACTGCCCGAAAATACAACGGAGGTTGCTCCTCCATTGAGCAACTGAAAGTTGCATCCATCATATCGTTGGTCACATTTAGGCCTTCCACTGTGCCAGAGTCGCCGTGCTCTTGCCAGCTTGGATGGAGGCTTAAGCAGTTGCCAGCAGCTGCTCCTTGTTGGGGGTGTATAAGCCTGTTTTGGCAAAGGCCCGCTTCAATGACTTCGTTTAGTATTGTAATATTTTTAATTAATTCATACTCTTAAATTCAGTTTAATTCCATGGCTTCAATTGCTGCTCGGGCTTGCATCACGGAAGAGGTGTGGCAGGCCCTTGCTCACACGGACCTCGCAGGCCCACTGCACTACTCCAAGGAGGTCCAATCTGGTCACCCCCCTACCCTACGCTTATACCCCCTTGACAATGCTGACCAGCTGCATCTCCTCTGCCTAAGTCAAAGCTGTCAGTCTCCCCCTTGTTGCAACCCACCCTCCATGTTGATGAAGTCGTTGAGGTTGGAGCGGGGGACGCCATGCTGTTTTGCCACAGCACGCACTGAATGGCGCGCAGCCCCCCTTTTGAACTTGGAGAGGGCCCGAGCGGCGGCTGCAAGCATGCTAGCCCTGTGGCGTGCCCCGTTAGAAGCTTTGCTAGACCACCTAGCGCGTGTGGCAGAAGCGGTGATCATCTGAGCAAGGGCCGGGGCCTGAGCTCTGCAAGTAGAAAGGCCATTTTTTGTTACATGCGAAAATTACCTCCCAACATGGCAAGCGCTACGGCCGGACAGTCGCACATTTGACACAGCGCACCGACTGCACCATCTTTGTTACCCACCAAGGTATCTAGGAGCGTTAAGGAAGCTTCCTGAAACGCTCCTGGTAGTCGCGGCCGGGCCTTAACTCACGATGGGGTTCAAACCGGCGGCCCCGGCAGTGTTGAGATCTCTGCTCCCACAACGCGCAAACATGACGCGGGCCGACAACCACCCTAGTAACCACCTAAGAACGCGATGCGCGGAAAAGAAACGGGGGCTTTCGGTGAAGAATCAAGAGAACACGAGAAACGGGGTGTCCCAACTTAGGTGCTTTACTGTGTACTGCCACATGTGCCCGCGAACAAATCTCATCGGCGAGACGGGTCTCCTTGGCACGGTGAGCCACATCGCTGTGACCCCATCTACCTAGCACTCCTACAATTTAGTCCCTGCGTTTGTCCCTGCGTTCTACCGACCTTGTCCGATCGGGCTGAAAATTTGATAGATGGCAGTTTTCGGAAAATAAAACATATATTTTCAAGAAAAATATTTGGAAAAATCCAAAAGCTGTTGCGCTGTGGCCCGCAACCTATCCCTGCACTCATCCCTGCACTCTAGCCACAGGGCCACAGCGCAGCCGCCTTTGATTTTTTTAAAATATTTTATCTGAAAAATATGTTTTATATTCTGCAAACTACCATCTATCAAAATTTCAGCCCGATCGGACAAGGTTGGTCAAAACGCAGGGACGGACGCAGGGATTAATTTGTAGGAGTGAGCGTAGTGAGCTGGTTGTGCACAAATGGAATGTCCGGCCAACACCCAACGCGATGCCTGCCGGGCGTGCAGGGCGCCTAGACGGGGTGATTGAAACATAATAGATGTGCTCACTTCCGCCGAATACACCATTTGGGTCGGCGCACACTGAGGTATCACCGGGTTACACCCCCCCCTCCTCCACTATGTCCTTCACTGTGTTGCACCCGCTTCACCCACACGAAAATGGCCACAAAATGCTTGTTCTTGACCCATTGGCGCATCTCTTGAAACAAATCGCACGTTAAACAGCTCAGGCCTCCATCTGTTTGACAGCTTTGAAGTTACATCATGTTCTCCAAGCAGAATCAGGGCCACGGGGCTGTGGGGTGGCAGTTGAGCTATGAAACTTTGCACGCAGGTGGATGGCATGTAGGGGAGCGTAACTCTTAGAGGAGCCCAGTCCAAATTCGGTCATGGTGTGGAGTTGTGTGATTGACTGCATGGCCCTGGTTCTGAGATCGGCTTAGGGAGTTGGGGGTCACCGACCAAAGTGAGCTTTTGGCTTAGCTGAGTATGAGCGTTTGTAGCAATGTCGTAAATAAGCTTAACCTAGTAAGTAGCATGCTGTAAGTCCAACTGGTCGAGCTGTGGCATTGCCCTCTAGGTATGGGTGGGAGGTGGGCTCATTGCCACATTGCCGCAACCGTTCTCCGATCCGACTGCTGCCGCCGACGCGCATGCTCATGTTGAGCAGCCTAAGCGACGCGGGCGGTCGCAGCGATGACTGCATGCTCCGCAACGGCTCAAATTTGAATCACTAACTTTGATGCTTTGTTGTGCACGGCCTACTGACTGGATAATTCCATAAAGTGGGTGAAAGGTAGCTGGCTGGGTTGGCTACATTGTGAATTGTCTAGCATAACATTTGGCGCAGGGAGTGCAGAGTTACAGCCGTCCTACTACCAGGGGTAGGTTTTCTGTTAGTTGGGGTCCCCCGACTTGCAGCACTCCTACAAATTAATTCCTGCGTCCGTCCCTGCGTGTTGACCGACCTTGTCCGATCGGGCTGAAACTTTGATAGATGGTAGTTTGCAGAATATAAAACATACTTTTCAGAAACAATATTTAGAAAAAATCAAAGGCGGCTGCGCTGTGGCCCTGTGGCTAGAGTGCAGGGATGAGTGCAGGGATAGGTTGCGGGCCACAGCGCAGCCGCCTTTGATTTTTTCAAAAAAAAATTCTGAAAACTGCCATCTATCAAATTTTCAGCCCGATCGGACAAGGTCGGTAGAACGCAGGGACGGACGCAGGGATTAATTTGTAGGAGTGAGGAATGATTAACCCATCCGACCCTGCCCCTTGCAGCCCCTCCCCAGCCCAGCATCGCCTTCTTACCTCCTCTCACCCACTCCCAACCCCAGCCCGGCCCTCCAACCCCCCCTCCCCACCCCCCTCACCCCCTCCCAGCCCCGTCACTGCCCTCCCACCCCCGCTACCCCCTCCCAACCCCAACCCCCCTTCCCACCCCCCTCCCACCCCCTCCCAGCCCCCCCCCTGCCCTCCCACCCCTGCTACCCCCTCCCAATCCCAGCCCCCCCCTCCACCCGGGGATGAGCGGGAGGCAGGTGCTGGTGCTGATGCTGGTGCTGATGCCCCTGGGCTGCCCCCCCCTCCTGCTGCCCCCCCCCTGGCAGCAGCTGGCAGCTGGTGCAAGTGCATCCCCTGAGCCGCTCACATCTCTAGCCGAGCAGCAAGGGGCCACATCGGAGCTGGACACGAGCTCCACACGGAAGCGGAGGGCGGGCGTGAGAGATGGGACCCAATCTGGCGAGCAAGGTAACACAGCAATGGCCTACACACCTTGTGGGCTTTTGTAGAGTGGCCAAGTCATCAGTACTGCTCACGAAGAGGTCAAGCATCGCAGCAACCTTGTATGTTTCCGAGCATGGGTGAAGGGGCGTTGTTACATCGGTTTAGCGTGCCATGTGTAAGGAGCGTCCCGGGCTGTATCATATTATATGATATAGACTATGTATCATGATAATATCATTATATTTCATTATAAGCCCTGTTTCTGCAGCGCAAGACGCCTGTGGGGACCCCATGTCCCTCGCGCACTGGTCGTAACCGTGCGCGCTGAGGTTCGGGTGGCAGTTAGGCGGCAGTTGGCGGGCAGTACTGGGTTCTGGCGGGCAGTGTATCGTGCACCGGCGTCATGGCTGACGCCGATGAGCCAGAGCAGATGTTTAACCGTGTAATGCTGCCATCAAGCGAGGTGCTCCGCAGATGTCAAAAGAGCAAGCACGCTGGCGGTTGGTTGTTCCAGTGCAACAGGTCACCCCCGCCATTGGCCCCGCAATTCACTTTTTGGCACCGTCTTTGATCCGCTGCATGTAATTCTTCCACCATTGGGCTCTACATCTCACAAGGGTGTCGCTAGCAGGTTAGGCCCTCTTTTGTCGATTGTACTGCATTGTCTCGACGACTTGATTAGCTTCGCAATGTCATTTTCCATCTGTTTATATGCGTGTCGCAACAGGAGAGATGAATTGGTGGCCGGAGGCATTTCCGTGCCGAGCAGCCTTTGCTGCCATTGGACTGGGCAACTCGCGAATACATCTCAGGTAAGCACGGGGTGCTGTTTCTTAGTGCGTTTTGCATACAATGTCAACACATGCAACCAAATCTGCTGACCTCCACAGGTGCTTGGCAGTTGTGAGGATCAGCATCAAACCCACAGCAGCCCAAGGGTCTTCCAAGCAGGAGTGCAGCAAGGGAATCAGCACTTGAAAACAGTGAGCAAGAGGTGAGTAAGGTTGTAATTTACCTCACCTTGTCTAGGTCAGTTTGATGTTCACGCGCACACTTGCGCAACGCATGACAGGCATGAACAGCTGAGGGAAGCACACAGCAGTCCCCAACCTGATTTTCATGCATTGTTTTTTATAGGTAATGTCTCTTATGCGGGCCTGACATGGTTATGTGTTTTTTGCTGCAGGATGCCATCCAAAAGATACCAGTGCCCAGCCCAGCCCAGCCCAGCCTGATTTGGTGCCATGGGGCATAGTGAGCAAGGCAAGGTGCTTAGCAGTCCCGTAGTGAGTGTTAGCTATAGCAAGGAGGTGCAGCCAGTCCTTGCTTGTTGTGCACATAGCATAGGTGGTGTGTGAGGCATAAGTCATTGTGTTGTGGTGGTGGTGGTGTGTTGTTGAGGTGTTGTTGTGTTGTGTGGTGTTGCCACCTTCTTACATCAATGCATGTGCTTGGCATCAGCGATACATGTCTTCTGTAGTGGTGTTGCAAGGCGTTTGAGCATCGATGTATGTATTGCTGTATTGGTTTTGCGTGACATGCGCCTGCTAAAGTTGAGGGAGAAGGTTGAGGCACCACGGCACATGTAACACTGAAAGCCAGAGCCATCCCGAGCCATCCCGACAACATAGTGCCAAGTGATGATGTAGCGCTGTCGTGATGCAGCTTGTATTTGCATAGAGTCATGCCGGGACGTAAATGAGGTAAGGGATGCCAGCTGGCTGACTTGTGCGCATATTCACGAATTATATGCTCCATGCACTGACATGCAAGCAGGCGTACTGCACTTGTGCCGTTGGCTTACGGCGTGCGTAGAAGGATTGCCAGCCTCGTCTTATGATGTGCGTGAGTCTTTTAGGAGCGGAAGGCACAGGTCAGGTTTGGGCGGGCGCCGATCTGAGCTAGTGTTTTGCGGCTGGTGGGTGTCGCATACGCCTATTACACCCGGCTGCGTCAAAACTTTGTCACGAGCTACACGGAGATTCGCGCCCCAGACCGTCTCACATTTGCGGGGCCAATGGCGGGGGTGACCGACAATGTTTAACAAATGTTTAACACGACCGCCAGGTCTCGCTCCGCAGTCGCATGGTGTTGTTGCAACGTCAGGTTCTGCAAATCTGGATGGACTTGGAGTCCCACGCCAAGCAATGGGCGGTGAAGGTGGTGGAGGAGGGTTGCCCAAGACTGGCTATGGGAGTGGTGGCTGCATTCCAGAGACGCGCTGAGAAACACTACTCCCCGGCTTACTCTGCAGCCTTTGTGTTGGACCCAGCCAACTACAAGAGCCTTGCACCTGGCACCCACCCAAGGCCACCCCTCCACATCTTGACGGCCCCACAGCTGCAGGACGTTACAGCCACGGTGGCGCGCCTAAGCGGTTGTGACGAGGAGGATGTGGAGTGGGAGCTGAAGAAGCTGAAGCTGGCTCAATGGCCCGATGCTATGGCGTCAGATGTGAAGAGCATTGTCGCTCAAACCCGCACAGACGAGGATGGCCGCACAGTGGCGGCATGCATCAGCATGCGCCGCAACCTGTGGAGCTTTGAGGCGAGAATGTTTGTCCCCTTCTGTTCCGAGGCTGCTGGACGCCTCCTATCCATGCATGTCACCACGGCTGCAGCAGAGCGAAACTGGTCGTCATGGGGCAACACCTACGATGCTTAACGGGCTCAGCTTGGCATTGAGTCGGCGGAGAAGATGGTTTACATTTAGGCCAACATCCCCACGTCAAGGTCTCCAGGGCCATCCCTGGTCACCCCCGCCACTGGCTGCACCCCTGATAACTATCCGACTGATCTTTAAGAGTTTTTCAGCGATTCTTGCGCAGGGCGGTGCAGCTCACCAGCGCGAGGCTAGCGGGCTGCTCGGGCTGATGTGCACCTGTGCCGGGGCGGGCGGGGGTGTTGAGAATTCTGGTCGCGTTGTGCCGGAATTGGCCTGCTTAGTGGGGCTGTGATCGGCGAAGTGCTATCTCGCTCAGCGGCTCAGCTTTTCAAAATTTTGTATTTCTTGTCGGGCGCAGGACCCCCCCGACATGTGTTCTAGTGCTAGTGCTAGTGCTGATAATATGCTCGATAGTGCTAGTATAGCTTGTGCGCTGTCCCTGCGTGCGACTCGTGTCACGTAAGACCATGTGGAATTTGCATGAAAAGGGCACTTTTCCGGCCGTTTTCACTGTCCAACCAGGGCGGCAGGATGTGAACTGCCAGTTCTGTGCGGCTCCTTGTGTGGGCTTCTATCATGTAATCAGGACATAAACGCGTTGTGTTCATGTTTGGGCCGCTTGTGATGCTCCTAAGTAGACCCCCATGCACCTTACATAACCAGCCAAATCAGCCATATAAACGGTTCACCTCATATTCAAACTCCAGCTGCTCACTCCTTAGGTCCCTCACCACCAAACGACGCAGTTTCCGACGTTCCTTTGGCCTATCCAAACCCATGTGCTGGCAATATCGTGCACAGTGTGTGTTGGTCAGTTTGCCAAAGCACACCTCATCGTGCAACAAATCGGGATAGAACCACATCAACAATGCATAACACTCTTCGTCATCATACACCTCCTTCACAGTGTCTTGAAACATGGGCATGGGCTCAAGTGGGGTAGTGGTGTCAGGCTGCTAACGGTTGATGCCATGCTCCACATGCACCTCAGTATCCCCCCCACCAGCCAGGTCCTGACCTCAGTATCCCCCCCACCAGCCAGGTCCTGAGCGTCAGCGTTGGCAATGTGCTCAGCCAGCACCACATGCACCTCAGTATCCCCCCCGTCGCTGTCGCTCCCGCTGTCACTGTCGCTGTCATCTAGTGGCTGTGGGTCCTCAGGCAGCACAAGGCTGTCCATGTGCTTGCCGAGCTGGTCCACGAGCTGGTCATGATCAAGGCAGTGTTCAACGGTTGCTGGTTTGTTGAGCGCTGCCCACCCGGGGCGGGCTTGATGCCGGCAAGCACAGGCCTGAGTGACTCCACCATGATGCCCCCCAGCACCTGGTCAGGGGTGGGGGGGACCACGCCAGTAGCCAGGCTGACCACAGACCGCATGCGGCGGTGCTGCTGCAGCCTGTCCAGCAGCCCTGCACCCGCCTCCACTGGGTACTTCTGAAACTCATTAAGCAGTGGTTGCAGCTTCCGCTGCCAAGCCTGGGGGGAGTGGCTGAGGGACTGTGGCTGCTGCTGCTGCTGACGGTGCGAGCGCAAGTCCCACACCGGGCGTGGGGAGAGCGGCTGTTCGGTGCAAGGCGGGGAAGAGGTTGCAGGGAGGAGAATGCCCATGCCCTTTCCCCTTTGCCCTCTTGCCTCCTTGCCCCCTTGCCAATGCCCCCATGTTGCCCCCCCCCCTGTTGCCCCTGCCCTTTCCCCCCCCCCCTGCTGCCCCGGCTGCCTCTGACTCTGCAGCAGCTCTAAGCACAGCAGCCACAGCTGCCGCAGCAATTGATGCTGCCGCTCCTTGAGGCTCATCCAACCTGCACAGCAGCAGCAGCAGCAGCAACAGCAGGGCAGCTGGGGTGGATGTCTAGCTATGGCTGGTGACAAGCAAGATGGTAGTAGTAGTAGTTGGGGCAACACTCACTTTGCAGGTTGGGAAGGCAGCTGCTCCTGCTCATCGGCCACTGGCAGCATGGCAAATCTGTTGCTGGTCGTCAGCAACACTGTGGGGGCTGCGCTGTGCACACGCTTCGCTGCGGCTGAAGTCTGCGCGGCTGGCTGCCATGCGCGCTCTTTAGCGGGGGTGTAATGCTCACACAGTCCTCCCACAAAGGCCATCCAGCACGTGCCTGTGCCTGCACCTGGTGCTTCTGCTGCACCTGGTGCTTCTGCTGAGCCACCTGCTGCTCCCTCAGCTGCAGGTCCGCCTGCTGCTGCTGCACCTGGTGGTGTTGCTGAGCCACCTGCTGCTCCCTCACCTGCAGGTCCGCCTGCTGCTGCTGCACCTGTTGCTGCTGCTGAGCCACCTGCTGCTCCCTCAGGTGCATGTCTGCCTGCTGCTGCTGCAGCTGGTGTTGCTGCTCAGCCAACTGCTGCTCCCTCAGGTGCATGTCTGCCTGCTGCTGCTGCAGCTGCTGTTGCTGCTCAGCCACCTGCTGCTCCTTACGTTGAAGTTCATCCTGCTGCAGGTCCTGCAGCTGTTGCTGTAGATGTTGCAAGCGTTGGGTGTCAGTAGCTTGCTGCTCCCTCTGCTGCAGTTCAGGCTGCAGCTGGTGCAACTGAGCCTCATAAGCACGAGCATCAGCCTGTGCCTGGGCCTCAGCCTCATAAGCACCAGCATCAGCCTCATAAGCACCAGCCTCATCAGCACCAGCATCAGCCTCATAAGCACCAGCCTCATCAGCACCAGCCTCATCAGCACCAGCCTCATCAGCACCAGCATCAGCCTGTGCCTGGGCCTCAGCCTCAGCGGCATCAGCCTGGGCCTTGGCCTCAGCCTCAGCAGCCCTGCGCTGTGCCATAACCTCCCTCGCTTTTTGGGCACCGGCACATCTAGCCTTAGCCCCCCTTTTCTTGTTAACCATGGCGTTTACAGGCCTGCACAACGGCAAACACTTTTCCCAGCTCAGTGTCTGCATGTTTTTCACTAATTCTTGCCGTTCGAGGTTGCTCAGAAGCCACAAGCACCAGTAATCAGGAAGTCTTGTGCAACCTACAAATTGCTGCAACATGTGGACTGAACCTGTTTTCAGCAACAATCCACAATCGCGGTCACGCTCCCAACCCGCAATGCCATCGACCTGCAGAGGCGCCGTTTGATGACAAAAGGTGACACTTTGGAGCGGGGGGCAAGGAAGCAGGCCCGGAAGCAGCAGGTGAGCTTGGGAGAGGGTCTCGATTCGTGCTAGGACGTTGCAGCACTGATGCGTGCTAACCTGAAAAGTTGGCATGTCCAGTCAGGATGCGCCATTCACGCCGCTCTGGGTCCAGGCTGCCTAATGCCGTCGCTAAATGTGTCTGCGACGCTCCAGAACACGTCGCGTGTTGAGGCCAGCCACCCGGCAAAACGCTGGGGCTGTCTGCACTCTATTCGGGCCATCAGCAACTCATCGCACAAATCGGCGGCCTCATCCGTGCAGAAATGAGTTAGAAAGTTATCTCTTGAGCCATGGGGGTGCAGCCAATGGCGGGGGTGACCCCCTGCTGCTGGCAGAAGGCTTGTAGTAGGGTGTGACGGCAGTAGAATGGCTGTGTGTCTTGCTGCCGCTAGCGTACCATGTGTGGGTGTGAGCAGCAGGCTGGCCATGTGTGGCACTGAGCCTAGCAGCCGCCCAGGACTCTTAGCGTGTCATGTGTGGGTGTGAGCAGCAGGCTGGCCGTAGCAGTAATGTGGCCGTAGCAGTAATGTGTCTCAAGTTGCAGCGCCTTGTCACTCCCATTGAGAGCGAATGCAGCCCGTTCATTCAGAGCGTATTCGTGAGTTGCGACCTGTTGCTACGAGCGAGTTGCATCCTTCGAAAACCTTGAGATTCTGCGGTTACCAAGAGTCGAACTAGGGTCGCCAAGATGACTTGGGATGTATCATAAACTGTATCATGATAATCATGATATGCCTAATAGTCAGCTGTGACACGCCCTGAGGAAAAT
This sequence comes from Haematococcus lacustris, assembly GCA_030144725.1. Taxonomy (NCBI): domain Eukaryota; kingdom Viridiplantae; phylum Chlorophyta; class Chlorophyceae; order Chlamydomonadales; family Haematococcaceae; genus Haematococcus; species Haematococcus lacustris. Next base: position 3,909,164 of record JASKMD010000008.1, on the reverse strand, counting down.
TCAAATTTTGACGAACGGAGCCCATAGGCCACGGATAGCAATTGCGCCTGGTGCGTTGCAATCGTACTTTTGCGCTGTGTCCCGCTGATGGTTGTGCCTGGCCTGCAGCCTGTGGCGCCCTCCACTTAAAATGTGCTTAAGACGCAAACTTGCTATTGGGTGCTAGTTGTTGTAAGGTCGTACGGGTCTGAATGCCTATCGCAACACCGTGCAGCATCACGTGACGGTCCAGTCGAGCGCGACGGTGGCGGGAGGTGCATCTATAGTCCTAGTTATATCTACTAAGTAGCGCAGCACCATTAAGAGCGATATGCCCCATGCCTCGACTTGCCAAAATTCGGTGTTCTTCTGACTAGCGCCAGGCACTAGCCAGGGCTCCATCCGCGACCATTGTCACACACATGTGTCCGTTGCAAGCACATCTACACAACAGGTAAGGTTACTGCAACATGCAAGTGAGGTTTGAGTGACAGCGTCTCAGCAAGACCATGGCACGCCCAGCCATGCCATAGCCATGGCAACTAATAAAATGGTATGACTCTTAGTCAGACCCTCCCAACTCTGATAAAACCTTTTACACAACCATGTCATGGACATTCCGGTGCCGAGACGTGTGCGATTAACGTAGCACCGTGCGGCATGCGATGACCGCTTAGTCTTCTATACGCCCGTAATGCCAGGAACCCCGTAAACGAAAAAGTGCGCCCACCAATCAGCCGGTCGCTCTCACCACATCGCGCAGCGCAAGTCAGCTGTGGGAGTGCTTCGCAATACCGTGGCTGCCTCCTAACGCTCTGAAGGCAAGTACAGCCGGCGCTTGTGATTCCTCCCGGCTCAATTAACCCGACAGTGTTTCCTGGATGTAGACGCGCGCCCAGTTCTACTTCTGTGGAGGCATACCCGTTGATGACCCTAAAGCTTAGATGTACCTTCCATTTCAAGGTGTGCAGCCTACACCAAGCTTGCTATGTTGCTGTTGATGGGTATGTCGTATGAAGCAGAATGACCCGCCCTTGCTACCGCTCTCAATGTAGACAAAGCATAAGTAAACAGGAAGTTATCCACTTCGTGCATAGCTACCCCCAACAACATCTTTGTCTACTGCTGCAGGAGCCCTCTTACCCAATCTCTGGCAACACCTCCACCACCACTACCACCACCACCACCACCTCCTAGCCTGCCACCACCACCCAGCCCAGCTCAGCCCAGCCCTCCTACGTTTCCCCTCCCCCTCCACCCCCCCCCCCTGACATTGCAGCCCTCTCCCTCCCCTACCCTGCAGCAAAGAGCAAGCCCCCTCTCCCTTCACCAACCTGCTGGTAAGTTACTGCCCAACCCTGCCCTACACCATGTGCCTACCACCACCCCCTCCTAATCTCTACACCCATGTTGGCATCCTCAGCCTTAAGTCCCCACCTTACAGTTACAGCCACCTTATGCATAGCTAACCCTCAACAACATGGTAGGCAATTTCGTGCATAGCTGACCCTCAACAACATGGTTGGCAACTATTGCAGGAGCCCGCTTACCCAATCTCAGCCGCCACCACCACAACCACCACTACGACGATCACCACCACCTCCTAGCCCGGCTCCACCTACCGCCCACCCTAATCTGACCCAAGCTCAGCCAGCCACCCTATGGGTGGTCTCAGCAAACGCACCAAGGCTGGTAGGGCCAATCGTGCTCGCCAGCTTGCTCTTGTGGCAGCAGCTCAACAACAGCAAGTTCTTATGTCTGCTGCCACAGAGGCAGCTGCTGCCACAGAGTCAGCTGCTGCCACAGAGGCAACTGCTGCCACAGAGGCAACTGCTGCCACAGAGGCAGCTGCTGCCACAGAGGCAGCTGCTGCCACAGAGGCAAAACTTGAAGAGGCCAGATCTCAGCTTCGCTCATGCCAGAGTGTCAACATGCGCACCGCCACCGACCTGCAAGTGTGCCAAGAGCGATTGCACCAGTCCCAGCAAGCGTTGCAGCAGTCTGAGAACGAGGTGCTTGCCTTGCAAGTGTCTTTGCATCGCTACCGATCAGAACTTTCAGCTTCAAAACAAGAGCTGGCAGCATGTAAGGGCAAGGTCAGGAGCATGGGGACCCAGCTGGCAGCCATGCGGGCCCAGCTAGCAACAGCGAAGAGGGCCATGCCCAGGGACGTGCGTGACAAAATGTCCTGGCTGCAACGCAATGAGGTGTCACTCTACACCTTGAAGCGTTGGCATGCCATGTGGGGTGCACCGCCATGCACACAAGCAGCCAGCCCAGCAACAGCCATGCAGCCCCCCCCCCCCCCCCCCCCTTGCCACAAGGAGCGTGATACTGTGACGGGAGCCTACACTGCAGCCTATGCATGCAGCAATGCGGCGCTGTTGACTTCGCCCAACGTGTCATGCCAGCATCTTGGACCCCTACGCACAGCTGTGGCGGCTGCAGAGTTCCCTGATGCCCCACCTCAACCTCAAGCTGGGCCTTCCACAGTACGTCGCCACCAGCTGATGCTCACTTGCGACATCCAACGCACATTCGAGGGTGAGTACCATGGGGTGTTGCCATGTGGTGTTACCATGGGGTAGTTCCAAAGTAACCTTGCTGTTGTTCAATGTCACTCGCAGAAAAGTTCATGAGAAAAGTTGAAAATTTTGCCAAAGTGGCTTGATGGAATGTGTTTTTTTGCGGTTCTAAGAATGGGGGTGTAAACCTAAAATCGAGGAAAAATCGGGCTGAGGAGATACGAGAAAACCAGTACTGGTCCACCCCCAACCAGTACTGGTTGCCTCCCAACCGTTGCTGGTTTACCCCCAACCAGTACTGGTTTATTCCCAACCAGTACTGGTTTATTCCCAACCAGTACTGGTTTATTCCTAACTAGTACTGGTTTATTCCCAACCAGTACTGGTTTATTCCCAACCAGTACTGGTTTACCCCCAACCAGTACTGGTTTAGTCCCAACCAGTACTGGTTTAGTCCCAACCAGTACTGGTTTAGTCCCAACCAGTACTGGTTTAGTCCCAACCTGTACTGGTTTATTCCTAACCAGTACTGGTTTATTCCCAACCAGTACTGGTTTATTCCTAACCAGTACTGGTTTACCCCCAACCAACCAGCAGCAGCAGCAGTACTGGTCACAGCCAGCCAGCCAGTACTGGTCAGCCAGCCAGTACTGGTCACAGCCAGCCAGCCAGTACTGGTCAGCCAGCCAGTACTGGTCACAGCCAGCCAGCCAGTACTGGTCAGATAGCCAGTACTGGTCAGCCAGCCAGTACTGGTCACAGCCAGCCAGCCAGACTCTGTGTCACTTTGCAGGGGCTGGAGCTTGGACGACTACCTTCATCACATTGAGGTCGCCTTGCATTACAAGGGAATGAGATAGAGGACGGATGGAGTGTCTTGGTTGATGCTACATAGCATGCGAAGCAGTGTACTATGTAATGTTAGTGACAGTGATAACAAACACACGTACATAGTAATCTCAATGACATTGCTTAGTGAGTGATAGCACATGCAATGTGTTACAGCGTGTTGTCCTCGGTGCCTATACAGTACCTAACCAAGGCTCCCAGCCCTGACCTCAGTCCTCCGCCCTAACCCTTCAGCTATCATCCAATCGTGTGTAAGCATACTCGCTTGATCCATAGGACTTGACATTATAGAGAGGTTAACCCATTACAAGCGCACATGATAGCGCGCATCGACTGGACATCGCACGTCAGAAAGACTAGGCAGTATGGAGAGTTGTTAACCCATCACAAGCGCACATTGTAGCGCACATCGACTGGACATCGCACATCGCACATCGACGTAGACAGCCGTTGGGGAGCTTTTAGCGAAGCGCTAAGACCAGCGATGCAAGTATTACATATGGGAAGGCTTGAATGTGATATGCGGAAACTTTGATATCTCCATGCCCTAACTCTGCCAAAGCTGACAACCAGTACTGGATGCCAACCAGTACTGGTTGAAGTCCAGTACTGGTTAGCAACCAGTACTGGACCTGAACCAGTACTGGTTGCCTCTCAAAACGGCACGACAGGCCAACGCTCAAATCACGCCAGCCATTTTTTTTTTCAACAGCGTTGGCTTGCTTATGAGCAACTGCAGCCTTCCATAAAAAAAAAAGTACCCTTAGGTGGCACCTATAATGCGATCTTTTCTGCGAGTGGTTGTTCATATTATACTCCTTTCATGGTGTTCCATTATGTCAAAGTTGAGGTGTAGTTGAGCTGAATTGTGTGTGTGTGTGTGTGCATGTTGTATTGTGGTGTTGTATTGTGCAAGTGCAGCCGTCCCAGCTGCTGGCCCCCGCCTGCCCACCTTGGCTGCTGACCCCCTTGCGCCCGCCCAGATCCTAGCACATGGCCAGGAGAAGGCGTCCAGGATATTGTGTCGAGTGCTTGATATCCGCAAGTGCCCCGATAGCACCGCCGCAGCACAAGCCCACGGAGCAGCTACTCAACCAATGTGGTATGCACGTCGTGGCATGCATGACACAAGTTGTCGCTAAAGCAAAGGCTGAAGCAAGCTGCCTCCGCCTCTACTGCCTCTAACCATGCTAGTACAGGGACGTCTGAATGAGAGGGCAAGGGCAGTGGCACCTAGGCCATGGCATCTTGATAGAGGCAGCACATGCAAGTGGTCAATGTGGATGTGAATAGTGGTGTTGCTTGGGTGCATTGCTATGAAGTCTAGAGGGGTGCGAGTCGGGCCAGGTGGGAGTGGGAATGCATTTGACAGTTGGTGTTAGCACCGTGGACCGAACCGGTGGTGATGACTGAAACCGCTTTAGCGACAGAACGAAGACTGCGCATCTGCACACATGCTCTGGCTACAACGAATACGGGGCGTAGACAGCGAAACGAGCAGAAAAGGCTTGAGTATGAAGAGTCCCGCGGTCAGTTTGACAATCAGGTCAGATAGTCTACTATAATCAAAGGTGAAGGGTGCACATAGTGTCTTGTTGAACCGCTAGAGCAGACAACTACTCCGTCTTACGCGTGACAGCGCGAGCGACACAAATGACGAGTGAAAGCTAATCGATGCTAAGAAGTATGCAGCTGTCCTAATCGCAACATTAGCAGTGGTGTGGGTGCGTTAAAGAAGCATTTCAGCTTCTTAGGTTCCGCTCGCGGTTCCGGCCATCGCAACACAAAGCGCGATTGCACACATACTTGCGTATGCGTCATCACGGCATCATTAGGAAGGTCGAGGGTGGAGGAGGCGTGCATGGTGATATCTGCCCACAAAATGTATGCCAGGTTCACGCCCAGGTAGCGCATCATGTACACATTTAATAGAGCTGAGGACAGGCATTCCGTGTAGCCAAGCGAGTCCTCTACACACTGGTGTGTTTCGATGCGCAATCGGCATCCTGAGCGAGAAATAAACCTCGTGTAAAGGACACACCCTCTTTTCAAGAGAGTTGGGAGGCTCTGACTCTTAGCTTGTGGCCTGTTTGCACCCAAATGAAAGTACAGCCCAAGTTTCATGTGGCATAGTACGTGGCATATTACGCCACGTACCTGAGCAAACTAGGACTATATATGCACCTCCGGCACCTGTTGCGCTCGACTGGACAGTCACGTGATTTTGGAACTCGTCGCTGGAACAATTTGTGCGATGCCCAGTGATAGAGACCACTACTATAGGCTCATCCGCGGGGAAACATCTTCGCCCACCACCATCGCGGCCGAATTAAAGGCCAGCGACACAGACACGGCTTGAGCTATAGAGCGGGCTGGTGCACACGCGATGTCCTGAGGTGGCCTGTGTGACCCAAACTGACCCATGCGAACATTTTATCAGGCGTGTCACAGCTGACTAATAGTCCATATACGCGTATCATGAGATATCATGATACATGCCGCTCCCTAGCCATGTGAGTAGTTTTGACAGCGGTGACTGTCACTGACTGTTTGCAGGTGCTCCTGAGCCACGTCGGTCGCAGCGGTGTCTCGCGACGAGGCCCGCATGAGCGGACAATGCATGGATTTGAATGTGGAGATTTGAGCCGCCATAGCACTCAGCACGCTGTACAGTATTCAATGGTACATGTTGCACCGCGGAGTCTTCAATCCAGTGATGTGCGTAGCATAAATAGAAACCACGGGGCTGAGACGCGGCGTCGTTATGATTACCAGGGGTCGTTTTTCTGTTGGTTGGGGACACCTGACATGTAGGCAACAAAGTAACGTCGATGGCCATGTGGATGCCAATGCTTCAGGGAAGGTCAGGCCTGGGCTGCATCGTTCATGTAGAGGCAGGTATTGCCAGGTATCTGCGCTGCAACCCACGTATAAAATCTAAGTTCCGTGCTCCGCAGCCATGCTTTTCACGGGCATATTTGCCTGCTCGCTGGCCTGGCCAGTGGGGGGTGACGGTGGCTACCCCCATGGGGTAGCCACTTACCGGGAGCATTAATTGGGCAAGGGCCAGTGTGATAAGTGAGACTTACTAATTACTAAGCTTCTGAAGGTTCATGGGTGCGGCCGATGTCACTAGCCATGCCTGCTCGTTGTCGTCGCCTGGCTATGCCAATCACCGCCATGCTCGTCTGGCTGATTCCTTTCCTCCACGGTGGGAGCACACCACCAGGGTCGCCGTCAGCGTGCAAGCTCACAAAGGGCACAACAACCCATATGCGTCCTGCCCACCGTGGTCTCTCACCAGCCAATTTCAACGCAGCGGTTGCACGCAAATGCCTGAGCTGCTACTGACATTGCCACTCAAGCTCAGTGCGAAATGTTCGCTGTACCACGACATGCCATCAACCTTGCATCGCAGCTGTGACTGTCGCAGGCGCATCTGCGCAACCCACCATGATGCCCGCGCCTTCGCCTCCCATCCTAGCACCTCGGCCTCCTGCCCCATTGCTGTCCAGCCCGCCCCCTCAGCCATCCAATGCGATGGGAACCCCGCTTTTCATAACTTTCTACGGCCTGGACCTTTGGTCACTACTGACCAGTTGGGGCTCACGCATCCAAGCTCTGCTCGAGGCACAGCAGTCCCCCAGCCTGAGCCTGCAGGGCCTCTCTGCCCCAGGCATGTGCGCCTCCCAGCTGCTGGCCCTCAACACCACTGCCCTGCTCAACACCTCGCTCACGGCCCAGCAGCTGATGCCGGGACTGGGCTACTTTGCGAACGATGTAAGTGGTCGTGATCGCCCTGCTCCTAGCCCCATTGCTTCCCATGCTTGGGTTCCCAGGTTGCACCGCAGTCCACCTCTTGGCCTGCAACAGCTCGACCTCTAGCTTGCCCCTGTGCTTGCAGGTGGCCCAGCTGCTGCGTGACTACCTGCAGGACAGCAGCATCACGGTGCAGGTGACAGACTTCTGCGCCGGCAACCGCACTGCTGCCTCCTTCACTGCCAACAGGACCATAGTCAACGGCCCCTGGCCCACACTGCGCGTCACCATCAACCTGCTCACCACTGACCCTGACAGGTGGGGTGTAGTACTCACTGAGCTGGGCCCGTACCCAGGGAGGCAGACTGGCCTCACCCCGACCTCTTGGCCCCTGGCCCCTGGCCTTGGTGGATATGAACACATGACACATGGCACACACCCAAGGAGCATCACCCTGCAGCTCACCCACCTACCCTCAGTTGCTGCCATGGCATCAGCCATGTCATGCGCCAGAGTTCCCTGCTTTGAGTCCAGGTCGTGCCCAAGTGCCTGCAGGCTGTCCTCCCCTCTTGGCCCGCTGAGGCAGCTGCCAGTGAACTGGTGAGTGGCAGCACTGGTGGCCTGGCCTGTGAGCCTGTCTCCTGATGAGGGTGCCAGGCTTATGACGAGTCAGGCACCCTATGATGTTGGCCCTCCTGGCTGTGCTGCTTGCCTGCAGCCGCGGCGCCCTGACGACCAGGGACTCACTGGGCTTCTTCACCCTCTATGGCATGCCCTTCCACCGCTGCCAGGCCTCACTGCTGCCCAGCTCCCCGCCCCCCTCACCCTCACCCCCCCAGCCCTCCCCACCTCCCTCACCCTCACCCCCGGCGCCCCCTCCGTGAGTCAAGCCCTGCCCTCATTGCTGTTGGTGCAGCTGTGGTGCCCTCACCCCTGGTCTGATTGCTGCCACCCACTCCAGTAGGGGGCTGTGTCACACGCACTGTATCACCAGTGTGGTGCTGCCAAGCACCGTGTACACAACCCTGGTCAGGCCATGCACATCACTTACCATGATGGCAACGCGCTTCATGCAAGAGTGCAGCCAAGCACCACCACAGGTCAAAGCTTCCAATGAGCTTGCCGACCCCACTGCAACATATGCCGCTGGTGGCAGTGCAGCGCAGCATCATGCCTGGCACTGTGCACTGATGCAGGCCAGCGCCTACGCCCCCTAGCCCCCAGCCCCCTCCTGCCCCACCCTCACCCCCTGCACCAACACCTCCCAGCCCCAGTCCAAGGCCCCCCCCTCCCAGCCCCTCACCCCCACGCCCACCCCAGCCCCCCCCCTCTCCCCCGCTGCCGCCCATCAACTCCCAGCTGCTGGCCCCCCCGGTGAGTGAGCCCAGCTGGCAGCCTGCAGCAGACCCAGCCTGACCAGACACCCTCACACACACACCATCAATAGCATGTGCATGTAACAAAGTTGCCATGCGTAGACATGGAAGGAAAGTAGGTTGGTGTACCAGGCAATTTCTTCAGACTGCACACTTGCTGCCATAATGATGGGCATGTTGCTGCCTTGCTTCCAGATGCCACCCCCTCCCCTGACAGACGCATGTCTCGGCCCCACTGCAGTCACGCTCCCAGCACCTGGTGGGTGGCTGCATCACCTGGTGGCTGCATCACCTTGCCCAGCTTACTAAGCCACTTCCACCACCTTGACCAGTCCAGGCTGTGTGGGGCTGTGTGCTGTGCAGGACAAAGCGTTTACGTGTCCGGCCCGTTCCCAGTGACCGGCAAGATTTTTAACGGTGCTGTACCAGCCGTACTCTTTGGCCCTATCACAGGCAATGGCAAAAACATCACCTTCTCCACCTGCTTCTCAGGTGTCTTTCTCTGCTTCTCAGGTTCTCTGCCAGCCCCCTGGTCAGCTCAGCCTGTTCAGGGTGCTGTCTGCTGTGTGCAGCTCACGCCTGGTGCTACGTCACCTGATGCGCCCAGTAGCGCTGCAATGCTTGCGCCCAGTGGCAACAGCTCCTGTGGAAACCGTGTTGTTGGCCTCAGGGAACGCTGTCTGGGACTCTTATATGGTCTTGTTTCAGACTGATGATACCTTCAGTCTTGCTTTCTGTGGTGGCCTAAGTTTAGCAGCGGTGGGTGCATTGTGGTGGCACATGTAGCAACCCGGTGGGTCTCCCTACCCTCTGCCTTGCCTCTGCCCTTTGGGATTGTGTTAGTAGCAGGTATCATTGCTCTTCCTAGGTGTATCTCCCTCCCAGCTGGGCCCCCTGTCCTCGCACTTGCTGTTGAAGCCCATGACTGAGTTCGCTGTAGTGATGACGGCAGAGGCGCAGGGCTGAGCATGCAATGCTGCACCACCCTGCTCTTGCCATCCTGCCCTTGCCATTCAGGGCCCCACCACCCTGACTGCTAGGATCTAATGATGCTGGTACTCCGATGCTTGCTTGCCCGCTTGGCTGTGCAGGTGGGTGTTAACAACAACAGCGAAGACGACAGCGTTTTCCCTGTTTGCCAGTTTGGCCCAGGACTGTCCACCTTCACCAGGACTCTGACCTCTGGGACGAAGTATTGGCTGGTGAGCAGCCTCTGCCTGCAGTGTGCTGTGTGCTGCTACACGCTGCGCAGCCATAGGGGTGGTTGCTGGCAAGGCAGCAGCCTGCAGTGGGTGGTGAGCAACACAGTGGCAGGGGTAGGGAGCCTCACAAAAGCTGCCACATGCAGCCCAACCAGTCATCATGGGCCAGGCATGCCTGGGGCTGTTCAGGCCACGGCTGGTTGCTAAGGCTTTTGGTGCCCCACCGCCATTGCCTGATCTCACAAGGGCTGCCAGCCACTGCAGTATGGCTACTGTAACAACATGCACCTATGCCTGGTGGGCTGCCTCACAGGGCTGGGGTTTGTGCACAGCTAAGCTGACCCTGCTGCTGTGGTGTGCATGCCACCTAGCCGCATTATGCTGCGCTGCCTGCCTGGCTTCCTGCTACTCACCTGCTTGTGCTTGCCTGACTGCAGTTTATGGCTGAATACAATCAGGCTGCATTATCCAACTCAACAGTATTGGTGACATCTTCTCCCTAGCTCATCATCCTGGTGGCTGTGCGCCGATCCCCACGAACCCTGGTGTGCTGCTGCCAACAATGCATGTGGTGTTGCATCATAGCCTGTGCATGCTGACCAGGGTGGAAAGGGTGCACATCAGGTGATGTGATCTCCCTTGCAAAAGCAGTATAGCAGGGATTAGCAGAAGTGTAGCAGAGTATGTAGCGCAGTATGTAGCGCAGATATTAGCAGAAGACTGGGGGACATCTCGGCTGAGGCCACTGCACTGGGGCAAGCAGTTAGCCTTACAACCAGCCTTGCACAGCTGTCGTTTCTAATGAGCCTTGCATTGGGCACTAGAGCCGTTTCGCACTGCTTGCCTCAGCACTGGTAGCGTGGCTGCCCAGCTCCTGTGGTATTGGGCTGTCACCATGTTGAGCACACAGGGCACCTCACTGCAGAGGCTGCCATGGCATACCCTGGCTGCTCACCTGGCCGCAGATGTCGAGCACCCCATGGCAGGGAACACAACCTAGAAGCTGCCATGTCGTCACTTGGGCGCAGATGTCGAGCAGCTGTGGGCCAGCCTCACCCCAGTCAGTCAGTGATGTGAACTCAGTGGTGGGCCTGCATAGCGGTAACAGCGGTGACAGCATTCAGAGCTGGTACCTGAGGCTACAGTATGGATGCTATGGATGGAAATGTGTAGGTGTTGCCAATGTAACTGTTGCCAATGTAAGTCGCGTGAGTAGTCAGAGTAGTGAGAGTGGAGATAGTACAGAGCGCAATGAAAGGCAAGAAGCGCAAGGGCGCGGATGGGCCCAAACAGCCCAGACCCAAGCAGCCTAAGCCGAAACCCAAGGGCAAGCATCCGAACTGGGTCCTCCTCCGCCTCGGGACACCTGTACTGGATAAGTGTACTCGGATACGAACTTAGCGCGGTATCGCGCAATGTATCGAATGTAGCGTGCGTGCGTATTCCTTTGCAGGGGCCGTAATACGTTGAAAAACAAGATCGTGGCCCATTTCAGGCTAAGGGTCGGCATTCACCACAAGCAGCGCAAGCTAGCTTCCCTTGTGGTCTTGATGCTGCTGGTCAATGATGCTAAGTGCATGGTGGGGCCTCCCACCCCCAGCTTCCATCCTGTCCCTCCCCCTGGACCCTCTCCCTAGGTTTCCTGGCCTTCGCAAGCGGGCTGGGGTAGTGAAATAGGTATTGGTACCGGCTGTAGGTCGCAGTTACCCAGTTCGGACAACATAGAAAGCTTCCCCTGCCCATAAGAGTAGGGGAATGCTGCTGTGGCCAGCTCCCGTGCCTTTTGTTACCTTATTGCCTGTTACCTTACTTTGCTACCTGGTGTTACCTTGTTACCCGTGTAGCCAGCTCCCCGTGCTACTGTTGTTACCTTTTCCTCACACGGTTGCTGCATGGCATGGACGTGGCATCCTTTGCCACGTGACGTCCCCGACACGTCTACGTAAGCCACAGTGAGCAGCATCAGCCAATGTCGCCTGCACCTGCGCCTGCTTACCCAGAAATTCCTGGCTCGTCGGCGCAAAACCCACCGAGTGCGCCACAGCAGCAATTGCCGCCGGGAACGTATCCCCCCATCTTGCCAGACCAGCGCAACGAGCCCGGCATCGTTCCAGGGAAAGCCGAGGGCAAGGTGAGAGCTCGGCTGTCATGACGTAGCCGACGCCGATGTCAAGACCAGCACCCGACGCGCCAGTAGAAAGCCGCAGAATGCTACGCGCCACTGCCTGTACTCCAGCCGCGCCACCCACATCCCGCCCTCGCTCCCCCTCGCTCCCCCGCTTTCAACTTGGTTCCCTCGGCTCGTCGACCTTCTTGTGCATCCAGGCGCCGTACGACAACAACCCTTCTGGGCCAGATGCCTATATTGAGTCCATGCCTGGTCAGGCGCCCAACATGCAGAATCCAAGCCAGTACTATGGCCAGGCAACGCCCAGCCAGCCTGGTGCCCATACCATCACCATGGGCCACCCCACATCCGCTCCCCCGCTGCAAGTCATGGGGTTCCCTGCGCTGTTGGTGGACGCAAACATGAGCCCTGAAGGTGCGCCAAGCCGCTTTCTCCTTGGCAACACCTGCTGTGCTGCAGCTTGCATGTTGAGCAGTCGTTGCCTTGGCAGCAGCTGGTATGACTCCACTGAGCCCTTAGTGTGCTGACCCATATGACACTAGGTGTGCTGCCCACCTCTCCCTTCCTGCTGCAGCATAACCACCTTAGTGGAGCTGCCAGGCTGTGTCCCTGCAAGGAGCATGTGCCCCTGGGCCTGGATGTGGCTGCAGATGCTGTGAAGGAGCAGCGGGGCATGTTTTGTGGGACGCTGACGCTGTTCCTGGGCATGTGTTTCCCCTTCCTGTGGCTCATTGGTGGCTGCTTGCCCTTCTGCGTGCCGCGCAGCGCCCGTGTGAGGTGCGGGCAGCAGGGGCGCAGCAGGGGTGGCTGTGGAGGGCAAGGAGGCAGCAGGGGTAGCCGATGAGGGCAAGGGGGCAGCGGGGGCGGCTGAGGAGGGCAGGCTGAGCTGCAGCCTGACAGCCTGACGTGGTTCTGTGGTGTCCCATGGCCTGTCCCTCTCCCCATGTGCGTCGCTACCTGCACTGCAGGAGTATTGGGCTGGCAAACAGCATCGCCTTCCTGGTCACCGCCCTGCTGGTCATCCTGCTGCCCGTATTGTTTGGGCGGCGGCGGTGAACGGCACATCCTACACTGGGCCCAAGAGGCTGGCTATGCTTCTGGGGAGTGCAGGAGAGGGGGCTGAGCAGGCTGTGGAGAGGGAGGAGGAGGCTGGGTCTGGTCCGAGTAGCAAGCTTGAAGCTGTGGTGCAGGGGGGACTGTGGCCAGGTGCTTGGTCTTGCTGTGCCTGGTCTTGGCCTCGGCTGACCTATCTGGCTCATCTGCCTTATCTGGCTCATTTGCCTTATCTGGTTTATCTGGCTTATCTGGCCGGTGTGCTTGGCCAGGGTGTTTGGTGTGACCTGAAGTCGTGTATTGGGCGAGGGGGGGGTTGGGGGAAGAAGTTGAAGTGTCGGGTTAGAGCATCCCGGCATTGTTGAGCTGCTGGCACCCTTCACTGGCAGGGCTGTGATGGGGCTGCGTAGCAGCATGGCAGAGATCCTGCTAGCCTGCTTACCCACCAGCTGGTCCTGGCAGTAGAAGGCATGGGGCCGCTGTTGTAGGCGTTGCGGTGGGAGTGGGCACATTGCACATTGTGTTGAACTGCACCATGGTTCTGTAGTGAGACCTGCATTCATGCACAAACACAAGGAGGGGCCCTTGGAGTCGCATGTTGGAATGCGTGGCTCCATGGCCCCCTGCAGATGAGCTTGTGGGCGTCGGTGCCGGTTGGGAACCAACGCGACCCTTGTCGCATCCATACGGATACACATGTACATAGACATGACGGTGGCACTAACAACGGTGGCGGTAGATTACAGCTCGTCGTCGCATGTACCACAGCTGTATTTATCCCCCTTTTCTGCCTTTCTGCTTTTCTCAGCATCAGTTGTCCAACATACAAGATCTGCAGTACATACAACTATACTGCACATCATGTTTCAATCATCCGCAGACAGAAGCTTTTAGTGGGCGCTACTCACTTTAGGCTGTAAATGGTTGCAATTACGCGGGTCGCGGAGATGCGGGTCATCGGTGACATGGTTCACACATGAGTGTAATGTTGCAAATGCTGGACCGATCAAGGTATCTTCTGCAAGTGTTGTCCATACACGCTGTGCAAGGTGGCAACCCCCTAAGAATACATACTGTGCTTAGTTCATTCACTAGCTGTTCGGAAACGTTCAGACAGAGAGTATTGGTGGGCTCTGCTCATCTCATATAAGCCAATGCTTTGACGCTGCTTATTCCCGTGCTGGGCATTATAACCATGCACCAGGTGCACTCCGGTCACGACGCGGGGCCGACGCGGAACATACCTTAAACCTAAATTTGGTTCTCACACTGACCAAATGTTTGATGCCGACCAAGTTTACATGCTCATTTGGGCGTCGGGCTGTGGCACGAAGCCGGACTTACATCGGAAACCAGTGTCTGGCGAACCCCACCGGTCGCTGGGAGCCTAGTTTTGGCCATTCACAGCAACGACAGGGAGCATAGGATATGGCTGCACTCTGCCGTAAGCCTCGTTTGGCGAAGTCCAGCCAGCCCAGCCCAGCCCATTCCAGCCTAGCCCATCCCCACAGTCCCACAACAGACTTGCAGCCAAACCACTCTTTTCTAGAGTAATTCCCAGAGTCTATACACGTACTGAACATACCACTGGGACACAAGGGGTTGTGACGTCAATCAGGAGCATTGTGACTTCAAGCACCAACATTTGCAAGGGCACCTCTCACAGAAACACCCCTATGCCGCTCAAGAAGTGGATAAACTGCTGGGGCCAGCTTCAGCGGCTTGACTGTGACCTTTTTCTCACACGGCTGCTGCATGCCATGGACGTGGCAGTGAAGTGGCTGGAGCCAGCCTACGTGCTCCTGGCTGCAGTGCTGGTGCTGGCAGACGCCTACGTCTTCTTCACCACGGTGTTGGTCCAGGCAGGTGCCGTGCAGTGCAGCCGTATAGGTCACGTGCAGCACTGCACCCCAGCCAACAGGCTAGCGGCTGACGGGTACAGTGGTGCAAACCCACCGTCAATCAGCCAAGGACAGTTATAGTCTGTGTGCCACCATGCGTTAGCCAAGGGCAGCAGTTGTCTTTGTGCCAGAGCAGATTCCCTGATCCAAGGGAGTGGAGTCGACAATGGTACAAGCATGTGTAGGCATGCATAACATGCTGTCTCGTGAAGTGACCCAGCTGGCATGACGGGTAGTGCACACGTCAGTGCTTCTCAGGCTGCTAGGCCTTGGGCAGGCAGAGTTGGGTTAGGGTTAGGGTTAACTAACCCTAACCCCTAACCCTACCCCCCTAACCCTAACTCCCTAACCCTTGGGCAGGCGGCGTTGCAGTTGCTTGCAGCCCAGGTCAGGGTACTCCCTCCCCATGGTAGGCAGCAGTGGTGGGCCAGGCCAGGAGCACGGCACTACCAGGCACCACTGTGTCCGTCACCCTGCTCGTTACAGGCTGTGGGCATAGGCTGGGCAGAGGGGGCCTGCAGGGGTGTCTGTCAGTATCTGTCAGAGGTGTCTGCAGGGGTGTGTGCCAGTGTGGGTGGCCCAGCTGGCAGCACCCAGCCAAGTGAATTCCATGGCAGGGAGGTGACCTAACCAGGCTGACGGCGGGCACCATGTTATCAGTGGTGCAATGTTCTTGCCAGGTGGTGTGCCATGGGCCTGCATGGCAGCCTGGCAGCCTGCCCAGCCACCAGTGCCATGTATGCCTTGGTTGCTGCCGGTGGTGTACCTCAGGTGCGGTGTCACCTGGTGCTCACCAGCTCCAGGCACCCTGTGTGCATGTGTATGTCTGTGTTTGTGCTCCAGGGGTGGGCATGAATGTGTGTCTGTACACCAGAGCTTGAGGGGTGGGCGGGTGTGGGTGGGTGTGGGTGGGGCCGCGGGTGGGTGGGTGAGTGTAGGCCTGTGGCTGTGTCTCAGCAGGTGCTGGAACGCCAGGGCAGCCTGCACGCAGTCCTGCACGCTTGCCTGGCCTGCTGGCTGCTGTTCAACGTGGTGCTGAACCACGTGCTGTGTGTCGTCACGCCACCGGGCTATACCACTGACGCGCCAGCAGAGGTGGGGCTGCCAGGCTGTTGAGTTGGCAGCTGTAAGAGTCAGTGCCTGCCTAAAGGACCATGTGGGAGGCAAAGCTGGGGTGGGAATGGGATAAGCATGGGGAGAGGGGGGGCCCGGTTCAAGTGGGGCTTCGACGCCTCCCTTGCAGCCGAAGCAGCAGGTGCAGCAGCAGGTGCAGTAGCAGCAGCAGCAGCAGCAGGTGGGCGGGGGCTGTAGGTGCGTATGGATGCAGTGGGTGGGGCACCTCAGGGCCTTCATCCTCATCACTGTCGCTGCATGGCCATCACCAATCAGGGTGGTGTTGCGGACTCAGCGCTAACAGCACAAGTGCAAGCATCATGTGGCTCTAGCCAAGGCAGCTACAGCCGCGCTCCAAAGCCAGCCAGGGCGGGGTCCTGCAGGGCAGTGGCTGTGCTGGGTCCTACCCTGGCTGCCTGCGCTGCTGATCTCAGGAGCTGCATGCCCTGCTCATGCCGGAGTGGCGCTGGTGCCGGCAGTGTGCGCTGCCCAAGCCCCCCCTAGCCCACCATTGCAGCATATGCAACAAGTGGGTGCCTGCCTGCCTGCCTGCCTGCCTGCCTGCCTGCCTGCCTGCCTGCCTGCCTGCCTGCCTGCCTGCCTGCCTGCCTGCCTGCCTGCCTGCCTGCCTGCCTGCCTGCCTGCCTGCCTGCCTGCCTGCCTGCCTGCCTGCCTGCCTGCCTGCCTGCCTGCCTGCCTGCCTGCCTGCCTGCCTGCCTGCCTGCCTGCCTGCCTGCCTGCCTGCCTGCCTGCCTGCCTGCCTGCCTGCCTGCCTGCCTGCCTGCCTGCCTGCCTGCCTGCCTGCCTGCCTGCCTGCCTGCCTGCCTGCCTGCCTGCCTGCCTGCCTGCCTGCCTGCCTGCCTGCCTGCCTGCCTGCCTGCCTGCCTGCCTGCCTGCCTGCCTGCCTGCCTGCCTGCCTGCCTGCCTGCCTGCCTGCCTGCCTGCCTGCCTGCCTGCCTGCCTGCCTGCCTGCCTGCCTGCCTGCCTGCCTGCCTGCCTGCCTGCCTGCCTGCCTGCCTGCCTGCCTGCCTGCCTGCCTGCCTGCCTGCCTGCCTGCCTGCCTGCCTGCCTGCCTGCCTGCCTGCCTGCCTGCCTGCCTGCCTGCCTGCCTGCCTGCCTGCCTGCCTGCCTGCCTGCCTGCCTGCCTGCCTGCCTGCCTGCCTGCCTGCCTGCCTGCCTGCCTGCCTGCCTGCCTGCCTGCCTGCCTGCCTGCCTGCCTGCCTGCCTGCCTGCCTGCCTGCCTGCCTGCCTGCCTGCCTGCCTGCCTGCCTGCCTGCCTGCCTGCCTGCCTGCCTGCCTGCCTGCCTGCCTGCCTGCCTGCCTGCCTGCCTGCCTGCCTGCCTGCCTGCCTGCCTGCCTGCCTGCCTGCCTGCCTGCCTGCCTGCCTGCCTGCCTGCCTGCCTGCCTGCCTGCCTGCCTGCCTGCCTGCCTGCCTGCCTGCCTGCCTGCCTGCCTGCCTGCCTGCCTGCCTGCCTGCCTGCCTGCCTGCCTGCCTGCCTGCCTGCCTGCCTGCCTGCCTGCCTGCCTGCCTGCCTGCCTGCCTGCCTGCCTGCCTGCCTGCCTGCCTGCCTGCCTGCCTGCCTGCCTGCCTGCCTGCCTGCCTGCCTGCCTGCCTGCCTGCCTGCCTGCCTGCCTGCCTGCCTGCCTGCCTGCCTGCCTGCCTGCCTGCCTGCCTGCCTGCCTGCCTGCCTGCCTGCCTGCCTGCCTGCCTGCCTGCCTGCCTGCCTGCCTGCCTGCCTGCCTGCCTGCCTGCCTGCCTGCCTGCCTGCCTGCCTGCCTGCCTGCCTGCCTGCCTGCCTGCCTGCCTGCCTGCCTGCCTGCCTGCCTGCCTGCCTGCCTGCCTGCCTGCCTGCCTGCCTGCCTGCCTGCCTGCCTGCCTGCCTGCCTGCCTGCCTGCCTGCCTGCCTGCCTGCCTGCCTGCCTGCCTGCCTGCCTGCCTGCCTGCCTGCCTGCCTGCCTGCCTGCCTGCCTGCCTGCCTGCCTGCCTGCCTGCCTGCCTGCCTGCCTGCCTGCCTGCCTGCCTGCCTGCCTGCACATTGCCTGCCCTGCTCCGCATTGCCTGCCACAGCATGTGAGAGCTGCAGGAATAGTTTACATGTTACGCTGTTACATGTCACAACATCACCAGTTGGCCATGCCCCGAGCCTGAAGGCTTAAGACTGTCCAGCCCCTGTCGCTTGCCCCTATTGGGCTGTGGGTGTGGAGGTGCAGCCTCTAGCCTGGCAGCCAGCAGCTTAGGGGGTGAGCTGCTGCCCTTCAGCACCTTGGCAGCCACACGCAAAGCCAGCAGCATCTGTCTGCAGGGCTGGCTCTTGGCACCTGGATGTGGGTCCCTTTCCCCCTACCCCTCACCCTCCACCCTTACCCCTCACTCTCAGCGTTCTTGTTACTGCCTACATGCCAAGGGGCAGGTTGACCCACACAAGTGCTTCACCCAATGCCTGTGCAGCTGTCACAGTGTTGACGCCACACTCCCTGCTGCTCATCCTAACCCTGGCCTGCCCGATCCGCTGCCTGATGCAGGTGCGTGTTGAAAATGGACCACGTGAGCCAAGGCACTCTCTGCAGCCACCACCAGCTGCCATCGCCATCGCACCCACCATCACACAACAACACTGCATCAGATCCCGACCCCACCCCATCCCACCCAGCCCACCAGCAGCAGGGTGCAGCAGCAGCAGTAGTTACACGTTCATCATCATCATCAGCAGCAGCAGCAGCAGCAGCAGTGCTCATGGCTGTCTGTGCCAGATTTGCCCTGAGGTCACACCTTGGCTCCTGTGTGACCTCCCATGCAGCACTGCCCCTGGATGGCCAACTGCGTGGGCTACGCAAACTATCGCCCGTTCTTCCTCTTCCTCTTCTACATGTGAGCAGGCCATGAGGGGAGGCAAAGGCCAGCTGGGGGATGACAGCAGTAAAGCAAGGTCTAGGGGGTTTGCCAGGGTGGACACCAACAGGGGGCTGGCCTGTGGCAGCACTCCACACTCGCAGCTCAGCAGAGCAGCACCCACCCCACCCCCACCCCACTCCCATTCCCATCCCTACTCACACCCCCCACCCCACCCCACCCCACCCCACCCCACCCCACCCCACCCCACCCCACCCCACCCCACCCCACCCCACCCCACCCCACCCCACCCCACCCCACCCCACCCCACCCCACCCCACCCCACCCCACCCCACCCCACCCCACCCCACCCCACCCCACCCCACCCCACCCCACCCCACCCCACCCCACCCCACCCCACCCCACCCCACCCCACCCCACCCCACCCCACCCCACCCCACCCCACCCAGGGTATATTTGTCTGCAGGTGGCTTGGCTCGCCAAGACCTAGGCTAGCACCCCCACCAGCACCCACCCCACTCCACCACCCAACCACCCAGCCACCATCCACCCCACCACCCAGCCACCCAACCACCCAACCTATAACTACCCAACCACCGCACCCCCTGGGGTTGGATGTCTGCAGGTGGCTTGGCTCTGCCTACTCCTCCCTCATGACCTTCCTGGCCATACCCCACCTGTTTGACATCCGACACCAGGACTGGATGCACGTGTTCCTGCCCTTCTTCCTGTTTGCCCTGGCTGTGTGCGTGTTTGTGGCGCTGTCCTGCCTCATGGGCTGGCATGTCGTGCTCATCGCCACCGGCCAGGGCACCATTGACGCCATAGCGGCACATGCACACGCTCAGGTGGGTCGCCCCTCTTGCCACTAACCAGTGCGTTGATCAGCACCCCTTCCTCCCCCTCCTTCCCCTCCTGGCCCTCCTTCCCTTCCTGCTCCTCCTTCCCGACTGCTGCATACCCTGCTGCCTGTCACACGGGTTGACCAGCTTGCTAGATTGGGGTAAACAGCCGTACCCATGTTGCCAAGCAGCCTCACAGCTGACGGCTTGTGCGCTGTCTTGTGACAAGTTGACGGTTGCGCTGTGCCTGCCTGCCCCAGCTGCAGGGTGGCTACACCAACCCCTACCACCTGGGGTGGAAGGCGAACTGGCAGGAGACCTTTGACGCTCATGGTCCCACCTGGTGGCTGCTGTGGGCCTTACCCAGCTGGCAGCCCAAGCAGGGGAGAGGGTGGTGCCTGCCCCGGGCTGCTGCCGGACAGGGCCAGTGCAGGCAGTCCAATCAGTGCAGGCTCGACCCATGAATACACCCAGCAGCTGGCTGCACAGGAGGCCCGCTGCACACCCGCACATCCAGAGTGTGTGACAGGCACAACTTGCATGGCTCCGGACTTTCAGCGCCTTCATCCCTACTCCTAGCCCTGACTGCATCTTCAGAAGCAGACTTTGCAACTGAGGGGTTTTTGGACAGGGATTGGTAATGAGGGAGGAGGACGGCTGGTCATATATCTTTGCGTCCATTCCATATACGGTTGGTCTTGAGTCATAGCAGTGCTTGTTCTGGGAGGCGGGCTGGGCGCAGGCATGGGAGTAGGATTCATTACCTCAACCTCGACCTCGAAGGTGCCTGTCACATTTTATCAGACCTTGTGGGACTTGTGGGACTGTCAGCGAACGTCTCGGGGTTCAAATCCGGGGGTCAATGTTACAGAGCAGACCATATACCCACTGTCGAGCACACCCAGGCTACCACGCTCACACATCCATGTCAGTGTCGAGAAGCCCAGCATGCATAATGACGCCCCTTACAAGCAGTGCATGATGCACCCCTACACATGGCACTGAGTGCCGCCCGCCTCCTGTAGGCTGCATCAAGGTGGAACATGTTATGTAACAAAACTGTACAGCTCCATCAACATAGGTACTGTGGCAAGGTGCACCCCAACGCCTGCCTTTGTCGTAATGGTGATGATGATGGTGGTGATGACGATGGTGACGTTGTGGTTGTAACACTGGCATGAGGGGAGCATGATGAGGATTGCATGGTGGTGCATTCACACATACCCCGATACATATACCTCAGTTGACAAACAACACAGTGGCATTGATAGGGACAGCAACCTGGTACAAGTACAAGCGCTATTCATAGCCAATGTTGGCTGTGTGACATGTGTAACGGCGCAGTACATGTGTAGCATGTGTAATGACCCTGCTGCAAGGTGTCGAAGCACATCCTCACTGAACCATGATATTACTCGCCCACAGGTGTGATGGTTCCATCCACTGCTGCCCTGAGCTTGGCCCACTGCTCTTCATGCCAGCTCACTATAAGGGTGGGGGTGGACTGCTGCAGGATGGGCCTGCTCTCCAATGCATCTTCCACAATTTGTGTGACCAAGGAGGGGGAGTAGTGATGCTGCAGGAGGTGGAGGGCGGCCGCTCGACGGATCTGTGAGCAATATTCAGCACACGCATGGTGGCGGGTTGCTAGCCGCAAAGTTGCCACCTAATCTTGCCATGCAAAGTCTCGTAGCACGTGGGGCGGATGTAGGCCGCAAGCTGGTCAACGCCTACCTCACTCATCCGCGCCGCAAGACTGGCTTCAGCGTCCGCGTCCCACCAACTCCCAGGTGGGTCTAACCCTACCCTGCAGCGTGAATGCCTGATGCTGGCTGCGAGCTTACGGGGTGCAGCAGTACAGGCTGGAGCAGTCAGGCTCGTATGAGCCCGTGCACCTGCAAACATTGCAGTTTTGCGTTGCTGTACTGCAAGCTGCTGATGCGTAGGAGGGTGCAAGTTGTAAAGAGTATAAGGACGGACGCAGCACTCAATTCGCTTTTGTACGCTGGTGGTTAGGATTGCGCGCTTTTCTAGTCGGTTGCCCATCTGTAAAAAGACACAGAACGCCGGAGGGCGGGTTGCGCGAGGGTGCGCTAAAATGTCATCAACATTGGAATCAATGTCGACCCAATTTGGAGCCCGATCGCCGTGGCGTAAGCGTTGCTAGTGTGGTATGCTGAGCTGACACACAGCTCACACCTTGACAACGGCCCACTCGCCACCCTCGCCCTTGACCCCGTGGTGAGTCCTCAGTGCGTGAGGGCACGACCGTGTCTTGTTAGCGATGAGCTACCGGTGACCGTATGTGTTCTTTGGTACATTGCTAACAAGGCACGGTGATGGCATCACCATACCTGCGCAAGGGCGCGCCCGTGCAGTTGTGCCTCACCCAGGTGGCCTGCCTAAACCCTACCACGTCACACATAGACACACTACTTATGACGTGATGCCGCCTGCACGGCTTGACTCCCTAACACCAAGCAGTAGCACTGCACCACAGTAACCCTAACCCTACCTCCTCTGCCCTTAGTGCTTGCATACTGAGCTGCTGTTCATCTGTGGAGCTGCGGCTGCTGGCCCCTGCTGCTCCTAAGCTGAGTTGCAGCAGCAACTCGCACTGCTAGCTGATGCTTGGGCACCAAGTGGGGTGGGCAGCCCTGGAGCTGGCCCCTAGCCGCCTGCACCCCCCTTGTGTGCCTATCGTCAAGAGCTCATGTGCAGGTTTGTTTGTGCACCTAGCTTTGAAGCGCAATGTGGAAAGTCCTCAATCTGCGGATAGGGAGGCCGCCCAAGCAGCTGAAAGGCTGATGGCTGAAGCGGAGTAAGCCATCACCATCATCTGTGCGGCCCAGTTGGTCATCTGCGTCACCAGTAGTAGCGTCAGGGCACTACCCACTACTGTGGCTGTAGCTGCAAAGGGCCACAATGACCGTAGCCGCAAAGGGCTCACAGACGGCGCACTCATGAAAGCATCATCACCTACCATGCCCTCCCCCTGTCCTCTTCCCGCTTGTCAGCGTCTGTGGCACTGCGACACCGACACTACCCTTCGGCGGCGTGCCACCGCTGCAACGCGCATCCCGAGCTCCATCGCAAACCATGCCGCAGAACGCCAATTGTCGCGTCTACTCCTGTGACTCGCTAGCGAGACGCTAGAGGCGGTGCGGACATCCGTCTTTTGAACAGCTCAGAGTCTAGGAAAACATCCGTCTTTTGAACAGTTCAGAGTCTGGTTTCTAGGGAAGGTCGTGCAACTCCTGAACCCCACAGCCCTCATGCTACACCAAAATAAAGCATGAGTTGGAATCGAACCGGGCTGCGAGCTCATCATTGTAAAGGCTACTGACAGTGTGCCTCATGCCCACTTCAGCTCAGCCTTCTGGTGTGTGTGCCTGTGCCAGTGCCTTTGCCTGTGCCACACACATCCCCTTTGTGAGGGGTTTATTGTTTTTGGGGGGGGGGATTGTCTTGAGCTGTAGCTGGCTATTGCTGCAACTTGCGCTGCCACTTGAGCAACAGGGGCTTGTCGGCTATCTCCACCCACTCCTGGCCTGGCTGGCCTGGCTTTGGCATGGCTGGGCGGTTAGTCCAGTAGCACAGCTCGGTGGGGCGTGGCCCTGGGCCGTGGATCGTATTGTCCCTGCTGCGGGCAGCGCGGGCCTCTCCTGAAGCCTTCCTTTTGCGCTGTGCCTCGGTCAAGTCGGGTTGGCCTGCCTCGTCGCGGTCAACTATGTCGAAGTCGGGGTCCTCCGGCACTGCTCTAGGCCCACCCACACCGGTTCGTCAGCAACGCGAGGCAGCTACATATACTAAGGATTTTCGTGCTTGTCACACACATGTCCACATTGTTGTTTCAAGCAGATAATTCACACGGTAAGAAATCGGACAATACTCGGAATTTGTACATCAGCAAAAGGCCGAAAAGCTGGGGGCCCCAACCGCCAGCTCCGCCAGGCCGCAGCCGCACCCACCCGCAGCAAGACTCGCCCAGCGCGTTGCGGGGCAGCCAAAGAGCTGGCTCCCCTGCGCCCGCCCCCACCCCAACGCTGAACGCTGCTCAACAAAGCAATGCAGCCAGGTTACCCACGCCGAGAGCGGGGCGCAGGCCACACCGTAAAGTTCAGCATGGGAGGTGCTGCCCCGCTGCCAGCCCAGCCAGCCCAGCCTATGCGAAGGCGAAATCGCCCCGGTCAGCCTGCTCCCCAGCGTGCGTCTCAATGTGCAACCCACGGCCAGCCGGAGGTCTAGGACCGCCGAATCCCAGCCCTGCCCCACCCCCTCCCAGCCTTGCATTGTACCTCCCTGTCCAGCCCTGCCCCACCCCATCCCAGCCCTGCCCCACCCCCTCCCAGCCCTGCCCCACCCCATCCCATCCCAGCCCTGCCCCACCCCCTCCCAGCCCTGCCCCACCCCATCCCAGCCCTGCCTACTCCATCCCAGCCCTGCCCCACCCCATCCCAGCCTTGCGTTGCCCCATCCCTACCTGCCCAGCCCTGCCCCACCCCCTCCCAGCCCTGCCCCACCCCTCCCAGCCCTGCCCCACCCCCTCCCAGCCCTGCCCCACCCCATCCCAGCCCTGCCCCACCCCATCCCATCCCAGCCTTGCGTTGCCCCTCCCCTCCCTGCCCAGCCCTGCCCCACCCCCTCCCAGCCCTGCCCCACCCCCTCCCAGCATTGCGTTGCCCCTCCCCTCCCTGCCCAGCCTTGCCCCACCCCTTCCCAGCCCTGCCCCACCCCCTCCCTGCCCTGCCCCACCCCCTCCCAGCCCTGCCCCACCCCCTCCCAGCCCTGCCCCACCCCATCCCAGCCTTGCATTGCCCCTCCCTTCCTGCCCAGCCCTGCCCCACCCCCTCCCAGCCCTGCCCCACCCCCTCCCAGTCCTGCCCCACCCCATCCCATCCCAGCCTTGCGTTGCCCCTCCCCTCCCTGCCCAGCCCTGCCCCACCCCCTCCCAGCCCTGCCCCACCCCCTCCCAGCCCTGCCCCACCCCATCCCAGCCCTGCCTACCCCCTCCCAGCCCTGCCCCACCCCCCTCCCTGCCCTGCCCCACCCCCCTCCCAGCCCTGCCCCACCCCCTCCCAGCCCTGCCCCACCCCATCCCAGCCTTGCATTGTACCTCCCTGCCCAGCCCTGCCCCACCCCCTCCCAGCCCTGCCCCACCCCCTCCCAGCCCTGCCCCACCCCCTCCCAGCCTTGCGTTGCCCCTCCCTGCCCTGCCCTCCCCCACCCCCTTCCAGCCCTGCCCTGCCCTGCCCTGCCCTGCCTGCCCTGCCCTGCCCTGCCCTGCCCTGCCCTGCCCTGCCCTGCCCTGCCCTGCCCTGCCCTGCCCTGCCCTGCCCTGCCCTGCCCTGCCCTGCCCTGCCCTGCCCTGCCCTGCCCTGCCCTACCCTGCCCTGCCTTGCCCTGCCCTGCCCTGCCCAGCCCTGCCCTGCCCTGCTCTGCCCTGCCTTGCCCTGCCCTGCCCTGCCCTGTTCTGCCCTGCCCTGCCCTGCCTGTAGGTGTGTGGCAGTGCAGGCTGCAGGTGTGCTGCAATGCATGAGCAGTAGCAGCAGCAGGCAGCAGTGCATGTGCTGGAGTGCATGAGCAGCAGCAGCAGGCTGTAGTGCATGAGCAGCAGTGCATAGACAGCAGCAACAGGCTGTAGTGCCCAGTCAGTGCCCATCAGTCAGAGCCCATCAGTGCAGTCAGGGCCCATGTAAGAAGAATGTTGCATGGTACAAAAGCTTTCAAAAGGCCGTCCTAATCTTCCGTTTAGTTCCATGCCACACAAAGTGGTTTTTAAGCTGTGAATGGTCAAGATGTAATGAAGAAATCGGTGGTGGTTATCAGCCGTGTATCCTCGTCATATATGATACCTACGCACCTTGTATGGACAACACCACCAAGCGGTGATGCGCTAATGCTGCAAACGCGGTAGCCACCTGCTACATACCCCCTTTGCATGTATGCATAGCGGGCAGCAGCAGCAGGCTGTAGTGCATGAGCAGCCTGTGCAAGGACAGCAGCAGCAGCAGGCTGTAGGTGTGTAGCAGTGCAGGTAGCAGCAGGCTGCAGGTGTGCTGCAGTGCATGAGCAGCAGCAGCAGGCTGCAGTGCATGTGCTGCAGTGCAAGAGCAGCAGCAACAACAGGTTGTAGGTGTGTTGCGGTGCATGAGCAGCAGCAAGAGCAGCAGGTTGTAGTGCATGAGCACTGCATGGACAGCAGCAGCAGGCTGCAGGTGTGTGGCAGTGGCAGTCTTGTATTAGCAATCAGCAGCAACTTTGAGCCCATCTGAGAAGAGGTTGTCCTGAGCTTCCGTTCAGTTCCATGCTACACAACGTGGTTTGTAAGCTGCAGTAAGTAAGGTTTGTAAGCTGCAGTAAGTGCAGGCCTAGCAGAGACCCACAACCAATGTGTCACAGCTAGCTAGACTACGGACGGTACCTATAGTGGAGGCTCACCAGATTCAGCCATATGCTAGGGTGTGGTGCGCCACATGCCCCTTGTATGGACAACACCACCACGCGGTGATGCGCTAAGGCCGCAAACGTGGTAGCCACCTGCTACATACCCCCTTTGCATGTATGCATCACGGTCATGCTTAGCAAGTGCAGGCCTGGCAGTGATCCGCACAAAATCCAACCATATGCCACCACGCGGTATTACATCGACGCTGCAAATGGCACGGTCAAGTACGCTAGGTCTATTGTAGACCTTGATATTCGACTTGCAATTGCCCATCACCGGGGGAATAGTCTTACACAACCAATGTGGTGTCCATATGCGGCTACACAAGCAATGGCATAGTTGAACAACCGCAAATTGCATGCCTTTGTTTGCATGGAGCTACCAAGACCACTGCAGACCATGCCAGATCTATGCCTTATAATCTTCCCTGTCGTAGCAGTGTTGGGTTGCCACTCCAGCTTTGTGCATGCCAACCAGACACACAGCGCACATGTTGTTGTCCTTGCACTATGGGTCATGCATTACAGCTTGTTGCTGCTGCCGCTGCTCATGCACTGCAGCACATGCACTTTAGCCTGGTGCTGCTGCTGCTGCTCATGCACTGAAGCACACCTGCAGCCTGCGGCTACCTGCAGCCTGCACTGCCACATACCGACAGCCTGCTGCTGCTGCCCATACACTCCTGCTGCTGCCCATACACGGCTTCTCATGCACTACAGCCTGCTGCTGCTCCTGCTCATGCACTCCAGCACATGCACTGCTGCCTGCTGTTGCTGCTGCACATGCATTGCAGCACACCTGCAGCCTGCACTGCCACACACCTACAGGCAGGGCAGGGCAGGGCAGAACAGGGCAGGGCAGGGTAGGGCAGGGCAAGGCAGGGCAGGGCAGGGCAGGGCAGGGCTGGGCAAGGAGGGGCAACGCAAGGCTGGGAGAGGGTGGGGCAGGGCTGGGAGGGGGTGGGGCAGGGCTGGGAGGGGGTGGGGCAGGGCTGGGAGGGGGTGGGGCAGGGCTGGAAGTGGGTGGGGCAGGGCTGGGCAGGAAGGGGAGGGGCAACGCAAGGCTGGAGGGGGTGGGGCAGGGCTGGGATGGGGTGGGGTACGGCTGGGATAGGGTGGGGCAGGGCTGGGAGGGGGTGGGGCAGGGCTGGGAGGGGGTGGGGCAGGGCTGGGAGGGGGTGGGGCAGGGCTGGAAGTGGGTGGGGCAGGGCTGGGCAGGAAGGGGAGGGGCAATGCAAGGCTGGAAGGGGGTGGGGCAGGGCTGGAATGGAGTGGGGCAGGGCTGGGATGGGGTGGGGCAGGGCTGGGGAGGGGGTGGGGCAGGGCTGTAGGGGGGTGGGGCATGATTGGGAGGGGGTGGGGCAGGGCTGGGAGGGGGTGGGGCAAGGCTGGGCAGGGAGGGAATGGGCAACGCAAGGCAGGGAGGGGGTGGGGCAGGGCTGGGATGTGGCGGTCCTAGAGCTCCGGCTGGTCGTGGGTTGCACGTTGAAACGCACGCTAGGGAGCAGGCTGACCAGGGCAATATCGCCTCCGCATAGGCTGGGCTGGCTGGGCTGGCCGGGCTAGCTGGGCTGGCAGCGGGGCAGCACCCCCCATGCTGAACTTTACGGTGTGGCCTGCGCCCCGCTCTCGGCGTGGGTAAATGGCTGCATTGCGTCGTTGAGCAGCGTGCAACGTTGGGGTGGGGGCGGGCGCAGGGGAGCCAGCTCTTTGGCTGCCCCGCAACGTGCTGGGCGAGTCTTGCTGCGGGTGGGTGCAGCTGCGGCCTGGCGGAGCTGGCGGTTGGGGCCCCCAACTTTTCGGCCTTTTGCTGATGTACAAATTCCGAGTATTGTCCGATTTCTAACCGTGTGAATTATCTGGTTTCAAGTGAGCCCGGTACTCATGCATCCTCTGTAAACGCTTTGCCCCAACACCCGTGAACTGACCGCGGAAGGTCGTGCAACCAAGTAAACCGCTCAGGTTTTCGTTTTCGGATTACCCCCACAGCACGGTGGAGCGGGCGCTAGCTGGGCATCAATGAGCTTCGCCTTCAAAAAGTTTTCCTTCTTCACCCACTCTGAGCTCCAGAATCATGCGTATCCTAGAAATGCAACCTGCTGCACGCCCACCCCTCACTGCTGTGCTGTGGGTTGTGACAACGGCAGCATCCACCTGCTGAACAGTGCGTTCCAGCTCATCCTTAGCTTCCAGGCGCATGGTGCCAAGGTGTTTGAGCTGGTGTACGTGGAGGTGAGCCAGCACCAACAGCTCAGCCCTGGGCCTGGCACTGCCAGCTGCCATCCCTCCCAAGCACCTGGTCACAGGCCCCATAACCCCCGACCCCTCCCCCGCGCCCCCTGCCTGCCGCCCCTTCAGTCGCCACCCCTGGCTGCCCCCCCTGCCTGATTCCCCCGCTCTCAGGCCTGCGGCCTGCTGGTGAGCTGCGGGGCAGAGGAGCCCGGTATCAGCAGCGCCACCCTCAAGCTGTGGGACATGAGCCGGCTGCTGGGCCCCAGCCAGGGCCACGCACGCCCTGCAGCCCCCACCCTGGCTGGCGCCGCAGGGGGGCAGCTGGCGTCAGGGGGCCCAGCAGGGGGGGGCCAGCGGGGAGCAGGGGGGGGGCC
>JASKMD010000008.1:3853332-3880033 GCA_030144725.1 Haematococcus lacustris | reverse complement strand
TCTTGACCACGGTCTTGTAGGCTGTTCATGAGGGTTGAGGTGGGTTGGGCAGGGACTATGGCTGGTGCGTTTGCAGACACCTCTGGGGCTGGAGGATGCGGACAGTGCATGGGCATGGTGCATGGGCATGGTGCATGGGCATGGTGCATGGTGCATGGGTGTAGGGGCCTGCTGACCCCTTGTGTGGAGGCTGCTGGGTTCCCTGCAGGACCACGCGTACAGCATGCTGGCGGCCCGTGCGTACGTGCACCAGTACGAGAAGTACGGGCTGGAGGTAGCTGACTTTGAGCGCTGCTTTGCGCACGTGGAGGAGATCGGGGAGCGGTACCTGAGCTTGTGATTGTGAGAAATCCTGGCGGCCTGTGTACCACAGCCGGCGCCAAGGGGCTGGCTGCGCTGTCTAATCACAGACCAGATGCAGCTGTCACCAACATGTTCACTAGCTAAGCCAGTGATTGCCGCCATGCAGCTGCCCTGCCCTAACCCACACCCTCCCATAGCCAGATGCTCGATCACCGTGTGCGGCCTGTGAGAACACGGCTGCGTGCAGGAAAGCGTGTTTGCCCCTGGCGCTGGCCTGTCAGTGGCACTCACCTCCTGCTGCCACAGGCCCATGCCTCTGGCCAGCCACGGCTACAGACAGCAGCAGCAGCAGCAGCAGCAGGCCCCACAGCGGCTACCGCCCTGCAAACCACAGGCGGCTGTCGCCGTGGCAATAGGGTGGTATGTGTGAGCGGTGTCGCACTGTAAGCTGTCCGCTGAGGTCTGCAGGCCAGGACTGGGAATACAGCAGCGGTGCTTGGGGGGCGACACTGAGTCCACTGCATCGCGTCCACGAAGTCCATCGCGTCCACGAAGTCCACCGCATGTCGGGCATGTTCTATCCCCGGTGGCCATGTCAGTGGCTTCACTCTGGGAGGCGGCCGCCGCCGTTTCTTACGGTTACATCTGTACGCCTACCATCGCTCGGCCTAAATCCCATCATCTGTGGTGGCCAGATCAAACAGACCCTGGCCACAAACCTGAAGCACACACACGTCACTTCCACTCATTACTCTGACCGATGCACCCTTTGCGCACTTGACATCACCAGTGGCGTGCATTTCAGCAACAATCACAGCTGCGGTGTGGACAAATGCGGGTATGTGACTAAGCACGACCATGTGACTAAGCACGACCATGTGACTAAGCACGACCGTGAGTGTGCCCCCTGTTCACTGGCGACACCGGCGGTCCAAGACAGGCGCTCTCTGCCGATGCGTCTACAATCATTCATTCCCATGCTCTGCGCTCGGACACTCGTCGAGGTCGGTGTGCCGGACTGCACCGCCAGTGCCCCGACCTCAGGGGTCACCCATCTGGTTGCCGCTGCTGCGGGCCTGGTCACAGCTGCTGATTAGACTACTGAGCAGGGGTGATGTGCAACGTGCAACTGCTTCCGGTGCAGCTCAACCAGGACTAGGCCACCCTCTGCATGCCAGCATCACGGCTCCCAGGCATGCGGCCCCTCAACTGCGGTCCTGCAGCCCCTGTGCCCAACCCTGGGGCTGAGGTGCTTATCGCGTAATGTCATGGTCATCAGCATGGCCCTCTGCCTCTTGGCATGCAACTCTTGATGAGGCATGTTAGGCTTGCCCAAGGCCGGCCTATGGGCCGTCCTCCGCCCTGTCTTTTGCAAGCAGGGATAGTCCTTGGGGGGTAGGCCACCCACCCAATGTCCAGGGGACCCAGGATGCCAATTTCCCTCATGCTGCCGCTCAGGGCAGGCCCTTCTAGCTGCACATGTCTAGGGGTGGGCGTCCCGGTCCAGCCACCTGCCCCATGGGGGTTCCCTGGGGTGGGGGCTCTGGGCCCGGTGCAGCAGGTGGGGGCTAGGCAGGGGTTCACACGTCTGATCGTATTGATTAGTTACTGTCTAGGTTTGGACTGTCTTGGGACTTAGTCATGGCACTCCAGAAACATGTCAATTGTCAAAGGTCCCAACTCTTCTCACGCTAAACCATTGTGTATGTCTGTGTTCTATCCCTTGACCAGAAGCTGGAGACAGCTGCTGAACAGCCTGACTGTTACTTGCCAAAGGCTAGTGTGAGCTCAGCCTCCACCACCAAATCAGTGCCAAAAAGAACAAGCCCTTGGCGGCTGTGTCCTCAGAGTGTAGCATCACAATGCCTGCCAGCTGTGCCATTGCTTCTGCACACATTCTCTTAGGAGGCAGCTCGCATTGCTCTATCTGAGCAGCTCACAGAGCGTTTTCTCAACGAGCAGCGGGAGCAGCACCAGCGGCAGCAGCAGCAGCAACAGCAGCAGCAGCAGCAGCAGCAACAGCAGCAGCAGCAGCAGCAGCAGCAGCAGCAGCAGCAGCAGCCAACTGGGGCAGGGGCCTCACCAATAACTGAGGCCCGGCTCCAGGAGGTACTAGCGCAAACACTGACACAGACGCTGCAGCAGATAGTCATGCCGCAACTGACCTCCATCAACCAAACCATTGAGACAGTTAAGAGCGAGTTGCAGAATGTCCAATACGACGTAGCCAAACTGAGTGTGGGGCACATTGAGCTAGAGGGAGAATCGAGGGAGGTGCGTGCAGAGATGGCCTCAGTGGAGCAGCGCTGCAGCGTGCAGCTGGCAGCAATGGCCTTCAACATCCAGCTAGCAACAGAGCAGCGCAACAATGCGGGGGTGGTGGTCTTCTTTGCCCCCCGCCCTGATGAGGCAGCCATCAAGGCACTGTGCACCAGCGTCGGCGTCACTGATGCCCGGGTAATGCACTCTAGCCCGACTATCGCTAAGGTCAGTGTCGGCTCCCATGCCTCAGCCCTCAGCGTTCTGGCTGCTGCCCAGCAGGCCGCACTCCCAGCAGACCTGGGCAAGGGTCCGCTGCAGCGTGTCGTGTGGCCAGCTCGCCGGCAGCTGCAGGCCGTTGTGGATAAGAGCAGTGTGCGGTCCCCTGTACACGGCATGCGCTTTGAGTGCAACAAGTCACGTACAGCCATCATCACCACCTGGAAGGGGAAGCAGATTACCTACCCCCTGTTTGTCCACCTCAGCAACCTCAGCAAGCCAGACCTGAAAAGCATGGATGAGTGCAGCATTGAGGCAGCCTGTGAGTATGCGGCTGCGGACCAGCCTGCAGCCTTCCTCCTACCAAGGTCCCTCGCCACCCGTCAACAGCAGCAGCAGCATCAACAGCAGCAGCAGGGTGCGGCAGCGGCTGCTGCAGCAATGGAAGAGGACAACCAGCCTGCAGATCCTAACCCGCCCCCCCCCCCTAACCGGGTGCAGCGCAGTGCAGCAGCAGCAGCAGGGGGCCCTAACCGGGCACCAGCCGGCAAGGCGCCGGGGAAGGCAGCTGCGCCGGGCAGCCGCCCCGCCTCGCCTAACCAGGTGCAGCGCAGTGCAGCAGCAGCAGCAGCAGCAGCAGCAGCAGCAGCAGCAGGGGGGCCTAACCAGGCACCAGCCGGCAAGGCTCCGGGGAAGACAGCTGTGCCGGGCAGCCGCCCCGCCTCGCCTAACCAGGTGCAGCGCAGTGCAGCAGCAGCAGCAGCAGCAGCAGCAGCGGGCC
This sequence comes from Haematococcus lacustris, assembly GCA_030144725.1. NCBI lineage: Eukaryota > Viridiplantae > Chlorophyta > Chlorophyceae > Chlamydomonadales > Haematococcaceae > Haematococcus > Haematococcus lacustris. The sequence goes on along the minus strand of JASKMD010000008.1, from coordinate 3,876,471 downwards.
CCAGCCAGACAACAGCCAAGACTGTGGCACCTGGTCGCCCCACCCTGCCCAACCAGACACAGCGCAATGCAGCAGCAACAGCAGCAGTCCTCGACCATCTTCCCCCCCCCCCCGCCCTTCCCCCTGGGGGGTGGCGGCCACTCGGCCCCAGGCTCCCCAACCAAGAGCCGCCCGCTCTCTCCCCCTTTGGGGAATCACCGCACAAGGCATCAAGCGGGGTTAGGTGCGTCTGGGGAGACTCCTACGGGTAAGCTCAGGGCGGTGGGGGCTCAGGGCGTGGGAGAGGGTCGGGGCTAGGGACTCGCCCCCCGGGAGCTCAGGTTAGCGGTTAGCCTCAAGCATGACACCACCTCAGTCAAGTTCACAGCTATTAGGAGGCTGGTGGCCGAGCATGATGTCATCGCTCTGTGCGAGACACGCAGCAATAGGATAGCGGAGTTCATGCAGCATGCGCCCACCCATAGTGCCTTTCACACTACTGTTTCACGTCAGGGGGTGCCGGGTCAGGGGGTGGCCCTTTTGCTGCGCAAGGAGCTAGCCAGGCACGCCAGGCTATGGCGCACCAGTAGTGCCATGCAGCTGCTTTGGGTCAGGCTGGCAGGGTGTGTGTGTGGGCTTGAGGGCGATGTGTTGCTGGGTGTGTGCTACATACCCCCCGCTCACAATGTCTCCGAGCACTTCAACCACTTGCTGCTAGAGCTCCAAGAGGCTACATCACACACACCACATGTCCTCCTGATGGGTGACCTGAACTCTCATTTAGGCAAGCTGAGCGAGATAGGTGACCTCGATGGCTGGTCCATGCAGCATCCGGAGCTTTGCGTGCCTAGGATTGGCCCAGCCAAGTCTAACTTAGCGGGCAGGGAGCTAGTTGACGTGCTATCAGCTACAGGCCTTGTTGCCACCACCGGCAGGGGACATGGGGACATGGGACAGCGCACCTGCAGAGCTAGCACTCGCACGGAGCACATCATCATGAGTGAATCGGTTTACTCTTTGAGCCACACATCTTCCTTCCCTGACGCTTGCCATGAGTTTGACCACTCCCCCATTACCCTATCATTCAAGGCACCAGCACAAGCCACTACACCCGTCCACACCTGCAATGCTGACTGCCACACTGGCCCACAGTTCCAATGGAAGCCAGATCATGCTGCTCGGTATGTGGGCGCCCTCATTGCCTTAGAAGAGGAGGTCATGGCTGTCAAGCAGGCTGTTGAGCAAGGCACACACCCTGACTCCATCAACCGCTTTGTGCATGACATCATATCACGGGCTGCGGGCAGTGCGGGGATGCTCAGGCCAAGGCTCTGCCCATTGGCGCGTGTTGACAAGCACACCACAGTTAAGCCTGCCTGGTTTGACCGGTCATGCAAGGAGGCTAAAGCCGCACTCTGGCAGGCTCTGCGTAGCGGGGAGGCCTTGCACCTTTACAGGGCTAGAAAGCAGGCCTATAGGAGGCTGGTTGTGAGAGCTAAGTCTGCGTGGTCCAAGCACGGAGCTGCCAAGCTTCTAGACATGCTCAAGCACAACCCTGGGGATGCACTCAAGATGCTCCGTGTCAAGCACGCACGCCAACAGTCCATGGTTCCCATTGACAAGTGGCATCAGCATCTGCAGGCCTATTTCACAACAACCACTACGACACACGAAGCACCCGATGTGATCCCTGAGCCAGCCAGGACCAGGCAAGCTGTGCCTGCCCATTTGCAAGCCGTCCCTCTTGGGAGAGGCAGACTTCACTCTGTCCCTGCCCCTGTCACAACACATCCGCCTGCCTATGAGCTGCCCCATCTTGACAACATCACATCCATTGTACAAGCACAACTACGTGAGCTCAACAATGACACAGCACCTGGCCTGGATGGGCTCCCAGCCCCCTTCATCAAGCACGCCCGCACAGTTGAGGAGGGTGTTACCACATACTTGTTGCTCCCTCTGCTTGCCACATGGTTTCACAGCATGATGCGCACGGGGATCATCCCAGCGGCTTGGAAGGTAGCTAGAATCAGCCCCCTCTTCAAGGACACAGACCCCACAGACCCCAACAAGTACAGAATGCTTGCTGTGAGTAGTGTGTTGTACCGCCTGTATGCTAACGTCTTGCGGCACGTGCTGACTGCCTGGTGCATGACACACAAAGTGCTGCCAGCTGAGCAGTTTGGGTTCATCCCGGGACGCAGCACCATGCAACCCATGTTCATTCTGCGCCATCTTGTCCATGCTCAAAAGGCTAGCGCAGATGCCAAGCACCGCAAGCTTTTCACTGCCTTCATTGACTTCAAACAGGCCTATGATCACATACCTCGACAACAATTGTGGGAACACTTGCGGGTTGGGGTCAAGCTGCCACAGCCCTTGCTTGCCTGCCTGGAGGGTCTGTATAGGGATGATAGCTATGTGCTGATAGATGGCCCCCACCGTACCCCCCCAGTGACTCCGGACCAAGGTGTCAAGCAAGGCTGCCCCATCAGCCCACTCTTGTTTGCTCTCTATGTTCACGACATTAGTAAGGAGTTCCTGGGTCCTGTTGATGCTGTGAGAGTGCAAGGCACACCTGTCACCCATTTCATGTATGCTGATGACCTGACCCTGGTGAGCACCTCGTCCCACGGGCTGCAGCGGCTGGTCTGCCAGCTGCAAGGCTTTGCAGACAGGAAACACCTTACAGTCAATGTGGGCAAGTCAAAAGTGATGGTCTTCAATGGCAACTCACAGACTGCAGCACCTAGCATTGGGTACAAGCATGAGATCCTGCCTGTGGTGAGAGAGTTCAAGTATTTAGGCATGCACTTCAACCCCAGCGCCACCCCTGCTTTTGCTGCCACTCATATGAGGGCTGGCATGTTCCTCGCCATGCGCCAGGCGTGCAAGCGTGCCAGAGAGTATGGGGTCCTGCATGATCCATATGCCCTGTGTCACCTCATTAGAGCGTTTGTTCTCCCCTTAGGGCTGTATGGCAGCCAGGTATGGGGCACTGCTTTCCTTGGGCATGGTGTGCAACTCTCCAACCCAGTGCAAACACGCATGCTCAGCTTTCTCAGGTTTGCTGCCAGGGTACGTAGCTCAGTGTCAGGCCTGATGGTGCTGCATGAGTTGGGGCAGCTGCCCCTCCAACTTTACTGGCTAAGGGCTGCATGCAAGTTCTGGAACACTGCCAAACTTTCCCACAGTGACCTGCTGATGAGGGTCATCAAGGCAGATGTGGAGTTAGGCAGGAGCTGTCAGGCTAGTTGGAGTGCTCAGTTCCAGCTTGCCGCCAGAGAGCTGATGGGGGGTGAGTTCACCTTGAGCCCGGACATGGTCCTAGGCACCAAGGCTATGGAAGTGAAGTGGCTCGAGAGGTGGGGGAGGCGTTGGGTTGGGTTTGAGGGAGACCCTAGACTGCCTGAGACGGTGCATCGGGAGAGATGTTCGTATGCTGCATGGTTTAAGCATGGGGACGGCATTGGCATCAATCACATGGCACCACACCTGCTTAACAGACAGCTCTCTACAGAAGTTCGCACGAGCCTGACTAGGTTCAGGTTAGGCAACAGCGGTCTGGGGGTGGCGAAGGCTCGGTTTGAGGGGGTAACTTTCATTGATCGCACATGCACCAGATGCACAGAGGGGGTAGTGGATGACGCCATGCATTTCATCTTTGAGTGCACTGCCACGAGTTCCATCAGGGAGCAGCCGGAGTTTGCCTTGACTTTACAGAACAACAATGAGAACTTGCATGACTTCATGTTGAGCCCATGTGCACCTTTGTTTGTGCACCTTGCTATGAAGTGCGTTTCAGAAAGTCCCGAACCCCTAGAGGGGGAGGGCGGCCTAGCAGCTTAACGGCTGACGGCTTAAGCGGTGTAAGCCACATCACACTTGCCACACATTCTCATACCATTGTGCCACGTTGCCATAAGTCACGTTAGTCATGTGCAACGTTGGCCAGGAAACATCAATGCATGCTCATGCAAAACAGAAATCATATCATTCATCCTAGCAATGAAACAGCTCTGTTCATTCTGTTCAGCCCTGGTCACTCAACTCACTCCTCACATTGTCGGAGCATGAGTTTAATTCGAGCCGGATGTGTGACGTATCCGTAGGAAGCATAAGCACGTTCACCATAGGCAGTCTCCGGCTTGCGTGTGCTGCATCAGAACTTCGCGCTCTTGCCACGCATCGCCATTTGGTCCATGATCTTGCGCTTCAAGCTGGCACTGATATTGTCACCCGTCGGGGCCAGCTGCGTCCACTGTTGCGCCACACGCGCTCTCACAGTGCTGAAATCGTCCCACTTATGGTTTGGCAGCGGGCCCATGTCGTACACGACCTGCGGCGGCCACGGCCCACAGGACGTTAGCCCCGGCAACGCGTGCTGCTGACTCATTTGCGATCGGCGACTGGGCTAGAGCACTCGGGGCATAACAGCTTCGTAGCGTAGTCAGTTGACAGCTCCGTAGGCAGTCCGCCGAAAATATATTGCGGCAGGGTAGCACCCCCCGTGCTAGGTCGAAACGAGCAAACAAATGAGATATGGGTTGTAGACCCAGCTGAATGGGGGCAGCAGGTAAGAGATCAGGCACGAGCAGGCACATGATGCAAGCGATGTGGGGCAGTTTAGCATTTGGCAGTTGGTAGAATGTGACCCATGGCATGGGGCGGCAAAACACATACAACATGGGGCATGAGAAGTGTAGACGCTGGGCGAGGGAAGTCTGGGCTGTGACTGTTTGCTGGTGACAACCAGGTCTGACCTGGAGCAGGTCTTCCTCAGGCTGGACTTCTCCCGAGTCAGCTGGAAAGATGGTGGGCACGCCCTGCACCCGCTTCACCGCCAGCACCCCTGCAGCCACATGTGCATGCCGCTGCCATGGAGTTGGTTGCCACTTCCACTGCAATGCATCATTCAACGCTGTGCACAACCATCATCACCCACATCACGCACACTTGACACAGCCCCTTGTCAGCCAGCTTGCCCGGCCTCTTACACTGCTGTGAGATTGTGTGCCAGGGCCCGCAGGGCCACACAAGGTAGCGTGGCCAGGGCCCAGCAGAGCTACAGGCACGACATGTGTGAGGCAGGAGGCCTCAGTGACCGTTGCCACCATTTCATGGACATGCATGTCCATGTCCATGAAACAGCACATTCCTGTGTGGCAGGCAAGGTGGCCTGCTGGCGGCCAGGGGCACCTGGGAGGGAGAACTTGCCCACGTCAGTCTGTGGTTGCTTCATAATGTCTGCCGCGTGGCCGTCCGCATACACGATGTGGTTCAGTTTGGTGGCAAAGGACATGGTGTCTCGGTTGACCTGGTAGCACATGCCAGGTGTAGCGACCACAAGAGCAGGGTGGGGGGCATAGGGGGCATGCAGGGATGGCTGGGTGGAGGTTTGAAGGCTGAGAGTGGCGGGGGCCAGGGGCTGCAACGCAGCAGCTGTGGTGTGTGAGAGGAGGGTTGAAGTTTAAGAGAGGAGGCATTGGAAGGCAGGCTAGCAAAGGTGCAGGCAGTGCTTGCCTGTCTGCCTACGACCTGCAGCCCTGCACACCTGGTCTTGTGGCATGGCAGTGGCAGACAGGTTTTACACTGGCAGGCATAGCACACTGCCCTGGTGAGCTAGTGGCCCAGCGCCCTCTCACCTTCTGCAGGAGGCCACCACCCATGCCATACGCCACATTGTCTGCGGCATAGCCAGCTGCCTCAATGGCGCCTGCGATCTGCAGCCAAGTCATGGCACAGCAGGTGGTCTGTGAGAGTCTGGGGCAGGTCACAGAGGCAGTGTGCTGTGTGACATGGCCTGGCTGGACACAGGGTGAGGTGGCAGTGCTGCACTGGAGGGCAGCTGGCCCTTCCCCAGCAATCATCAGCAAGGGTCCAGCACAGGCGCAGGGCTAGGCGCAGAGCAACAGAGGCCAGTTGCAGGAGTGTCAAGGTAACGGCCTAACTGAAGGCAGTGTGCATAACCCTACCTGGGTATTTCCAGCTGCCCCAAACAGGTCTATGTTGGGCAAGAAGTGCAAAGAGGGTATATAAGGCATACAACCCCAGAGAGGTTGTATGCCTTATATAGGCATAGCCGAACAGCAGTAAGACACGATGCGTGAAAGGGTGCTTGAGGCAAGACATGATGGAACAGTGGCGCGACCACCAGTACAGAGCAGTTTGCACAGCAATGAGCAGTTTGCACAATGGCGTTGATGACCCTGGCAGCCTGCCTAGATGCCTGGTGGACCTTGCGCATGACGTCAATGTCGATGCCGTCCCCCTGGATGACCCCACAGCCTCGCAGCACTCGATAGCCCTTGCTGTTCACATCAGAGCCAAACACCCGGTCAGCCGCCACCAGGGCCTGCAGGCAGGCATTGCAGGGCAGGCGGGCCACAGGGCACAGGTCTAGGCCAGGGCGGGGTGACAGCCCGCTGCATGCTTCGTGGCTATGTAGGTTGGTTGCTTGCTGGGCTGGGCAGGACGCCACATGGACATGTACTAAACATGGGTGCATGCATGTGGTTGAGATGGCAGTAGGCGCTGTTTGCATCGCTGCAGCCCTAGCAGAGTTTCATTGTTGCGTCGCTGCCACTGTAGCAGCTGTTTTGGTGTGCGGGTCATCCTGGGTGTGCCGGCCACTTGGCTGCTGCTCACCATGAGCACTGCCTCCATGGGGTCGCCAGAGTCCGGCCGCAGCACCAGGTAGCCCCCGCGCTCCACCTTCTTGGCGGCAATGCTGGGCAGCACTTCACTCAGGGCCTGGGTCATGAGCAAGCCAGACAAGCAGGGAGGGGCTAGGTGGGGAAGTGGCGCAGAGTGAGGCCGGGTCAGCCAGGGCGGGGCATTGTAGGGGAAGGCGAGGCCGTGAATGCAGTGCCAGGGGTAGGGTGATATGTGGCAGGGAGTGGGCAAGGGTAGGTGCAGGGGGAGGCCAGGGGAGCAGTGAGCGTAGCTCACAGGGTAGTGAGGGGAGAGACAGCGGACGGGGAGGGACAGGGACAGGGCATTTGTGTTGCGCTCACCTCTCTCTGTGCACTGTTCTTGTCCATAGTCTCGCCCTCTTGCCTCCCCTACCCCGGATTCGTGCCTCTGTCTCCTCAGCTGCACTTTCCCTACCCCTCCTGCCAGAGCTTATGCTCCCTGCCCCTGCCTTGTGGTGCGCTGTACATCCTCTCTAAAAATAATGAGCCGTGAAAACCCAAGTTGCTTGAAAAGGCCACAGCCGTCTCAAAGCACATCGCGCAATGGCTCTGAAGAAGCTGCTTCCTCTAGCCTCCTCCCTGCCTCCGTGCCCCGCTCACAGCTGCACCTCACCTTGGCATAGTCGTACGAGTCCATGACGCAAGCAAAGACTCCGGTGCCAAAGTGCTCGATCATGTTCTCAATGGCGGCCCGCTCCGTGGGCCAGGCTGTCATCACACTGTGCTCAGTGGCGGGTATGCTCTGAGCTACTGGCCGTCCGCCATTCAAATGGAACTGAGGCAGCATGAGTCGAGCAGGGTGGGCCAGGGTGTGACAGTGTGAGACAGAGCAGGCCAGGGCAAGGCACACCTCTTCAATGGCTGAACACTGCCCCAGTGCAGTTCTGGCCACTGCTGTTTCACTTTGACTTACTCGCCACCGCCCCTCCCGCCTGCATGTGCTCCTGCTGTGGTGCTCCTTGCCCCTCCTCCTGCCCCTGCTTGATTCTTTATCCACCTCAAACATTCCCAACTTAAATTCCAGCCTAATACACGAAATCACCCTCACCTGGGCATAGTATGCAGCGCTCAAGGTGTCCGTGCCCACGAACGACAGCAGGTGCGCGCAGCCCCCGATCACGCTCTGCTCGACTGATGTGCAGCCGCGAAAGCCAAAGTCGTGCAAGCGCGAGGCCACCAAGGGCGAGTCGGAGCCGGCATCGCTGGTGCGGCGGAAGGATCCCTCCACCACATCTCGTGCGCGTCGACTAAGAGTGGCTACGGTGGTAGGATACCTGCAGGAGGCGTGTAACAGCGCCCATTCGCCTGCATTCGACCAACCCTGGGTGGTCGGCAGTAGGCTGTTGCACGCCTCGCGAGGGCGCAGCTTCACTATCGCGTCGTTCGTTTTTTGCTGCGGGTGCTGCCAGCCCATGTCAGAGTGCAACTGCACGGTGATGGAGCAAGAACCGGCAACGTAACCTGACACCCGCTGCTTGCTGGCATCTCCTTCTCAAGAAACCCCATATGCTGCTGTCCCATAGTAACACTTTGCCTAGTCCTGGCCCTAGGCCTGCTCTGCCCAGCCCAAGTCGCACTCGTCTGGTGCCATGCAGCCATGCTGCCTGCCTGCAGCTGCTGGGACCTGGCCTAGCCCGGCCCACTGGCCTGGCTGCAGTTGACCATTAGGTCACATACCAGATCATGGTGAGCAGCGTCTCTAGAAAGGTACACAAGGGAGTGTACGGCCCTTCCGCCGTCACCTGCGCCAGCACCACACGCTTGCGCTGTCAGCTGCACACCCACCGCTCCTGGCGGTGTTGGCTGCTGCTGTAACTGGTGACATAAGACAGCATTCCAGGCGTTTAAGACATCAGGGTGTGCGGCCAGCGGTCTATGCAGAGCCAGTGGGTTGCAGGGTGATGAGTGGGAGGCGAGAAAGAGTAAGCAAGACAATGGGAGCATGGGGTGGGCATGGCAGGGGCAGCATGGGGAGTTTTCATCTCCCAGGGGCTGGTGACGACTCGCTTTGTGATCACTGCGTCACCCCTCGCCACTGCAGGTTGTAGGCTTTAGGCATGTAGCCACTGAGCTGGGTCATGAAGGCAGATGACGACACAGCATGGAAGCTGCAAGCTGGTTTTTTTTACCCTGGCCAAGCCCGCACAACATTGTCACCCCTGCACCTCCTGCTGCTGACACACCTGCAGCAGGCCTCACCACCCCTGCTTCTGCTGTTCCTGCTGCTCCGCCTGCTGCCATCACCTCTGCTGCCAAGCCCTTGTTGCTGCTGCTCTGCAGCTACACCTGGTGGAGCCGCAATTCCCGCTGCCGCAGCTGATGGCTAGCAGTAGGTGCTGCCGTGGTTGCAGGTGCTTGGCCACGCACCTGGTACACTGGCACCCTGCAGTGTGTGACTGTGCCCTCCGGCAGTGCTTGGATCTTCACAGGGAACCAACCTGCAGCGCGACCCCCACCCACACCCCGCCTCACATGCACCTCATACTGCCAGGGTGTGAGGAATCAGCCATGGGAGATGGGCTGTAGGCAGCCCACCATTGTTCTCTTTTACAAACTGCTCAAATATGGATCTTGGGAAAGGGAACTCTGTGTACAAGGGGGCCATGTGCGTCCTGCAATTGCCATGGCCTGCTGGCTTGGTGGAGGGAGGTAGGGCTGTGGCTGTGCTGAGTGTACATGCTGCGCTATGCCTGATGTGGAGCTGCTTGGAGCACAAATTGACCCGCCTAGGACCGTGCAAGTCTGACCTGTAGAAGGTGTCTGCATTGTCAATGTCCTGCATCGTCCACTGCTTTGCAATGTAGTTATCAATTAGGTACCTAATGCCATAGGCCACCATGCTGCATTGGCAGCAGCAGTACCACAGCTGCTGGTCAGGGTACAAATCCGCTGTTGAGACCAGTTGTTGCTGCAATCACCGTGTGTCCTTGTCGTCCTTGGCATAGCCAACTCTGAATTCACCGTACTGCGCATGGGCAGTAGCCAGTATTGATTGGGAAAACTGGGAGCAGTAATGGTGTTGGTAGGCCAGCATGCCACCCTACCGCGACCATTTTCTGCGCCTTGGGGTATTGCAGATAATGTGTTGCCTTATAGCTGTCAGTAAGAACGCTTAATGGAACCCCCGCAATGTGCGCTGCGGCCATTACGGACTTCCGCTGCAAAACGCTAGCTTGGCATCGTGGGTGGGCTGCAGCTAACGGCAACAATTGCATAGATATAGTGCCCGCAGTGCTGCTTAAAGCAATGCTGGGCAAATGCTAATACATTTGAGCCAATGCACCCGGTAAGCAAGCCTTCGTGCAAGGCTAACGGCCAACCGTCGGCGTAGTTCCTAGCGCAACTGCAAAGCATGGGTGTTGCAGAAGGAGATGTCGGATGAGGACCTAGTGCTCAACCTGAACTTTGAGTCGTCAGTGCAGGTTAGCCGCCGGCTCCGACCGTCTTCTCCTAACAAAGGTTGACCCATTTTCCTAATTACATCACAGGCAGGAAGGCGGAGCAAACAAGGGCAAAAGGCTGGCGGGCGACCGCAAGGTAGAGTCCAGGGAACTTGCATACACCACAAACCTTCTTCAACATTGGGCACATGCATACTTCTGAGGCACTCTAGCATTGCTGTTTGCAGATGTAAACCCTGGCACTGCCCTGCCACAGAGCAATGCCAACAGTACACCTACACGAAACCCACAGGAGGGCGGGCTGCAAAAAGCACACACAGGCCTGCCACTGACACCCCCCCAGCGTGCAGCTAACAAGCAGGGGCGTCGTCACAACTCTGCAGTACAAGACGACAGCAGTCTTCCCACAGCTAATGCCCCAGCATCCCAACCGGCCAGCGTGCGCAGCCACCAGTTACCAGCACCAGCAGGATTCACCCAAGGGCAACAAGGTGCCACTGCACAAAGCCCACAGGGTACCAGTAACACCAAGGGTGGTAGTCAAGGCCAAGGCCACGGTCAGGGCCAGGGCCAGGGTCGCGGCAGGGGCGGGGGCCAGGGCCAGGGCCGGGGCGGGGCCCATGGTCGGGGCCGTAACCTGGTGCGAGGTAAACCCGGGCCAGGAGCGGACCAAGATGAGCTGGACCTGCGTGGAGCAGACAGCGACGAGGAGGGGGCGGTGGCCCGCATGGTGGCCGCAGTCAGTGCCCGGGAGGCTGCAGTACGGGCTGAGCTGGGAGTGCCCGCTGGTGCGGCGGCTGGGGCTGACAATGACGACCACGGCCAGGGAGTGGTTGACTTTGATGGGGACACACATAAGCTGCGGGGCGGCAGTCGCAAGCAGCGCAAGCCTGAAGCCCAGCAAGTAGAGGATGCAAGACCAGGGAGGGATGGTGTGAAGGGCAGCAAGGGGCAGCAGCGGGGCCGGGAAGAGCAGGGAGGTAGGCGTGAGCGCATTGTGAAGCCAGGGGGGCTGGTGCATGCGGGGGCCGGGCGGGAGGCAGCTGGGGTGTTTGGCGATGACCTGGAGGTGGCGGCAATGGCAGGGGCTGGAGAGCTCGCTGGCGTTAAGGGGAAGGGGGAGGAGCAGGGGTCAGTGGAGGAGGAGCTGGATGCGCGGCGGGCCAGTTACAAAGACGCCGGGCCGTCAGGCCGCACTGCTGCTGTCTGCCAGGAGCGCCGCACCGGCTCCAAGGGACGACAGCAGCAGCCAGTGCAGGGGCAGCATGCAGCTGATACAGCTGATACAGCTCAAGTGCCTGCCAAGCATAGAGCCGTGACGGCCACCAAAACGGGTGCAGCGCCAGGTGCTGTGGGCCAAGGGCAGCCAGGTGTGGCAGCAGGCGTGGCGGCGGAGGGCGGTGGGGCCTGGGTGGACCTGGGTGTGCCGGCTGACTTGGCGCAGCAGCTGGTGGGCCTGGGCTTCCTGCGCCCTACGCTTGTGCAGCGACAGGCGTTGCCGGCGCTGATGTCGCGGCGTGATGTGCTGGTCAGGGCGCCTACTGGGTCGGGCAAGACGCTGGCTTACTTGGTGCCCATGGTGGCGGACTTGGCTGGCCAGGTGGGTGGCACGGAACGTCAGAGCAGTGCCTGTTTTGGCTATGAGCGCCGTCGTTGAAGAAGGGTCGTTATAAAAAGGAATAGTGGTAGCTAGATGAGAGTGGAGAATGCTTGACACTGGCTGTGGGGAAAGGTTATCAAGGTTATTACTAAAGCAAGCAAGGCAGGCCTGGTATGGTTTCCTTGCCACCTTCCAAATGTGAGCTCACAGGATGAGGGTTAAGATGGGGCAGGCAGGCTGTGCTGTGCTGTGCTGTGCTGTCAGCTGGCAACTGGCAGGCCTGACTGTGGGACCTTGTGGACCCTCAGGCTGGACCCTCAGGCTGTGTCCAGGCTGAGGTGCCAGGCCTAGGGGCACGGGCACAGCTGCTGATGGGCTCGCGGGATCAGGGAGGCAAGGGGTGGGGCCGGCAGTCGGGGGTCAGAGATCTGACACTGGCATCCTTAAGCTCTCACCATGAGCCTTGTACCTGGGACAGGGCAGAAGGTGGTAGGCAGTGACACAGCAGGGCAGCGAGGTGGATGCTGAACGACCAGGCGCAACTGGGCAGTCTTGTGAGCTCTCCCCTGACCACCCCTGGACCCTGACCCCTCCCTTAGCCCCTGAACCCGCCCTAGCAGCCTACGCAGCTTGGTCTCACTTGAGCTATCACTGCCCTTTCCTACCGGCTGACTGTGCCCACTGCCTTGACCTGCCTCACTGCTTGCCGGATGTGCCCACTGCTGGTACCTGGATGCTGGCTGCTGCAGGAGCCGCGGTTGAGTCGTGCTGATGGCACGTTTGGGCTGGTGCTAGCTCCCACACGCGAGCTCAGCCTTCAAATCCAGGACGTGGCGCTGCAGCTCATGAGAAAGTCCTGGTGGCTGGTTAGTAAGAGCAGGCAGGCAAGGGCAGGCAGGCAGGCAGGCTAGTAGGGTGAGAAGATAGCATGTTGGAAGGATAGGCAGGCAGCTTTGGGAGGGGGGCCTGTTCCGCACGCTGCAGCCCTGTGAATCAAGAGCAGCAGGTAGTCAATGGTGCAGTATGTGGGACCCCAATGTTCCAGCTCCTCTGTGACCGCCTGATGGCAGGCACCTGTGGCTGAGGGCGGTGAAGTGTCCTTGGACGCCCCTCTTCTCAGCCACCCACTCCCTGCATGCCTGCCTTGGTCCCCCTCCTCCACCCACATGCACACCCTTGATGTTTTCCCCTGCTGCTTTCACCCTCCTGCTGCCCCCGAGGATGTCCCCCTTGCTGCTTGCCCCACCCTCCTCCTGCTCCCCTGCCTGCCTTGGTCAGGTGGCGGGCGTTCTTATTGGTGGTGAGAACCGCAACCACGAGAAGTCGCGACTGCGCAAGGGCCTGTCGCTGGTGTCGGCCACCCCAGGGCGGTTGCTGGACCACCTGGAGAACACCAACTGCTTGCACATAGGTGAGCTCAGGCAGACAGCATGCCTCTGCCGCCCAGTCAGCCTTTCGCTAGGCTTAGTGGCTGGCCCAAGTACCCGGCATGGTGCTGGCATGGTCATGGCGGGGCCACTACACTGACCTGGCATGCACTATGATGCCAAGCTGTAGCCATGAGGTTAAGCGCACTTGGCGGAGAGGGGGGTGGGCAAGGGTTCACCTGGCAGGCTATACGGGGCCACATGTAGGGGGCTGGGGTGGGGTGGTTGCACCTGATCATCATCATAGCTAACATCAGCATTCAAACACCATTGTACAACACTACACTACACTACACAACAAATGCACCTATATACACCACTACACACCACTATATCTACAGTACAACACCCTCACCAGCTGTGCAGGCCACCCTGTAGGAAATGATGAGGGGGCGGGAGTAGTGTGGTGTAGAGTTATCCCGCCCTGTCCTGCGGTGAGTGGCTCATTTGGCAAGGGTGACTTCCACAGCTGAGAGACCATAGGTTCAAACCCGCTTCGGCTCAAATGTTTTTCGATGTCGACAAATGGTGCCAGTCCCCCTCCAGGCTCGTGCTCTTTCTTTCCTTGTGGTGGAGGGCTACCTAGTTGCATAGTGTGGTGTGAGGCAGGTGGTTGCTGCGGTTGGGGCTGCAGGCCGCTTGCGGTGGCTGGTGCTTGATGAGGCTGACCGCTTGCTGGACCTGGGCTTTGAGGTCAAGCTGCGCCAGATCCTGGCTCTGCTGGATGCTCGCCAAGCAGCAGCAGCAGCAGCAGGTCTGAACCAGGTGACTGAACAGGACCAGCAGCAGCACTGCCACACCCACAACCATTGGGGCCAGCAGCAGCAGTAACACTGCAGAAACAGCTGCAACAGGGCGGCAGCGGTAACGGCAGCAGTGGCAGGAGAATTAGGAGTGGCAGGAGCAGTAGCTGCGGAAACCGCCAGGGAAGGCATGATGCCGATGTGGGAGGCTGACAGGTGAATAGGGTATGCGGTAGCAAGCGCGTCAATCGTGAGCTCGATTACTTTGTTTGCAGCAGTAGGAATGTGCCTTCCGCATCGGGTGCTCTGAAAGTGCTCAAACCTAAATAGTGTGCATTGACTTTGCTACCGTGCACTCGATCAACAGGGTTCGACATCGCACGCCGGAAGTACCACGAAACCTCGGCCGCGCACAACTGCGCTGTTGAGCGCCACGCTGCATGCGGGCTTGTCCGGCCTGGCAACCGTCAGCTTGCACGACCCGGTGGCCGCCGGCTTCACTCTCAGCAAGGTGTGACATGGTGCCACACAGCTGCAATAAGGGATCAGCTCAACTAGCAATGATGACAGGCCACTCCCAATGTCGAGCTGTGACTTGGTCAAGCTGCTTGGGCCTGGGCCTGCCATACCATAGATGCGCCCACATTAGTTTGAGGGCCTGCCTGCAGTGGTGCATGGCTTACATATCCTACCCATGTTCTAGCTGTATGCTGCTGGCCCTGTGCTTTCCACCTTTCTCTCTCTCTCTCTGACCAGGACAAAGCCGGGTCCCTGCTGCTGGGCGGCGCCAGCAGCGGTAGCAACCCAGCTTCAGGTACCCCAGGAGCTGTGGAGACCACAAACATGACAGCTGGCAGTGGGAGCAGCCCGCCTGGTGGTTTGGAGCAGTTCCAACTGCCCAGCCAGCTACGACAATCGTTCATGGAAGTGGAGGATAAGCAGCGTTTGGTCACCTTGGCGGGCTTGCTGCGACAGAAGCTGATGGGAGGGGGCCGAGGGGGCGGGGGAGCTGGGCTCATTGGTCAGCCACTGAAGGTCAGAACATGACGGGTGGCTGCCCCTGCTCCCACTGCTCCTGTTGCTGCAGCCACAGCTTGATGCCTTTGCACTGCTAGTGGTCCTGCTTGGGGCACCCACTTCAGCTGCTGCTGCGATAACAACAACACCTGCCTTCACCGCTGCCCCTTGTGCACCGCCACAGACGCTCAAGTGATGGCACCATCAGGGTTTTGTATAGATGGCCAGTGCAGTTGGAGGGTGGTTGGTTGGTGGTAGAGGTGACTGCAGCACCTGGCCTGTCAATCAGCCCCTTATTGACTACCCGGCCCCCAGCTGCCTCCCCCTGACCCCCATGCTGCAGGCGGCTGGCCACGCAAGTGCCGCTGGGTCAGCAGAGCGGCGCAAGGCCGTGGTTTTCCTGTCCAGCTGCGATGGGGTGGAGCTGCACTGGGAGCTGCTGGGCCGCTGCTGGCACAGTGCCAGTGGCGGGCCACTGCTGGGCCGGGAGGTGCCCTTGCTGAAGCTGCACGGTGACATGCCGCAGGCCCAGCGCACCTCCTCCTTCGTCACCTTCTCTGAGGTGGGGGTGCAGGCGATGGGGGTGCAGGCGGTGGGGGTGCAGAGGAAAAAGGAAGGCAGGAGAGGCGAGATAGTGACATAGCATCAGACTTGCAGCGAGCAAGTGGAGCTGGCGCAGGCTTTGACCCCTGGTGCAATCTCGCCATTGCCTCGAAATTCCTTGCAGGCACCCTGCGCGGTTCTTCTATGCACTGATGTGGCGGCGCGCGGCCTGGATTTTCCAGATGTCACCGTCATCATCCAGTACGACGTGCCGGGCGCTCCTTCTGAGTGAGATGCGAGTGTGATTACTTTGACCGCGTTGACTACTGTGGCTGGGTGTGGCTGCCTTGCTGCGGGTATGGTCTTTCACTTCCTGGTCGGCTTTGTGCATCGCGGCAAGTACATAGTGCTTGCACTGCTTTGTCCCCGGATCATCGCGCAGGTATGTCCACCGCGTAGGCAGGACGGCACGCATTGGCCACGCCGGAGAGGCTGTGCTGATGCTGATGCCGCACGAACGGCCGTACGTGGACATGCTCGCGTCAAGGGGCATTCAATTGCACGAGGTTTCGGCCGAGGGCCCTCTGCGCTGGTTACCGCAGGTCGCAGGGGCGATGGAGGATAGCGGCGCGCTGACGGCGGGGCGAAACGCGCGAGGCGCCGCCAGCAGAGCGCCGTCTAGCAGAGAGGCAGTCAAGCCTATGGCCTTGGCGTTCAATCTGCAGCGCAAGCTCATGCAGGTGCGGCTGCAGCGCGCAACTCATTGCCTGGCGCACTTACTCATCAAACGCCTTGCGTGCAGGTGGTCGGCCAAGACACACAGCTGCGCCAGCTGGCAGCGGATGCGTTCCGATCCTTCACACGCGCGTATGCAGCGCATACAGCCGATGTCAAGAAGGTGTTCCATGTGCGCAACCTGCATTTGGGGCACATTGCTTTCGCGCATGCGCTGAAGGACACACCCACTATGCTGGGCTCAAGCGGGAGCGCGACGGAGCGTAAAAGAAAGCGAGTCGAGGAGCTCGCATCGAAGCAACGGGTTGCAAAGAAAGCCTTGTACAAAAAAGCTGCTGCAATCAGTTGAGCGTCTGTGGCGGTGCACAGCTGCATTTAGTGCATGAGACCTTGATTTAGACCACCACAGACCGCCCTCATCATGCAGCATCGATGGCCTAGGCTATGAATGCTCAAAGCTGCCACACACAACACTTGGACTCTGTTGTGCGCTGCATGACTGATGCTTTGCCTCGTGACTCTTTCGCGGATCACTATAGAAGCTGCTGTCATAGACCTGCGGCAGCCAGTGCTTCTACACCAGCCTCAAACCGGGCAGACTGCAATGGCATGCCAAACACAAAGAAAGGGTTCGATGCCAGGTCCACGTACGTGGAGTGCATGCGCCTCAGCACCTAAAAGCAGTCAGCACAGATGGGCCATGGGCAACATGCACCACACGTCTAGCGAGGACAAGGCAGCCAAGCCCACTTGCTGGCAGGCAGCTAGACAGGGACAGTGATGCAACATTGCACGCGTGCAGTGCGATGGGCAGAGCAAGCTGTCATCGTCATCACCATCATCATCAGTGCTTAGCACTGCACTAGTGATTGCTGGGTGTGTGCTGGTGACCTCTGGATGTCTGCTGGTGACCCCTGCAGCTACTGACGCCTGTCATAGCCAGATGAGAGTGTAGCCCCTGGCATACAGCCCTCAAGGGAGTCAGACACAGTGTAAGGGGTCGGCATCCACAGTCACAGAGGCCATGGCATGAGCGCAGTGGGTCTAGCGGTGAAGACCAGCATCTGTGCACTACATAGGCAGCAGGTGTGTCGACTGCATATGTCGCCTTGCTGATGGCTCCTGTGCAGCTGCTTGCTAAGCCTTGGCAGATCTGGCCTTGACGCCTCAGTGTGCGGTGGAGCAGCCCCTCCTGGGTGGTGCTAGCGGTCACCCACCCTGTTGATCGCCTCGTCCTTGGCAGCCACATCGTCCAGGACCACCAGGAATTTGACACCCGTGCTTGTCAGCAGCCTGGGCACAGGGGGAGAGCACACCCAGCCCTGCTTTACCTGAGCTAGCAATAAGAGTGTGCTTGCCCTGCAGTAGCCCTTGGCATGTGCTTCCACTGCACCGCTTCGTCCCGCTGGTGGTCATGTGATGAAGCACAACATTGCATGCATGCTGCTGTCCCGCTAGGTGTTGCCAATGTAACTGTTGTCAATGTAAGTCGCGAGAGTGAGAGTCGTGAGAGTGTAAAGACCCGCAAAATATCATTTATTACA
Source organism: Haematococcus lacustris (assembly GCA_030144725.1). Lineage (NCBI taxonomy): Eukaryota > Viridiplantae > Chlorophyta > Chlorophyceae > Chlamydomonadales > Haematococcaceae > Haematococcus > Haematococcus lacustris. The sequence continues at coordinate 3,858,787 of JASKMD010000008.1, read as the reverse complement.
GAGCGCGATGAAGGGCAAGAAGCGCAAGGGCGTGGATGGGCCCAAACAGCCCAATCCCAAGGTCCCCAAGCCAAAGCGCAAGGCACAAGCCTGACACAGTGGGTAAAAGGGTAGGGGGGGAGGGGCAGGACCAGAGGCTGATGACTGCCCCACTGCCCTTCTGCTAAGGATGCCATCAGCATTGTGTGCCTTGTGTGCCATGCAGTTGGAGGAGGAGGCAGCCAGCGTGTCCCAGCAGGAGTGGGGGACACGCAAGCAGCTGGTGGTGTTCTTTGGCAACGCAGGCATTGGCACCCGGGGTGGGTGGGGGGCCAAGGCCGTGTTGCAGGCCTGCCGCAAGGTGGTGGAGAGGCCCAACAGCGGCAAGCCGACCGACAGGGTGCCAGGCAGGGTGGTGACAGTGGATGAGTTCCGCACCAGCAGGGTCAGCTCAATTTTGAACAGCCCCCAGCCCTGTGAGGAGGAGCTGGACAGCGGCAAGCCCACCAGGCCTGAGGACTGGAAGCCCAAGCCGGGTCAGGTACAGGAACGCTTGTTGTGGTCAGCCTGGAGCAAGCGGTTTGAGGCGCCAGTGCGGGGGCTCATGTGGTGCCCTTGGCTGGCCCAGGCCACCCTGGGGACCTTGGCTAATGGGTGGACAGGGACTGCAACGCAGCCCTCAACCTCCAGCGGGCAGGGGAGAGCAAGTGGCGCCCACTGGAGCTGTGCAGGTGGCCACACCGAGGAAGGCTTCCTGCCCAGGGCAAGGAGTACCCAGCGTTGGGCTTCAAGAAGCTGCGAGAGCGAGCCCCCAAGGCCACAGCCCAGCAGCTTGTAGCACAGTAGCATTTGTGCACTAGGCAATGCTGAGCTGTTGCTTACATTAGAGTATGTGTTTCATGCCAACATAGGTTTCCTGGCCTTCGCAAGAGGGTTGGGGTAGTGAACCAGGTATTGGTACCGGCTGTAGGTCGCAGTTACCCAGTTTGGACAGCAGATAACGCTTCCCCTGCCCATAAGAGTAGGGGAATGCTACTGTCCCGCTTACCTGACATGACATTTCAGCAGGACATGACATGGACATGACATGGTGAACATGACATTCCAGCAGGGTCTTGCGTGGCCAGCCACCTAGAGCCAGACAGGAAGGTGGCAACAGTGCATGGCTTCCACACGGGCCAAGTGTGACAAGTGTGACTGCTCTGTGGAGCCACAGCCCTGGGTGCCTCCAGCCTTTCAGGTGCAGGACCGCGTGGTGGACCCACTCTGAAGCCAGCGGCCTGATAGGCCAGGGTTCCTGATGCTACCATGCCAGCCGCAACAGGCCCCAGCGTTTACCCGTCCAGTTAGCCAGCAGCTGATACTGTAGCTGCTAACTCAGTGTTCCCCAGCACACCTTACCCACCCATGAAGGGGAAGGGGAAGGGCACGGCTGCTATGCCCAACGGCTGCAATGGCTGACACTTACAGGCCCTTAGTTTGTAGCGATAGCACAGGTAGAGAGATCAGCACTACATTGAGGAAGAGGTCCTCAGACTGACGCAGCAGCTCACCCATATACTTTGACGTCATCAGTTGGGTACAGCAGGCCCAGGTAGGGGTCCACTACTTCGCCAGGTGACCGACGAGCCGTGACTGCAAGCAGCCATGGCGCCATTAACTTCAGTGGCTGTGGAGAACATACAGGGAACACTGTCAGTGCTGCAGCCCTGGGCCTGTCACCTCTCTCCTCTACCGCGTCCAGGGAGCAGTGCACTATGACATTGAACTTCAACAGCTGCTCGCCAGTCGCTTCGGGAAATGTTTTCAAGAACAGAGGCTGGTTCTGTTGGCCCACCACTGCCGCGCACACGATCATATCGCGGGGTGATGCAGCATTCGTAAGCTACACCGCGCGCGAGGCTTGCATCTGCGAATGGCAGACAGCAGTCAACCGACCAGACTCACGAAGGATGGTCATGGCATGCAGCATTCCACACCATGTGGTCACCCCCGCCATTGGCTGCACCCCTGATAAAATCTTTCTAATTTTTACGAGTGTTACAGCGGTTCTCGCGCAGGGCAATGCAGCTCTTTAAAGCGAAGCTAGCGGGCTGCTCGGGCTGATGTGCACCTGTGCCGGGGCGGGCGGGGGTGCTGAGAGATTAGGTCGCGTTGTGTTGGGAATAGCCTACTTAGTGGGGCTGTGATCAGCGAACAGCTATCGCGTTCAGCGGCCCAGCTTTTCAAATCTTTGAATTTCTTGTCGGACGCTGTACCCCCCTGGCATGTGTTCTAGTGCTAGTGCTAGTGCTGATGACATGCTTAAGAGTGGTGGTATGGCTTGTGGCCAGTCCCTGCACCCAAACAGCGTCCACCTCGTGCAGGGCTGTGGCAATACGGGGTAAGTTACGGATATACGGGTGGTAACCCGTACGTATGTATATCCGTAAGTAATACGGGTCAAATCCGGATCCAACCGCCACCCGTATGTGTGAAGCACCCAGCGACCTTAAAGCCCCGCAGTAGAATTAGTGCGTCGCGACCAGCGCACATCGACTGCCATGGAGCTGGGGTCACCACGCGCCACTCAGCAGATGCAGACCCTCTTGCGACGATCCTCCATGGCCACGGCAGAGGATGTGCAGCAGATCCCCGGCATCTCTAGGCCGCTTAGAAAGCGCAGCAGGACAGGGTGGCGGCAGCACCGCTGGCCAGCAGCCTGGTGGCGGCAGCACCACTGGCCTGGTGGGCCAGCAGCTGGGTGGCGGCAGCACCACTGGCCTGGTGGGCCAGCAGCTGGGTGGCGGCAGCACCACTGGCCTGGTGGGCCAGCAGCTGGGTGGCGGCAGCACCACTGGCATGGTGGGCCAGCAGCTGGGTGGCGGCAGCACCACTGGCCTGGTGGGCCAACAGTCAAGCCACAGTTTTGCCTCGACAGTCCTTCAGATGTACAACAAGCGCATGCAGTACAGTGCTAGTGCAGCCCAGTACTTGGCAGCACTGCTAGACCCTCGTTACATGCGCCAATCGCAACACGTCACACGTGAGCAGAGGAAACTAGCTGAGCAGCTCCTCATCAAGCTGGCCACTGAGGATGGCAGCAAGGGTGACCGGCCGGTTGCTGAAGCATTGAGCCAGCTGGCACTCTGGCAGCAGCCTGATGTGGTGCTGTTCTCACGCATCATAGACGCATAGATAGACGCATAGACGCATAGACGCATAGATAGACGCATAGATAGACGCATCATAGACGCATCATAGACGCATCATAGACAGTGCAGACCTGCTTAGGCACGAGGCTGAAGGTGATGTTGATGGCTGATGGTTGGGCTGCGAGAGGTTGGGATGAGTTAAGGTTGCAAACACACCAAGTAACAAAGTAAGCAAGTGTTTAAGGTTTGCGGAACAAGGGAAAGCAGGGTTGGCGGAAGTAGGGGAGGCGGAAGGGGAACAGCGAAAAAGATGCCCCGCATGCTTGCATGGGCCCCTTACGGCGGAACCTTACGGATCGGTTAGGCGGAACCTTACGGGTGTGACCACGTATTACGGTAAGCACGTAAGCGGATCCGTATTCCGTAAGCCCGTATCCCACAGCCCTGACCTCGTGTCACGTCACCCCATGTCAAATTTCCTCGATATGGGCATTTTCTTCGGCCGGTTATCTATCCAACCAGGACGTCGAATGATGGACTGCAAGTTCTGTTCGGCTCCTTGTGTGGTGTCTTATACGTTCCGCAATTCAGAAACGCGTTGCCTTCATATGTGGGCCGTTTCAAGCGTAAGCGGTAACATAGTTATCAGCTCAGTTGCTGCATCTTTTTGGCTGATTTTAGCTGTGTTTGGCTTCACAAGGACCACAAACACCGATGTGGTAACCACCTTGACATTGCTGTCACATGTGGACTGAACCCGTGTTGAAGAATGCGATATAAAGCGCTGTTGCATGCTGGTCTAAAAATTAGTTTGGATGCGCCGTTCACGCCGCTCTGGGTCCAAGCTGCCTACAGTGGCTGCTAAGAGTGCCTGCGTGGCGCCAGAACGTGTTGGGGGCCAGCCACCCGGCAAACCGCTGGGGCTGACCGCGCTCTAGTCAGGCCATAAGCGGCTCATCGCACGAATCGGCGGCCGGTGCAGAAATGATAAAGTTTTTATCTCTTGAGCCACGGGGGTGCAGCCAATGGCGGGGGTGACCATGTGCAAGTCATATGGCGGCCCTCAGCCATTCGTGACGCAGCTCTACAGTATGGTGAGAATGAGGGTGAAACCTCACAGCCGTTGTGTTGGTATGCTACCCTGGTCTCTTGTGCCACCCTGGGATGCCCGGTCGCGCCGGTCGTGGCTTACATAGGTGATAAGATGGCGCCGGGCGGTCACGGCTGGGAGGCGGTGCCCGTGTGTCGCCGCTACTTGGAGAGGATGCAGGTGGGGGAGGTTGTTAGGCCAGAATGCCTGCCCATTGCGTAAACTGTGGCCGCGACATTCAATGCGCGCACGAGCTGCACAACACTACTGCAACACTACTGCAACCTTCTGCACAACACTACTCAGAGTGAATCATGTTCATGGCGCCAACAGCATACAAGCGAACAACGCGCCACGGGGCATTGCGCGTGAAGAGCACATTTCAAGCCAGTGTTACATCTCGCTGCCATTGCTGACGACGCCCCGCCCCGCCCGCCCGGCCCATGCAGTTTCCCCTGGATCTGGGCAAATGGAAGGACCTGGAGTCTCTGCCTCCCGTTGGCAAGGAGTACCAGCAGCGCTACAAGCTAGTCGATGACCGGCTGCCCAAGGGCAGGCAGCGGCTGCACCGGGTAGCAGAGTACCAGCGGGGCATTGATAGTCGCCTTACACACAGGCCTTGCATACAACAATGAGGTGCCTGGTGGTCTCCGGTGTGGGGTCTCCACCGATGACGCAACAGTTGGATTGTAGCTGAGCAAGATTAGCCACAGATAACGCATTGTTCCATGTTGAGTAGGGCAACTTGTTTATAGCTATCATCAGTTATGCTGATACATCACGCAAGGTTTCTTACACCCAGTCATGCTGGAGGGTGAGCAATGCTTAGTGAAAATTTGGTCGCCTTCGGACCGCACCAACAGCCAAATAATTGGTAGTTTGGGAGCGCGAACGACTTCCACTCTGTCATGCAGCCATACACCTTTACTCGTGCTCAAGCTAACTGCAGCCTGAAATGTCAGACCAATAGCCACCGTAACGGCAGGGGGCACTGGCCGGGGCTACAAGCGGCTGCGGAACCGCCCGCCCAATGCCCGGCAACTGCAGCCTGCGGTTCAATAAATGTGTCAGGGGCCATTTGAGCTGTTGACCAATGGCACATGCATGCATTGCATAACCACCAACTTGCGCCAAGCCATGTCACCAGCATCTGCTGGAGGGCAGCCCATATCAGCCCATGTCTGTTCCTGCAATGCTACAGCCTTGCCACATAGGTGTAGGCAGAAGGCACCCATGCCATGCGTGTGAAAAC